>CM040244.1:212181507-213381507 GCA_022545495.1 Chrysanthemum lavandulifolium
ATATGTTTGATATCGTTTGTAATAACTCGTAGTTATAAATAAAAGTTTCTTTTTTTGCTTGTTGCTTGTAGGCATTTGTAATGTATACAGGTCTGTCTGCCAATGTAAGAAATTCATAGTCGTGTATGAAAATTATAGTATACTTTGGAAAATAATTCTAAGTATTTAATCATAGCCGTATGTGATGATATTCAAGGTCAGAATATCTTATTAAGGAAGCAAGTATCTTGGTTCCCGGTTGTTAAACGCGCACGTGCATTATCACAAGAACCGTCGTGGGATGCGCATATCTTATTCCAACGCCTTGAGAACAAGGTGTTTAACAAGGATGCGTGATCCAAGATTGATGGGTTTGCAACCCTCTTACTCAATAAGTTAGTTAGTAGGTCAACTTATCCTTTTACCATCGTGGGTTTATTCGTAGTGCATGCACGCCATCGTGGGCAAAATAAAAAATTGTTAAAGCATACAGTATATGGAGATAACAACTTAAAATGTGTCGCGGAGTTAGCTAGAAACCGCGACATTTTTATTAATACTTGCAAGTTTATCAGGAAATAACAAAGAAAACAGTAAATATGAAAAATAAAAACTGAGTTACATGAATGTTCATTGAGCACTGTAAGTGCGGAGCGTCTGCGCGCTATGCCGTAGCAATTCTTATAGGTAGCACCTCTTGAGGTTGCTGATATTCCATGTGCGCGGTAGATCACGACCATCCAAACCTCGTAGCCGGTGACGCTACTGCGTCTGCTGTTTCAAGAACCTCATAAGGTCCTTCCCACTTTGGTCCGAGCTACTCAGTATCTTCGCCGGCTTGCCTCATTGTCGCGGTAGACAAAGTCACCGGTCTCAAGGAAACTGCGCACCTTGGCATCATAGTATCCTTTCATTTTGACTTCGACCTTGCCTCCCAGATAGTCGCGTTCGCGCCTTTCTTCCAAGAGGTCCAAGTCGACACGCCTTTCATCGCCGCTTGTAGTCACATTAATCTCCGCAAGGCGGATAGTTGGCATGCCGATCTCGCTGGTATAACGGCTTCGTCCCGTGATACGAGAGAGAGGGGTGTCCCTCGGCCGGTTTTAACCGAGGTACGGTGTGCCCATAATACATGTGAAAGTTCTTGACCCACCTTCCTTTGTGCTTGTCCAAGCGTGCTTTGATTCCTTCACCTGTGCTTCGGTTTGCGCTACCGACTAAACCATTGGTTTGTGGGTGCGAACCGACGCAGTGTCGGGTGATGTTTAACTTTTCGCACCAATCTTTAAAGGGGTTGTCGCAGAATTGTTTCCGTTGTCCGAGATGATTTCACCGTAATCCGGCGGCATACAATGTTATCCCGCATAAAGCGCTTTACCCGGTTGCCGAATTGTCGCCATCGCTTTGCCTCGATCCACTTGGTGAAGTAGTCTATAGCGACTATGAGAAATTTGAGACCGCCGCCATCGAAAAGGGCCGCGATATCAATGCCCCATTTGTAGAATGGCCATGGCGCCGTGATTGGTGTTAACTCATGCCGTGGTTTGCGATGCACGGGTCTCGTGGACTTGGCAATCATTGCACTTCCTTATCAAATCCCGCGCATCTTTATGCATGGTCGCCGAGTATCCCGATCGCATGGCGCGTGCTACAACAAGCATCGTGGTCCTGCGTGCATGCTACATGAACCCTCATGGATTTCTCGCAAGACATAATTTGCTTGTACGGGCCTACGATCGAAGCCATGGTTGGAGGAAAGAACGCCGACACAAGATGTTGTCGCTACATTGAATTTCTGCTACGGCGCCGCCGATTTCGAGCTTCATTCGTCTCTTGGGGTAATGTCCCTTTGCTTAAGAAATCGCAATGGGGTCATCCATGTAGGACCATCCTCCTCTATGATTGCGAAACTTCCATCTCCGCTATCGACTTGCTTTTCGGTGTTTCCACCAAAGACTTGCTTTGATAAGTGTGTGAAGCTTGTCGAGGCTATCTTGCTCAATGCATCCGCTGCGATTTTCTCCTCGAGGACTTGCTTGATAGTAAATCACAAAGCCTTTGATCGCTTTAGTCTTCTCAAGGCATCGAATCATGTTTTCTTCTTTGGCCACGATTCACCCAACACATGGTTGGCCACTAGACGAGAGTCCACATTGGCTTCCAAGTTACGTACACCCATTCGATGCAATGCGAGTCCAAATGATCGTGGCTTCATATTCGCCTCGTTGTTTGTCGAGGTAAATTCAAACGCAGCGTAAGTAAATTCCATTCCTCCGGGTTTGTGAGAATAAGGCCGCCCCGAGCCATCCACGCACGAGGACCCATCCGTAAACAAAATCCATGGATCTTGTAGTGCTTTTCGTTTGGTGTAGGTACCTCGTCGGTTCGGCTTCGATGATGAAGTCCGCCGAACTTGTCCTTTTATTGCGGTACGTGGTCCGTAAGAGATGTTATGTTCACCTAGCAACACACTCCACTTCGGAGTCGCCCCGACGATCGGGTTTGGAGATGATCCGCTTGATGGCTTGATCCGTAATTACCGCTATCGGTGCGCTGAAGTATCGGTAGCAGCCGCTTGGCGGCAAACACTAATGCCAAGACCAATTTTTCCATGGCACTATAGTTCATCTCCGCTTCTTGAGAGCTTTGTCGACAAAATAGATAGGGGTTTGCACCGAGTCCCTATCTGTTAGTAGCATCGCTACCGATCGCCCGTGAGTTGCCGATAAATACATGATCGCTCTTCCGGTCGGGTGCCACGAGTGTTGGGAGCGTTGCTAGATGTTGTTTGAGTGTGGTGAAAGCTTCTTCCGCCTCCGTTGTCCACCGAAAGTCACCCTTTTTATACACTTTCGAGTGTTTTGAAAAGAGGCGATGACTTTTCTGCTGATTTAGATAGGAACCTGTTGAGGCCGGCTAGTTTTCCGTTGAGGGATTGGACTTCCTTCAGCGTGCGTGGTGAGGGAAGCTCAATTACCGCCTTTGTCTTTTCTGGACACGGTTTTATGCCATCCGGTTCTATCAAGTACCCTAAGAACATGCCTTCGGTAGCGCCGAATGTGCATTTCTTAGGATTTAGCTTCATGTTAATCTCGCGTAGAGTTTTGAATGTTTCTTCTATGTCGCGCACCAGTTCTTTTTCAGTATGGCTTTTAATGACCAGGTCATCCACATAGACTTCGTGTTGGCTCACTGCTTTTTCAAGGCATTGTCTACCAACCGATAGGTGGCACTGCATTCTTCAAGCCAAACGGCATTTTGTGTAGCAAGAACGCCTTGGCTCGTGTGGAACTGCCTTTTCCTCGCCTTCGGGCCATTTGTATCCGGTGATATCCCTTATACGCCGAGAAAACACTTCAACGGGTATCCACACAAGGACTCTATTTTCCAATCTATCTCCAGAATCGGATAGCGATCTGTGGGCATGCTTTATTAAGGTCGGTGAAGTCTACACACATACGCCACCACCGCCGCTTTTTGACCATTATCGATTAGAGAGCCACCGTGGTAATAGACTTCCGCATAATTCCCGCTTTAACTAATTTACGCACCTCTGCTAGAATTGCTCGAGCCCTCCGGGCTTCGCCACGCTTCTTCCGACGATCGGTAAGTATCCTTGTCGGATTCTAAGTTTATGCTCGTGATCGAGCGTGGCACGCCACCATGTGTTTGGGCTCCCATGCGAAAATATCTACGTTCTTTTGTAGAGCGCGCATACCGCTTTGCCGTTGTCCGACAATGATCCTCCAATGGTGATCTCCGGTCCGGGTATTCGGGTGAATTGCGACCTTAAAGTTGGGGATTTTGGCCGCACCGCTTCGGGATTGGTTTCATTTCGCATGTAACCGTGTTACATTCTCTCGCTTGGCACCGTGGCATTGTAAAGAGTGACAATGCCCCTTCAACGGGAATTTAAGCATCCCGCGCCGTTGATTTGCACCGCGCGCATGGTCGATATCCCGGTCTCCCAATAATGCCATTATATGATGAAGGGATTTGATCACCATGAAATCCATCCAGTTGTTGTAGAGTGCTCGCTGCCAACGCCGACTAGCAATCGCATTGGCCCATAGGTTATATCTTCTCACCGTGAAACCGTGAGTGCGGTGTTGACCAGATTTAACCGACTACGATTTCGTGTCGTAGTCTTTAAAGCAATGCTCATACATAATGTTTGCCGATGCCCCACCATCGATGTACATGCGGTGTATGTCGTGACCACCCGCACTAATTTCAATGGTGAGGGCTCGATGTGCGTTGTCCGCATCAAAGTAGGAAAGAGATTTCACTTCTTCGGAGAACTCTTGGTCGACCTTCCGTCGGTGGCTCGCCGCCACGCTCGTATCATATAGATTGTGTCGGCCTTATCCTTGGGTGTCTCCTTCTTGCTTTCATTCTTTTGCTTATCTCTTCCTCTTTAATGTTTTTAACTAAGTGGTCCACCGCCCCTTTGACCATCTTGTCGATGAGTTGGCGCGTTGGACACACTCGTTAGTGGTGTGACCCTTTGTGCATGGTAGTCACAGATCCATTCCCAAAGGCGCTTATCTTCGGTGTGCGATCTGCGCGCGGTCTTGGGAAATTCGCCCTTCGTCGCGAGTATTTTTTGGGGTTTTGATCGGGGAGTATACCGTCATTATCCCTCGCTCGCCGCTCCTCCGCTGCGATAGCTCCTATTACGGTTATTACCTCGGTCATTGGATTGTCTCCCGTGTTGTTCCTGTGACCGTAATCGAATGGTTCTTTTGCTATTCGCCGCGCGGCTTCTCCTCGACAAAAGATCGAGCGCTTCATGAGTTCATCAAGGTCTCGTGGATCTTGTCGCTCAATCTCTTGATGAGTTCGGGTTATTAATCCCATTCATGAAGCCCGAGATCTTTAAGACTTCGGGCATGCTTTAACCGCATGCACTCGTCTTTGAAGCGTTCCATGAACGCGCCGTGGATTCTCCTCGGTTCTGCTTTTACCGGCGAGTTCGACAGGTTTTTAGCACACTTTTGCGTTGAGTAAAATTTAGGCGAACGCCTTTCTCAACTCTTCAAAACCATTCACGCCTCCGTGGGAGTTTGTTGAACCGCCCGCGCTTCCCACCGCCGTGGAATTAAACATATGGCACCAAACCGGTTGTGGCGGCCAATGGTCGCGCCGATTCAAAATTTTAGGTGATCGCCGTGATCACCGTCCCATCATATGTTTTAACATTTGCGGGCATGCGCCTTTTCTTGTTTTCGAGAAATCACCGATGCGTCGGTGAACGATCCACTTTCTCGACGGCGCCATGGGAGAGACATGTCTTCCTCTTGGCTATCGCGTCGGCTTCGGATTTCCAATGCCTCAGATCACTATCCTCGTTATCCGAGGAGTTGTCAAGATGAATTTACCTTCTTACGGCGCTTGCGCGGCCTTCCTCGTAATCCGACTCATAGTCCGGATCCAAGGGCTCTCACTGGGAATACTTCCGTCCCGCCTATCTCGTACTCTTTGGCTACCCGCCCGGGCGAGACACCGTACGCCGTTCCTCTTTATCACTATCACTCAAGTGTTGCGGTGAGATGCCTCATCACCTCGATTCTCCTCCCGATTCGTTGAATACCGGGGTTTATGACCGCTTCTCTGCGCTTTTCCTTCGGGTGGCGCGGAGAAGTATCGATTCGAATCGAAATTGAGTCGGGCTTTCGTGTTCCGCCCGATCTATTCTTTCTTCCTCCCGCATGAGGCAGCCAATGCTTCGTAGTTTTGGGATACGAAAGCTTCGGTGCACTCGCGCGACTCCTCGAGAGTGAACGCGCTTGTTTCACCGCGCATTCTTATCCCGACCGGTGCCTCCGGTATCTTTGTCGACCGCCTAGCACCGATTGGAAAGGAGTAGTAAAGACGGGTTGTTCCCGAGCGCAGATGGGTCTACTCCACTCGTGGTGGTTGTAGTGACTGGGTTATTCCCGAGTGCGGTTCTCACGAGAGGAAGATCAAGTCTTGACCGACCCCTTACTTTTAGCAATATTTGGTTGTCCCAATGTCCGCTTAGGGGTTAGTCCGCCTGTGACTTCTTCCCCATGAGATCCGATCGCGATCGCCGATTGCCGTGTTTTGTCATTCTAGTGTCGATTCTTAGTGTAGGGTCCCACGGATGGCGCCACTTGTTGATACAAAAGATGGACGCTCGATATGGAGCTCCGGTGCTCGCACCAATTGAGAATTGCCGCTTGAGACCGCGCACTAAGAGACAAGAAACACCGTTAGGCTTACCGTGGGATTGTCTCCACGATTATCCTCCGCGTGAGAGTAAGTAATCGGTTTAGGGTTTAAGGAGTTTAGGTTATGAGATCGCACTTAAACGAGGGATGTGATTCCCTTATATACGCACGGAATCCTTGTTGGTTCCGTGTCCCCAACCTTCGCGATCCCGCCAAAGTCGGTTGGGAATGATTATCTTCTTATTTTAGAAGATATCATATATCGAATCCATAATAGATTTGGGCTTGGGCTTTCATGAGCCCAAACCGTTATTGAAAGTGGCCCAGTCGCACGGGCTCGTTAGTATTGGGTTGTGATCGGGTTCATGACCCGATACCGCACTATACGTCATCAAGTTTATTGAGATTTTTTGTATAAAAACATGTGTATAAAAATATGTATATAAAAACGTGTATAAAAATGTTTATAAAAACGTGTGTATAACATGTGTGTATAAAAATGTATGTATAAAAAAGTGTATATATAAACGTGTAAAAAATGTGCATAAAATATGTGTATAAATGTGTGTATAACAACGTGTATAAATTTTAAAAATAATTATAAAAGAACTTTTTTAAGAAAACCAAATTTTGAGTTATTTATAAATGGTCATTAGTATAAAGGACTAACGATGCAAATATTTTTGGATAAGCAAACGGTCGTTAGTAATTAGGTACATAGAATAGTCGAAATTTGAAAGTTTTTTTTAGTTAAGTTTGAATTAAAAAAAAAAAAAAAAAAAAAAAAAGAAAAGATGACTACACTTAATAACAAAAAGGAGGAAGTAGCATGTGTTTCATTTATCATAAAAAATTAAATTTATTTAATTTAGTCATATGAAATTTACTCCTGCCACAACGCGCGAGCCAAAGTTACTCGTTATAGCTCATAAATCTACAATTATACCATCTTTATTTCCAACTTTTTTTAATAGGATAATAAATTTATCGTCAAATCTCTTATTGTTCCTCAGCTAAAAGAGATAAAAGACCAAATCAAATGCCCTCGTCAATGTTAGACCTTTCACCTTTTAGATAAAAGTAAAGATAAATAAGCTAGCATATATTGCTAAAGTTGTAGCTTTAAACATACATATAAAATCTTTATAGAGAATAAGAAATTATCCTCTTATATATTAGGCATTGACACGACGGTATTTAAGGGGCCAAAACATTGAAACGACGTCGTTTTGTCGCATGGGATGACGTTTTATAGTTTTGGTCAAGTTGTTTCATGAATGGTCTAATTAGTTGGTTTTTTAGGTCCGATGTTGCCTTTTGGCCCTTTTATTTTCTCTCTTTTTAATACTTTATCTAGGTCTTTCTTTCACCAACATTCATGCACAGTAATCTATAACCTTATTCTAATCTATAGCTTTATTTCTTCATGAGTCGGTGCAGGTATTATGTATCTAACAGTTGTGACCTAAAAAACTCTGAATCCGTGTTACTTAAGGCTCTATTTATAGGTAAGTATTTTATTGTTATCATGGATTATGAGTTCCTTTAGCTGATTTACGGAATGAAGTTTTGCCTTTTATAGAGTTTGCTTACCATTGAAATATTGTCTGTTGTTTTATGGTTTTTCTATACGGTAATAATGTTTAGTTGTTTGGGGAACATTGAGATTGCTTCGAATTTATGGGATTGTTGTTGCATGGCTACTAATGTATGTATATGTATATTGATGCTTCGTTTTGTTTTTTTGTATTTGTAAAAATAGATTGTGTCCTTCCAGTTTAGATGCTGGCATTGTCGAATATATTGCGATTGCTTTGTTGGGTAGCTACGAAATTTTCTGAAAAGAATATGTCTGTGGTTGGAAAGAGATGTCAGTTGCATAGAGTTTACGCCTTTCATAGTAGCTGAAAAGTTTAGATTGTATGTGCGTATTGTTATTGTGTTAATGTGTTAATTTTAGATATCCCTTTTTGCAGGTAGTTTGGAATTTCTATTAAAGTAACGGAGATTATGCATATCATACATTTGGAAATCGCATTAGTTTGTTGAAGCTGTTTTT
Organism: Chrysanthemum lavandulifolium; assembly: GCA_022545495.1. Taxonomy (NCBI): domain Eukaryota; kingdom Viridiplantae; phylum Streptophyta; class Magnoliopsida; order Asterales; family Asteraceae; genus Chrysanthemum; species Chrysanthemum lavandulifolium. The sequence continues at coordinate 212,189,740 of CM040244.1, forward strand.
GGGTTTTCAAGGACGTGTCCTGTGGGAAGCTAAGATATTCACTATCTATGATGTTTCCATGTTTTGTCTTATAAGTGTTGCCGATGTTTGTGATTTATGTTTTATGATATGCCTCATTTACATAAAGCCATTATTTATTGCTGCCAAATTTTTAAGATTTGTTTTGTACTTTGCGTATTATTGTTGCATATAAATATGAGGACCAAAAGAAAATTAGTCCAGGTATCTAACAAATTACGCCAAGTATCTAAGAATGAACCAACATATACTAAATAATTTGGATGCAAGTGTTACGGGTAAGAGAAAAGATGTAAAAGATGGTCTTTCTTACAATAGTATCAGACTATCTGATGTAAACGTTGAAATTGGATCGCATGAACACGATACTTTGCAAAGCATGAAAAATATTGTTGTTGAGTAGTTTAGGTCAGGCAATAAGGGGGTTTTTTTAGATCAATTTGAGACGATAATACGAGTGTTGTACAACCCGTGCCTACAAATAGGGTTTTTTTAGGTCACTATAGGATGAAATTAGTCACAGATTTCTGGTATCCATCGCTGATACTGGAAAGAACTATGTGACATCTTCTTCGTTGCAGGATGATGCTAAAAATCCCCAAGCTCATGTAACATGTACAGGCGAGTAGCTAAATTTGGTGCTTTCATATTTCAATAGCCTTTTAGTTGTTCTTATGTTTACTACTTATTGTAGCTAAACATGACAGTGTTGTAGTAGATACTGATTTTGAACATGCTAGTCATACCTAAGTTCATGCTATAACACAAGGAGGGAATGCCAAAGAAACTGAAGTATCTAACAATGAAGTTAATGTAGCGCAACCAGACATAAGAAACAAAGGGTTTTTTGTAGAACCATAGAGGGGGTGAATACAGTGTTTTCGACTTAATTAACTATAAGAGCTCTAAGTCTTCAAGATCATGCAAGGGTGTGTAAACAATCAACCAATATGAGATGTCTAGAGAGAAACACCAAAATTTATATTGGTTAGTGATGGGGGGTTTAGACCATCCGCACGTCCAGTTGCGAGGCGCCACGAAACCTATCTATTCACTGGTACACAATCCTTGTGGTGGATTAAACTGTTACAAACTTCACTCCACCGATATTGCACAAGAATCGATGCTCATAAAGAAGAGCTATTACCCAACGGAATTCCACCGTCAGAACCACCTACAAGAATCTCATGATTCGACCTAACCACTAAGACATAAAGACTTCCTCCCAAGAAAGCAACAAACCTCAAACTAAACCTCATATGATCTAGGCTTGACCACCAAGGTACAAGTCTTTAACACCCTTGCTTATCCACAAACCGGATAAGACTTTCCAAATTAATATGAGAGTTTAAATGGGTGTTTGAGATTGCTTATTTAAAATAGATTTATGAGTTTTGAAAACATAAAAGCAGATAATCAGCTGTTACAAAATGTGATTCTGAATATAGTGTTTTGATTTGATCATGTTGTTTGATATTACACTAATCAGACATTCAGCTTTTCTAATGTTTAGCAAATCAAATTGTTTATAGCTTACCATGTAAAATGACCATTAGAGACACCTTTTTTAAGATCCAGTTTTATAGAAATATCGTGTGACACCTTAAGTAAAAACTTGCTAAACATTGGTAATAACTTAAAAGAATATGTAAACATAAATTATTATCTAATTTAACAAGCATGTCTCTATATTTTATTATACTACTTGATACAATATTTATCCTTGCAATTTCTATCATTCATCCTATCATATTTTCATTTATCCCAACTACACACACGCTAATGCATTTCTTTCAAAGTTACTATTTCCCTCATCAAGGCCCTCGCCATCGTTCATCGTCACCTTTGCCATAAATTCCCATAACCACAAACACTTGTTAGATCAGATTTATGGAAAACATACATACACATGTAAGAGACAAATTTATTTTACCTACACAAGAAAAAAGATTAAACAAATTGTTGTTTACATAATTTTTTTTTCATCTTCTTGGATTGAATTTTTTCCCATCAAAAAGCAACAACCAACAGTTGGCTAAGAAACAAATAAAAATACTAGGGTGATGTTGTAATTTTGTCATAAGGGGAGAATTGCGTTTTCAAAAAGCACATAGCTAGCTACTTATCTAAAACGGAGTTTTTTTAGGTGTCAAAGGCAAATAATCATTTATCTACTTTCCTTATCCAAACACTATAAAATGGATTTTTGCATTTTCAAATCATACAAAACAGATAATCCGTTATCAAACGCACTCCCAAACACCCCCTAAGTGTTTGACACAACCCTAACCTAGACTAGGGATTTGACTTAATAGAAGAGAGTAGAAGAAGACTCTCGACACAACACACAAGAGTAGATTAGGTTCTTGTGGTTCTTCTATTGCGAAGAAGTGATCTTTCAATGTGATAAAACTAAGATGTTTATACACAAGAAGATTGAAAGATTTAAAGGGATTAGAAAGAAGAAAATAGAAATGGAGAATGAATGGAAAAAGGTGGGAATGACACAAGACAAGAGGGTCTATTTATAAACATATTGGGAACCATGCTCTAACGCGTTGTTTAGACGCGTTGACGCGTGTCCTTGACACACCAAAGTCTGTCTCTCGGTTTTGACTATAACTAGATCCTCTTATTAAACCCCTAAGTGAACTTCACTTTTGTCCTTCCCAAGTTTATTCCAAAGCCCCAAGTGAGATAAGGTCAACCAACTCATTTAGCCAAGGTTTAGTGGGATTAAAAACATTTACTTGCGTGTTAAATAGATAGTTCGAGTTTTAGTCCATTTTGAATGAGAAAATAAAGAACCAATGGACTAACGGTTTATCTTTGAGTGTTCCCAAAGGGTTGGATAATAACTTGCCTTCCAAATTTAAAAATCAAATTTCAAATCCAAATTCTAGATTTGTTAAGAGCAGTGTTGCAAAACAAGCCCGACTAATTGTCGCCTAGACGCTACAAGGCCACCAACCTTGATTTTTTTTAAATCGGTCAACTGTGGTCAATGACGGTCAACAGTGGTCAAACTTGCCGAAAACCTTCAAATCTTGCCGGAAATACCCAAAATCATCGTAAAATTGTTTTACTAATATAGTCGTTTTTTATTTCTATTACAAGATCTTTTTTAAGAAACTTTTTGCCGAAAATACATAAACTTGCCGGAAATACCTAAAACTTGCCGGAAATACATAAAACTTGCCGAAAATACCTAAAACTTGCCGAAAATACCAGAAACTTGTCAGAAATACCAATCCGATTAATCACCGATAAATCCCGCCTAGACCGATTACAAGCTACAAGGGGGTGGACCGCCCGACTACCGATTCACGATTTTTGCAACCTTGGTTATGAGTGTTTGAGAGAGTTTGAGAGCCATAAAAAGTTTAACACTTTTAATACAAAATTATGGGCATTGGGAGCAATAAAACATTCACAACATCATTTTCCGGAAAGCATACCTCCAAGACTCAAAACTTTACTAAACCTTCCAGAATTCATTAAAACATCAAATACTTCATTTTCATAACATTACTTGGCCTAGACGACCAATGAACACATACGTTACTAACATACGGATGTTTTGCCAAACTCCCATTTTGACCCATTTTCAATATAAGCTTAACATAACCCTTCAACATTCACTAAATCCTGTAAATTGACTCTCAACCATTACAATGACTCGAAACTACTATTAATAAACCTTTTTAAAGACTCATGGGGAACAACTTTAACTTCGAGCTCGGTGTCTATACTATTCTCTTCTAAACATTATCATAACCTTCTATCATCCACCTTAATGATCCTTAAGCCCTAGTCCAAGCTTTATCGGCTTAGCATGAGTACCTACAAACATGGTAAACATCTAAACCGTAAGCACGAGGCATAGTAAGTAAAAAGATTATAGCATAATATCATAAATCATTCACACATTACATAACCCGTTAATCCATTACAACATGAAGAATTAACACATACATTCGATTACTTAAGGCATCTATTCTATCTCAACCACGTCTAAACACACTCTAACTAACACATCCTTTGTGAGCCATGTCACGCTAACCTTATAACCGCAATCACATAAGCACAAACATTCCAAGCCATTCCATAACCTTAACATATAATCATATAACACATAATATAATGAAATCAATATAAAATCATCTTATAACCGGTTTACTTACCTTGATTCCAAACTAATTAAATCAAGAACATCATCATCTACATCATCATTCTCCACTCTTGCAATATAAGCCAAATCACTATAAGCATAAACACATAATCAATTAACTTTATCATAGTTACCACAACCATAGCTCCTCGTTAAACACATCTAATTATCACATAATCATATAATGATTATATGATAATTAATCCTATTAAATTATTAACTTAAATCAATAAAACCTTTCCCATAATCATTATAACTTCTTAAATTAGCTTATGATAATATTTTACCCAAATCTCAAATTAGGGTTCATAAACCCTAACTTCTTAATTCTTCACTTAACTTAGGATAATGATTACTTACTTGAGGAGGATAATTACTAGTGTTTCACTACTTGAATTGAGATACTTAGACACCGTGAATTGATAATCAAGACTTGGCCTTTCTTCCCTCCCTTCTCCATTTCACGGCACACACACACCGACATAAATATTCTGGAACTCATTTGATGATATGAGAAGTATCCAAACATTTGTAGGTGGATAGTTTGGCTAATTGGCACATTAGATCCCTCAAGTCTTTTTCTTTCTATTTGGGCCACAATAACTTTATTACTAATTTACTACACGACAATATCAATCCTTTAAGTCCATCTTTCTTATGATTGTGACATAACATATTCTATAACCATTTACATAACATTAATACTTATAGTTTGACTATCGGGTTAACTAACCAATCCCGTAAGTCCTTAGAACTTATAAAAATTCATAGTCAACTATTCAAATGGCATCCTTGTAATAAAATACTTAAAGCCCGGTTTTAAGGTGTTGTACAAGGAGTGACGATGGAGTGTTGAAGAGGATGATCGTTTGAAATTCAAATTTCAAACATGAAGGGGAGGTAAAGTATTTAAGTGTGGGGAAAGTAATAAGGTGACATTGCTTGTGATGTGGGAGACAAGAATGGTAGGAGGAGCCTATTTTTGTGTGTAGGAAACAAAGCAAGGTGGAAAAGAGAAAAAAGATAAGGAGTGTACAAGAGGTTGAGTGTAGAAGAAGCAAGCATGTGAAAAGGAGATTCAAAATTCAAATATCATAATCTCTGTTAATCCAAAATTAGTATGTTCACTAATAGCCTTGATGCAACTAAGATAAGTGCTTTGCATCTTAAGTAAAGCATTAACTGGTAAAGGTAAAATTGCATTTACGCAAAGTGGCATTAACCTATTTGACCAACAAGGGAGTAAACCCATTACGTGATTAGCAAAGACATGCGTAACGATTATATCCATTTAAATGTTTTCATTTGAAGGTTAATGAAAGTATAAATCTTCTAGGTTTGAGAAAAAACGTTTAGGCATGGCTAGTGGGTTTTTAGAAAACGTTTTCGATTTGCCGTGTTGTAAAACGGGATGAGGTATTTTGGTCCTCTCTCTAAGTCTCAATCTTAATAATAGTATACAAAACATCATGTATGAACCTGAATCAAAAGATCCACGTTAGGAGGGTAAGAGAAAAGCCGATCTAGAAAAACCAAACGCGCCCATAACAGACTCAGGCGCACTGCTTTGGCATGTCAACGAGTGAGCCAAGCACACCAAATGATATGCCACATCAACTTTTAAATTTTATATCTCCTTTTTGCTATCTCATGGCCTTTTGAATGAACTAAATCGGAGTTCGGACGAATGAGTTATGACCAAAATACTAAAGCATCTTGTAAGGTCATCACTCAAACTTGATTTCTTCTTTCAGCTTTGTTTCTTCATATGATTCACATGATTGTCTTCATTTAGGCTATCGTTAGCGATTTTAAGTAGTTTCTAATATATGTTTGTTATTATTAAAACATAAAGGAGATCTTAGGCATCATTTGCACCAATAATTTTTCCCTTTTTGATGATGACAAATATTTATTAGAAAGAAAATAAAATTACTACGCAGCATGATGAAGACCGCCATTGATGAGGCTTACGACTTGAACTTGCTTGAATGTCTTCGAATCTTGATAATGTAGCTAGCCATAGTTCATGCTTTATTGATCGTACATAATTTTCGTGAAGATCTTGAGCTTTATATCTTCACTTGGCCTTTGATTTATTCTCATCCTTTTTCAAAGCAAAAAGGCGAGGTTCAAAGGTATGCACTTGAAGTCGATACCAATTGTAATTGTAGAACCATTCATATGTAGTCCATAGCTTCCAAAAGAGACCAATTTCATGTAGTCCATAGCTTCCAACGGCTCCCTCTAGATCGTTGCTTCCTCTTATTCAAAGGCGGGGATACATGGGTCAAGAAGCATCACCATCCCCGGCAAGGTGTCTTGGCTACAAAGATTAACACAAACAACAAACAACAAACACTATTACATGTACAAGCTCAACATGAATTAGTTTATCATTTGGTGACTGGAGAAGCGATCCACTGAAAAGTAGATTAAATTAAAAAGTCTAAAAAGTTAAATATGTCCGTCCATTCTCGTTAAATCCATCAAACGGTTAACATAAAAATATCAACAAACCTCTTTTTTCAAATAATAAGGGGGTAATTTGGTAAAATTGACATTATATTTAATTTCACCCAAAAATTTCAAATGTAGATAACTTTTAAACGATAAACTTTTACAAAAAAACCAATTTCACCATAATTTTTAAAAATTAATTCTCTTTATATTGGTATGCATTTTAATATATGAATCGCATTTTTTTTTCATCTTTTTAAGTGTGTTGATTTTCTTGAAATTTTCGATTCTAACTTTGTCTAGTTCAAAGGCCGAATTATGTGAAATTTAAAACACGAAAGTTATAGTTTTTTGACCATTCATTACCCATAAATTTGAATCACTTAGATCCGATATGATATGAATGAGATATTGCATGTTAAATACGACGTCTTAGTTATATTTAGTGCACACAAATTGTTTGAAATACATCTTTTGTTATTTTTGTTACTTTTAGCTTTTTTTTTCTTCTTATAAAAGTACATTTAAATGCACTAATTGGTGTACTAAAATACATCTTTTGTTATTTTTGTTACTTTTAGCTTTTTTTTTAACTGATAAACAAAGACTAACTGATGAACAACAACCAATTGATTAACTGGTGAATATTGTGACCTTAACTATTGTGATTTTTATTAGACAACTGATAAATACTATGATTTTTTTGGAAAACTGATAAAATGATGAGCAACACTTGTATTAATGACCAAAGTATACGATAAACAATGTTTTTTACTGATGAATATTTTGATTTAACTGATGAACAAAATTAAATAGAACTGATGAACAAAATTAAATAGAACCGATGAACAATTATTTTTATTAATGAACAATACTTTTTATTGGTAAACAAATAAACTGCTCTTTTTATTGATGAACAATACCTTTTATTGATGAATGATATTTTTTTTATTAATGAACACTACTTTTTATTAATTGATGAACAAGACGACACCAATCTATATATTGTTTATAAGTGTTCATCAGTTATTCTTTGTTCATCAGTTAATACCGTTCATCATTTAGCATTGTTCATCACCTCATTAGTCTTGAACAAGATTATTGATGAACAAAGACTAATTGATGAATAATACTAACTGATGAACGGTATTGACTGATTAACAAAACGCACATTTAAAAAAAAAAAAAAAAACGATTAAAAAATATCACTTTTTGAATCTTACATTAATAAAATGATTAATGATGCGTTGTGGTACAAAAGTTAGAGCATTTAACGCAATTTTAGTGATATCTTATTTATGTCATAGTTTTTTTAACTGATGAACAAAGACTAACTGATGAACAACAACCAACTGATGAACACTGTGACCTTAACTGATGAACATTGTGATTTATTTAGACAACTGATGAACACTATGATATTTTTTTTGAAAAACTGATAAACTGATGAACAACACTTGTATTTATGACCAAAGTATATGATAAACAATGTTTTTTATAGATGAATATAGTGATTTAACTGATGAACAAAATTAAAGAGAACTGATGAGCAATTCTTTTTATTGAGAACAATACTTTTTACTGATGAACATATGAACTGCTCTTTTTATTGATGAACGAGATTTTTTTATTTATGAAAAATACTTTTTATTAACTGATGAACAAGACAACACCAATCTTTATATTGTTCATAAGTGTTCATCAGTTAGTCTTTGTTCATTAGTTAATACCGTTCATCACCTCATTAGTCTTGAACAAGATTATTGATGAACAAAGACTGATTGATGACCAATACTAACTGATGAACGGTATTAACTGATGAAAAAAGATTAATTGATGAACAAAACATCACTTTTTGAATCTTACACTAATAAAATGATTAATAATGCGTTGTGGTACAAAAATTAGAGCATTTAACGCAGTTTTAATAATAAAAATCTAAGCTGGACATTTTATCAAACAACATTGTGTGCAACAAATATGAGTAAAACATCATATTTAACTGGTGATATCTTACTCATAGGACATCGGATTTAAGTGATTGAAAAACGTGTGTAAAGAGTGAACCAAAATCTATAACTTTCATGTTTTAAGTTTTTCACGAATCGACATTTATGAAGGTAAAAAATAGGGTAAATAATGCTAAAAAAATCAAGAAAATTAACACCCATTTGATATGTAAAAAAAAAGTTTCAAAATTTTTAATAAAATTTATACCAAATTAAAGAGGATAACATTTTATAAATTATGGTGAAATCGGTTTTTTCTAAAAGTTTATCGTTTAAGAGATGTGCGTTTGAAGTTTGAGGTAGAAAAGGAAAAAACAGGTCAAATTACTACTATACCCATTTGACCGAAAATAATTAAAAAAAATAAAATAACTTTACAAATCTATGTGAGTTTATAATGGATCTTGTACCTTGGTGGGGGATCAATTGCAAAGTGATAAAAGTTTAGAAAGTGTATAAAGCCGCTCATCATTTGACATGTGTCCCCCCTATCTATTTTATCCATAAAAACCATCCAAGGGTAAAATCGTCAGTTTACACGTTTTTTCTTTTCCACCTCAAATTTCAAACGCACATATCTCTTAAACTACAAACTTTTAGACTAAACCGATTTCACCATAATTTTTAAAATTTAATCCTCTTTAACATGGTATAATCCTTTTAAATATTTCGAACCCTTTTTTTACATATTAAATGGGTATTGATTTTCTTGATATTTTTGTCATTTTCGACCCTATTTTTTACCCTCAAAATTGCCGAATGATGAAATACTTAAAACACGAAAGTTGTAGATTTTCCCTTGGTTCACTCTTTACTCATAATTTTGAATCACTGATATTCGATATGATATGAGCGAGATAGCGCATGTTAAAGTGACGTTTTAGTAATATTTGTTGCACACAAGTTGTTTGATAAAATGTCTAGTTTAGATTTTTAGTGTTAAAATTGTGTTAAATGCCTAATTTTTGTACCACAACGCATCATTAATCATTTTATTAATGTAAGATTCAAAAATTGATTTTTTTAATCGTTAATTTAAAAAAAAAATAATAATTATACGTATTGTTCATCAGTTATTATTGTTAAAAAAAAAGTTTGACCGTTTGTTGTTTATAAAGAGTTTGTAATTTGGATGCAATTAGTTTTTTAGTTTTTAATTATTATAAAAAAATGTGTTTATTAAACGCGATGTTTATCAATAAAAAGCGTTGTTAATCAATAAAAGGTGTGGTTTTTGGTGTGTGAGATGGGTTTTAAGTGATTAAGAAGTTTTCTTCATCAGTTATTGATTTACTATTAGGTGATTTTGTTCATCAGTTATTTGATTTAGTATTAGTGATTTTGTGTTCATCAGTTGTTGGTTTAGTGTTATTTTATCATAGGTTTATCAGTTTGTTTAGTTTAGCTATTATGTTATCATAGTTTCATCAGTTAGTTTATTTGTGTTATAATAGGTTATAGGTTCATCAGTTAGTTTATGTTTTTTTTAGTTTATTTGTGCTATAGGTTATAGGTTCATCATAAGTAAATGTTCCAAAACAGGTTAGTAATATTTTTATTTTATTTTATTTAAGATATTCATCAGTTAATGCTTTTTTTGTTATATTTTTTTTGTTCATAGGTTATGTTATCAATACCACTTAAAAAGTTAAAAAAAAAAGTTGCGATTCGTATATCATAATTCATACCAAATTAAGGAGAATTAGATTTAAAAAATATGATGAAATCGGTTTTTCATAAAAGTCTGTTTGAAAGTTATTTATGTTTGAAGTTTTGGGGTGGAATAAAAAAATGAGTTAAAAGGACCAAATACCCCCTAACTGAATTTAATAAGAAAAAAATAAATTGAATGGAAGACACATGACACTAGATGATAGATTTTATAGACCTTTTAATTTCTTACATTTTTTAGTGAATCGCATCTCATTAATTACTTAATTACATGGGTTAGATCATTTAATGGCAGTACAAATATGCATCTTTCATATATTACTAGCAGGGTACCTGCGTGATGCGGTGACGGGTACCTTGTGACTAAATTTTTCGGCGAACAAATGTTATTTTGTTTTGAGCTGCTGGATTTTAGATTTATGTTTTGAAAACTTAATTAGATTGTACATTGTGATTAAAGAGTTGTATATATTGGTGAAGGGGTGAATTAAATTGTGTATTAATTGTATGTGTTGAATAGTGTATTTTTAGTTTTATTTGTATTTGTACATTGTGCTTAGGTAGTTGTATATATTAGTGATGGGCTGTATTAATTGTATGTATGTAACAAATAGTATTTGCTTAAAATCAATTGTGTTTTACATAGTTGTACATTATGTTTTATAAGTAGTATTTACTTAAACTTTAATTTAAGAAATCTTAAACTTATAAATAGGAGAGAGAGGGTCATCCATCGATTAGTTCAGTTTCGGTTAAGTGGGTTATTGATCAAAACTATGGACTTGGGCCCAATAGGTACTATTATCTTGTATTTTCTTGGGTTTGAAGCCCAATTGAACTTTTAATGCTAAAACCCAACTGAACTTTTGGATCTTTGCTTTGGTTGAGTTAATTTGATCTTACTGAATAGTGAATACTTGTCAACATTTTTATTTTTTGCTTACCCTTACAATTTTACCGGGCTGTTATTCTGGGTGATATCATCATACTATATTATAATAGAGGAATATGTTGAACCTAACTCCGATCTTAATTCCAAGCCTAAAATTAAGCAACACACCCGAACCTAAGTATATAAAAACTGAAAATTGATCCTCCCTCCATTAAGACCACACATTAAAACCTACACATGAGAATTGATTCTCGCATTAACTTCTTTAAAATTATATTAACTTTCAATTGATAACATTTGTTTGGACTTTTTTTTTTCGTTTTTATAAAAGCAATTTGTCGGAAAAACCTTGCAATGGACGGAAAATATAACCACACGGAGACCCGCCGCTGCAACGCGCGGGTACCCGGCTAGTCCCAATAAATGGAGAAATGGATATTCAAATGTGTTTTTAAAACTGATTATTGTGATTAATAGTTATAAAAGTCAGATTTGAATGGTTGGATAAAGGGACATACTATACTACTAAAGTTCTAAGTTCTAACTACTTAGAGCCCAACAATAGTTCCATATAGCTTTTTTAGCTTTGGTGGTGGGCATATATGTATGATATTTAAAGTTTTGAACTACATGCTAATAAAAAATACTGCCATATTCTTCCTAGGACAATTGAAAATGAACATATGTTAGGTATTCACCTTTATATACTGAATAAATATATATAGATAAAGTGGACATCAAGAGGATTTGGTATTAAAGGATGACGTAAAATTTATTTGTTTGATGGTTTTAATAGACGATGGCTTTTCTATATTCAACATGTGACATGATAACAAATGAATCTCTTATGAAACTATACTCTAAAAGCCCAATAAATTTGTGAAAATATTTAATGTCGTTTCTCAAGTAGTATTTTTATAACAAAGAGGATATGATGTGCTGTAGTTGGTTTTTGGATAATAAACTATGGAAATTATTAAATTTTAGAATTTCGTCATTAATCCAGAACAAGATGTTACTAGATACAAGATAAACTAGATGATAAAAACAAGGATGACAATGAAAGAGTACGTATTAAATTTTCTAATCTTAATCGCGACACAAATTAATAGAACAAAACTAAGAAATTTCATTGCATGGATCTATCAACTTCCTATATCCAAGAAACACGTGGCTCGACATTTTAAGAATGTATAATTAAATATTTAATCATAAACCAAAAAACACTTATTAGAAAAGTCTCATAAATTATTAAGGATGAACATAAAAAAGAATTAAGAATAGAAATTCTTGAACAGGATGCTAATGAGGACGAAAATGAAAAAAGAACATTCCATAAAATGTAGTAAGCTTCAACATCAGCATGCCATTTCTGATTCATGAATAAATTCATTTTCACGTTCAAATTCAAAAGTCAAACCCTATTTTCCACAATTCCAAAGACCCAATCAATTCAATACTTTTGTATTCATATATAATCTTCATTCTCAATCAAACCTACAAAATTTTCATCCTCAAAATACCATATAAACTATCATTTTTCATGTTGGAACACATATATTACATGTTTTCGGAGCATCCGACTGTGGTTGGGTTCCGATGGAGCCATGCCCAATCATGGGGTGCGACGTGGGTCTTCTTATTCGCGTCTATAGCTTTCTACTTTGTGGTATCCGTCACTCTCCACGTCCTTCTTCTTCTCTTCCGCCACCACACCCGTCCTGTCCCCCTAGGCCCCATCCCGGCCCTGCACAGCCTTGTCATGTCAATTATGTCAGCCATAATACTGGTTGGGACCCTGGCCTCTGCTGCTGCAGAGATCAGGGACACCAGATGGTTATGGGGCAGAACTAAAACACCACTCCAGTGGCTCCTATGTTTTCCACTTGGCACACGCCCTTCTGGGCGTGTGTTCTTTTGGTCATATATTTTTTACCTATCACGTTACCTACACATGATCCGGACCTTTTTCACCATCTTAAGACGTCGAAGGCTTTCGTTATTCCAACTCGTCACTAATTCCATTCCAATGGTGATGTCATTTCTATGGCTAGAATTTTCGCAATCATTTCAAGTACTTGAAATAGTGTTCTCCACGGTTACTTATTCCATTGTCTATGGATATCGGTTTTGGGTTGAGTTAGGATTGCCAACAGTGTCATTTCCATTGGTAGCAAATATTCAAATAGTTTTATTGGGTTTGAATTTAACGTGCCATTTTGGAGTTCTATTTTTGCAAATATGGGGAGGTGGATGCAATGGAATTGGGGCTTGGATTATCAATTCCATCCTCAATGGTGCTTTTTTATTCATGTTCCTGAATTCGTTCGTGAAAATGAGATGGATTCGAAGAAAAGCAATGGAATCATCGACAACCACGAATGGTAAAATGGAATAAGTAACGACGATCAAAAGTATTTAAGGATCAAGTTCTTGAATTTTAATGACGGGGTCTAATTCAGCTCGTTGGATTCTAATGTCGGTTTGAACATGTTTTGTGACATGTATGATTATTGATATACAGATTATATGAACACAAGTTACAAAATGAGATGCGAAAATAATGTTGATCTTCTGTATAGTTGACAGGTAGGAGTTTTGTTTATTGTTTGTAATTTTTTAACGTCACACAAAGCATGGCAATGTTGATTTAATGACCTTTTGAACGACATTTCTAGAGTATGAATGGTATCAAAATAAACTTAAGGCCCGTTTGGTTAGAGTGTATGGGTATGAGTTTATGACTTTGAAAGTCATTAATATTGTTTGGTTTGGTTTGGTTAGGTTATGGGGCCTACCACAATTGAATGAGAATACCCAAATGTGAAGGTTTCCTCATATATTATGTGTGTGGATGGTTTCTTCATACCCCTATTATCATTCTACTCTATACCAACACCCATACCCATTGTGATTCATAGCGACAAACCAAACGCATTTTAACTTTTTTTGTATAGGTAAATACGAGTAACTTAGGTAAAGTTTGTTTTTAATTCTAAATCCAAATCATATTTCAAAACTAACTAATCTACACCCATGTTGATCCCCTTATTAAGGACTTATTAACTATTCCATGTGAATAATTATATATTGAAATTACTAAACCTAATCAATTAAACTAAGAGTTAATAGTTGAGTTTGGGCGCAATCAGCAGTGACAATTTGACTAATCAAAATACAATTTGGAGTGTTTAGAATCGTTATCTGAATCCCTATAGCTCTCTTGTTTTGACTTGAAGAGTCCTTTAATGAATGAAGCAACTTAGTCGAGTTTTGATCAAACAATATGTGTTTAATTCAAGCTTAATTGACTATGATTTAGTCGACTTTGATTATACCAACTCAAGTATAATTCAAATCAAGTTTTTCAACCTATATTTTCGACAAGTACTGAGGCAACAGCCCCTTCACATACCATTATTAGGGTGTCACCCTCCGTCAGGGTGCCAGGTTCCTCTAGAACTGAGGTCACCTATCCGCAAACCATAGTTAGAGTGTCACCTACCATCATGGTGCCAAGTTCCTCTGGGACCCCGGCCACCCCTACAAGGTCCATTACGGTCTCATCATCCACACCACCCCATCAAACGCATCCAATAACTGGCCAGTTTGTAGCGGGTGGTATCTTCCAACAACCCATCTAAGCGGAAAGTCATGTGTCCAGCATGCAAGAAAAATATGCATCACAAAAAGGCCTTATGTGGCCATATTCGGTGGCACACGCAAGAGCAAAGGGACGCCAATAGCGCTGAGATCCAGGAGACCCTTGCTCTTAGCCGACACGTGAAAGAAGCGTTCCAGATCGCTAAGAAGATAAAAATTCAAGACCTCAATGAGGACCCGCAGCCTGACGATGATGTTGCGAACGCATAAAGATCTTTCATAAATTGTTTTGTTTAAATTACATTTGTTGTTACTTTTATTTAAATTAAAGCAGGTTATTTACCTTTTGAACTATCAAGCATAGTTTTTATAGACAATTTCAAGCGATTTGAAGTAGCTAATAAGAAGATCATCTGTATATTAGAAAAACCAAACCATTATTCATAATCAATACAGCAAATTAGTAAGTTACCAACAAGTTTTGCGAAGTTTGTTGTTGGAAGATTGGTAAAACATTCATATGCTCGTGAATTCATGTTCAACGTGTTCGTCAGGTGAAAGTAATATTGTGATCTAGCGATGAAATGAGTTGTAAAGTATGGAAGAAAATATCAAAATTTCAGTTTCATTTACCATGCTGTGTTGTGACTTCTGACCGCTAAAATAATTGTTTTAGGCAATGTTTTGAAACCCGGGTCAACCCGGCCGGGTTAACCGGTTGGACCGGTTCCGGACAAATAAACGGGTCGAAAAAACCCGGGTTTTAAAAAACGGGTCAACCATTTAGACCCGCCGGGTTTTAAGTGACCCGGGTCAACCCGGGTCTCGAAACCTGGCCGGGTTTGGTTTTTATCATTTTTTTTAATACAAAACCTCAAAAAATAAACCGTGAGTATTTAAGTTTATGCTTTTGCGTTGTCTTTTGATGTATAAAACTTGTAAATCTCGTAGGATTTATGTCTTTTGAAGTATAAAACTTGTAAAACTCGTAGGATCGTATGTCTTTGTAAGTATAAACCAGTAATCTCGTAGGATTTATCTTTTAGTATATAAACATGTAATCCCATAGGATTTATGATTGTTTAGAAAATTATGCAAGTTTATAAATTATGCAGGTTTATATCCTTGTCCACCTTTGATTTGTTGTTTAAAGCATGAAAATTGGTTCTTTGCTTTTTTTTTCACAGCAAAAGTAGTGTTTGGACATTATGTTTGGACGATAGAAAATAGATGTTTGGACATATGCATAAAACCGGGTCTCACCGGGTTGACCCGGTGGTCGAACCAGTTGACCTGGTAACCCGGTGACCCGGTCACTCGGCTGATCGATCACAAACCCGGGTTTCAAAACATTTTAGGCAAGAATGACACAACGAACAAAATATTGGACAATGTTGGGCTTTTCTATAGTTATTGAAGTGGCCCATCATTGGATGTTGTTAACGAATAGATAATTATAATTGGTTGATTTTTTTGAAAATATGGATTAATGGATGCAATATCAGAAAACATGAAAGCATAATAAATACTTTACTGTAATGGATGATTCAATTTCTGAATTAAATTGTACGTAGTAGAATTCATTTTGCAAATACTCTAAAGATTATCATTAGCAAAAGCCAAAAATATCATAATGAGAACAGTTAATAAATTTGATACCATTTAAGAAATCAAAAGTAAAGATAGAATCTGTCCAAAATTATCTTACTCCTTTATAAATCATTTAATAATTATAAAAATTCAATAACTTGCACATAACTAAAACATAATTGAAAATTAAATGCTTTAAAATTCAATATTACAAGTTCTTAAGCTAAAAATACAACTAATTAAAACACATTTTCTAACATTAAATACAATAAATAAAGCATTAAATTAACAAATAATTAATACTCATATTAAAATAGCGCATTACTTAAAAGTACAATGATATATTCACATTGTACAATCAATTAAAAACATATATACCAAATTAAATACAAACAATTAAAATACCTTTTTACTAAAAAGTACAATAATATTTTCACAATGTACAATTTATTCAAACTATAACATAATCCAAAAGTATAAACTAATTAAACACACTAATTAATATTATTTTTACAACACCTCTAAAATGAAAAGTACATGTTATTATACACTTTGTACAAACTAATAAAACACACAAATCTTCAGACAAGCTAACAAGTTGATATATATAGTTTTGAAAACTGGACCGGACCAATGGGTTCAACAGGGAACCGAAGTCGCCACCAGCTTGGCTAGCCAATAAAAGTCATCTGAAAACGAACCGGAAAGGACCCGTTGAAACCAATACAAACGGGTGAACCAGGCCTCATCAGAATTTATTTCTCTGGTTAATTGTCACAGGGTACCCACCGCAACACGCGGGTACCTTGCTAGTCTTCATAAGTTATAAATTAAAATATCACAATTAAGTTAAGTAATTATCTTAATTTGTATTTACTTGAATGATGCTATAAATCTCCATTAAAGTGGTTATTTATAATTGAACAAAAGCGTCCAGAATGTAGTAAACGCCACAACTAAAATACATACAATCACATAATCAAAAGTCAAGTTCTTAATGATAATGAT
This sequence comes from Chrysanthemum lavandulifolium, assembly GCA_022545495.1. Taxonomy (NCBI): domain Eukaryota; kingdom Viridiplantae; phylum Streptophyta; class Magnoliopsida; order Asterales; family Asteraceae; genus Chrysanthemum; species Chrysanthemum lavandulifolium. The sequence continues at coordinate 212,207,162 of CM040244.1, forward strand.
GTTGGATTGTGGGAGTTTTAAAACACACGTAAACGCTAAAAGCATGTGAGCCTATGGGAACACATGATAAACAAGAGAGTACGCGTCGAACGTATATTTATACTTGAATATATTACCCAATGTGCATGTATTTGACCCCATCACTGTGACCATCCATGGACTTGTCTGAGTTCTTAGTTGGGTCGGTTTTAGAGATGCCTTGGGCCATGTACTCTAACTGATCGGATAGAGAAGGATAGGCTTGGGCTTGTGACTTGTCAACCAAGACAAGACCCAAGCACAAAGGGACGTTTGTTTGGCTATAAAACAAAAGGGATCCTATACTCTATTTGGCTGTCAACCCACGACATACATGCATCCAATAATAACGATTCTATACATATCCCTAAAGTAGAAAACGTTTTTTTTATCTATCCCTAAACTACTACATCAGATAAATCGATCTATCCAAAACCATATTATAACTGATCGGATTTTTCTACAAATTCGATTAGAGCTTTTGCTTTTGGTTTTGTTCGAACCTAAACTTGCAATATATATTGTTCCAAGTTGTTTAGGTTATCAATCTGATCAGTTATACTTGTTCCTTGTGATCGTGAAGTAAAGAAGTAGTTTGGTTTCTGCTCGTTAGTTTTCTCGGACAGAACTAGGATAGATATTGGACATCTTTGTCCGATATCGGGTGGTTGAATACAAACTGTTCTAGGACAGTTTTAGATCTCGGGCAAGATGGAGAAAATTGTTATTGGGGTTTTTCTTGTTCGTTGGTATTCAAGTAATTCAAGGTGTTGATTGTTTTAAACGTTCTCGACTAGCTCATTATCGAACGTATTCGGTTATCGTGTTTTGTGTGTGATACTCGTAGAGGTATCTACTTTAGATACTTGGGTTTCATATTGGTATTCTTGTTAGTTCACTTGCGTGCATTAATCGCCAAAGGTTAGTTTCTTTATTTTACCTTTTATTCAATTATTGTTTATTAATACGTGTTAACCTAATTGCAATAACCAGATCCTTATTCCGTTGTGTACTCGTATGCGTTACTTGGCTAACGTAGATTCTAAAATCCCAACAATGGCATCACGAGTCATCTCGTTTTTGCGATTATGTGTTACACGTTTCTTTTAATAAACATGTTTAAAATGCTGCCTGAAACTAATTTAATTATTCGTTTTATTTTTGTTTTGACAACTATATGCAATACTTGTCAATTATTAATAAAAAATAACAAGTCACACACAAATTAAAATTAAATTGTTAATTAGAATTAATTTGTTAATTGGAATTAAATTTGTTAATTAGAATTACTTGTTAATTAGAATTAAAGGTTAATTAGAATTAATTAATTATTAATTAGAATTATAATGATAATTAGAATTACATATTGTATATTAAATATATAAAATAGCGCAATTACTTGTTAATTGAGATTGCCATGCTTTTTATTTCTTTTCCAGCCACAAGACCCACTCAATTGCTTTTTGTAATGTATTGGGCGATCTAGGTTTTGTACCTAGTGACGGTCTTATGGTTCTCCTTTAGGGGAAGACTCTAAAGAGAACTCGGAACAATATGTGTTTTATATTGATGTTTATGCTTATATGTTTGTGATTCGATTATGTGCATTATTAATTGCTTTTACACCTAATTGTATGCAATATGGAATAGTACATATCGTAACTATAACATCAATATTGGTCTTTATTTACACGCCTAAATATCATGCTCATTGTGACCTGCTATTTGATTCATGGAAAATCGTTTTTGTAAAATAAAGTGACCTAATATACTTAAACACGTCTTCAAGAATTTAAAAACTAGACGCTATGGACACTTGTGATGTACGGCTCACCCACTAGAACAAACTAAAAAGGGGGTTTAAAGAGGTGCTCATAGTCACACCGAAAGGATGTCTAGGTTATTGCTTCAGTGCTTACCTGGTCCTCTGCCTCCCTGTGCGTTTAATTGGAGCTACCATGAACCATGATGATCTCTACAGCGTCATTACCAAAAGTTTTTAAAATAAGTTTTACAAAGTTGTTTTGCATGCTTCTTTGTACACGACTTTTACCACATTTATATGTGCATACCTATTTGTTAATTTTAAGTCTATGTCATCCAACTATGAACACGTGCATTTGGATTGACTCCTCTGGTCAGACCTAAGGGCCTTCCCAACCCATGGTAATTATTTCTCTTTGGTCAGACCTCTGGTTATTTTTACACGTTCATACTTAGTCGACTTATTTCGAGTTGGCTTGGTCAGCCCTTGAACCCAAGGCATAAGATGAGAACTAAACATGCTCATGACATTATTACTTGTCTACTAATGTCATGATCAGTCTCATAATTCTAAGAGTTGCATTATGCAATTAACGCTCGTCGCTTACCTCTTCTCCTATTTTTTTACGCCCTGGTCTGACCTTTGGTAATTAAGTGGGAGTGTAAGATGGATCTTAGTCTTAATTAGTAATTAATTGGGTAGTTAATTCTTTTAAGAATGTAATTGATAACATCAAATAGTCCTGAATCTTAAGTGTCAATTTCCCCCGGTAATGCTCGTTATTTATATCATTTATATGGATTTACGCTTGTTTTCCATTGTTTTCCACTTTCAGGTAATTTACGAGCATTGGAGCTAAAGAGACGCGAAAATAGAAACATTACTAAAGATTTATCACAGTATGCTTATTTTGAAGAAGTTACGGCGTAACTCGTCTCTCACATCGCCGTAACTATTGCGTGACCACAAGTCCAACTTATCAAGAGGTTACGGTAACTCTTCCCAAAGATTACGACGTAACTCCATTAGGTCAAAAGAGGTTTCACCGGCGATACTTATGCCGTAACTCTGCATCACTTACGACGTAACCGAGTTTATTGAAGACTACGTCGTAACCACTTATAAGGTTACGCCGTAACTAGCGGATCTAGTGCATTTACGAAGGAATAGAATGTTACGCGTAACTCCTCTATTGGTTCGCCGTAACCCGGACACCGCCTATAAATACCACACGAATTCCATCATTTCAAAGCATCCCATTCCACACACAACACTCGAGAGCGTGGGAAAAAGCTCAAGGCGGGTCTAGGGAAGCATACGGAGTTGTTTCCAAGGGAGAAGTCACACCATTACGATAAGCTTTAGCGTTTATTATTTCTTTACTCTCAATTCATGTATTTCGTACATTTGAATATTGAATTGATTTGCATGATTAATATGAGTGCTAAGCACCCTTTGGTGCTAGCCTAGTTATGATTCCTTAATTGTTTTGTTTGCGTTTACCTTTACTTCCATACAATTATTTCTAAGTGTATGCATGCATAGTTCTTTGGTAGTCACCCTTGGTTCGGTAGTTTTGAATGGCGATAGAGGCCAATTGCCTAGGAGATATGACCAAGTGACCCTAGGTGAAGCGGATCGAGACGGAAGGGTAAGATATGACCAACCGACGACCCTTTCTACTTGTGCGATTTGACCAATGATCACCTATCATTTGGATGAACTTAAGAATTGGGGGTGTAGTGTCTAAGTTCCTAACGGCCGGGCACTCACTATTTAGAATCTAGGATGTAGTGGTACTTAATGACTCGGCTTAGGGGACCGGGAACAACATGACTTATGGTGCTTTGATTTCTCATGTGGTGGCATCTTTCTTTGATAGGTTAGGCGAATTGACCAAATGATGTCCTCTCGAATTTGACCCCACCAAGTAATTGAAAGTAGGTGAGCGTAGACATAACTAGCTAGGAGGATTAACTAGGTTAGCACCACTATTCCTCTATTGATTTCCTTCACACATTTATTTGCTTTTATTTTATTTTACGCATTAGTAGTTTAATTAATTAAAACCCTATCAAACCATTATTATTCTGTGACAATTAGACTTAGTAATAATCCAACACACATAGCTCTTGGGACGACCTCGGCTTTACCATTTACTACACTACACACGACCGGGTACACTGCCCGTTAGTGCATTAGGGTAGACCATAGGTATAGCGAGACACTATAAATATTAAGACCTGGTCAGTAAAACCTGCATCAGTAATTATCGAAAATACTATAATTGAACTTTCTATGTTATGATTAATTGTGTTATTGCAACATAATTCGTAAACAAGTTGTTTTTCTTTAAAGACAAACTTAGTCTCTTTTCCTGGTAAGAAGAGTGATACTTATTCCTATCTTTTCTCCTTAGTTGACAAACTAAGATAGGATTACAAACTATCAAACTCACTGATGATCTTTCATTACTTTTTTTTGGTCTAGAAATTATTGAAAGATAGAATATTTTATGTAACTAAAAAACATTGTGTTTATAGCTACCAAAATAAATGGCATCCTGCACCTGTCACGATGTATGAGTTTATACCGCAAAGAGTAAAGAAATTACTAGAATATTCGCTAGGTAATTTTCTTGGAATCTTATTATTCCTAAAGTGCTGAATACCCTTGGGGCTATGTAGACAATGAAGGAGGAATTGCATGCTAAAGATTCAAGTTAATTGAAAGTATGAATGGCCAGTCCATTATCTACAATAAGTAGGACTTCATACTCTGTTCAATACCTAAGTACATGCTACTCGTAGGCATTCGAAGAGAATAGGAAAGTGTATAAAATTGCTATATGTAATCTACTGGAAATGTAACACTTACAATGTTGACAAATACAGTGGGAGCAATTGCATTTTATAACTGAAATAGCATTCCTGTAATGCTGTAAATTTCAGTGAGAGCTACGGGATTTATTTCCTGTCAATCACTCATCTCATTTAAAACTTGCTTTGAAATAATTCATTACTTTCCGAATATGAACGATCATTGCTTAAAGTAAAATTTCATTTTATTTTATAAGATAACATGTTGCCATCCTGCTGTCGCTTCCTGAAGCGTTATCTATAGAATAATAATCCACAATTCCTTAGTAAAAGTTATGGTTCTAAAACTACTTATGATATCTATGACATTATCATATTGTTTGAACAATCAATCACGTGTTGTTTGCTTTCATAATATGATGTTGTACCTTTCACAAGTGGGAGAAATCTCAAAGTGTGTGCAAGGAATAACAATATTATTGGCATCTCTTGACCGCAAGGTAAGAAAACTAATAATTCTACTAGGACTTAAACACGTTAGATGTTTAATGCCCTACTACATGTAAATAAGAATACTACTAGGACTTAAACACGTGAGATGTTTATTGCCCTACTATATTCTAATAATAATTCTACTAGGACTTGAACACGCAAGATGTTTGTTGCCCTACTATATTCAAATGTCATGATATAGTGTGAAGATACTTCAACATTTGACTACATGTTTTAGTCAACCTAATTATGGTTATATGATAATGATTATAATTCTAAAGTATAAAATTAACTTGGAATACTATAGAACTCAAGAATTTGCGTTCATGATTACTTTTGTTAGTATAATTATGCTTACATGTTAAGCCATAATTATAAAGTCCTTGAATTAATCAATGACTTATAACATAAAGTATATATAGTATAATTGTTATGTCTTCTAGTTAACACATAAACAAGAGGCCTTTGAGTTATTCAAAGACTTATAATGTATTATTGACATATTCTGTTTTCTTGTTAACACATGAACATATAATTCTTGAACAGTTTCGTCTTCTTGTAAACACGTGAACATAAGGTTCTTGTATTGTTCAATGAAAAAACATTATTGCATGCGCTTGGTTCATAAATACTTTATAAGCAATTTGGCTCGACCTAATTAACAAGTATTTGGTCCAAAGAGAATTAAGTTATCTATGAAATTCTGATATAGTTTCACAATTCTAATACGCATAGAATACCACTTCATTATGGTATGTCTAATGTGTTATATCAAACTTTATTCATATTGTTTGGTTCATGATAGCTTTAATTGCTCCACCTCAAAAACATATCAAGGTTAGAAATTGTGTGTGTCATGGATACACTCAATATAGTTCAAACGTAGAAGGTATTGAAAACAATCTATAACTGAAAACCCTAATTCATTAGGGATTTTAGGTTTTCCACTCAAACCAATTGAATCCTAAATCCTTTTGGATTTTTGATTATTCTACACTTCCTAGCTTGAAGATTGTAGTTTTAGTGTTCTTCCTAACTTGACGAAATACAAAACTGTTGATAGTACTTTTGGTTAAAGAGTGATACTAAATTAGAGTTTTTCTATAAACCCTAATTTGAGTTGTTGGAAGAAATTTCATTATGTCTTTATTTAAGTTCTAAATTTGTTAAAATCTTATGAAGCATTTTATTAACAAATCTAGAGATGAGAACTTAAAATGTATTTTGTGGTTCCCCATAAAGAACAATTTATTGTTGCTTAAATACTTAGTATTTAGAGAATTGTCTCTACTTACAAAAGTAAGTGGGAGTATATACATATCTTAAAATTTTTGAGAACAAAATACTTAACTTTCTAAAATCCACTTATTATTGTCATACTAAGGTTAAACATAAAAATTTCGACCAAAGTATAATGATTACTCTCATTCATAAATCCGAAAGGATGCCTCATCACTTGAGTGATATTTTATATCAATGCTGAGGGATATAAGTTAGAAGATTGTGTAAATCGCTAACTACTAAAATATATTATCACATCTTGAATCCGATAAATGTTTTAGAACTATGAATGATAAGATGCAGTCCTTAAAAGGCAAATCAAGTTTTGAGCTTGATTGTTATTTCACCTAATAGTTAACCTATTAGGTTGGAATTAGTTTCTTTTGAAGAAAGACTCACAAGGACAAAATTGTATACATTAATGCATGGAATTTAATAAGAAGTTTTTAATCATACTTAAGCAATTGACTGTGATTAAATTTTCTTATATATACTTGCATTAATGATATAAAGATAATTAATTGTCATACATGTTTTTGTATGAGGAATATGGCAATTAAATTTATAACTCTTTCTTTATGATTACCTTTTGCGAGAACGGTGTGTAATCAAAAGGGTTATAAATCCATATTATCTTTATGTAGTATAAAAAATTTATGCAATCCAAGTTTGGATTGGATCGTGCATCTAAGAGCTGAGATCTTGAATTTAATTACAATATGATTCTGATTAAATTAAGACAACTCTTGAGTATATCTAAAATTAAGTGAGAGCAATGTGTTTATCCTTAAAATTTATATGTTGAAAATATCATTCGATTTAAGCTAGATATTGATCCTTAAACTTGGAATGAGACTTCACTTGGAATTTATGGAATAAAACAAACAACCTTGGAATAGATGTTTATCTGGAATAAACAGATGCGGAAAATTAAGTCTAACACAAATGCAATATATCATTCAAGCAAGTCTTAAATGGTATATTTCACTTGGAGTAATTTATTACATGGATGGAAACCTTATGTTGTTTTAAATAATGATTCATCATGTATATATATATTATATTGTGTATAAGAGTAGTTGTTGCTTTTGTATAAGAACAAGATGAGCTGACAACAACAATATCTAATTGAGAGTTTTTTAGATTATTGTTAATATAGATGTTTACGAATTATAAAGCATAGTGTTGTATTAGTACAAATGATGCTAGAGGATTATTTATACTAGCTGTAGTAGGATTTCATCTTTTATGATAAATCTGCTAACTAGTTATGCTCAACATAGAGCATTGTTGCATTACACATTAAGGAATGAGAATACTTTACACTTTTAGAAACTGTAAAGATGACTGTCAATATGTTGTTGATTTCTACTACCTCATGCAAGGTAGGGCGACATCTCCATACTATGAATCTTGCAATAGTATGAGCGTATGAGCATATGAGATAAGACACTCATCTTATATTTCAAATACCTCACTATAAGTGATAGTTTGAAATAACTATTCAGAAAGTTTACTCAGATGACTATTTAGTTTTTCTTGTAAATAAAGGTTGAGAATGTTGGAAACATTAGGCTTCAACTTACTAAATTAGTCTCATGCATATCTGTTTTAGTATTTGGATATTTGGGATTAAAAGACAATTTTTACTTTATGATGAATAAAGATACTTGGTATTTGTTATTCATTCATATAATAATTGTTATCCTATATTTACATGTTTAATCCCTGAATAATTTTATTGTTCTAAATATGTCCATTGTCGGTTAACAATATGGAAATATTGTTATGTAAGGCAAATGTGAGTGTTGGTTATATTCTAACGAGAATGTGGATTGTTCCCGCCAAACTCATGTGTATTCACAAGGGATGCATATTGGATACCCCAACTTTCAAACATTTACTTTTGGATCCTTGTCATAAGTAAAATATTGAAAATGGTTTGTTAAAATCGTCCGTAGACTTGAGATACAAGCAAGTTCTGTTATGTGTGGATATTTCTTTATGTAAGTATACGCAAAACGCTATTTGAATAAGGTAGTTATAAAGGATATATTTCGGAGTGATGTGAAGCAGCATCCACAACACTTGTAGTCAATAAAGGATTTGTTACTCCACTTGATATGTGCAGAAAGATACCATGGGCCCTCTCTAGAATTAATAAGATAATTGTTCGGCCGAACCCAAAGGGTAATGCAAGATGATACTTGATTACATTGGTATATCTAATTAAATTCTATAACGAGATTCTAAATGGTTAAACTATATGGAATGAGTTAGGATCCATATCCATGGTTTAACGGTATCTATAACAAAGGATGATTAAACGCAAGACATTAATAACCATGCTACAGAGAAACTTTTATGAAACTATTCTCTCAGACACTTTTAGTTCAAAAGCGAGTGAGAGCGTTGCTATGCGTTTCCGTCGTTAGTTTTGTGTGCCATTCGACACTCCAACTCCCAAGTGGGAGTTGTTGGATTGTGGGAGTCTTAAAACACACGTAAATGCTAAAAGTATGTGAGCCTATGGGGGCACACACGATAAACACGAGAGTACGTGTCGAACGTATATTTATACTTGAATATATTACCCAATGTGCATGTATTTGACCCGATCAATGTGACGATCCATGGACTTGTCTGAGTTCTTAGTTGGGTCATGCCTTGGGCCATGTACTCTAACATAACGGATAGAGAAGGATAGGCTTGGGCTTGTGACTTGTCAACCAAGACAAGACCCAAGCACAGAGGGACGTTTGTTTGGCTATAAACAAAAGGGATCCTATACTCTATTTGGCTGTCAACCCACGACATACATGCATCCAATAATAACGATTCTATACATATCCCTAAAGTAGAAAACATTTTTTATCTATCCCTAAACTACTAAATCAGATAAATCGATCTATCCAAAACCATATTATAACTGATCGGATTTTTCTACAAATTCGATTAGAGCTTTTGCTTTTGGTTTTGTTCGAACCTAAACTTGCAATATATGTTGTTCCAAGTTGTTTAGGTTATCAATCTGATCAATTATACTTGTTCTTTGTGATCGTGAAGTAAAGAAGTAGTTTGGTTTCTGCTCGTTAGTTTTCTCGGACAGAACTAGGATAGATATCGGACATCTTTGTCCGATATCGGGTGGTTGAATACAAACTGTTCTAGGACAATTTTAGATCTCGGGCAAGATGGAGAAAATTGTTCTTGGGGTTTTTCTTGTTCGTTGGTATTCAAGTAATTCAAGGTGTTGATTGTTTTAAACGTTCTCGACTAGCTCATTATCGAACATATTCGGTTAACGTGTTTTGTGTGTGATACTCGTAGAGGTATCTACATTAGATACTTGGGTTTCATATTGGTATTCTTGTTAGTTCACTTTCGTGCATTAATCGCCAAAGGTTAGTTTCTTTATTTTACCTTTTATTCAATTATTGTTTATTAATATGTGTTAACCTAATTGCAATAACTAGATCCTTATTCTGCTGCGTACTCGTATGCGTTACTTGGCTAACGTAGATTCTAAAATCCCAACAAATGACACGCGAAGGTTGAATTTGATCGTAATTAGCATAATTAATAACTACACGTCTAAACCCGACCACTAGCTACAAGACCATGCTCCAGGCATTTGACCGATCCTCAAAGTGGAGCACATGGGCACAGCACCACATGTGCTCCTTGAATTTCACCTGCAATGTCGATTACATAACCAACACAATGATACCATAGTACACATCAGGTTATTTTACAACATTTTCATATGATAAGTTTATTTCAGTTTTTGTAAACAAAATAATACTCTTTTCGTTGGAGCAACAGCAATGAACTATTTCTCTCTTAACAATTCTAAGAAAATCCAGCATTATGACTGTAGTCTCTATCAAAATAGCAAACAATGTCGTACAATCAACAGGCGGAAGCCTCTTGACTATGTATGATAGTTTATGGTCCCTAAAGTAAATAGAGTAAAAGTATCGAGCTCTTTGCTAACCATTGATTCAGAAAGTATCAACTATTCCATTATACAAGTCCTAATAGTTACTTTACAAAATCGACTTGCTTTTAATTTTAATGTTGATATGTAAAACACCATCTCTAAGTGAAATGCATTTGCTTTATAACGTGGTGTGTGTACAACAAATTTCTAACATACCTGTCAGTTTTGTTGATATAAATTAATATGTTTATGACCGGATTCGAACACGATACTTTAGGATTCCACACTCTACATATAAGATTTAATGTTTTAATAATTAATATAAAACGTTATGGTTAATTATTAATTTTACAAATAAACGCTTGACGGACGTTAGTACTTAACGATTATTGACTAACAGTCATTAAATGTTAACTTAAAGGACTATAGATGAAAATAGAAGTCGGGAAGGTTCTAGAATCCCCTTAGGGATCTATAACCGGTCGAATGGGTTTAACAAACCCAATTCTACCCTAACTTGGACTTCAAGATTGCTCTAGTATAAATACAAACTTAATGTATTCATTCTAAACTAATCTTGATTCCTTGCAAACATAATTTCTTCTTCTCTCCCTCTCTTTGTGCTTAAACCGATTGATCCCCCTATTCCCGTAGTGTAACATATTGGATTTCACAAACACATCAAACCATGATCAAATATAGGCGTATACTATGTGGTTTTTAGAGAGAGAAAGTTTAGAGGTTTGGGAACTTAGTGAGATAAAGTAAAAGTATTACTATGAGCTTCAACCCTCTACCTTGGGAGGTAGAGGTATTTATAGTATCTTACATAAACGCCACCTACGGTGAGGATCGGGCATCTGGTGGGTAAAGACCGTCCGTCCTCCACGGTGTTACTAAACAAACTACTTATTACCATAACTTGACTACGACTACGAGCTTTCTAACGAATACATATACTTGAGGTGACCGACACTTTAACTAACGGATTTACTAAATCCTAACAATCTCCCCCTAAGGGAGGTCACCTCAATTTACATTGAATACAAACAGATATTACATATTGATTGTTCTTGGATTCCTGATTAAGTTCTTTGCTCTGTAGATCGTAGTCTTTGATTCTTCATATTCCGCATGTTTTTGATATCTTAAGTGGAGGTCTTTGAGTGATCCACGGGATGATTAGATTGAGCCAGCTTTGAGATCATCATCCAATATATATCTCTGACTCATCCTCTGTGGTGTTGCCTTTATGTGAAGTTGTGACTTTCGGACCGAAATGCTCACATTTTGGATCATGATATCTTCTCATCAGAGTTGCGGAAGCTTTTGTTGATTCAGAATATTTCCAGTAGCGTAGCAGAAGCATGGTTTGAAAATATCATAGTCGTTGATGCACTTATCATGATTTCTTTAGAAATGAATGTGTTGTGTGAGCATGCGGCTATGGATTGACCTCTCCATTTTGATCACCGCAAGCGCCGGGTGTACGCATACATGTGATTAGCAATAAAGCGCGCGAAAGTGTCTTTGATCACTTCGTTGAATTGAGGTACCGCCCACGGTTCCCGTTGATCGATACAAATCTTGCTGTGATCGGTATAATTCGAAGAATCTCCTTGACGGGGTTTCATGCAATGCTCTAGTTGTTCTCAAACCGGAACGTCTCAAAAAAGACAACACGGAATGAGTGAACCAGCGAAATAAGATTCACTGATTGATGAAAAATTGATTTGAAAAACAATCGTGTATTGCTTAATATAAAGGGTTTTGCAATACAATGAGGGTTTTATGGTAAATCAATTATCAATCATAAACACCTTTTAATTTTAAAAAATTACAACACAGTCGATGTGCAAGAGAAAAGAATTTTTGGCACAACGACCGGTTTTTCAAAGGCATCCGTCAATCCATAACCTGAACCAGGATTGATTCATAATTTTGAATCGCCCCATTGTTTCATTCGGTTGTCACATGGTTGATCTATTAGATAGATCTCACATGCCACCTACCAAGAGCTTGTTTGATGTTGGCTCTAGAAGGCTTTCCATCTTCATTGTGAATATGTTTGCATATCACTCGGATGTTACGCAATACCACAAGGATAATCGTGGGACTCTTAAGATATATATTCTCTCTTTCCACATTGTGTGAAACGAGAGAGTCTTCATTTGATGTCCTAATGAGATTTATTTGATGATCTCGTGGCTCTAGACTCAATAGTGCACATTTGGTTCCTATCTGGGAGATTAGAGAGAGGTCTCCTTCTTCAATATCAACAATCTCTAAGAGAGTCGATAGATAATGTAAATTCCCGTGAGAATGAAACAAGTCCTTTTAAAAGGAACTTGAGTGGCTTGGGAAGTTGTAGTGCAGTGCGTCACTGGGTCCATGACGTCTTGTCTTCAATACCGGTGTTACCTTAGTAACCACCAATAGCATATGTATTGAACCCGGTTTCTGCCCTAAGGTTGAAATAATGGAGGGCTATTTATTTTCACCCTTTTCTCATTCAATTCTTTTTAATTCTTCAACCCCTTCAGTGCTTACCGAGACTTCATAACTAGAACCTTGTTGGGTTTATTCCAGTACTAGCTCAACCTCAGTCCGTACTCTTCCTGTTTCTCACTTTTCTCCTTTTTTCATCATACCTAAGGACCTCTACACTATCTAGTGGATTGTCCCTGGGTAGATCCCTCCGGCTCTGGCGGGATCGTGGGAACGAATACCTAACCTAACCATCCTTATATCACCATACATAAAGTAAATTTGGTCGGTCTTTTTGGTATTGTTCATCTGCCATTGGAACCAATTGAAGACCATTTGAAAAACCAATCCATATACTTGTGATATGTTATCAAAGCGTTTTGTACCTGAATTGTTTTTGATATTTTAGAAAAAGAGCTCCCCCTCAACATGTGCATCGTGTATTTGAAATCGTTTTGGCACACGGAGGCAAGAGGAATGATTCATTTATTTGATTATCATTTTCTAAAAGATATCAACATCACTTTCCTTATCAAAATTAGTATTTTGCATACATTGTTACGGATATTTTTGGAAAGGATGTGGTTTTCAAAAAGTTGCTCCCCCTCAATATGTGCATTAAGATTCGAAAGTGTTTTGCACATGTAAGAGAAAGCCTGCACATTGAAACAAATCAATCACGTTTCAATCCTTTTTGGTTTGATATAGATGCTCCCCCTTAACATGTGCATGGAAAATTTGAAATCGTTTGGCACATGTAGGGAGAAGAACCTGTTAATCACTTACAAACCATTTGTCGAATTATCAGTTTAAATCCAATTTAAATCACAAATTCTCCCCCGATCACAATTTTCAAATCATTTGAGATTTGTGATCTCTATAGATTTAAATTGTTTTTGAAAGCTTTTGAGGAGAATTGTGACTTGCTTATGAAAACATTTTAACCGATAAGGATCAAATCTAAGACTTTAAACTCCAATGATAACATGCTTGATTATCTTTTTAAAACATGACAAATAACCCTTTTGATTTAATTGAAATCATTCTCCCCCTCAATCAATGACATAAGTTGTTGATTGAGAGATAGAGGTTTTGACAAATGTCAAGTCCAGATGATTTTAAAAAAATTGAGTTCGAGTTATTTTTTCAAGGCTATTGGTTTTCATTAGATAACAAATATTTTTCTGAAGAATTTATAGAAGGAAAAATATTTGTGAAGAAAAGATTTTTCTTTTTGGTGACAAACATTTTTTTTTAGAATCAGAGCATGAGATTTGAAAAATAAGATAAAGCATGGCTCCGTTCTTTCTTTAAAAACGGGTTATAGACAGAGATGACTATAAGCCTTAGTTTCACTTTCTCATTTTTTTTAAGTGATTTATGTACATTCGAACAACATCTAAAGACCCGTGTCACTCTTTGAATGACAACACAAAGACCGTAGATATTATCGAATCAAGAAAAACATGACAAAATGACAATATTTTTGAAATTTTTCGAGTTTTTCAAATTTTTATGGAGTTTTGAAAGTTTTATATTTTTCTATTTGCTTTTTGTTGGTTTTGTAATTTTGTATTTTGCTTTTTGGAAAAATATTTACAAGAGATGGATGAAGAAAAACTTTTACTCCTCGTCTTCCTCTTGAAGACGTTTGAGTGTTTCTGGTTGTAGACTCTTTAGACCAAGTCGTGGGAGGATAAACTCAAAACGTTCTCTAGGAAGAGCTATGGTGAAGATGTCTGCTAACTGGTATTCAGACCTCACAAAATAAAGTTTCACCACACCTTTCTCCACTTTCTCACTGATTAAATGATGTCGAATGTCGATATGCTTTGCTCTTGAATGTTGAACGTTGTTGCATGAGAGAGCAATGGCACTTTGTTATCTGTCTGAGAGGATTTTGTTGAATTTAAAGCCATAGTCGATAATGGGATCTCATCCAAAGGATTTGAGTACAACAAGATGACATGGCTATATATTCACCTCTGTAGAGGATATAGAAGTACTCATTTGTTTCTTTGAAGACCCACTAATAAGCTTATCACCCAAAAGCGAGCACCTCGGCGTGCTTCGACGTGTATCTTGACATCCGCATGATCGGCATCTGCATAGGTCGTTAGTGACATACGGTGTCCTTGGTACCAAAGTCCCATATTGATGGTTCCTTGGAGATACCGAAGACCCGTTTAACCGCTTCAAGGTTCTTTTGGTAGGCTTAGCACGGTATCTAGCACACATGCATACATCGAGCGAATATCGGTCTCTTGGTGTGAGGTACATCAGGATCCAATCATACTACGATATTTCGTTTGATCTACCATGATCCCCGAGTGGTCCTCATCCGGTTTAGTACGCTCTATCATGGGAGTGTCAGAGTCACAAGAATCAAATCCAAAATTCTTTAAAATCTCATTAGCATATTTAGATTGATTGATAAAATGCCTCCGGACTTTGTGAAATTTGTAATCCCAAGAAAATGACATTTGTCCCATCATTGACATTTGAAATTTAGAGCCCATCTCCTTAGAAAAGCGGTCACATTCATTGGGGTCGATCGAGGCAAAATAATATCATCAACATAGATGTGAGCGTGAATTAAATGTTTGCACGACTTCACGGTGAACAATGTCGGATCAGCTGCTCCTTTCTTTGAATCCGGTAGATAGAAGAAACTTTGATAGCGTATCACACCATGCCCTTGGAGCTTGCTTCAAACCGTAAAGAGCCTTCTTCAAGCGATAGACATGAGTAGGATGCTCGATTCACAAAACCTTCAGGTTGGATGGCGTATCGACTTCTTTAAGATCTCCGTTAAGAAAAGCCGTCTTTACATCCATCGATGACTACCATATTCTTACTTGCAACATTAGCGGGAAGATTACGATTGCCTCGTCACGCAAGCTGGAGCAAATGATTCTTCAAAGTCAATACCCTCCTCTTGGCGGTATCCTTTTGCAACCAATCGAGCCTTGTTCTTTAATACATCACCATGCTCATCAAGTTTTACTTTGAAGATCCACTTTAGAGCAATGATCATAACACGATCGGGAGCATGTACTAATTCCCATACATCGAGTCGATCAAACTCATGAATTTCTTCTTGCATGGCATTGAACCAGTTGTCTTCATTCATGGCAGTTTTAACGTCTTTTGGTTCGATTTTAGAGAGTACGGAGTTGAAGAAGCACCATAAGGCATCAGTTGTAAGTTGTTTACGAAGATGGTTCTGATGATGGTTCAGGAGCAAATATGTTCTCAAATGGAGCATCTTCAGGAGTAGCAAAGGGATTATCTCCATCATAGGTGCCAGAAACAATTCCATGATGTACACTCGATGATTAAGGATCTGATGATGAGACAGAGTGATCATCAACAGGCGCTTCTTGACTTAATGACATTGAAACTAAAGGGTTATCTTTGTTGATAGGGATAGGAGCAGCCTCTGTTGATGGATTTGACAGATCATTAACAATTAGCTCATAGTGTTCATCAAACATTGGATCAAGCAATTTCTTCAAATCATCTTCTGAAGGAGGTACATAAGGAGTTCTGGTGAGGATTTTGTATAAGAGTAGGCGATAGGACTACTTGATGAAGATTGTGATGCGGGTCCGAGGCTGGATTGTCACGGAGCCATTTGACCGGTCGACTCATTGAGCGTAACGTGAATTGTTTCCATGATATTTCGAGTTCTTTTGTTGTAGATTCGGTATCCTTTTACATTTGGTGCATATCCTACAAATACTCCAATTTCCGCTTTAGCTTTCGGTTTGCCTAAATCTTGACCCTCATTAGTTGGATAACACAATGCACCAAACACACGAAGGAATGATAGATCAGGTTTTTGATTGTGGACAAGTTCATATGGAGTTTTTCCATGAGTTGTATGAATTAGGGATCGATTTTGAGTGTAGCATGCAGTGGCAATGGCTTCAGCCCAGAGAAACATTGGAACCTTTGAGTAAATCAGCATTGTTCTTGCGGCTTCTACAAGAGTTCGATTTCATCTTTCAACTACACCGTTCTGTTGAGGAGTTCGTGGAACACTTCTTTGAGGTCTGATTCCAACACTTTCATAAAACTCATTGAGTTCTCTATTAACAAACTCAGTTCCATTGTTAGTTCGGACGATTCTAACAGTCTTGTTAAGTCGAACCTGCAGCTGTTTGATAAGTTTAATGATGACATCTGGAGTTTCATCCTTTGTCCTCAAGAACTTAACCCAAGTGAATCGAGAGTAATCATCAACCACAACTAACACATATTTCTTCCCATTAATAGTTTGCACTCTCATAGGTCCACATAAATCCATGTGAATGGTATGTAGAACTTCCATAACTGAATTTGTAGGTTTGGGTTTGTGGACATACTTCTTGCTTTTTCCCAATTGGCATCTTGAACAAAGATGATCTTTTCATACTTTAGTCTAGGTAGGCCTCTTACTAAGTCTTTTCGGAAAGATCATTTATGGTCTTGAAGTTCAAGTGATTGAGACGACGGTGCCATAGCCATGACTTTGTTTTCGAAGCCTTTGACAACAAGCAGATAGGAGAAGATTTCATCATATCTTCGATAAAGATGGTGTATAGGTTTGAATCGCGTGTTCCTCTGAGAAGTTCAACACCATCAAGTTCTCAAACAAAGCAAGTATGTTTTCTGAAGGCCACTTCTAAATCGGAGTCACAAAATTGCCAGAAAGAGAATAAATTATGACAAAGACCTTCAACATAATATACCCGGGAGGTTACACTATCACCAACAACATAATCTCCATAACCCATAATAGCACCAAAATGGTCGTTTCTGAATCTAACAGTTCCGATGAATTTACTCACGAAGTTCATGAGCCGCGACCGGTCTCCAGTCATATGCTTGGAACAGCCTGAGTCCAAGTACCACAGAATGATTTGAATGACCTGTAGTTGAACACATACAAAAATGGATAACTGGATAATTGGGATCCCCATGCAAGAATGGGTTCCACTTGGTTAGTAACAGTGATTGGAACAACCACATCAGAAGCAGAATCAATGGAATTATTAGAGATAGATGCAGTACTAGTGTTGTGCTCATTAGACCTAATCAAAGTATGTTCACTTCTTAAAGGAATAGTTCTACCGGTAGGCATCCATTTCAAAATAGGCATTGACCTAGATAATTTAGGGCACATCTCATTAAGATTAAATTTGTGACCAGTAGGTATCCAATGATAACCTACATTGCTAAATTTTCTTCCAGTGGGTTTCCAATATTTTCTAACCTTCTTTCTCAACTGCTTTCTAGCCTTCTTAACATGTTTTTTGGCATTATCAATCTTAACATGACATTTAATAGCATTAATCAAATCATTCACACCACATTCATGATTAGTAACAGAAACCAAGCAATCATCATTACATGTTTTGCCAAAAGTAGCAGAATTCGAATTAATTACAGTACGCTTATAGCTAATACTAGAATCAACACGATTCATTTTATTCAACTCAAACTTAATATTCCTAGGGTGGTCTTCTACTCTCTTCCATTGCAAATTCTTAGCTTGCGAGGTCCTATCTTGCATTGTATTTCCTGGAGGCTTTAACCCGCTTGCTTTTATGTCACTGATTACTCCTGTAGAGGGAATTATGGGAACATTAGTTGGTTGGGCTACCTTTTGCATTCCTGAACTAGAAGTGCAGGGATCTGAACTACTTGCAGGCACTTTAGAGTTCACTTTCTTAGTACTGGGCATAAAATGGGTTGCATACTTAGCACTAGGTATAAAACAAGGCATCACAGCTTTATCTTTCTCACATAAGGATTTAGGACATGTTGCTCTTAAACATTCTAACAGCTCCTGAGATCGTTTGGCCTGAATGCAAGCAAATCTAATTTCTCTATCAAGTGGCTTATTTATGAAATCCTCTTCTACAATCTCACAAAGACATTCTAGACTATCCTTAAGGTGAGCGAAATAGTTATGAAACACAAGTTCGTTATTCCTAAGACAAGGAGGAATGTATTTAACAATCACAGTATATTTAGATTCTGCAGATGACTTTGATGCAACATTCTCATTAAATACAAGTGGAATTTTCTCTTTTACCTGACTCCTCAGATTCTCAATTTCCTTTTGTAAAGACGTTATTTTTTCGTAGTTCTTGTCACGAGTGAATTTCATTGAATCATATAACTCTTTAAAGTGTCGTTTAACTTTTTCATTTTCTTCTAGAAAACTCTCATTTTCCTTTTGTAAAACATTAACCAAGTTTTGAAGATGAAAAGTTTGAGAGCACTGAGAATCTAAAGGAGGAGGCATTTGGGAACCAGTCACATTGTTCTTTTCACCCTTTAATTGTGAAATTTGGGCTTTCAACTTTCTGATCGTGTTACAGTGAACTTGAATATGTTCATCACGTTTGTTTATTTCAAAAACTGCTTCAAACTCTGGAACATCCGAGGATATCTTGATGTATGAGGTTTTAACATTTTCTTTTAGATGTTGATATTTTAGTTGCAAATCAAAATGTTCAACTTCTAGTTTAGAAAAATGTTTTACTAAATTATCGTGATCATCCTGGTCAATTATCTCATTTAGTTTTGAGTTTTTGTTTTCAAGCTCAATGACACGATCATGGGAAACATTTCAAGCAACAGATAATTCATGAAATTGAGAAGCATTAATAGAATGCTTAGTAACAGTATAAAACAGATCTTGAGCCACATAACTCAATACTAAGTTCTCATTTAGGATATGCAAATTCTTTCTTTCAATTTCATTGTATTTGAGTTCCCGTTCATAATCATTGACTTCAACAATCATTGCATCAAATTCTTTTTCCATTTCTTTAATATCTGAGTTTATCCCCTTTTGAAGACTCTCAAATTGACCTTTTAATTGTTTAAAGAAAGGCATGACCTCGGTTACATAGCATTCTTTAGTTTGCTCAAAACCTCTTTCCCTTACATTATCCACTGTAGGTGTGATTCTCTTCTTACATGTCTTCTCAAAATCAACAAATAATTGATAAACTACATACAGGCTGATTAAGGTCTTGCTATTAGTGGAAATAGTTCTAGGAACTAAATGCATTGGTGCATTAGGAGGATACACAGTAGCTGCAGGCACTTTCCTAAAGGGAGGGTTTGTTTCAACAAGTTCACTTGCCTTTTGCTTATCCATATCTTTCTTCCAAAAAATTTGTTCTGGGGTTAATTGGGTTTGAGGCTTAAACCTGTTCAGGGAGATCTAATTTTATTTTGTGTAATCATGGGGTTTGAACATTATGTTTTGCTTTTTACACTCAGGATCTTTTAGCTTCTTATCCATTTTCTCCCTATTGACTTTTTCAAATTGCATATCTTCCTCAGTGCACTTAGCGCAACTAGGTTTCTGCCTAGGCTTAAGGATTTCATTACCATCATATATTACCTTCTGAGCTTCTTTAGTGCTTTACCATATTCGAGTTGGGTTCCTTTACTAGAGGAATACTATGCTTATCGAGAACTCTATGCTTAGTGATCATGTAAGCGATCTGAATGGTATTTCCTTATGCGTACAACTTATTTTCAAGCTTGTTTTCAAAGTTTTAGATTAGAAAAATCATTCAAAAGTTTTGATTCCTTAGCATTAAATTCTTGTTTAAGCACTTTAACATTATCTTGGAGTTCTTGCTTTTGCTTATAGGTTTTGAAAGCTTGTTTTTAAGGAATCTAGCTCTTGTTTTAATATTTCTTCCCTGAAATTACTTTTTCTAATAATTGTACGCATTTGGTCATCCATTTCCTGCTCACGAGTAGTTAACTCAAACTTCGCACGTTGTTCATAAATGGCAACTTGTTCTTTATAGGCATTAAGTTCAGAAATAACAGAGTCATCAGGAGCACATGCAGTATATTCATAAAAAACATAGTCATCATTGACTGCAAAAGATGCATCACTTGGTATAATCTCACTTTCACTTTGTGTCACATATTGATCATATGGGACAATATTACTATTTCCCTCATTATCAATATCTGATTCATAAGTTTCAAGAGATTGTACTTCGTTATGTATCTTATGCTCATCAACTTCATCGTATAGTTTTAATACCTCTAAAATGATTGAATCTTTGGATGGACCACTGTTGTGGTGGCGAGACTTTTGGAGAAACCATTGGTGAGATGCTAGCCATGAAGATTGTGCAGGCGATGGGTTCATCGTCGACATCAGTCAAATGCATCACGATCGACTACTTGAAAGGCATTTTGATGATTGTGACCTATTTCTTGAATTGGTTGCTCATCCACATCGGCATCATAGGTTTTGGCATTTCCTCGGCAAGAAACAACAACTCTTCTTCATCCAAACCGCACCATCGTGTCACGAGCTTGCACTAGCGACATCTTGTCCACGAAATACTACGCATTTTGAGGCGTTTTGGAGATGTGTTTCTTGAAATGTGTCCATCACCACCACAGTTGTAGCACTTGATTGGCTTTGCTTGTCCTTGATTTGCATTCCTTCCACGATTCTGATTAGCCACATACCCTCCACCAGCTCCAGTATTTCCATAACCTGCTCCAATCATCCCTTGTTCATATCGTCTTCCTTGCACATTCTGCACCACTACTCTTCCATCTCTGACAGTAGCCTGATTGTGTGGATTTGATGCTGTTCTAAGGTTATTGTTGGTGTGTGGGATGGAATTCAGATTTTGACTGACCATGAGAGATAGTTGATTGATGAAGTTTTCGATGACTATGTTTGAGTCTGGAGGCTTGTATGCTGGATCAGGAATGAGTTTGTAATTACCATTACCAGTGGGTATGACTTGAGAAGCTTTGGTGGTAATTCCAACATTGGTGTAAAAGGCTGTTGAATCATTTGACGAACTTGTTTCTCCCTGTTTAGATTTGAACTGTTCAAGAACCATTCGTTCAAACATAGCATGTCTCACATTCTAAAGCAGGAATGCATACAATTGCTCATAGTTAGTGTTCCTCAAACCCTTAGTTAACTTGAATGAAGTGACGAATTTGTGCCATTCGGGATTCATGTTGTTCACAAACTTTGAGTTTAGCTGAATATTTGGCATAGTCATTTTGATATTCCTCATGTCATTCACAAGCTTGTGGAACCTCACATAATATTCATTGACACTTTCTCCTGGTTTCATCTTAAAGTGCTCAAATTCATCATCTGATTGTGATTCTCTGTTATCCTTAGTCAATTCGAACACGAGAGAAGCATCTTGACATTATCCCAAACCGCCTTGGCTTCGGTGTTGTGATTGATAAGCTTGTAGATATCTTTTGGAAGACCCTAAAGTATAATGTTTGAAGCCACGATATCGAGATCGTATCTCTTTTTCTCCTTATCATTGAGCTCATCATACGTCTTTGGTCTGTCCAAACCTAAGATCATTGTACCATTCGCAGCAGTTTCAAGAACATCTCTGGTGGTCTCAAATTGATAAGATCTGATAACGCTACACGCGTCGTTCGGGGTCAAAGGAACTTCCTTTTCTTCGAGGAAGTTTAATAACACCCTAGGCAGTGAACCTAATCGTTGTAGTGTAGTATTAGGGTAAGCCACGGGTATTGATATCGTTCTCTAGGGGAATAGGAATGCTAGTGAGAAGTTACTACGCTAAGGTTGGGGGTTGAGGAAGATTAATTTTTATCTTTTTTATGTTTTTTAGGAAATGGAAAGGTACGAATCTCGGGGTTTGGATTTGGGGGTTGGTATTTCTACCGATTACTCTAATTCTCTAATTATCTAATCTAAGGTGTAGTCTATGTCTAATTATTGTGTGTTCATATGATAGTTTAAAGATGTGTTCACTTAGGTTTTATTACTCCTTAATTATCTCCTATTGGTGGTTGAATTGTCACGTCCTTATTCTTAATCGCGTTGTGTGTCTAAAGTCGTAGGGTATGCGTTTATCCCTAACTCTTTGAACTTACCAAAGGGTCTCGTCTACAAAACCCACTAGGGATTATAAACTCTAACTCTAAGGCCTCTTTAGATGGTTTAGCCTACAACCGCTCTAAGTGCTATAGCCTAAGGGTCACAAAGATTAATCAAGCATTAATTACACAATGAATGACCTATCGCATTACTAGATCATTAGCAATTAAGATAAGAGACAACCAATCAATATTCAATAATTAAGTTTCATATTCCCTAAGCAAACACACAAGTAAATTAGCCGGACATGGAGAACATGCAAGCATACACACAAATAATCAAAGACATAATTGAATTAATGAAGTAAAACACTTATCTTATTTTAAGATAGGGTTTGGAACCCTAAAATCTTGTACAAGACGACCTTGGTTCGGTTTAGGTTTTACTCCAAAAGACTACACACAAATCTTGAAAAATTCGGATTCTATATATAAGATTACATGCGACGGCGTCACCTTATGTTTTGTGGACGTCGTGGTCGCCGTCATTAGGGTTTCGTCTTGGCCACGTTAGTCTTGCGGCGGCTTCACCTTGTGCTTGTGGACGTCCTCTTGACCTTCGGCGCCGTCTGGATCAAATCTAGGCCGTGCGAGTTGCGACGGCCTACTCTTTTAAAGCGACACCGTCACTTGAAAATAAGAGATTTGGCTTCGTCGTCACAAAATCCTCCGACGGCGTCATGATTAAGCGATGGCCGTCACCTTGTATTTTCAAGACTTGAGTGTCTCGATTCTTGACTTTGGCCATTTTCTTCAGTATATCCGCGCCTTTTCATCCAAATAAGTGCCATTACTGACAATTTGCCTTCAAGAGACCTAAAAGTGAAAAGGAACGATATTAAGTAATAACGGATACAAAAGTGATCAAATAAGGGCTTAAACGACCCTAAAAAGGTACATTTAAAACCTTATCAAATATCCCTACACTTGGTATTTGCTTGTCCTCAAGCAAATGTGCTTTTAGCCAATTAATTTATAAGTTAGGGTCATGAAGCATTGGTTTAAAACAATCCACAACACATATAAGCCCTTAAAAGTCATAACAAGCACGAAAATTACATACTAGCACCTCACATGGGGTGTTTGGATACTCACATCTCTCTCGGGTGTATATGAAATATAACAAATTGGAAATGGAAGATTAAACACTCATTAACCGGTCCTAGTACATAGATTACCATAGGCTTGAGAATAGATCAAACCTCCATCGCTTTGGCGTAAGCACCTAGGAAAGACTATCAAAGAGGTCTTTAAAGGATTGTAATGTTAGGCTTACGGTAGGGAAACAAAGGGTTTGGTGGGATAGGATATTTAGTGGTGGTAAGTCAAAAATCTTTTTGTTACAAGCATACGAAGAATGGCGTTGCTAAGCCAAGACTCGACACTCTAGACTCTAGCTAACTGAAACAAACAAACATAAATTTAAAGGATAGATGTGGGATGGTAGCGATATTTTTTTTTTTTTTTTTTTTTTTTTTTTTTCACTCTATTTTTTTCTTTTTTCTTTTCTATTTTTTTCCGATTTTTTTTCATACACTTTTACTCTACCATCCTCTACGGTAACATCAAAATGATAGGGATTTATAGGCACATCCCTACACTTGAGTTTTTATTTCTCTAACACTAATTTGACCCGAATTGAAAAGATCAAAACACTTGGGGTATGTTATTAAGAAAATAAAGGAATTTAATCCCTTCCAATCATTTTTTAAACTTTAACTTTTTCCCATGAGTCCCAATCGCCCCAAAACTGTGTATAAAGGATATGACTCGACTTAGCAACTCATGCAAGCAACTAGATAATTGAACTAAGGGTTTGGGGTGATAACAATAATGCACTAAAAGTGAGTGCATACAGGGTAGGCTAAGGCGATTTGGGTGTACGTTTGGGGGTGGGGTGTAAACAATGCTCTTCATTGATATTCCGGAAAAAACCGAAACATCACGAGAACCGCGAAAAGGATAGGCTCTGAGGGGTTAACTAGGGGTATCGTGTACTAAAGATGAGTACAACGCAAGGGTATGGGGGAAGTACTCGACCTATGTGGAAGAAGTAATTATATTACGGGTATCAAACAAGGGTTATCCTAATGCCTCTTATCATTTAGTTATTCCTAACTACACAAGTGTAGTCTTACTAGCGATCTCGGGATGCATCACAAAACAAGTTCTAGAATCTAATATACTACCGGTTCACACACTAAGCATTAAAGATGAATGCTTTAATTCCTACTAATCTAAGGGCGATCCTCACATTTTGGGTGGAATTTAGGTGGTAAAGGGTTTTTTGTGCTAGTCATGCAACTTCCTATCCGTGAGACGCTTTTGTTAAGACTAATGGCCCACTCCTATATGTCATAGAAAATTTCAAATTTGGTGCCAAAATTACCCTTACCGACATTTTCTCATGGTTTATTACACAAATACAATTGGATAAACCAAATAATCAAGGGTAAGTATAGTTTCAAAGTTCCCGTTTTATTTTCCCTCCCTACACTTAAACTGAACATTGTCCCCAATGTTCCCCGAAAGTATCAAAGTTATGATAATGGAAGTTAATTAAAAACGAAATAAACTAGTACTCCCCTGATTAGCTCGGTAGGATCCGTGTAAAGTAGTGGTTAAATCCTTTCCAAGAAGAATGTGTGCGTGAAAAGCTCCTTCCAATCTTTTGTTTCTTCTTCTTGATAAATAAAACCTGCACATTCGAAGAAAACAAACGAAACCTTCGCGTAAAATCGGCGGTAATAATATATATAAGACTCTACTAAACTAAGATATAATGCTTGTGGAATGGATGTTTACAGAATTTCTGGAAAATTAAGACCTGGAAAATTCCAAAAATTCATAAGTAGCTCAGAAAACGAGAAAAAAGTAATCTATTGTTTTACTCCTTCGACACCGTCAGTTGTAATCTGACGCCGTCAGTTATCCCGACAAAAAGCGGTCTGCGATTTTCGGAAAATTTACATCTTTAGAATCGGAAAAATTTACGCAAAACATCCATTATGACTCGATACAAGCATTTGACTCGAACAACACACATATATATCTTTTAATGAATTGCTATTCTCATGTTTACGTTTCTTTTGAAAACTTGTGTAATCCTCCCTACACTTATCCTTTATGTAAAATACCTTTATATGCAATTAAGGCGAGGTTAAAACAAAATAAAGCATTTTACAAATTTAAACATGAGAATAAACAATCAATAAAAGATATACGACACTAACAAGCAAACAATTAAACATGGGTTGCCTCCCGAAGCGCTTTTCTTTATTTAAGAGTCTTGTAGCTAGACTCTTAGTCGTGGCTACTACGTTTTCTCGTGCACTCTCACGTGCTCATACTTAAGCCATTCCAATGTTCTTTCATTCTTTTGTAATCATCTCCCAATTCAAGGCATTTTTTGTAGTACCGCTTAGTTTTCTCATATGGGTACCTAAGTCCACTTTGCTTATCCCTTTCACTAAGCAATTGAATAGGGTCATTCTATTACAAGCCTCAATATCCTTATGTTTAAACCTAGGATGTAGCGTGGCATTTGGTAGATAAAGTCTTCAACTTCATCGAGAGAATGTAATTAGACCATCAACCATCCGTTCATTTAACCTAGTCATTCTTTTGAAAGGTTTTCCAAAATTACTTGAGTGAGGTCCTTATCAATAAATTCTCCTAAGTCTTCTAAGACCATGAACTCTACCAAATAAGCAAAGCTTCCAACAAACACGTGCAAATGAGTGATGCTTCAACAACATTGTTCCCTTGATAGGTTAACTCATTGATCTTGATTTTATTGTATAGGTCCTCGAGATTAAGTTCAAAGGCAAGAATGAATTCAAGTAAGCATCGAATCCTTCTAATCCTATTTTGCGGGGAATTGCATGTTAAATGGGCCATCTTTCTCAATTCTACACCTAGGGTCAAAACATTGGGAGGGTCTTCCTCCATTTCAAAACTAACTTCATTGATGACCTCCCGCTATCAAGTGCTTCACCATAATTAGATTCCTCATCGAATTTGAGTTATAGAAAGGACTTTGTTGTTGCTAATTTATCTCATTATGCCCTAGGTGATTTCCAAAATGGTGAGCGGGTGAAGGGTTTTGTGGGATCGCGTTCTCAATTTCGGGATTGGGAGCGGGTAGGGTGAAGAATCTTGGCGGAAGACACGTATCATGGTGAGTGATGGATTTTACGAACAAAGGTCACGAAGAAGGGGATAGACTACAAGAAAGCTAAAAATGAGAAAAATTTACTTGATAGGAATCAAGCAAAGAAACCTAAGCGAGGTGGACTACTAACTAGCTATTCTATTCCCCGTGCGCCAAAAACTTGATAACGCTACACGCGTCGTTCGGGGTCAAAGGAACTTCCTTTTCTTGAGCAAGTTTTATAACACCCAGGCGTGAACCTAATCGTTGTAGTGTAGTATTAGGGTAAGCCACGGGTATTGATATCGTTCTCTAGGGGAATAGGAATGCTAGTGAGAAGTTACTACGCTAAGGTTGGGGGTTGAGGAAGATTATATTTTTATCTTTTTTATTTTTTTAGGAAATGGAAAGGTACGAATCTCGGGGTTTGGATTTGGGGGTTGGTATTTCTACCGATTACTCTAATTCTCTAATTATCTAATCTAAGGTGTAGTCTATGTCTAATTATTGTGTGTTCGTATGATAGTTTAAAGATGTGTTCACTTAGGTTTTATTACTCCTTAATTATCTCCTATTGGTGGTTGAATTGTCACGTCCTTATTCTTAATCGCGTTGTGTGTCTAAAGTCGTAGGGTATGCGTTTATCCCTAACTCTTTGAACTTACCAAAGGGTCTCGTCTACAAAACCCACTAGGGATTATAAACTCTAACTCTAAGGCCTCTTTGGATGGTTTAGCCTACAACCGCTCTAAGTGCTATAGCCTAAGGGTCACAAAGATTAATCAAGCATTAATTACACAACGAATGACCTATCGCATTACTAGATCATTAGCAATTAAGATAAGAGACAACCAATCAATATTTAATAATTTAGTTTCATATTCCGTAAGCAAACACACAAGTAAATTAGCCGGACATGGAGAACATGCAAGCATACACACAAATAATCAAAGACATAATTGAATTAATGAAGTAAAACACTTATCTTGTTGTAAGATAGGGTTTGGAACCCTAAAATACTGTACAAGACATCCTTGGTTCAGTTTAGGTTTTTACTCCAAAAGACTACACACAAATCTTGAAAATTCGGATTCTATATATAAGATTACATGTGTGGCGCCACCTTATGTTTTGTGATGCCGTCGAATCATTTGTCATTAGGGTTTCGTCTTGGCCACGTTAGTCTTGCACGGTGTCACCTTGTGCTTGTGACGTCCTCTTCACTTCGACGCCGTCTGGATCAAATCTAGGCCGTTTGAGTTGCGACGGCCTACCTTTAAAGCCCGACACCGTCACTTGAAAATAAGAGATTTGGCTTCGTCGTCACAAAATCCTCCGACGGCGTCATGATTAGCGATGGACGCCGTCACCTTGTATTTTTAGCGACTTGAGTGTCTCGATTCTTGACTTTGGCCATTTTCTTCGTATATCCGCGCCTTTTCGTCCAAATAAGTGCCATTACAACAATTTGCCTTCAAGAGATCTAAAAAGTGAAAAGGAACGATATTAAGTTGTTAGGTCACTAGTTTTACAACACAAGCTTACAAGAAAGAGATAGAGGCGGTTGAACACGTTAAACCAAACACACACACGAAACAATAAGACAGTTATGCGTAGAGTATGTGATGAGAGAAAAACTTGAACAACCAACCTTCTAATGAAGGTTTACAAGAGTATTTATAGGAGGGAAGCTAGGGCAACACTCCTAGTTCCCTTCCTTTCCTTTATGGGCTTGGGCCTAAGCTCATGGGCCTTCTACATAAGCTTAAGGCTAATAACAAACATAAAGGCCATAATAAGCTACCTATTACATAATAATGACTAACACTTGAATTATAGTTTAGGAGTGATTCCAACAATCTCCCCCTCAAGTGTTGGTGATGAACGGTGAAGGCGTTGATGTAATAGTAGCTTTGATGTCTTTTGAAATTCTTCTTTCTTGTGAGAAGGAATGCCTTGATTCGAACAATCTCCCCAGTGTAGAGAGATAGTTGTCTTTGAACAGTTATGCTTTGACGTCATCTTTAACTTTGTTCTTTGATCATTGTTCTTTGTGGTGAAAGTGATAGTATGTTGTTGTCTCGCATCAAGTGCGCTTTCAGTGCCTTCATTTCTGATGTCTCCACATCATTCTTCAACATGCTCACACACTCTTTGACGTTGGAATTCAAGATCTTGAAGAAGTTCTTTAAGTCTTTAACTTTGTAGATTCTTTGATTTGACGAAGAATCATTCGATCGTTGTATTGCTTTTGGATAGAACTTCCATTAGTGATGATGTTGGCATGAGCATGAGAAGAATCGCACGATCATCCCGCTCCCGAGCTTCCATAAGAAGAAAACATTTCAAACGGTTAGTAATAAGCGGATTCCAAGACTTACAAGTTTGAACTTGAGAGTGTTAACGAGATAGTGTGAAAACACAACTCTAATTCTTACAAAGGCCGCCTCTGAACTGGAGTCCACAAGTGAGATAACGCGACGCATCAAGTACATCTACATTCGGATGAGTCGCCGAGGTACACCAAGCATCACCTCATGATTGTAGACCGCTTGAGACACACTAAGCGTAATCCACGGAAGTTACCAAGTGACTGCTTGTCGTGGTCATTTGATGTTGACCCGGCAGAGTTTCCATTCAATCACCGAGGATCGCAGATGTGAACCTCTCATAAATGTTCTTGATGATTGCAAAGATCGTGAAGGACTCGATAACGTATCATGAAATTCTTATTGTTGAACGTCCGGTGATGAAATGTCAAGTGTACCTAAGAGATCTTTTGATGAATCTCGTGGCTCTAGACTCAATAGTGCATTTTGGTTTTCTGAGCGGAGACTAGGAGAGGTCTCCTTCTTCAATACCGCCGATCTCTAAGAGAAAGCCAATAGTTTGCGTAGAGTTCCCGTGAGAATGAAACAAGCTTCGTAGAGAGAAACTTGAGTGGCTAAGAAGGTTTAGTGCATGCGTCCATTGGGTCCATGACGACTTTAGTCTTCAATACCGCGTCACTAAGTGACAACCAAGAATATGAATTGAACCCGATTGTCCGCCTAAGTTGAATAATTTGGCGGGCTTTTTCTTTTCACCCTTTTCTTTGCATTTCTTTTAATTCTTCAACTCCTTCTTTCTCCGATTCTCATTTTCTCCTTTTATAATCGTACCTAAGGACTTCTAAGTACTAACTATTTGTGATGTCCTTGGGTAGATCCCTCCACTCTGGCGGATCATAGGACAGTTATTCCTAACCTTAGTCACCTTATCACCCATGACTAACCTATGTTGCCATAAAACCAATTTTCAAGAAAATCTCTCAAAGGGTTTGTAAATGAAAACATGTTTGAACCATTGTGAGAGTTTTATCTTTAGCGAAATACTCCCCTCCACATGTGCTTTAGAGTTTTGACGGAAATCAGACTTTGTGTGGGAAGAGCGCGACTTTTGAATTGATCAACTCAAGATAGACAATCCCCGCGAGACACGGTTCGTTGCATAGTTAAAGAGTTACATTGTCGACTTTTAGGAGACAACTAGCTCTAATAACTACCTTGAAGGTGTAGACAAACCTCGAAGGTTGTCATAACCGTCGATTTCATGTCTACCAAGAGTTTCTCGAATGGTATTTTCTACTCGGACAAGTCCTTTGCGAGACACGTTTACATTACTAGCGAACTAGCTTGAAATTATTACCCGTCTGGGACAAGTCTTTTCGAGTTACTAACGAGTTTAGTACCGTCAATTCGTTGGTTAAGTCTATTACACAAAGATTCATTTGCATTTACACAACATATTTCTTATCACATAATTTTCTCCCCAAAAATGGCATATAAAATGTTATTTTGAAAAGTTGAGAATAGATATGACCATTTCGAGTGTTGGGAAGATGACCACTATGAGCAGTTTGTGAACAAAGTTTTAACTCAAGTACCCCTCAACAAGTGATAAAAGCGGTTGAGGTTTTGAAAATGATACGGGAAGTACTTGTCCTTTTGAGCAAAACCTTGAAAAATGAAAGGTTTGATAGGTTTTACTCAAAAGTAAGAAGCTTTCGCTCCTTTTATAAGGATTGTGGCAATCAAGCGTACCACAGGTCCTTTCTTGACAATAACGGGTTGTACCTTTGTTATGTGTGCACAAACCATACACATATATAATCACACATCCAAATTTATAATGAAAGAAGCAATTCAAGGGTACCGGAAGTCCGGAGATGTCGCCAGAGTGTGAATCGGGCGTTGAAAGCCGATGATGTTAATCTGGGTGGACCACCAACATAGCTTTCAATCTTACGAGGCGATCCTTCTATACAACCTTTCATCAATCATCTTGATGATTCTCCTCACATCCCTTCGATCCACGAGAATTCCATCGCTTAGGAGACCCAATCATTTGACGTATATCCTTTAACCTATAAGCCAATCATCCTAACCATCTTCAAAGTGTGATCCCTAAATTTGTAAAGATCGCAACACGCCATTAAGCAATTTCGTCGAAGTTCACTGCGGTAAACGACGCCGAATGGTTTGGTTGATGAGTGTATATTGTGAGTGGTTGATGTCGGGAAGATCAAGGCGAGGTGGGGTGAAGTTAACACGGTTTGATATGATTCAACGACCCGTTGGAGATCTTCTACGTTCTTTGATGACTATGCTTCTTATGAAGATGAGCGGTGACTTGATGAATTTACGTTGTACTTGGTTGAAAATTGCCTCATGCGACCACGCACTTTGGCAAGGTACATGTCTTCAATGTCGTTGAGAGAAATTCTCAAAGTCGACGAGAGAATGCATAATCCCGTTCATCTTGCCTTTTGACCACAATCTTCTTGAGAAAAGTGTAGTCCCATTTGGTCGACGGATCAACGTGTTTGATGGCAACGATATCCTTAATCTTGAACACCGCATGTTGAGACTTCGAACACGGCGACGGTAGTAGATTCTTGGCGTTCCGCCAATGATGAATCCGTACATTGCATCTCGATCGTATGCTTCCACGTTGTTGGAGAACAAGTGATTAGCTCTTTCCTTGATAGCTATGCGGTTTGAGTATATGGTCTTTGGGAATGGAAGTGTCAAAGATGTAGTGTATTTCCTTGATCCATCGCCACCGTGTAGAAGAAATTCCAAGTCTTTATTGAAGAAATATCCGAATGGGATCCTAGGTTCATCTGGTTGGCGATCGTTGGTAATGGTTTAGACCGATCGGTGTAATATGGAGGGTTGTCCCGTTTGGTGAAGTCGATGTTTATACGGGTTGAGCCAATCCATGTTGTTAGACATAGCTCGAGCAATGTTTTCAAGGTAATATTCGACCTTGATGGCACTTTCGAGCTATCTTTCCACATTGAAAAGCTTCATTCTTGATTCGTCTCAACTCGGATTTCGTCATCTTCTTCACATGGAACTTTTCTTGCATAATTTTAGCATGCTCCAATGTATTACCGCTACCGGATCTTGACCTTCTTGAGTAGGAGTAGAATTGACAAGTGTAGAAAACCATTCAAATTCATGTGTTGTATTGTCATCTAGCCATGATACGACGTCGCCCACGAGCCGCCTTCTTCTTCTTCTTTGTTTTGGCCTAGATGAGGATTCGGTTTCTTAACTTGTTTGGGAGAGGTGGGTTGTTGTAGGGGCTCACGGACTTCCTCATCGTCACCACCCGTATACTCAAAGTGATCACCGGTTTTTGAGTCTCGGTAACTCGATGAATCACGAGGTTTATCGGTAGAAGATGGAGGAGAAGATCTTTGTTGAGTAGGAGTCCGTTGTGGTGGAGGTTGCATCGAGCAACCGAATCGAGGATGATACATCGAGACTTCTTTGAGCGTTTGGGCTCTTTATCCTTATCGATCTTTGTCTTCATCATCTCTTGAACGTTTGGGCCTAATGACTTCTTCTCGGAATGAGGACACGAGTTGGTATTCCATGAGAGCTTCAAACAGTTTAGCCGTGTGAGGAAAATGTTGCAGGCGTGTCGACATTTGCGCTACTAGCCGGTTCACCAATTCATCATCCGAGAAGATTGTAGATTCAACTGGATTGATGCTTAAATTCATCGGAGTTGATTTCATGGCTTGTTTGGCTAGATGCAGCAGTTTGGATACGGTTATCTCATTATACATCGCTTTGTCGATTAAAACGACCTCCATAAGGAACTGCTGAGTGTATCCTTTGATCATTTCATCCATTTTCCCCGAGGATCATCTTTCATGAGCTTGGACATACTCCCTTTCCTCTTGCATCTTGTCGAGATCATCATGAATATACTATATCTGATCAGCATAGAAATTTATCTTTCTTTGGAGGACGTCTTTCTTTCTGACTTGTTTGACAGCATTCTCAATTCTTTTATGAGCATGAGATATCCAAGATCGAGTTGGCTTCTTCACTGATTTGGATGTTGATTTGGTTGATTTCTTTGATGGTGGTTGGGAAGAGTGAGATGATGAGTCTGATGAGGAAGAGACATGAGGAGACTCGGGGTCCTTGGGCGGTTCGAAGTTTCCTTACGTGAGCGTGTAGGACTTTCGAGCAACTTGTCATAATCGGCATCTTTATCTTTCTCGGACTTCTCGGTTTGGGTTTCTCAAACTCATATTCGATAGTATCCTCCACAAGCTTTTGTTGTTGCACAAGAGTGGTGGCACCGACTCCTTATCGGGTTGATTAACGCATCGGGAGATGGTTTTGAGTGGGCAACACCACTTGATCCTCCGGGGCCACCCATTTGGTCTTTTGCAAATTCTTTAGCTTTTGAAGGTGTCGGCGATTTTAAACTTCTTCTGTATGATTTATCCAGTTGCTCTTCATCACTTTTCGAGCTTGAGCTTTGATCATATGGCACAAGCTAATCGAGTCTTCCTTTTCCATGTTCAGCTATAGGACTTGGAGGTTTCGGTACTAATGGAGTGTCATCCTTTGCGGTTTGAGTATGTAATCTCTTCTTCCGATTCGGTACCTTGAGCTTTCGTCCACAAGCTTTCTTTGCGGTTTGGGTGTGGGAATAGGTTCAACTTCCTTTACGGAACAATCCTTTTGCGAGGAGGATTCCTTTTGGGAAACTTCCTTTGACTTTCGAACTTGCAAGACTTCTTGCTTCTCTTCGGTTCTCCTTATAGGTGTTCGAAGACTTGTCATCGAGATAACCAACTTTGCCTTCTTTTACTACAACTAGATACCTTTTGTATGTCTCGAGCTTTTGATTTCTTTAGATGAAGGTGATCGGTGTCTGACACCACTGTTTCTTTGTAGAGCGATTCCTTGATTACGGTGATAGGGTAGGCTCGGTCAACATATCGTGATTATGCGGGTCATTGAGCCTTTGTGGAATATCTGGATGAAGTCCAAGTGCTCTCTGGATCAACAATTTTGTGTATCGACATAGGAATCTTTGAGCCAAGTTTCTTGTGAAATGACATCATGTCTTCCCATATGATGCTTCAATTTCGATGTCCTTTTGTTGATTAATGACCGAGAAAGTTTGTAGTTCCATGAGCTTGGGATGCTCATATCCACTATCACGACCGAGACCGATTTGGTGATGATGATGTAGAGGGTTCTCCACGGTTGAGGAATGTTCTTAAGCTCTACATGAGAATGCTTAGAGATAACTCCCAAGCTTCATCATAGCCAATATCAAGCAAGAATTGTAGAACTCTCTCCTCGATGAGGTGTGGCAAAGAAGTCGGTTGGCTCGATTTCGGGAATGAGAAGAACGACCGTAAGTCCGCATGAGTGGCGGTGACTTGTTTGTGATTAAGTGTCACCATCATTGCACTTTGACTGTGATCCTCTGCATAGAATTCCGAATTGTTGAATGTAGATTTCCGATCTTGTAGCGAGTGTGAGAGCATGTTACGGTAGGGGTGATTCCTTAGAATATCCACGGCAATGTGACAAGAAGATTACGGCGGTGAGGGTTTCAAATTCAACCCTAAGGTTGTTCTTTCCGATCTTTCTAGGATAGCCATTGGGAAGATGTCAACAATTGTGAGAACTTCGGTGCATCCATATTCATTTGAGCGACCATGTCGTGATGCGAAATAACATTAGCCAAAAGAACCAACATATCGAAAGACATAATGTTAGTCAACGTAAGGTTTTATTGTCTAATTATTGAATGTACATTGTTAAAGATTATTCTGAGTCCAAAGTCACTTGTTTGTTCAATAGTCCAATGTCGCCGTGATAAGTTTTGTGAGTTAGTTAACTTTAAGTTTTAAAGTTTATGTTATCACATATTTAACACAACATATTAAACGATTAAGTTTATTATTGACATTATTGGTTTCGTGACGATATGATTTGTTTATTAACAAGTTTGTGCGTAACAATTCATAATGAAGGTCAATCCGAGGCTTAGGCGTAGATTTGGCAAAGTTAAGCGTAAGAAATGAAATGATATCTGCGTAGATGAAATCTTCGCGTGGGATCCTAACTTACGCGTAAGAAAAGTTACGTGTAGGAAAAGGGGACCTTAAGCGTGAGAGCTTACGCGTGGCGTATATAAACCTTACGCGTAAGGCTTACTCGTGAGAGTAGACCTTATGCGTAGAGGTCTTGTTTACGCATATCCTTCACGGGATACGCGTAGTCCCATTGTAGAACCTTACGCGTAATAGTTATGCGTGGGATTATTCTTACGCATAAGCGACTCACGCGTAGGGTAATCCTTATCGTAGAATAACAAGGACCTTGATTATGAGTTTTACGAGTAACAAGCCTGCAATAAAACCATTATATCATCAATATTAACACATAAATTCATTTTAACAACAAATCATGGCATGAACACTTGTTAAACATTTACGCGAGAAAGTCATACGCGTGAGGTCAAAACCCTAGAGGTTAAGAATTACGATATGATTTCTAACCATAGGATTAGCACCATAGTGTTTACGGGAGTTCTTAGAAGCATATGGAGTTGTTTTATCAAGTTTTAACATCAAATAAGCCATGAATAAAAATTACCCAATTCGTATGAACTAGAACCCTAATTTTCAATTTAAGAATCATTAGTGTTTCTAGGTGATTTACGGGTTTAAATATGCTCAATTTAACTTGAAAACAACCTTATACAACTATCTTTTCACCAAAAACCTTCACATTTGAAAACACCCAAAACTTCGCATAAACCCTAATATTTGAAAACCCATCAATTCGTGTTTACGGGTGGATTTTGATGATAAAAGGACATCAATGATGTTATTGAAACGTTTAGGCACTATCTTTTTAACCATAAACACCCATTCTTGATTGGGTGTTCATACGCATATGCGTAGACCACTAAAACAATCATAGACAACATTTTGACCGTTAGATTCGTGTAAGAATCAAAACCAATGCTTAAAAACATGTTAAGATTATGAAACAACTTACAAAATGATGATCTGAAACACGGATTTGTTAAACGATTTTGGTTCGTAGGATTTTTTAGGTTAGGAGTATTAAATGTGAAGTGAAGTGTTAGGTGGAAAGTGTTTTTATTAAAATAACTTTAACATTTTGACAGTTTTGATCCCTCCACCTTTTCCATTTTCATACAAAGCCATTTAACTTCCATTTTGGTTACCAAATGAATATTTTAAGACAGAAACTTTGACGACACTCCCCCTCGACTTAATAAATGATGAAAGGTTATAAATTTTAGTCCGAGGAGTGTCAGTTTAACCAGAAAAATTTTACCACCATTGATAAAAGGTACAACCGGGATAAGATAACATGCAAGTACACAGATGTTTTGAAATAGTTAAGTGATAATATTCTCCCCCTCAACACTTGATCGGAAAAATACTGAATTTTGAAAGATTGTAGTGTTGATGGAAGAAATGTACTTTCCATGTTGAAAGAAAAAATTAGATTAGAAGAATATTTTTGTTGTTTTATCAGGTTTTATATTTTTGTATTTTGTTTTTGGAAAATATATTTACAAAAGATATTTTGGTGTTTGATGAGTTTTAAGATGTTTTAGGAGATCATCCAATTCCTCTTGAGTCAAACACCTCATACCAATCCGGTGGACCAACTCATTAAACCTAGCGGGAGGCAAGGCTTTGGTGAGTAGATCGCCAATTGGTATTCGATACCCAGTATAATTCAACAAGTACTGTTTCACGTGGTCCTTGATGAAATGATAACGAAGATCGATGTGTTTTGATTTCGATTCTTCGGGTGAGTTGCGAGATCGCAATGGCACTCGATTGTCGCGAGACATCGGGATTACATCAAACACGTAACCATAGTCTTTGAGTTGTGTTCTCATCCATATGACTTGAGCACAACACGAGACATGGCTACATATTCTGCTGCGGTTGATGACGATGTACAATCCCGCTTCTTCGATTGCCAAGACACGGTTTATCACCAAGAAATTGTAGAGCTCTCAAGTACTTTTCCTCGAGTCTAAGCATCCTGCGTGGTCGTCTCGAAAAAGTGATTAGTTCAAAACCGAATCCTTGGATACGGATCCCCAAGTTAATGGTTCCCTTGATGTATCGGAGGATTCTTTTAGCCTCGAGAGGTGGGTTTCGATTGGTCGCGATCGATAACGGGAGCATAGATAAGCGGCAAAGACAATATCAGTCGCTAGTTGTTAGATACATGAGAGACCCAATAATACTTGGTATTTGGTAGGGTCCACTAATTTCCCATGTAAATCGGTCTAGCTTCTTGGTATGAGTCATTGGTGTGGCATAAGTATCATAGGTTTTCATTCCAAATTTGTTTAACAATTCAAGGGCATATTTGGATGACTCAAGAAAATACCACGGGAGATTGATGAACTTGCGGTCCTAGAAAGAACGTAAGTTCACCCATCATGGACATTTCAAAATTTTTCTTCATTAGTTTTGCAAAAGCGATTGAAAACTTTTTATGTGTAGACCCAAAATGATGTCATCCACGTAAATTTGAACAATTAAGATATGTGCCCGTGATATTGTATAAAGAGAGTTGGGTCAACCGAACCTTTGGTGAAATTATTAGCAATGAGGAAAGATGATAGCTTATCGTACCATGCCCGATGGGCTTGTTTGAGACCATAAAGAGCTTTGTTCGGTTTGTAGACATGGTTCGGGAACTCGGATCAACGAATCCTTACGGTTGGTGACATAAACCGTTTCTTTTAGTTGTCCGTTGAGAAACGCGGTTTGACATCCATCGAAAGACCGTCATGTTCATATGAGTCGCGAACGCGAGAAATATCCGAACGACCTCAAGGCGAGCAACGAGCAAAAGATTCTTCAAAGTCTATTCCTCTTCACGATGATAACCCTTAGCAACTAGGCGTGACTTGTTGCGGATTACATTCCCTTGACATCAATTTGTTTTCTAAATCCATTTGAGACCAATAGCGTAGACCCTTGTTGGTCTTTCAACCGATTCCATACTTCAAGGCGTTTGAATTGGTTGAGTTCTTCTTGCATGGATTCAATCCGGTTGTCTTTTGTCATTGCGTCTTTAATGTTTTTAGGCTCAGATTAGCGGAGCGGTGAGTGCATAAATGCAATGTTCACCATCGTGTGAAGGCGTTGTATCGTAACGATCGGTCGATTCGGGTTGCCAATAATATTTGCGGAGGATGGTCTTTTGTCCATCGATGTGTAGAGGTTGATGTTGGTATACATTGTGCGATTTCGAGGATTCAAATGGTTTGTTGAAGATTCGCGACATACGGTGCAGATCTCATTAGCAAACGGGTTGAAGAACGCATTTGGATCAAAATCTGCGGTGGGGTACATCAATCGAATATCATTAGCGGTTCATCATTGTTGGAAGCGGTTTGTTCAACTGTTGTGGTGGAGTCAATCGGTGGTGCTTCATGCAATGATGGTTTTTGTAGCGGTGTATCGGTATAGGAATATTATCGAGGTTGAGCGTGAGCAATGAGATACACACCGAGCACGTTCATCAATATCGTCACCGAGCAGGAGGAGCAAATAACCTTTCCATTTGTTGTGAGTTAGTGGGGCTTTGTTCGGTGATGATGGGGTTGAGGAAGTTTAAATGGTTGTGACCGGGTTCTAAGTTGTTGTACTCGAAGCCATTTCCGTGAGTTCATCAAAATGAGCATGAATCGTTTCCATCACCGTTTAGTACGACTATTCCGGATCCGGTAACCTTTAGAATTCTCACAAGTATCCAATAAATATTCCAATGTCGACTTTGGCTTTGAGCTTTCAGAATCATCACGATCATTATTCGGATAGCAAAGGGATCCAAATACATGAAAGTGTTTGAGATTCGGTTTATGGTTGTGGACAAGCTAGAAAGGTGTTTTGTTGTGGCGTTTGTGATCATAGAGCGGTTTTGAGTATAGCATGCGATGATACGACTTATGCCTACAAGTAATCGGAAGTTTAGCATTGATTAACATTGTTCTTGCGCTTCCACTAACGTTCGGTTTCGTCTTTCAACAACGCCGTTTCGTTCGGTGTACGTGCAATAGATGTTTGATCTTGAATTCCACTTTCTCATAAAATTCACGAAGGGTTTGGTTAACAAATTCAGTTCCTTTGTCTGTTCTTATTTGGCGGATGGTGTTCCGGAGCTGAACTTGAATTTTCGTGAGAAAGGTGATGATCATTTGTGGAGCTTGGTCTTTGCTTCGAAGAAAGTAAACCCAAGTCCATCATGAGTAGTCATCAACAATTACTAAGATGTAGCGTTTTCCATTGATCGTTTGCACGCGCATCGGGCCACACAAATCCATGTGAAGAAGATGAAGAACATGTTGAGAGCTGTGTTACACCTTTGAAGGAAAATGAGCACGAGTGCTTTTTCCTTGTTCACATGCTGAGCAAAGGTGATCTTTGAATACCGGAATCGTGGGAGACCTTCAACTAGTTTGTGTCGAGCAAGGTTGGTGATGGTTTGAAAGTTTAGATGTGAGAGCAGCGGTGCCATAGCGAGGATTTTGTTGATGTTGCCTTTGAAAGTAGCGGATGGGAGATAAAGCAACCATGTCTTGCATAGAGATAGTGTAGAGACTAGAATTACGCGAGCGGACATGAGGTCATTTCCTTGTAGATCACGAATGAAAAAGTTTTCTCCGGAAAGCAACTTCCAAATCTCCATCACAAACCGACCTCTCGAAAGCAGTTGTGACCAAGGCCTTCCACATAGTAAACCCTAGCGATTTCGATGTTCCCATTGACATAGTCTCCGTAGCCCATGATAGCTGCCAAGTGATCATTCCGAACACAGCGATGCCAATGAACTTTGCAATAAAGTTTGATAACAGTTTAAGGTTGCTCGTCATGTGTCGGGAACATCCGCTATCAACAATCCAGAGAATGATCATATCACTGCATTACACATACGACACGGATGGAATAGAAGTAGATGTGGAACCCGAAATGTTAGAGGGTTCGAAGCGATGATAGTAGACATACACACATTAATAACTTTAGGCATCCATTTAAATCCTAGTGTGTTATATATCCATTTCGCCATCTATAACTCTTGTTTGCTTTAGTCTTTGTGAATGCACTAGGTGGTACTACATTCTTAGGAGGTGGCGGAGATACAGGGGACAACAACGCATGACGTAGAATCTAAAGAAGGCGGTCTACAAGCAGACTTAGAATGATTAGTGGGCCTAGAGGTATTCGATTCTTAGGATTCCGTAAGCGAGAGATTATAGCTTTAGCAACACATTTGTCATGACAATCGAATTCATACTTTTACGACAAATAACACAAGGTGCATCGATGAATATCAAAAGTACTTAACGGTTTAGCATTCGTTACATCACTATTTCTATTACATTTGCCGACGCAATATCTATAGTGGAAGCAACGTGAGTCTTATGCATAGTCCTAGGGTGTTCTTCTACTTTAGCATTCCTTATTGATCTTTTCTTAGGTCGCAACTTCCTATTCTTCGATTGAGTGCTCCTAGGTCGTGAAGTGCGGACGTTCGGAAAAACGCAACTATTCTGTTTCGGTCAGAGAAGGAAGCACGTTAGCAACTTGTAATTTAGCGAGAGAGATTCTAGGTTCACGATTACTAAGTGTTACTGGTGCTAATCTCTTAATGATGGTTGGCGAAGTTGTTCATACTTTCCTAACATTTCTCTTAACTTAGAGATGGTGTGAATCAAATCTTGATTTTCGAGCGAATATTACCGGCAAAATTCATGACTTCTCTAGTGTGAGCATGATAGTGATCAAGTTCGTTTGATGCTTCATGACGAGTCTTATTGAGTAAATCAAATATGACACCATATTCTGTTTAACTTTACAAGCTCTTGTTCATATTTTGAGATTTGACCTTTCAAAGACACGTTTTGATCATCCGATTCATAAATTTAGGATCGGAAGATTTTTCATGCAACCGAGCGATTTTCTTTTGAAACCCAAGTTGTTGATTGATAAGGTTTTAAAGGTACCTTTTGAGGGTCGTTTAAGCCCTTATTTGATCACTTTTGTATCCGTTATTGCTTAATATCGTTCCTTTTCACTTTTAGGTCTCTTGAAGGCAAAATCTGGAATGGCACTTATTTGGACGAAAAGCGCGGATATCTGAAGAAAATGGCCAAAGTCAAGAATCGAGACACTCAATTTCTTTGAAATACAAGGGACGGGCGTCGGTGTTATTTCTGACGCCGTCGAGCACTTTGTGATGGCTCAAGAGCCAAATTGCTTTTACATTTGACGGTGTCGAAAGCCCGAGCGTCACAACCACAAGGTGGCCGTCGTCAAGTCGATCAAGACTATCACAACATCTGCCAAGTAGTTGATATTGTTTTGGCCATAACTTTTGCATCTGAACTCGGTTTAGGTGGTTCAAAAGCCAGCGCGACGGAGCGAGAAAATCTGCAATTTTCGAAAAAATGGTCGTAACGCGCGTCACTCTATATGTGTGACCGTCACTCTTTGTCGACGTAAAATCGCCTATAAATATAACATTATAACTTCACTTTTGTAAGCCCTAAACCCTAAGTCCGATTCCGGGGTTTAGGTAGGTGTTTTTCGACAACTTAAAGGGTTTCAAACACTCCATAAACATCGTGTAATGATTTGTTTGTTAATCCAATCCTATGGTATGTCTTCAATTATCATAATTGTTGCTTGCTCTTCATTAATTATGCTTGGCTAATTCACCTAGTGTTTGCTTATGATTGTATGAAACTTGTATATAATTAATTAGATCTTATTGATTTCTTAGTGATGCTTGTGTCTATCTTCATCATTAGGGTGTGACAATTTCAATGAGTCTAATTGGTTTAGTTTATAATTCTTGCATCCTCTTGTCTCTTGTTTGATTGGTTGTCTCTTATCTTAATTGTTTAATGATCTAGTAATGCGATAGGTCATTCGTTGTGTACTTAATGCTTGATTAAATCTTTGTGAACCTTAGAATATGACTCCTTGAGTAGTTGTAAGCTAAACCATCCAAAGAGTGCCTTAGAGTAAGAGTTTATTATCCCTAGTGGGTTTTGTAGGCGAGACCCTTTGGTAAGTTCAAAGAGTTAGGGATAAACGCATACCCTACGACTTTAGACACACAAGCGTTAAGAATAAGGGCGTGACAATTCAACCATCAATAGGGCGTGACAATTCGGTAGGTAGAATTGGATAGCTAGCAAGAAGTAATACATCATAAGTAGATACGCTTCAGCGTTCTGGTAGACCCATAATTTAGTTAGTATCTTTTGGGATAGTTGACTAGCAGCTAATTCCACCCTCCCTCCAAAACCGAGATTCATAAAATATAAAAATACAAAATAATCATCCTCACCTTTAGACTTAAATCGACATACGATTCAGCCTAACGACACTATTCCCTAGAGAACGATATCAATACCCGTGGCTTACCCTAATACTACACTACAACGATTAGGTCCACCGCCTAGGGTGTTATAAAACTTGCTTGAAGAAAAGGAAGTTCCTTTGACCCCGAATGACGCGTGTAGCGTTATCAAGTTTTAGGCGCATTCTTGCGGGAATAGTTATTGCTTAGGCTTGATTTATATCTCGTTTAGGTCTACTCACAAGATTCCTATCAAGTGAGATTTTTCTTTTTATTAGCTTCCTTGTAGTCTATCCCCCTTCTTTGTGCCTTTGTTCGTAAAACTTGTCCATTGACTCTTCCGTTCACCATTATGGAGAACGCGAATCCACTATATCAACGATTAGGTTTTTTCATAAGAAATTATGATATTACTAAAGCGGATTATTCAAGATGGTGGGATGAAAGTAACCAGGTCCATAAACCTTTTGAGGGTTTCA
Source organism: Chrysanthemum lavandulifolium (assembly GCA_022545495.1). Lineage (NCBI taxonomy): Eukaryota > Viridiplantae > Streptophyta > Magnoliopsida > Asterales > Asteraceae > Chrysanthemum > Chrysanthemum lavandulifolium. The sequence continues at coordinate 212,250,284 of CM040244.1, forward strand.
CCATTCCATCAAGCCCACAAAATACCTCATCTAGAGAAACCTATGCTTCGTTTGAGCCTTCACCTAGGATAGACTTTCGTGAACAACCTCCGTGTTTAGAAACTATTTTTAGTGAGGCCCTTAGGAGAACTGACCAAATTTATGAAAACATTATGGTAAGCAACCAAGCATTAAACCATAAGTTGGATCAATTACTAAATTGGTTTCATCACGACCTAAGGAAATAATACATGGCGAGCATATAGATGATGTAGATGTGATTAAGGATGAGGTGAAAAGTCTAGACCCACAAGGTATCCCACAAGTCCCACCATCATTTAAGGCATACACACCGCACGTGACTTTCCGGAAGTAGTAGAGAGACTTTAGGAATCCCAATGGAGGTAGAACATTTGTACCAAGCATGGCTGGAGAATATAGGTTTGAATACTTGTAGTCTCGGTCTTACTCTTAGTTCTAGGAATTTCCTTGTGTTGATGAACCGGAACCTCAAGCTTTACTTCCATCCTTAGATAAGCGAGGAACCGACCCACCCATCAACCAATTTAGTCGGGTAGTTTTAGGATGAAGGAAGCCATTCACACACCCCTTCACCTCACGTGGCATATTTCCACCCTAAGGGTGTGTATCGCTACTATCACCCGCACTTAAACTTAAGTGTAGGGAAAACTTCACCTTTATCTGTTAAATAAGGGTAGAGTCAGGCTCGTGACTCGAACAAAAACAAGCGCTTCTTGGGAGGCAACCCATGTGTATTTGTTTTTATTTGTGTGTCGTATATCTTTTATTAATTGTTTATTCTCATGTTTGAATTTGTAAAAATGCTTTATTTTGTCTTTAACCTCGTCTTAATTACATATGAAGGTATTTTACATAAATGATAAGTGTAGGGAGGATTACACACGTTTTCAAAAGAAACGTGAACATGAGAATTACAATTATTTAAAAGATATATATGTGTGTTTGTTAGAGTCAAATGCTTGTATCGAGTCATAATGGATGTTTTGCAGGAATTTTTCCAGATTCTAAAGATATAAATTTTCCGAATTTTTTTGAAAATCGCAGACCGGTTTTGTCGGGATAACTCGACGGCGTCAGATCGCAACTCGACGTCGGGATCGCATAACGACGGCGTCAGGAGGAGTAGAAACAACTTCTAACTTTTTCTCGTTTTCTGTGCTACATATAATTTTTGAAATTTTTCTGGTCTTAATTATCCAGAAAATCTGCAAACATCCATTCCACAAGCATTATATCTTATTTAAGTCTAGAATTACATCTTGTTGTGATTTTTCTTTGTTCGGTTTGATGCGTTGGGTTGTTTGTTTTCTTCAAGTGTGCAGGTTTTATTTATCAAGAAGAAGATACATAAGGTTGGAAGGAGCTTTTCACGCATACATTCTTCTTGGAAAGAATTTAACCACTACTTCACACACGGATCCTACTGAGCTAATCAGGGGAGTATTAGTTTCTTTCGTTTTTAATTACCTTCTATTATCATAACTTTGATACTTTCGGGGAACATTGGGGACAATGTTCAGTTTAAGTGTAGGGAGGGAGAATAAAACGGGAACTTTGAAACTATGCTTATCCTTGATTATTTGCTTTGTCCAATTGTATTTGTGTAATAAACCATGAGAAAATGTCGGTTAGGGTAATTTTGGCACCAAATTTAAAATTTTTCATGACATATAGGAGTGAGCCATTAGTCTTAACAAAAGCGTCTCACGGATAGGAAGTTATATGACTAGCACAAAAACCCTTTACCACCTAAATTCCACCCAAAATGTGAGGATCGCCCTTAGATTAGTAGGAATTAAAGCATTCATCTTTAATGCTTAGAGTGTAAACCGGTAGTATATTAGATTCTAGAACTTGTTTTATGATGCATTCCGAGATCGCTAGTAAGACTACACTTGTGTAGTTAGGAATAACTAAATGATAAGAGGCATTAGGATAACCCTTGTTTGATACCCGTAATATAATTACTTCTTCCACATCGGTTGAGTAATTCCCCCACATCCTTTGCGTTGTACTCATCTTTAGTACACGATACCCCTAGTTAACCCCTCGAGCCTATCCTTTTCGCGGTTCTCGTAATGTTTCGTTTTTCCGAATATCAATGAAAACATTGTTTACACCCCCCCCAAATGTACACCCAAATCGCCTTAGCCTACCTGTATGCACTCATTTTTAGTGCATTATTGTTATCACCTTAAACCCTTAGTTCAATTATCTAGTTGCTTGCATGAGTTGCTAAGTCGAGTCATATCCTTTGTACACAGTTTTGGGACGATTGGGATTCATGGGAAAAGTTAAAGTTTATGAAATGACGGGAAGGGAACGTTAAATTCAAATTCTCTTTGTTTGCGTAATAATGTACCCCAAGTGTTTTGATCTTTTCAATTCGGGTCAAATTAGTGTAGAGTAATAAAAACTCAAGTGTAGGGATGTGCCTATAAATCCTACCATTTTGATGTTACCGTAGAGGATGGTAGAGTAAAAGTGTATGAAAAAAAAAATAATAAAAAATAAATAAATAAATCGAAAAAAATAGAAAAGAAAGAAAATAATAGAGTGAAAAAAAAAAAAAAAAAAAAAAAACATACGGGCTACCATCCTACATCTATCCTTTAAATTTTATGTTTGTTTATTTCAGTTAGCTAGAGTTTAGAGTGTCGAGTCTTGGCTTAGCAACGCCATTCTTTGTATGCTTGTAACACAGAGATTTTTGACTTTCCACCACTAAATAGCCTATCCCACCAAACCCTTTGTTTCCCTACCGTAAGCCTAACGTTATAACCCTTTAAAGACCTATTTGATAGTCTTTCCTAGGTGCTTACGCCAAAGCGATGCAGGTTTGATCTATTCTCAAGCCTATGGTAATCTATGTACTAGGACCGGTTAATGAGTGTTTATCTTCCATTTCCGATTTGTTATATTTCATATACACCCGAGAGAGATGTGAGTATCCAAACACCCCATGTGGGGTGCTAGTATGTAATTTCCGTGCTTGTTATGACTTTTGCGGGGCTTATATGTGTTGTGGACCGTTTTGAACGAATGCTTCATGACCCCTAACTTATAAATTAATTGGCTAAAAGCACATTTGCTTGAGGACAAGCAAATACCAAGTGTAGGGATATTTGATAAGGTTTTAAAGGTACCTTTTTGAGGGTCGTTTAAGCCCTTATTTGATCACTTTTGTATCCGTTATTGCTTAATATCGTTCCTTTTCACTTTTAGGTCTCTTGAAGGCAAAATCTTGGAATGGCACTTATTTGGACGAAAAGCGCGGATATCTGAAGAAAATGGCCAAAGTCAAGAATCGAGACACTCAAGTCTTTGAAATACAAGGGGACGGCGTCGGGTGTTATTTATGACGCCGTCGGAGCACTTTGTGATGGCTCAAGAGCAAATTGCTTTTTACATTTGACGGTGTCGAAAGTCGACGTCACAACCCAAGGTGACGCCGTCAAGTCGATCAAGACTATCACAACATGCTGCCAAGTAGTTGATATTGTTTTGGCCATAACTTTTGCATCTGAACTCGGATTTAGGTGGTTCAAAAGCCAGCGCGACCGGAGCGAGAAAATCTACAATTTCTTTGAAAAAATGGTAAATGCGCGTCGTCACTCTATATGTGTGTGCGCGTCACTCTTTGTCGACGAAAATCGCCTATAAATATAACATTATAACTTCACTTTTTGTAAGCCCTAAACCCTAAGTCCGATTCCAGGGTTTAGGTAGGTGTTTTTCCAGCAACTTAAAGGGTTTCAAACACTCCATAAACATCGTGTAATGATTTGTTTGTTAATCCAATCCTATGGTATGTATTCAATTATCATAATTGTTGCTTGCTCTTCATTAATTATGCTTGGCTAATTCACCTAGTGTTTGCTTATGATTGTATGAAACTTGTATATAATTAATTAGATCTTATTGATTTCTTAGTGATGCTTGTGTCTATCTTCATCATTAGGGTGTGACAATTTCAATGAGTCTAATTGGTTTAGTTTATAATTCTTGCATCCCTCTGTCTCTTGTTTGATTGGTTGTCTCTTATCTTAATTGTTTAATGATCTAGTAATGCGATAGGTCATTCGTTGTGTATAATGCTTGATTAAATCTTTGTGAACCTTAGAATATGACTCCTTGAGTAGTTGTAAGCTAAACCATCCAAAGAGTGCCTTAGAGTAAGAGTTTATTATCCTAGTGGGTTTTGTAGGCGAGACCCTTTGGTAAGTTCAAAGAGTTGGGATAAGCATACCCTACGACTTTAGACACACAACGCGTTAAGAATAAGGACGTGACAATTCAACCATCAATAGGGCGTGACAATTCAAGAGGTAGAATTGGATAGCTAGCAAGAAGTAATACATCATAAGTAGATACGCTTCGCGTTCTGGTAGACCCATAATTTAGTTAGTATCTTTTGGGATAGTTGACTAGCGACTAATTCCACCCTCCCTCCAAAACCGAGATTCATAAAATATAAAAATACAAAAATAATCATCCTCACCTTTAGACTTAAATCGACATACGATTCACCTAACGACACTATTCCCTGAGAACGATATCAATACCGTGGCTTACCTAATACTACACTACAACGATTAGGTCCACTTGCCTGGGTGTTATAAAACTTGCTCGAAGAAAAGGAAGTTCCTTTGACCCGAATGGCGCGTGTAGCGTTATCATTGATTGTGAATATCTTTTCACACCAATTAAGACGACGTTTTGCATTGTAAAGTTCGTTGAGTAATTGTTTATTTTCGACTTTTAAAGACTCGATCGAAGCACATTATCGGTATTCTCAGCGGTTACCACGAGTCAACATTATCGGCAGAGATATAATCGGATGCATGTGGCAAAGAATAGAATAACACAACATTATGGATATCGGACGAGATAACATCTTTCAAGAGTCGATCAACATCTTTTCTCAACATTTTCTTTTACGTTTAGTATTAGAAATAGATGTTTGAGTTTTCTCAAAACGACCTTCATCACTCAAGTTCCTTATGAAAATCCTTTTCCCAAGCTAATGCACAACTTTTCAAATTTTTAACGTTAGGTAAAGATTTTTGAAAAATGTCTCTTTGTTCTCGCGCGAGGCGATTAAAATGATCAATTTTATTTGAGCGATATTCTATCTCATGTTGTAAAATTTTGAGGTCGACCATGAAAATGTCAAAATATCTCAAAAATTTTCGATTTTCGGTTTTGAGTTTACTTCACCGATGGAAGGTAAAGGACCATAAATTTGTGCATAATCGGTTGGGGATTAACATTAGAAGACTCGGTGTTTTGATGATAACCCTTGGTGTGTTAGAAGAATCCGTTGGTGTGTGAAAGTGACGGTTTGAATAATTAAAGGTTTGTTGTAAACAATGGTTTTAATTTTGATCGACTCGTCTTACGCATCTAATTCCTCTTGACGATGATATTCAACAACACTCATAATGATATCATTAATTTTATATTACGCTTTGGAAACTTGAGATTTGGTTTGAATGTTTTTAGTGAAAGCTTTGGTTTGTAATTAGCTAGATTTGGTCCATATCCTTTTGGATTGGGTTTTAAAGTAAACTTTTCAATAGTCATTCTTGATTCACCATGTTTGTAAACAACGTTTTAAACTCTTTAATTTTGTTTTGCAAGCGATAATTTCTTCAAGAAGGTTATCTACCGATTCATTGAATGTTTTTGTAAGCGGAGAACTGTTTTGACAAGTTAACAACTCACTTTAGCTTTTGATTTTCCAAGGTGAGGCGTTAATTTGCTTTTTATGTTCATGTTTGATTGTTCTATTTCGAGACAACAAAGCATTCTTGAGCGGGTAGATCACGATCTGTCTCTCTAAATTTTTCGTTTTGATGAGATTTAGCAAAGCGGCTTCAAAACCTTTTTCACGGTTTTCTTGAGTTTTGAAAAGTTGCATTTGTAAGCATTCAAAATCCTTGGTTAACAAGTGCATTTTGCTTTTAATTCCTTATTTAATGCATAACATTCCTCCATTTTGATTTGATGGTCTTGAATTAAGCGAGCAAAATCGGATGAGGCAATGATTCGGCTTGTTCAGCGTGAGTCACAACATGATCATTATTTAGATCCTCAAGTACAACCACGGAGTCAATTTGATTATCAAAGGAAACCATAAGGTCATCTTGATCGTCAAATGTAACTCTGTGGTTTATTTGAAAATCGTCGAGAATGAGATGTAGATGACTCATTTTGAAGCGATCGAGCCGCGTGCGGATTCGAGATATTGGCGGAGATATTAGTTCGATATGATGATGGTTTGTTCGGGTACACGAGACAAGCCATCGATGTCATACATTGGGCTGTTTCACTCATGTGTAGCTCATGCATATTAGCCATCAACATAATAAATTTGCATTGGCTGCAAGTCCTCCATATCATCATCGAGTCGCATCTACCATAAAGCTCGTTCTTTGTTTGTGAGAGATCCACCGACTTCATCCTTAAGAGCCAAAGAAGAGCCTCTTTGAAATAAGCACGCCCTAGTCCTTGGATTTGGGCATGCATTAGCCAGTGTCCCTTCTCATTGCGGTTGTAGCATCAAGACCATTCAACCCATTACGAGCATTTCCTGTTCCACCACTTGAGCTCATTGTTATTCCTACCCATAGCATTAAACCCTTGACCACCTCCCATTTGACGACCATAACCACGATTACGAACTTCAACTCGTCCATTGTTCACATGACTGATTTCGTGTATTGGATGAGGAGCGAATCGATTTTGGATTTGTTTGTATAACGGCTAAAAGCATTAGCAATCATAACAAATCCTGTTGCAATGCTTGAGCGGATCGGATTCCTCATTAGTTTGACTATGAAGTGCTAGATCATTATTGTTGTTGTAAGGAACCAATTAATTTTGTTGAGGTTCTTTGTGATTGATCGTTTGGTGTGGTGAGGCGAGTTGGTTGAGTTGCTTGTTGAGGAGGATAACTTTGTTGAGCATAAGGCAAGTTGTTGATTTTACGGATGTGTAGGTGGAGCAATTTGAGCACGGAGAACTCGATAAGGTTTTAAAGGTACCTTTTAAGGGGTCATTTAAGCCCTTATTCGATCACTTTGTATCCGTTATTGCTTAATATCGTTCCTTTTCACTTTTAGGTCTCTTGAAGGCAAAATTTGGAATGATGCTTATTTGGACGAAAAGCGCGAATATCTGAAGAAAATGGCCAAAGTCGAATCGAGACACTCAAAGTCTTTGAAACATAAGGCGACGGCGTCATCTGCATATCTGCGACGCCGTTGGGAAGGAATTTTATGACGGGTCGAGGCGAAATTGCATGTTTTCAAGGACGACGTCGAGTTCTAAAGGAGTAGGCCGTCGTTACTCGGGACGGCCTAGATGCAACCAAGACGGCGTCGAGTGAAGGGACGGCGTCACGGTCATAAGGGTGCGCCGTCGAAAGGTTTACGTGGCCAAGACGAAACCCTAATGACGGCGACACGACGCGCCACGAAACATAAGGTGACGCCGTCGCAGATGTAATCTTATATATAGAATCCGAATTTTTCGGTTTTGTGTGTAGTCTTTTGGAGTAAAACCTAAAACCGAACCAAGGCTTTCTTGTGCGATATTTTAGGGTTCTAAACCCTATTATACATCAAGATAAGTATTTACTTCATTAATTTAATTATGTCTTTGATTATTTGTGTGTATGCTTGCATGTTCTCCATGTCCGGCTAATTTATTTGTGTGTTTGCTTAGGAATATGAAACTTAATTATTGAATATTGATTGGTTGATACTTATCTTAGTTGACTAATGATCTAGAGTGCGCTAGATTATTCGTTGTGTACTTAATGCTTGACATTTCTTTGTGAACTTTAGAATATAATTATCTAGGTAATTGTAGGATAAAGTATTCAAGGACAACCGTAGAGTAGGCGTCTATAAATCACTAGAGGATTTGTAAACAAGACCCTTTGGTAATTTCAAAGAGTTAGGGAAATAAGCACGCCCTATAGCCTTAGAATCACAACGCAACTAGGAATAAGGACGTGACAAATCAACCATCAATAGGAGATAATTAAGGAGTAGTAAAACCTAAGTAAACACATCTTTAAACTATCATACGAGTACACATCAATTAGACATAGACTATCACAACCTTAGCTTAGATAATTAGATAATAGTAGAGTAATCGGTAGCAATACCAACCCCCAAATCCAATACCGAGATTCGTACCTTTTCATTTTCTAAAAACATAAAAGATAAAAATAATCTTCCTCAACCTCAACCTTAGCGTAGTAACTTCTCACTAGCATTCCTATTCCCCAGAGAACGATATCAATACCGTGGCTTACCCTAATTACTACACTACAACGATTAGGTTCATCGCCTAGGGTGTTATAAAACTTGCTCGAAGAAAAGGAAGTTTCCTTGACCCCGAACGACGCGTGTAGCGTTATCAAGTTTTTGGCGCCGCTGCCGGGGAATAGAATAGCTAGTTAGTAGTCCACCTCGTTTAGGTTTCTTTGCTTGATTCCTATCAAGTAAATTTTTCTCATTTTTTTAGCTTTCTCTTAGTCTATCCCCTTCTTCGTGACCTTTGTTCGTAACACCCATCACTTTTCACCATGGAAGGTGACAACCAACCACCACTCATCAACCCACCACCAAACGACCCGCCAAGAGCCCGTACTCTTGGTGAGTACTCGAGACCAAACCACCTAGGTTATAGGAACACCATTGAGCTTCCCGACCAAGCCCAAACTACGGCCTGCGATCCGACACCATCCGGTTGGTGCAAAGCGGATGTGCATTCCATGGACTTCGTTAGAAGATCCAAATCGACATCGAGGATTTCCTCAAAATTGTCGATTCCATCGACCTTGATGCTACTACTCGGGAGACCACGCGCTTGCGTCTCTTCCAATTCTCTCTACGGGACCAAGCTAGTAATTGGCTTGAGCGACTTCCACGGCTCCATCTCAAGTTGGGATGATCTTACTTCGCTTCCTTGCTCAATTTTTCCCACGGGAGAACCACTAAGCTTAGGAATGACATCTTGATGTTCCAACAACGTCAAGGTGAATCTCTCTGAAGCATGGACCCGATTCAAGGACTTACTTCATAAAGTCCTCATCACGGCATTGATCTTTGGCTCCAAGTCCAAATCTTTTATGATCATGTCAACTTTCCCACTAAGCGATCCATTGACCAAGCGGCCGGTGGAAAACTTAGTGATCTCACCGCGGAAGAATCATGGGAAATAATAGAGGACCTTGCCCTCTATGATAACGAAAGTTGGGATGACCCCCGTGAACTTCCCAAAACCGTCAAGGCAATCTCCTTGCCTCCTCCCGACCGTAGGATGATCGAACTTGAAGATCAAGTCAAATTCCTCATGAGTTCCTACGAGAATCCTAAGTCCTCGCGCCATATAAACAAAGTTTCCTCTTCGTGCGAGCCGTTTGTGATCCTCATAACACGCAAGACTAGCACCCTATCCCGAACATGCTTCCGTTGAATACGTATCCTCGCGTAATAATGGAGCGGAGGAAGATTCCTACAACGCCCGGACCTAGGAATTTCAATGAAACCCGGAGGCATGGAAAAACAAGCCCGACTTTACTTGGGACAAACCAAAGAATTCACCACCAATGATTTCTCGTGGCCCCCACCTAACGGTCCTAACCAACAGAGTATTGAAGGGATGTTGCAAAACATAGTTGCGTCCCAAGAAACCCAAATGGCTAAGCTCTCGGACCACTTTAACCATCAACAAGCCGAGATGGATAGGAAGATAGATAACCTGTTGAAAGCCATAAATAGTGATAGGAAGGTTAGTGCTATCTCGACTCCCGAGCCTCCAGGTGTAGAAATTAAGGATCCAAGCAAGCTTATTAAGCACGTCCAATTCGTCAATGCCATCGCCTTAGTGGAACCGGATGAAACCGATGACGAAGAAGACCAAACATTTGTTGATGATGAAACACCCGAGGAAAAAGATGAAGTAGACAATGACTATTTCAACAAATTTCCTACGGAAGATGAATTATCCCGCCACCCTCACTTAGTGCGTGACCTCCGTCACATGTATGTTAGGAAAAGCCCTAGAATCAAGTTTGGGAACCCTTGGAATCTTAACATACCATGTTGCATAGGACACCTTTTTGTGGCAAAGGCTTACATTGATCGTAAATCCCCAATTAACATAATGACTAGCACCTATTACAATTGGATAATGAAGAAGCCTATCCCAACTAGGCAAGACCTCGATAATCCTAGTGATAAGTGTAATTTTCTTGGTAGAATTAAGGGATTGCCCGTCTCATGTAGGTAGTTTCACATTCCTACGGACTTCATAATTGTGGAAGATATTAGCACGCCATAGACCCTAGCTTGTCCCACGTTATTCTAGGAAAACCTTTCGTAGAAAGCACCGGATGACCTATGACCCATCGTTAGGAGTAGTGCGATTCAAGGATGAGACCGACGACGTTGCCTACCAAATGCCGTTTAAGATTGAGAAGTTTTCATCACTCCAATGATGAAAAGGAACTTAAACTGTCGGTCTATTACAGGAATGATGAGGATAGGGAAAAGGAGTAGATTATGTTATGGCTAAGCTTTTCGGGTTCTATAAAGATTGTTTGAATTTAGGACCGAAATATAGGACCGAGTGGGAGAGGGTGAACTCTTAGAAAGGAGTATCATGGGACACTTCTACAACATGGAACCCCGATAGAGACCGTCAAGAGGCGGTGATGCAAAAACGTAGGGGTAGGACTACGAGTCTAGCTACAAGACTCTTAAATAAAGAAAAGCGCTTCGTGGGAGGCAACCCATGCTTAATTGTTTGCTTGTTAGTGTCATATATCTTTTATTAATTGTTTGTCCTCATGTTTAAATTTGTAAAATGCTTTATTTTGTTTTAACCTCGTCTTAATTACATATAAAGGTATTTTACATAAAGGATAAGTGTAGGGAGGATTACACACGTTTTCATAAGAAACGTGAACATGAGAATAACAATTAACTAAAAGATATATATGTTTGTTTGTTCGAGTCAAATGCTTGTATCGAGTCATAATGGATGTTTTTGCGAAGTTTTCCAGATTCTAAAGATGTAAATTTTCCGAATTTTTTCGGAAAATCGAGACCGCTTTTTGTCGGGATAACTGACGGCGTCAGATTGCAACTGACGCGTCGGAAGGAATAAAACTTGACTTACTTTTTCTCGTTTTCGAGCTACTTGTAAAATTTTGGAATTTTCGGATCTTAACTTTCAAAACAAATTTCGTAAACATCCATTCCACAAGCATTATATCCTAGTTTAAATCGAGTCTTATGTATATTATTACCGCCGATTTTACGTGAAGGTTTCGTTTGTTTTCTTAGAGTGTGCGAGTTTAGTTTGTCAAGAAGAAGTTACACAAGTTTGGAAGGAGCCTTTCACGCAAAAACTCTTCTTGGAAAAGATTTAACCACCACTTTTACGGATCCTACCGAGCTAATCGGGGAGTATTAGTTTCTTTCGTTTTAATTACCTTCTATTATCATAACTTTGATACTTTCGGGAACATTGGGGACAATGTTCGGTTTAAGTGTAGGGAGGGAAAATAAAGCGGAACTTTGAAACTATGCTTATCCTTGACTATTTGCTTTGTCCAAGTGTATTTGTGTAATAAACCATGAGAAAATGTAGGTTAGGGTAATTTTAGCCAAATTTAAAATTTTTCATGACGTATAAGAGTGGGCCATTAGTCTTAACAAAAGCGTCTCATGGATAGGAAGTTGCATGACTAGCACAAAAACCCTTACCACCTAAATTCCACCCAAAATGTGAGGATCGCCCTTAGATTAGTAGGAATTAAAGCATTCATCTTTAATGCTTAGAGTGTGAACCGGTAGTATATTAGATTCTAGAACTTGTTTTGTGATGCATTCGAGATCGCAAGTGAGGCTACACTTGTGTAGTTAGGAATAACTAAATGATAAGAGGCATTAGGATAAACCCTTGTTTGATACCGTAATATAATTACTTCTTCCATATCGGTTGAGTAATTCCCCACACCCCTTTGCGTTGTACTCATCTTTAGTACACGATACCCTAGTTAACCCCTCGAGCCTATCCTTTTCGCGGTTCTCGTGATGTTTCGGTTTTCCGAATATCAATGAAGAGCATTGTTTACACCCCACCCCAAATATACACCCAAATCGCCTTAGCCTACCTTTATTGCACTCACTTTTAGTGCAAACTTATGTTATCACCCAAAACCCTTAGTTCAATTATCGGTTGCTTGCATGAGTTGCTAAGTCGAGTCATATCCCTTGTATCTGATTTTGGGATGATTGGGATTCATGGGAAAAGTTAAAGTTTATGAAACATAGGAAAGAGAACGTTAAACTCAAATTCCCTTTGTTTGCATAATAATGTACTCCAAGTGTTTTGATCTTTTCAATTCGGGTCAAATTAGTGTTAGAGTAATAAAACTCAAGTGTAGGGATGTGTCTATAAATCCCTATCATTTTGATGTAATGTAGAGGATGGTAGAGTAAAAGTGTAAAAAAAAAAAAAAAAAAAAAAAAAAAAAAAAAAAAAAAAAAAAAAAAACATACGGGCTACCATCCTACATCTATCTTTTAAATTGTGTTTGTTTATTTTCGTTGCCTAGAGTTTTAGAGTGTCGAGTCTTGGCTTAGCAACGCCATTCTTCGTATACTTGCAACATAGAGATTTTGACTATCCACCACTATATAGCCTATCCCACCAAACCCTTATTTCCCTACCGTAAGCCTAACGTTACAACCCTTTAAAGACCTCTTTGATAGTCTTTCCTAGGTGCTTACGCCAAAGCGACGGAGGTTTGATCTATTCTCAAGCCTATGGTAATCTATGTACTAGGACCGGTTAATGAGTGTTTATCTTCCATTTCGATTTGTTATATTTCATATATACACCGAGAGAGATGTGAGTATCCAAACACCCCATGTGAGGTGCTAGTATGTAATTCCGTGCTTGTTATGACTTTTATGGGGCTTATATGTGTTGTGGACCGTTTTGAATGGATGCTTCATGACCCCTAACTTATAAATTAATTGGCTAAAAGCACATTTGCTTGAGGACAAGCAAATACCAAGTGTAGGGATATTTGATAAGGTTTTAAAGGTACCTTTTAGGGGTCATTTAAGCCCTTATTCGATCACTTTGTATCCGTTATTGCTTAATATCGTTCCTTTTCACTTTTAGGTCTCTTGAAGGCAAAATCTTTGGAATGATGCTTATTTGGACGAAAAGCGCGAATATCTGAAGAAAATGGCCAAAGTCGAATCGAGACACTCAAAGTCTTTGAAACATAAAGCGACGGCGTCATCTGCATATCTGCGACGCCGTCGGAAGAATTTTATGACGGGTCGAGGCGAAATTGCATGTTTTCAAGGGACGACGTCGGGTTCTAAAGGAATAGGCCGTCGTTACTCGGGACGGCCTAGATGCGCCAAGACGGCGTCGAGTGAAGGGACGGCGTCACAATCATAAGGTGACGCCGTCGAAAGGTTTACGTGGCCAAGACGAAACCCTAATAGCGGCGACACGGCGGCGCCACGAAACATAAGGTGACGCCGTCGCAGATGTAATCTTATATATAGAATCCGAATTTTTCGGTTTTGTGTGTAGTCTTTTGGAGTAAAACCTAAAACCGAACCAAGGCTTTCTTGTGCAGTATTTTAGGGTTCTAAACCCTATTATACATCAAGATAAGTATTTACTTCATTAATTTAATTATGTCTTTGATTATGTGTGTGTATGCTTGCATGTTCTCCATGTCCGCTAATTTATTTGTGTGTTTGCTTAGGAATATGAAACTTAATTATTGAATATTGATTGGTTGATACTTATCTTAGTTGACTAATGATCTAGAGTGCGCTAGATTATTCGTTGTGTACTTAATGCTTGACATTTCTTTGTGAACTTTAGAATATAATTATCTAGGTAATTGTAGGATAAAGTATTCAAGGACAACCGTAGAGTAGGCGTCTATAAATCACTAGAGGATTTGTAAACAAGACCCTTTGGTAATTTCAAAGAGTTAGGAAATAAGCACGCCCTATAGCCTTAGAATCACAACGCAACTAGGAATAAGGACGTGACAAATCAACCATCAATAGGAGATAATTAAGGAGTAGTAAAACCTAAGTAAACACATCTTTAAACTATCATACGAGTACACATCAATTAGACATAGACTATCACAACCTTAGCTTAGATAATTAGATAATAGTAGAGTAATCGGTAGCAATACCAACCCCCAAATCCAATACCCGAGATTCGTACCTTTTCATTTTCTAAAAACATAAAAGATAAAAATAATCTTCCTCAACCTCAACCTTAGCGTAGTAACTTCTCACTAGCATTCCTATTCCCCTAGAGAACGATATCAATACCCGTGGCTTACCCTAATTACTACACTACAACGATTAGGTTCACTGCCTAGGGTGTTATAAAACTTGCTCGAAGAAAAGGAAGTTTCCTTGACCCCGAACGACGCGTGTAGCGTTATCAAATCCTTTCCCTATCAACTTCCTTTTCATGAGGCTTCAAGTAATCGTACAACAATCCATATGTAGAATGATGCATATTCTTCGCTTGACGGAGAAAAATGACATACTTCTCCCATTCAGGACCAAGACTACTCAGGAACTTAGTATTCACTACTATTCTTGGCATGATGATGTTGTGTTTATCCAAATCATTGATGATGTCCGAAAATCGATGATGATAAGACTCTAGTGTCTCTCGTGTTCAATCACGAAGTGTTCATAAGCCAAGTAAATTTTGGATTCCAAATCCTCCGATTGAGTCTGAGATCCTTCCATAAGAAAATGAATATGATCCCACATTTCCTTTCTTGTCTTTTGAGCATCAACACTTGAAGAATTGGGTTAGGTAATCCTAAAAGGATATATTGCATTGCAAGCTCATCGACTTCATAGTGTAGAAGTTCATTTGATTTAAATCGCAACAAAGAGCAATGTTTGTTTGTTCATCTCTTGGTGGAATGGCATTAGGATCTCCGGTACAATGACGATGAGGCATCTCAAATGGACCTTCAAGATAACCTTCTTTAAGAACTTTCCATGTGGCTTCTTTAGATCACAAAACCTAAAGAACCTTATCACCCATTGATCGTAGTTTCTGGAGTGAGCATTGGAGGTCTATCAAGTGATCCGACCTCATGAATTGATTGTTGGTCGCTTAAAGCTTCACACATCTTTGCAAACCAAGTGGGTTCCTTCATAGTGTTCCTTGATGGATGTTGATTGAAGTCATTTGTGTAGGGTTGAACTTGAAGACTTGGCGGTGTTTGAACCATTTGTGGTGGAGGAATTGCTCCAAGTTGTGGAGTATGTTGTTGATTAAATTGTTGTTGATAAATTGCTTGTTGTTGATTCCATTGTTGATGTTGTGGACTTAGTTGTTGTTGTCGTTGAGGATAAGTGTAAGGGAAATAGTTAGAGTATGGTGGTTGTGACATGTTGAAAACTTGTGTTGGTAAAAATGGATCTTTGTAGTCGAATGAACCTTTGTTGATGAAGTGTCCTTAAGCGTAGAAATCACAATAATCCAGGTAGTACTTATGCGTAAAAACACCAAAGTTACGCGTAACAATCACTAGTTACGCGTAGGATTTACCTTACGCGTAAGTATGGAAAAGACTCTAAAGTTATGCGTAGACACAAAGTTAGGCGTAGAAACTTATGCGTAGGATTACCTTATGCGTAAGACGTGGCTTAGGCGTAAGATGAATCTTATACGTAGGATTTCTACGCGTAAGCTTTATGCTTATGCGTAAGATTAGGGTTTTATCCCAAGTGATCTTTTACACTTCACAGTGCAAAAGATATCCAAAGTCGACGTATTTTCGGGCTTATCCAAGCAAGAAAACACGGAGTAAACCCACAACGAAGATCAAGCCACGGATAAAGTTACGCGTAAGATTAGGGTTTTGATACGCGTAATCTTACTCGTAAAATGATTATGCCCAAAGTTGTTTCTAAACCGGTTTTGTGTGATGAAATAGCTTCAATAACACCAAAAGACACAAAAGTGTGAAACTTGATGAACCAAAACTCTTAAAAGCGATTCGCGTAGGATAGAACCTTCGTGACAAAAACTAGATGAAAACGATGATCTACACACAAAGTTCGAAACTTTATGCCAAAAAACAATAAGTTTAACACCTTATAACGTTGAAAGGACAAGAATCTTGGATTAAAAGTGTAAAAATACGTTTTGATCAAGCCAAAGTTATGGAGACGCAAGTTAAGCGTGAGACCAAAACTCACTTCAAACAATACGTTCACTCAACTATTAGGCGATTGATACCACTGTTAGGTCACTAGTTTTACAACACAAGCTTACAAGAAAGAGATAGAGGCGGTTGAACACGTTAAACCAAACACACACACGAAACAATAAGACAGTTATGCGTAGAGTATGTGATGAGAGAAAAACTTGAATAACCAACCTTCTAATGAAGGTTTACAAGAGTATTTATAGGAGGGAAGCTATGGCAACACTCCTAGTTCCCTTCCTTTCCTTTATGGGCTTGGGCCTAAGCTCATGGGCCTTCTACATAAGCTTAAGGCTAATAACAAACATAAAGGCCATAATAAGCAACCTATTACATAATAATGACTAACACTTGAATTATAGTTTAGGAGTGATTCCAACATAAGTAATAACGGATACAAAAGTGATCAAATAAGGGCTTAAATGACCCCTCAAAAAGGTACATTTTAAAACCTTATCAAGGTCCTTCATCAATAGATTTGAGAATGTTGACCCCATTTTCCTTTCCCAGACAATACAACCTAATTCGTTGAGCCCATGAGTCATAGTCGGTTACATCAAGCATGGGTGGATTTAGTATCGATCCAAAGACTTGAACTTCTTCACCATGGAAGAGATGATTGTAGGTACGTTGGTAGACATGTTTACAGAATTCACGGGATTTTATAACTCTATGATTAAACCGGGAAATAGATTCTTTCACAGGATTTTACTAAATCAAGAGAAAACCATATTAGAAACAATAATCAACCAAGTCGCTATAACCCTTGAAGACAAGTCGCTAAGTAACCAAGTCGCTAAGTATACAAGTCGCTAGACACAACTCGCTAATAGTACTAACTCGCTAAGTAGACAAGTCGCTAAAGAACAACTAGCTAATAGTACCAACTCACTAAGTAGACAAGTCGCTAAAGAACAACTCGCTAAGTGGCCAAGTCGCTAAGGAACAACTCGCTAAGAGGGCAAGTCGCTAAAGAACAACTCGCTACCCACAACAAAGTCAAGTCGCTGAATATTGTAAATACAAGTCGCTAAGTTGACAAGTCGCTAGCCGTAATGGTACAACCACTACTTTGTACTATTTGTCACTTTGTCTCAATAGACAAGTCGCTAGTGCTTAAGTCGCTACCACTTCAACTACAAGTCGCTGAAAAATATCGAAACAAGTCGCTACCAAGAAAACACATCCGAGACTCAAGTCGCTAACAAGAAAAGTTTAAACACAACACTTTTCAATCCAAAACTAACCCAACCACAGTGATTCAAGCTTTTCAAATCAAAACCCAAGCACTTACAATGATTCTAAACACAAAAGTACAATCAAAATTCAAACTTTAACACAACAAATGATCCAAGTGATGCAAAAACCACTAAACTTTTTCAAACCCAAAAACCATATAAAACCACTAGAAATCCAAGGACATGTAAGAGAGATGATCAAACCATGGCTCTTGATACCATTTGTAACATATTGGATTTCACAAACACATCAAACCATGATCAAATATAGGCGTATACTATGTGGTTTTTAGAGAGAGAAAGTTTAGAGGTTTGGAAACTTAGTGAGAGAAAGTAAAAGTATTATTATGAGCTCCAACCCTCAACCTTGGGAGGTAGAGGGTATTTATAGTATCTTACATAAACGCCACCTACGGGCTGTGGATTAGGCATACAGTGGGTAAAGACCCGTCCGTCCTCCACGGTGTTACTAAACAAACTACTTATTACCATAACTTGACTACGACTACGAGCTTTCTAACGAATACATATACTTGAGGTGACCGACACTTTAACTAACGAATTTACTAAATCCTAACACGTAGGGAGTCGATTTTTCTAAGCTCAAACAAAAGTGTTTGGTTTGTTTGTGATTCAAGAACCTAGCTTTTCTCCTTAAAACGTTAGTAATACGTGTGTACAATAACGAAGGACAAACATATTATTGTTTGTAATCTTTTCCCATTCGACTAAGGTGGTAGTCGAATATTATAAACCCTAATTGACTAGGGTTTTGGTTCTTGTTTAATTGATTCCTTGTTTTGCAAGGAATCACAAAAGGTACACATATTCGTATATATTCAGTTAACTAATTACAAGTATTTGATTCTTACTTCCGCTGAATGCTTTGATAATGTTTACTTGTATTATATAAGTGTTATGATTTACAAATTCCAACAATGGCATCAGGAGTCGCTAATATTGTGTAATTGATTATCGAAACACATAAAAATTGAATCTTTAAGTGATTATTACATGTTTATGGTTTCTAGGGTTTGAAAAATTGTAAACCTTAATTTTTTTTAATATGGGTCGATTACACTTATTTTTTTATAATTAGGTTTTAGTTTTGTTAAACTAGTAGAAACCCTAGGATTACATGTATTTTTTTATGTGATTATTAATGAATATTTGTTATATGTCATTAACTGTTATGCGATCCTTTGACTTGATTATTATGATACTAAGTGCTATATGAGAATCTATAATAAAAATATGCATATTTTGTCATGGATTAATTATTATATTTGATATGTATATGTAGTAATTGTTACGTGTTGATGTTTACATGCTTATTATGCATTAATTGCTAAGTAGATATTGTTTTTTTGATAAATTTTAAATTAGGGAAGACCTGAATAATACATCAATTGTGTGCAATATGGTATATGTTTAGCTATGACTTACGCAATCGATTCGTCGATGTATCTGGCTCATTTTGTACATAGATGAAAATAAGTAAAAGTCCTAGTTAAATATACGCATTTAAATTAAACATAGAATTGATTATTAATATGGTTTTATCAAATAAACTTGCATGTGGCTATTTGTTTACACATATTAATCGTTAAGTTATGTGTGTATTGTTTTAGTTGGTTATTTTTTATTTTACTTGTTTGTTTATTTTTGTTTTGACAAGTTGTAAGCAAAGGGTAATTTCTGAATAGAAAAATAAACCGGACTAAACAATGGTGAAATATGATTTGCTTTTAAGATTTAAATCTTAAACTTTTAGTCGATTGATGTTTCTTGTACCAAATAGTTAGAAAGGCTCACCCAGTTTGACAAACTATAAGAGAGGTATAAGGAAGGGTATACATTAAATTGTGACCCGAAAGAAGAAGGCTTTTAATATGATTTGCGCTTCTCCCCTTCTTTGTGCGTCAAATTGGAGCTACCTACGACTATTTACATGTACAAAAACATCTTAAGGGTGAATTGACCTTAATTCCACGCGCCACGGTTTTTGAAATTATCCGAATAATTTAGGTCTTATGACTCATGCAGTAGTACGATATATTGGACGATAATTAAAGGTAATTTTTTGATTGGTTTACCTAATACCTCGATTGAAACTTTGTTGATTTAATCTTAGTTAATATAACTAATCAGTAAAAGTTTTTTATTGAAACCTATGATACAAAGATGAATGCATGACATCTTTGTACATATTTGATTTGACACTAAAATCAAAATTACCACCCTTTAAATTTAAGTTATATGCCATCCAATGAAACGGGAACACCTGAGGTTGCCATTTAGTTACCGTGAGACGTGGCTAAATTATAATCAAATGGTAAATCTCCACTTATCATGAGAGCGGGCATGGAAGTATTTGCAGTTTCTTAAGTTGGATAACTTAATTGAGTTGATAGTGAGAACTAGTAGCTCAAGGTATAAGATTGGGATAAAAAATGCTTACATTGCTACTAGAGTTGGCAAATATGTAAATTTCAATATTGGCAATTGAGGTTCGACTCGTACCTTGTTGAATACTTTCATTACTAGCAGACCAACTTATGTGATGAAACTATGTCAATTTGGATCCTAGTTTTCAGTGAAAATTAAATGGTTATATGTTTATTTACCATGGGTATTTAATTTTTTTGAAGGGCTAAAATTATCGAAAGTACTAACTTTTGAAATTTTTTCTGTAGAAATGACTCTACCCAAAAACATTAATATAAAGAACATGAGTTCTGCTTTCAAGCAAATGGTTGATATAGAAAAGTTGATTGGCGATAATTTCAATGATTGGTTTCGTTCATTGAGGATTGTCCTTCGTATGGCCAAAAGACTTTAATATATTAGTAAGCCTCTTCCTGCTGCTCCTGCACCTACTGCAGACCATTAATTTGGTCCCATGGACATGCTCAATGAACTCAGACGTATGTTTGAGAAACCAGCTACTGTGGAGTTATATGATATGCTTGATTCTCTACACAGTTGTAAGCAGGATACTGGTAAATCCGTAAGTGCTCATGTCCATTAAATCAAAAGTTACTTGAACCAATTGGAGCGACTCGGCTATGGTTATTCCCAGGATGTATCTGTTGGCCTTATCAATTGATCCATTAACTAGGATTTGTTTGGTGGTTTTGTGTGCAACTATAATATGCATTGCACGGGGAAGACAGTCACTGAGTTACATTGTTAGGTCACTAAGTTTACAACACAAGAACAATAGAAAGAGATAGAGAAGAGATCGGATGAACAAACCACACAAACACTACGCGTATGAATAAAGAAGAGTTATGCGTGAGTAATGAAAGAGTGAAATTGAACAACCAACCTTCTAAGGAAGGTTTACATGTGTTTATATAGGGGAAGGAACTAGGGCAACATCCAAGTTCCCTTCCTTTCCTATATGGGCTTGGGCCTAGGCTTATGGGCCTTCTACATAAGCCTAAGGCTAATTACTAACATAAAGGCCATATTAAGCTAACTATTACATATGAATTACTAACACTTGAATTAAGGTTTAGGAGTGATTCCAACAATCTCCCCCTCAAGTGCTAGTGATGAATGAAATGAGTGATAACATTGTAGGTCTTGATGTAATAGTAGCTTTGGCGTCTTGACATTCTTCTTTCTTGTGAGAAGAGATGTCTTGATTCGAACAATCTCCCAAAGTGTAGAGAAATTGTTTCCTTTGAAGTATTTTGCTTTAACGTCTTCATTTTCTTTGTTCTTTTGTTCTTTGTTCTTTGAAAGTGATAGTATGGTGTGGTATTTTGCATCAGTGCGCTTGTTGCTCGGTGTCTCCACATCTTTCTCCAACATGCTCACACTCTTTAACGTTGGATTACTGAGTTGATGAAGTTCTATAAGTCTTTAAACTTTGTAGATTCTTTGTTGAGGAATCATTCGACTTTGTGTTGCCTTTGACTATGAGAGAACTTCCATAAGTGATGTTGTTGGTATGAGCATGTGGAGAATCGCACGATCATTCCGCTCGAGCTTCCATAAGAAGTAAACATAAGAAAGGTTAGTAATAAGCGGATTCCGGCACTTACAAGTTTGAACTTGAGAGTGTTATGACATAGTGTGAAAACACAACTCTAACTCTCACAAAGGCCGTTCTCGAACCGGAGTCCCGCAGTGAGATAACACGATGTACCAAAGTACACCTACGATTCGGATGAGTGAGCCGAGGTATACCAAGCATCACCTCACGATCAGAGACCGTTTGAGACCACTAAGCGTAATCCACGGGAGTTACCGGCGACTGCTGCATCGGTGTTTGATGTTGACCACATCAGAGTTTCCATTCAATCGAGGATCACGAGATGTGAACCCGTCATAAATGTTCTCGACAGTTGCTAAGATCGTGAAGGACTCGATAACGTACCACCGATGTTATTATTGTTGAACATCAAGTGATGAAATGTCAAGTGTACCTAAGAGATCTTTTGGTGAATCTCGTGGCTCTAGACTCAATAGTGTGTTTTGGTTTTCTGAGCGGAGACTAGGGAGAGTCTCCTTCTTCAATACCGACTATCTCTAAGAGAAAGCCGATAGATTATGTAGGGTTCCTCAGAGAATGAAACAAGCTTCTTTTGAGAGAAACTTGAGTGGCTAAGAAGGTTTAGTGCATGCTTCATCGGGTCCATGACGACTTTTAATCTTCAATACCGGCGTCATCAAGTGACAACCAAGAGTATATGAATTAAACCCGTGTCCGCCCTAAGTTGAATAATTTGGAGGGCTATTTCTTTTCACACTTTTCTTTGCATTTCTTTTAATTCTTCAACTCCTTCTTTCTCCGATTCTCATTTCTCCTTTTATAATCATACCTAAGGACTTCTAATTCTAACTATTGGTATTGTCCTTGGGTAGATCCCTCCGACTCTGGCGGATCATAGGACAGTTATTCCTAACCTTAATCACCTTATAACTCCATTGCCATAAAACCATTTAATCATGAAAATCTCTTAAAGTGTTTGTGAATGAAAAGCATTTTGTACCCTTTGTAAGAGTTTGATCTTTGCTTAAATACTCCCCTCCACATGTGCTTTAAGAGTTTTGATGTAAATCGCACAAGTGAGGAAAAGCGCACTTTAGAATTGATCGACTCAAAATAGACAATTCCTTGCGAGACACGACACGTTGCATAGTTAAAGAGTTACATTGTCGACTTTTAGGTGACAACTAGCTCTAATAACTATCTTGAAGATGTGGACAACCCAAAGGTTGTCAAACCCGTGAGTTCATGTCTATCAAGAGCGTCTTGAATGGGTACAATTTACTTGGATAAGTCTTGGAAGGCGAATCTTTTCAATGTATGATTATTCGGTTCCGTCAATTCATGGGTTGAAGTCTTTTCACACGAGAATTCATACAAACAAAACACAACGTATTTCTTATCACGTATTTTCTCCCCTCAAAATGGCATATAAATGTTATTTTTGAAGAAATGTTGATATCAAATATGACCATTTTGAGTTTTGTGGGAAAAGAACCACTGAGAACAATTTTGTGAACAAAGATTTTAGTCAAATACTCCCCCTCAACAAGTGATATAAACGGTTGAGGTTTTGAAAATCATAAGGAGAAGTACTTGTTCTTTTGAGCAAAACCATTAAAAATGAAAGGTTTGATATGTTTTACTCAAAAGTAAGAAGCTTTCGCTCCTTTTATAAGGATTGTGACACTGAAGCGTACCACAGGGTCCTTTCATTACAAGAACAGGTTGTACACTGATATGTGTGCACAAGCCATTGACATAATTAAATCACACATCCAAATTTTATGAAATAGAAGCAGTTCAAGGGGTACCAGGAAGTCCATCAATCTTGCCAAGAATGCGAGCAGGCGTTGATAGCGCGAGAGCAATCACGGACGACCACCTACAAAGCTCTCGTAGTTTCGGCGGTCCGTCGATACAACCTTTCATCAATCACGTGATGATTCTCTTCACATCCTGTCTTTCCTTAGAACTCCATCGTTTTGGTGACCCAATTCCTTCATGTATGTCCTTCAACCTATAAGCCAATCCGTCCCTAACCTTCTTCAAGTGTGTGATCCCCAACTTGTGAAGATCTCTACACGCCATCAAGCGATTGCATTGTAGTTCACTAAGATAAAGTACTCGAATGGTTGGGCGATGAGAGTGTATTGTGGAAGGCGGTTGATGTCGGGAAGATCTAGGCGAGGTGGAGTGAAGTTGACACGGGTGCGATATGATTCAACCGCAAGTCGGAGATCTTCTACACGTTCTTTGATTACTATTCTTCCGATGAAGATAAGCAAGGACTTGATGTATTCACATTGCACTTGATCGAGAATTGTCTCATACGACCACATACTTTGGCAAGGTACATGTCTTCAATGTCGTTGATAGACAAATTCTCAAAGTCCTCTTCGAGAATGCATAATCCTTTCGCTTGCCTTTTGACCACGATATTCTTGAGGAAAGTGTAGTCCCATTTAGGCGAAAGATCAACATGTTTAATAGCCACGATTGCTTTAGTTACGAGCAGTTTTGTCACACCGCCGGAGGCGGAAACACGAGGTGTAACGGAAGGGAACATAAGCACAAGATAATAGAACATACCAACGTTAATATTTAAAAGAAAGAGTACACCATTACAATACCAGTTTAGCCGTCATCGGCAAATATATTACAAAGTTTAGATTCCAAAATATTTCGTTCTATTACATAACGATTTGTAGTGACAAGTGAAAACTTCATTATGCAAGACCTGGTAGAAAAAGCTTACTAACGATCACCGAAATGCATGAGAGAAAACGGGTCAACTATGAAAATAGTTGGTGAGTAAACATGTTTAGTAAAATAAGAAAACTCGTATGAAAGAGTCCAAGGTTTCGGTCATCGAAATAGTCCACAAAGCAAAGGCATTGTAAATCCACTCGGCCCAAGTTCCGCCCATACAAAACTTGCAACCTGTGTGTTCACAACCCATTGCACAAAATATAGCGTATGAAGTAGTCAAGTATAAGCGGTCATAATAGTTCACAATATAGTACCACGATATAATAATTCGTGGATGCTCTGATGAAACCAAATTATGTTGGGTGCCACTACCCAAAGTTATGTTGGGTGCCTCTTCCCAAAGATATGCCTCTTCCCAAAGGTGCCTCTTCCCAAAGATATACTGGGTGCCTCTTCCCAAAGATATACTCCGAACATAGGAGACTTTATAGTGATGTTCGAACATAGGAGACTTTAGGTCAAGGTCATAACATGTACGGTTCAATAAATTCCAACAAGTCATAAATTGTAATTAAGTTCAAGGATTTGATTCAAGTTCACAAGTTCTAGTCAAACAAGTTAATAAAAGTAAGAATCAATTTAGCTCAAGAATGGTTCATGCATTTCGCCCCAAAATATAGTAAAACGGTAAAAGGGGATGTGATTACTCACTTGATGAATAGATGCGATGACAAAAGTGGTTACACCGAAATGTAGCGTGAATCTAAACCGACCTATTATGAATGATATGATATGCAATAAGTCATGATGTAATGTTATGCACGCAATTCGGATGATATTTATACCACTTATGTATTTTTGAAAACAATACTTCTCGTCGAAAATATAATCTTTTAACGTCTTGACCATTTTAAATTACTTCACATGTATTTACATTGAAATGATATCCGACGATAATCATTTAGTGATTAATTGTGAAATTATAACTTTTCGTCAGTAAAATAATGTCATTGAAATTTCCATGAAAGTGACTAAACGGCCTCTAAAAGCTAGTCGAATTGGTGCACGCCGAGCGTTAGGAAACAAACTCAACGGTTTTGGGAAGCTTGTATCATTATCTCAAAGTTTTAGCATTTAATTTTTCATCCTAGAGGTCTCGATCTTAGAGAAAAATATAGGTTAAGTATGGTACTTGTGTGTTTAAGAGTGGTTTTCGTAAACTTTGAGCGACTATATTTTATTCATTACAACTCCGCTTGACGAACGGTTGGATATTTTGGAAAATATGGTTGGCGAACTTGATTTTACTAGAAGACATCTTTTATAAAGAGTATCCTATCAATGTTAAAACGACCCTCAACATGGCCCCTAGTTGCCGTAGTATATGTTTAATAGAAAATATATTAATGTTGCTAATAGAATAAAGTTACGGCAACTTTGTTTATCGCGTGTAATTTACTCGTTACAAGTCCGCTTTTCACGTTTTCTACATCCTTAGATTCGTGTCAAAGTATACTAATATATTTTTGATAAGTCGACACAATTTATAAAGCTTAAGACTCATTTTTGACTCAGAAGAGTGACATTTTCATGCTTGAAATTTCGAAATTAATAGTTTTCATCGTCAAACTTCAAAAATTCATATCTTCTTCGTTATAGCTCCGCTTTAATCCGCTCAAGCGCCACGTTTTCGCTTTTAAAGTGTATTTTCTAAATATCTAGCCCAAAATATTATACCCACTGTCGGATTTTCCAGAATTAAAAATATGGACAGACCCTATTTAAAACTTGTCGAAATGAGTTTTCTCGCGCCAAACCTATTCTAACCCATTCAAAACAACTCAAGATATTCTAATCCTACCATACACCTTCTTAGGGTGTCATGGGTTCCTAGACATCACCAAAAATAATATATAACAAGGAGTAATTATAGGATGGATTATATATATATAACACTTAAAACATTAAAAACCTTAAAAATGGTATAAACATCATGAGACTTGCATGTTTCTCAAATAAAATGATATGACCATAAAATGAATATGAAATAAAATATGAATATGAATGCTTACTAGTGATATGATGAGGTTTAAGGACAAAAGGTTTTCCTAATCACTTGAGGTTTGTATTACAAAACCTTTTCAACAAATGATACTAGTGTATATTAAAACTTGTCTTGAAAACTTGAGATGATCCTCCTTTTGGTCCTTGGTGCCGAATATTTAGAGAGAAAAGAGAAGGCAATATTTGATCTTTGGTTTACAAATGAAAGAAATGAAGTGAAAGATAGATTTGTATAATACATTGACTTGAGATATTTTGCAAATATCATTGTGACTCACCCTTATGTCGACAAGGGTGTTAGTCATCTAGTTTTTTTTTTTTTTTTTTTTTTTTTTTTTAAATTGTATAAGTGTAGATGTATGTAAGTAAAGTGAAGACTTGTGGTAAGTTGTAGTCATTTGTAAATATTTAGGGTAGCGTTGGATAAAAATAAATTTTCACGGGTCAAGATAAAATATATTTAGGTCATAAAATTATAAAATACATTTCTTGCAAAATTTGAGTGATATAATAATAATCGTAGTATTTAATAAAATCGTCGTAATTATATAAATATAACCATTTATATACAAAATAAATTTAAAACACTGGTAAACTCATAATATTATTTTTATAAACTTAATATGAGTATAAAATATATTGAAATAATTTTTGGAAGTAATGGATCAATTGTTCAAAATAAATAAATTACGCGATAACGCTTATTTAATAAAAGTTATACGTTTAACGTGAAATGCAAAACCATGCATGAACTAATATGATGAATATTGAGTTTGAGAAATGACCGAAATTGAGAATTGTGACATTCTTCCCATGTCGCCGAATCACGCCCTCGTGATTCGATTAATGATACTATGGTCCGAACCTCGACAAGGATTCTAAAAGTTTATGCTCGTACGAACAGTCTAAATGATCATATCAATGCCCATGCGCATGTGTTCCCCATTCAACTAAGTACGTGCCCGTGATTAGATTTGATAGGTAAACTTACCCAATATCGAACGTAGCCCTCAAAAGACCTTTAGATAGTGACTTGAGTAAACTTGTTTCTTAGCTTGACTTTCGCAACTCATCAAACAAGAACCGTCACTAGATCAAGCTAGGAAACAAGTCTTTTGAATGAAGTCTTTGAAAGATTCGCCGATATTGGATTTGCTTACACAAATCAAATCAAATCAACAAAATATAATACAACTAAGGTCGATATCGATGGGTCACAAATTAATCAATGCCGTGAACGTGGTAAAATTGGAAGGAAGTTATGCACTCAAAATCATGTCGCATGTAAATAAGGTAGTTGTTCGAAAGAATGTACCCGTTACGCGTTGCGGGCTTCCTCGGTACCCGGATAGAATGCTCGACCACGTGCGGGGAACATCAATGTTCGATCTTGTGGGCCTTCTATTGCCAACGCCAGTTTGGACGACACCTTCTTGGTTAGGTGTTCTTTTCACTTTGGACGTGTATTGCGAAGGTGATCTAGACTTCCACACTGTAACATGCTTTTCTCTCGCCCTGATTCCCATCCTGTTTGAGCAATTTTGCGAAGTGGCCCGTCCGTCCACATTTGTCGCACCTCGCGCCTCCCGAGTGGTGATAGTTACATCGAGTGCACAAAGGATGTGGACTCACAGATCTTTTGCGCTCCCGAGTAGTCGCCCATAGTTCCCGGTTATTCGTTGCCTCTTGTCTTGCCGACCTCGGTCTCGGCTTCCCGGTGATCCTCCCGCCGCTTTCGTCCATTGTCATTCGCTTTTGCTAGTCCTCCGCACTGATCACATCATTTGTCAAGCGATACGCCATACCCACAGCGGCTTGCGAGTGGTTGGGTTTGATGAGGTGACGCCCTCCTAATTTCCGTATCAATCCCCATATATATCGGTCGATCAACTTCTCCACAGTGGAAACCATGTGAGGAACCATCCTAGTTAACTCGTGGAAACGGATCGTGTACTTGTCGACTTCTACCCAACCATCAAGTGATTCCAAAATTCGCGCCCAGCTTCGCACTTCATCTTTTCTCGCAGACTCATCGCTTAGTAGTTTCTTAAATGCTTCCCAAGATAACGATTTGCAGCCCTCTTCCTCTAGTCTCGCAATTGGTTGTTCCACCGTGTCAATGCTCGACCTTGTAGTAGACCAACAGAGAACTCAACCTTGTTTCCTTCAAGACATTTCGTGATACTAAGTTTCGACTCAACATTCTCGAACCAGTTAACAATTCAATGGCACCCTCGCACCATAAAATTCCATCGGCTTGCATGTCATGAAAGTTTTGTAGTCGCATCCTTGACCGTTTG
The DNA here is from genome assembly GCA_022545495.1 of Chrysanthemum lavandulifolium. Classification (NCBI taxonomy): domain Eukaryota; kingdom Viridiplantae; phylum Streptophyta; class Magnoliopsida; order Asterales; family Asteraceae; genus Chrysanthemum; species Chrysanthemum lavandulifolium. The sequence continues at coordinate 212,278,946 of CM040244.1, forward strand.
AAGTACCTTCTCCGGCGTTGGTTCGCCTAGCATCGAGATGTGTTATAATTTGGGTGAGTAGATCCGCTATTCGGCAGAAGCGTTGTTGTTTGGATTGTCATTGTTGTTTGGGTTGCCGTTGTTGTTGACTCTCGAGCGTGTGTTTCTAGCACCATGATCCCACAATGGACCAAAACATCGGGTTGAGTAAACGACATTCGAACGAAGTCGATGAGGTGCGAACGGTGGTAATGTGTTATAGTGATCGAAATATGACAGATCAGAGACATGCTATGTCTAACAAGTCGAAAGATGGAAAGAGAGGTATAAATAAGATACGGTAATGTAGACGTGAACGTAAAACATGCTATGCATACCCACCCGACCAATGCAACTTCAGTGACCGACTCAAAAGACTCGACTAAACATGATTTAAAATTACCCTTCTTATCATTGCATGGTTCTTCATAAATTAGACATAGTTGATCGTGCTATGTATAATTTATGATTAACGATGCAACGATAGGACTAGATGACTCGGATGATGTTCAATGTTTAATAAAAAATTATTCCGGTTATATTTGTGATTTTTTTTTTTGAAAATCGGCATTCTCTATAACCTTTGGCTCGATACCAATCTGTCACACCTCCGGAGGCGGAAACACGAGGTGTAACGGAAGGAACATAAGCACAAGATAATAGAACATACCAACGTTAATATTTAAAAGAAAGAGTACACCATTACAATACCGGTTTAGCCGTCATCGGCAAATATATTACAAAGTTTAGATTCCAAAATATTTCGCTCTATTACATAACGATTTGTAGTGACAAGTGAAAACTTCATTATGCAAGACCGGTAGAAAAGCTTACTAACGATCACCGAAATGCATGAGAGAAAACGGGTCAACTATGAAAATAGTTGGTGAGTAAACATGTTTAGTAAAATAAGAAAACTCGTATGAAAGAGTCCAAGGTTTCGGTCATCGGAAATAGTCCACAAAGCAAAGGCATTGTAAATCCACTCGGCCCAAGTTCCGCCCATACAAAACTTGCAACCTGTGTGTTCACAACCCATTGCACAAAATATAGCGTATGAAGTAGTCAAGTATAAGCGGTCATAATAGTTCACAATATAGTACCACGATATAATAATTCGTGGATGCTCCGATGAAACCAAATTAGTGATGCTCTGATGAAGCCAAATTATGCGTTGGGTGCCACTACCCAAAGTTATGTTGGGTGCCTCTTCCCAAAGATATACTGGGTGCCTCTTCCCAAAGATATATTGGGTGCCTCTTCCCAAAGATATACTCCGAACATAGGAGACTTTATAGTGATGCTCCGAACATAGGAGACTTTAGGTCAAGGTCATAACATGTACGGTTCAATAAATTCCAACAAGTCATAAATTCGTAATTAAGTTCAAGGATTTGATTCAAGTTCACAAGTTCTAGTCAAACAAGTTAATAAAAGTAAGAATCAATTTAGCTCAAGAATGGTTCATGCATTTCGCCCCAAAATATAGTAAAACGGTAAAAGGGGATGTGATTACTCACTTGATGAATAGATGCGATGACAAAAGTGGTTACACGAAATGTAGCGTGAATCTCAAACCGACCTATTATGAATGATATGATATGCAATAAGTCATGATGTAATGTTATGCACGCAATTCGGATGATATTTATACCACTTATGTATTTTTGAAAACAATACTTTCGTCGAAAATATAATCTTTTAACGTCTTGACCATTTTTAAATTACTTCACATGTATTTACATTGAAATGATATCCGACGATAATCATTTAGTGATTAATTGTGAAATTATAACTTTTCGTCAGTAAAATAATGTCATTGAAATTTCCATGAAAGTGACTAAAACGGCCTCTAAAAGCTAGTCGAATTGGTGCACGCCGAGCGTTAGGAAACAAACTCAACGGTTTTGGGAAGCTTGTATCATTATCTCAAAGTTTTAGCATTTAATTTTTCATCCTAGAGGTCTCGATCTTAGAGAAAATATAGGTTAAGTATGGTACTTGTGTGTTTAAGAGTGGTTTTCGTAAACTTTGAGCGACTATATTTTATTCATTACAACTCCGCTTGACGAACGGTTGGATATTTTGGAAAATATGGTTGGCGAACTTGATTTTACTAGAAGACATCTTTTATAAAGAGTATCCTATCAATGTTAAAACGACCCTCAACATGGCCCCTAGTTGCCGTAGTATATGTTTAATAGAAAATATATTAATGTTGCTAATAGAATAAAGTTACGGCAACTTTGTTTATCGCGTGTAATTTACTCGTTACAAGTCCGTTTTCACGTTTTCTACATCCTTAGATTCGTGTCAAAGTATACTAATATATTTTTGATAAGTCGACACAATTTATAAAGCTTAAGACTCATTTTGACTCGAAGAGTGACATTTTCATGCTGAAATTTCGAAATTAATAGTTTTCATCGTCAAACTTCAAAAATTCATATCTTCTTCGTTATAGCTCCGCTTTAATCCGCTCAAGCGCCACGTTTCGCTTTTAAAGTGTATTTTCTAAATATCTAGCCCAAAATAATATACCCACTGTCGGATTTTCCCAGAATTAAAAATATGGACAGACCCTATTTAAAACGTGTCGAAATGAGTTTTTCTCGCGCCAAACCTATTCTAACCCATTCAAAACAACTCCGAAGATATTCTAATCCTACCATACACCTTCTTAGGGTGTCATGGGTTCCTAGGCATCACCAAAAATAATATATAACAAGGAGTAATTATAGGATGGATTATATATATATAACACTTAAAACATTAAAAAACCTTAAAAAATGGTATAAACATCATGAGACTTGCATGTTTCTCAAATAAAATGATATGACCATAAAATGAATATGAAATAAAAATATGAATATGAATGCTTACTAGTGATATGATGAGGTTTAAGGACAAAAGGTTTTCCTAATCACTTGAGGTTTGTATTACAAAACCTTTTCAACAAATGATACTAGTGTATATTAAAACTTGTCTTGAAAACTTGGAGATGATCCTTCCTTTTGGTCCTTGGCTGCCGAATATTTAGAGAGAAAAGAGAAGGCAATATTTGATCTTTGGTTTACAAATGAAAGAAATGAAGTGAAAGAGTTTTGTATAATACTTGACTTGAGATATTTTGCAAATATCATTGTGACTCACCCCTTGTGTCGACAAGGGGTGTTAGTCATCTTTTTTTTTGTTTTTTTTTTTTTTTAAATTGTATAAGTGTAGATGTATGTAAGTAAAGTGAAGACTTGTGGTAAGTTGTAGTCATTTGTAAATATTTAGGGTAGCGTCGGATAAAAATAAATTTTCACGGGTCAAGATAAAATATATTTAGGTCATAAAAATTATAAAATACATTTCTTGCAAAATTTGAGTGATATAATAATAATCGTGTAGTATTTAATAAAATCGTCGTAATTATATAAATATAACCATTTATATACAAAATAAATTTAAAACACTGGTAAACTCATAATATTATTTTATAAACTTAATATGAGTATAAAAATATATTGAAATAATTTTCGGAAGTAATGGATCAATTGTTCAAAATAAATAAATTACGCGATAACGTTTATTTAATAAAAGTTATACGTTTAACGTGAAATGCAAAACCATGCATGAACTAACATGATGAATATTGAGTTTGAGAAATGACCGGAAATTGAGAATTGTGACACAATTGTTGGTAGAGGTTTAGACCAGTTGGTGTAATATGGAGGGTTGTCCCGTTTGGTGAAGTCGATGTTTGCTTTGGAGTTGAGCCAATCCATGTTGTTAGACATAGCTCGTGCTATATTATCAAGGTGATACTCAACTTCAATAGCACTTTTCGAGCTGTCTTTGAGCAGTTGAAATGCTTCATTCTTGATTCGCTTCAACTCGGATTTCGTCATCTTTTTCACACGGAATTTTTCTTTCAAGAACTTAGCATGCTCCAATGTACGACATTCTACCGCATCTTGACCTTTAGGTGGGTAGGGTGTAGAATCAAGAAGCTTCGAGAACCATCGACCAAGTGTTATCCTCATCCACCATGATAAGATGTCACCATAGGCGCCTTCTTCTTCTTTTTCTTTGTCCTGAGGAGGATTCGGTTTCTTGGTCGTGTCGAGAGATGGGTTGTTGTTGGGGCTCAGAGACTTCCTCATCATCACCACCCATATACTCAAAGTAATCACCGGTTTTTTGAGTCTGGGGTGGTAACTCTGAATCCTGAGGTTTATCTGTAGAAGAACGAGGAGGAGATCTTTGTTGAACAAGAGTCCATTGGGGTGGAGGTTGCATTGAAGATGATTCACCAGACTTCTTTGGACGTTTGGGCTCGTTATCCTTATCCTTGTCTTTATATTCATCGCCTCGGACGCTTAGGCCTTTAGCTTCTTCTCGCATGCCGACTTGAGTTGGTATTCCAAAGAATGCTTCAAACAATTTACCTTCGTAGGAGGCAAATGTTGCAGAGCGCCGACATTTGAGCCACCACCGGTTAACCAATTCAAAGATCCGAGAAGATTATGGGATCAACTGGATTGATGTTTACATGCATTGGAGTTGATTTCATGGTTGCTTGGCCAAATGTAAGAGATTCGGATAGAGTTGTTTGGTGAACATCTCCTTTGTAATTCCGTGAACGATGTCAAGAAGGAACTTGTGAGTGTATCCTTTGATCATCTCGTCCATTTTCCTTGAAGATCATCTTTCATGAGCTTCGACATACTCCTTTCAACTTGCATCTTGTCTTTCTCATCATGAAGATATTGTATCTGGTCAGCAAGAAAATCTAACTTCTTCTTTGTAATATCTTTCTCTCTGACCTGCTTGATAGCTTTAACGATTCTGGTCTTTGCTTGAGAGATCCAAGATGTTGTTGGCTTCTTCACTTATTTGGATGTTGATTTGGTTGATCCTTTTGATGGTGGTGGTGAAGCGTGAGAAGATGAATCTGATGATGATGAGACATGAGGAGGTTCAGGGTCCTTAGGAGGTTCAGAAGATTTCTCCTTGGAACGAGTTGGACTGTTGAGAAGATAATCATCATAGTTCACTTCGTCATCTTGTTCAGTTTTAGCTTTTTCTTCAGCCTGAATCCTAGCATCTTCATCTGCTTTAGCTTGAGCTGCGGCCTCTTCATCAACTTTAGCTTGAGCTGCAGCTTCTTTATCAGCTTTTTCCTTCTCCGACTTTTCAGTTTCTGGTTCCACAATGTCATGCTCAATAGAATCCTCTTGTTGCGTTTGTTGTTGCTCAAGAGTGGTGGCACCAGTTCCCTTATCGGGTTGATTAACCGCATCAGGAATTGGTGTGGATTGAACATCACCACTTGACCCTCCGGGGCCACCCATTTGATCCTTTGCAAACTCTTTCGCAACGTGTTGGATTCTAACGAATTTGAACTTCCTCCTGTAATTAGTATCCAGAGGCTCTTCATTAGAACTTTCTTCTTCGTGCTCAATCACTGGGGTTTTTCCTTTTCCTTTGTCAGTTGGTGGACTGGGAGGTTTAGCTACTGATGGAGTAACATCAGTTGTAGTTTGAGTAGAAAACCTCATCGCCCGATTCGGTTTCATCGAGCTTTCATCCACTAGCTTTCTTTACGGTTCGAGACTTGGGAATGGGAATAGGAACAACTTCCTTAGATGGAACTTTCCTTTGTGTGGAGTTTTCCTCTTAGGGAACTTCCTTTACTCTCGATGCTTGCAAAGACTTCCTCGCACTTCCTCTTCCGGTTTTCCTTGTGGGGTTCCGAAGACTTGTCATCGAGAAACCCGACTTTGTTTTCTTCAACCGCCACCGATACCTTTTGTACGTGTAGAGCTTTTGATTTCATCGACGAAGGTGATCCGCAATACAAGACCTGCTTTCTTCGTTGTTGATTCCTTGAATCGGCAGTTAGGGTAGGTTCGCACAACATGTCGTGATTGTTGGCGTCATTGAGTCTCTTGGGGATATCGTGATTGAGTCCAAGAGCTCTTTGGATCAGCAGTTTTGTATATCTGATATAAGGAATCTTTGAGCCAAGCTTTTTGAGTAATGACATCATGTCGTCCCATATCAGAGCTTCAATTTTGATGTGCTTCATGTTGATCAAAGCCCAAAAGATTTGTAGTTCCACGAGCTTGGGATGCTCGTAGCCACTGTCACGACCAGAAATAGATTTTGTAATGATGATGTAAAGGGTTCTCCAAGGCTGAGGAATATTCTTGAGATCCACGTGTGAATGCTTAGTGATAACTCCTGAAGCTTCGTCATACCCAATATCAATCAAAAATTGCAGAACAGTCTCTTTAGTTGGTGCAGCAGAGTATTCAGTTGGTATGATGTCAGGAATGAGGAGGGCAGCTCTTAAGTCTGCAGGTGTGATGGTGACTTGTTTATGGTTGAGAGTCATCGTCACAAAGATTTCGTCCTTTGATCTTTGCATCGTATTCCGTAATCGATGAATGTAGATCTCCGGAACAGTGGCAGAGTTGGAGAGCATGTTCTGATAAGGATGATTCTTCAGAATATCCACAACAATCAAACAAGAAGACTCTGAGCAGGTGAGGGTTTCAAAGTCAACACGAAGGTTGTTATTTCCATCATCGGATAGCCATTTGGGAAGATATCAGCAATGGTGAGAACATTTGGTGCATCCACATTCTGAATTTGAGCGTCCATGTCGTGATCTGAAATATATTTAGCCAAAAGAACCAACATATCGAAAGACATTATGTTAGTCAACAGATGGTTTTATTGTCTAATTATTGAATGTGATATGTTAATGATTGTTACGAGTCCAATGTCACTTGTTTGTCCAATAGTCCAATGACGTCGTGATAATTTTTCGTGAGTTAGTTAACTTTAAGTTTAAAGTTCATGTTATCACTTATTTTTCACAACATATTAAACTTTTAAGCTTTTTAGTGACATTATTGGTTTCGTGACGTTATGATTAATATTTACAAGTTTGCACGCGTAACAATTCATAATTAAGGTTAAACAAGGCTTAGGCGTAGAAATGGCAACTTATGCGTAAATAGGAGAGGTATACGCGTAAACGCAAGCTTATGCGTAGGATCCTGACTTACGCGTAAGAAATATTACACGTAGGAAAAGGGGACCTTATGCGTAGAGCTTACGCGTAAGCGTATATAAAACCTTACGCGTAAGGCTTACTCGTAAGAGTAGACCTTATGCGTAGAGGTCACATCACACGCATATCCTTCACGGGATACGCGTAGTCCTTATGTAGAACTCACTTACGCGTAAGATTTCTCTTACGCATAACATGCTACGCGTAAGGTGATCCTTATGCGTAGATGTCTAACAACCTTGATTCTGATTTTTTACGTATTGCAAACCTGAAATAAAATCATCATATCATAAATTTTAGCACATACATTCATTCTATAACAGATCATGGCATGAATACTTGTCAAACAGTTTACGCAAAAAACCTTATGCGTAGAACTTAAACCCTAGTTTCAAGAATTACGCGTAAGAAATCTAGCCATGGAAATTGCACCAAACTTTTTCTGGGAAGTCTTAGAAGCCTAATAAGTATGTTTATCCAAGTTTTAACATGAAACTCAACATGAATCAAGAATACCCAATTCGTATGAACTAGAACCCTAAATTTCAATTCTTTCACTTTTGATGTTTCTGGGCAAGTTCTAAGCATGGATATAGTCAATTCATCACATAAACAACATATTATAAGCAACTAATTGTCCGTAAACGTTCACACAAGAAAACACCCAATTCACGCATAAACCCTAGTTTTCCAGATTCAATCAATTCGTGTTTCTGGGTAAGTTTTGAGGATAAAAATGATATCATTGATGTTTTAGAAACGTTTTGACACTATCTTTTTAACCACAAACACATAAACAAGATTATGTGTTCTTACACTTACGCGTAGAACACAAAAATCACAATATCTCAAGATTTAACCGTTGGATTTATGAAAAATTCAAAACCATTGCTTAAAAACTTGTTATAAACATAGGATAACTTACAGATTGATGATCAAGTAACCGGATTTGACGAATGATTTTTGTGCGTAGGATTAGTTAGGTGTATAATAAATTAGGTGAAGTAAATGAATTAGGTGGGTAGTTTTATTAAAATAACTTTAAGATTTTGACAGTTTTAGTCCCTTCACCTTTTCCATTTTCATCCAAAGTCTTTAACTTCCATTTTGGTTACCAAACGAAGAATATTTGGAAATAACTTTGACGACACCCCTCGACTTAAGAAATAATGAAAGTTTATAAATTTTAGTCCGAGGAGTGTCGAAACCGTAAATATGACCACCATTTAAAGAAACAACCGGATAGTGTAACATGCAAGTACACGGTTATTTTGAAACAGATTATATTAAATTTTCTCCCCTCAACACTTGATCGGAAAAATACTGAATTTTGAAAGATTAGAGTGTTGACGGAAGAAATGTACTTGCCATGTTAAAAGAAATATAGATAGAAGAATATTTTTGTTGTTTTATCAGATTTTATATTTTTGTATTTTGTTTTTGAAAAATATTTACAAAAGAGGTTTTGGTGTTTGACTGGTTTTTAAGAATGTTTTAAGAGTTCATCCAGTTCCTCTTGAGTCAAACACCGCATACCAATCCGGTGGACCAACTCATTAAACCTAGCAGGAGCTAAGGCTTTGGTGAGAAGATCTGCCAATTGGTATTCTCGCACTCCACAAAGTATAATTCAACAAAGTACTGTTCCACGTGGTCCTTGATGAAATGATATCGAAGATCGATGTGCTTTGATTTTGAATGTTGAACCGAGTTGCACGAGATCGCAATGGCACTCCGATTGTCGCAAAGACATCGGGATTCATCAAACACGTAACCATAGTCTTTGAGTTGTGTTCTCATCCAAATGACTTGAGCACAACACGCCGACATGGCTACATATTCTCGCTTCGGTTGAGGACAACGATGTACAATCCTCGCTTCTTCGATTGCCAAGACACTAGTTTGTCACCAAGAAATTGTAGTGCTCTCAAGTACTTTTCCGAGAATCTAAGCATCCCGCGTGGTCGTCGTCAAAAGCTATTAGTTCAAAACCGAATCCTTCTGGATACCGGATCCCCAAATTAATGGTTCCTTGATGTATCGGAGGATTCTTTTAGCCTCGAGAGGTGGGTTTCAGCTTGGTCTCGATCGATAACGGAGCAAAGATATAGTGCAAAGACAATATCGCCTGCTGGCTAGTGTTAGATACATGAGAGACCCAATAATACTATGGTATTTTGTAGGGTCCACCAATTTCCCATGTAAATCAAGATCTAGCTTCTTGGTATGAGACATTGGTGTGGCATAAGTATCACAAGTATTCATTCCAAATTTATTAAATTTCAAGGGCATATTTGGACCGACTCAAGAAAATACCACGGGTGATTGATGAACTTGCATTCCTAGAAAGAATGTAAGTTCACCCATCATGGACATTTCAAAATGTTTTGTCATTAGTTTTGCAAAAGCATTTGAGTATTTTAAATGTGTTGACCCAAAATGATGTCATCCACATAGATTTGAACGATTAAGATGTGAGCCCGTGATATTGTATGAAAAGTGTAGGGTCGGCCGAACCTTTGGTGAAATTATTGGCAATTAGGAAGGATGATAACTTATCGCACCACGCCCGAGGAGCTTGTTTGAGACCATATAGAGCTTTGTTCGCTTTTAGACATGGTTCGGGAGCTCGGGATCAACGAATCCTTCCGTTGGTCGACATAAACCGCTTTTAAGTGACCATTCGTAAAAGCGCTTTGACGTCCATTTGAAAGACCGTTATATTCATATGAGCCGCGAACGCTAGAAATATCCGAACAACCTCAAGACGAGCAACCGAGCAAATGATTCTTCAAAGTCAATACCTCTTCCCGACGATAACCCTTAGCCACCGACGTGACTTATTTTCGATTACGCCCTTCAAAGATCCAATTTGTTTTTCCAAATCCACTTTAGACCAATGACGAAGACCCATGTTGGTCTTTCAACAAGTTCCCATACTTCAAGACGCTTGAATTGGTTGAGTTCTTCTTGCATGGATTCAATCCAGTGTCCTTTGTCATTGCGTCTTTAATGTTTTTAGGCTCGATTGGTAGAAAGTGAGAGCATAAATGCAATGTTCACCATCTCGTGAAGACGTTGTCTCGTAACGCCGGTTGATTTGGGTTGCCAATAATATTCTCAAGAGGATGGTCTTTTGTCCATCGATGTGTAGAGGTTGATGTTGATATACATTATGCGATTTTGAGGATTCAAATGGTTTGTTGATGATTCCGCGACATCGTGCGCAGTTTCATTAGCAAACGGGTTAAAGAACGATTTGGATCAAAATCTGCAGCGGGGTACTTCATTAAGAACATCATCACCGGTTCGTTGAAGCAGCTTTGTTCAATTGTTGTTGTAGAGTCAATCGGTGGTGCTTCTTCAACCGTAGTTGTTGTAGCAGTGTATCGTATAAGAGTAGTATCGTTGAGCAATGAAACATCGGATACACCGAGCACTTTCATCAATATCGCCACCGAATGAGGAGCAAATAGTCTTTCCATTTGTTGACGAGTAAGTCGGGGGCTTTGTTCACTGATGATGGGGTTTGAGGAAGTTTAAGCGGTTGTGACCGGTTCCAAGTCGTTATACTCGTAAGCCATTTCGGTGAGTTCATCAAATGAGCATGAATCGCTTCCATAACTTGCTTTGTACGACGATTCCGATCCAGTAACCTTTAGAATTCTCACAATATCCAATAAAGACTCCAATGTCGACTTTGGCTTTGAGCTTTCCAAAGTCATCACGATCATTATTCGGATAGCAAAGAGATCCAAATACATGAAAGTGTTTAAGATTCGGTTTTCGGTTGTGGAGAAGTTCAAATGGTGTTTTGTTGTATGCTTTGTAATCATTGAGCGATTCGAGTGTAGCATGCGGTTGAAACAACTTCACCCACAAGTAATCTGGAAGTTTAGCATTGATTAACATCGCTCGGCAGCTTCCACTAACGCACGGTTTCGTCTTTCAACAACTCCGCTTTGTTCGTGTGCGGGCAATAGATGTTTGATGCTCAATTCCCACTTTCTCATAATATTCCCGAAGAGTTTGGTTCACAAATTCAGCCTTTGTCTGCTCGAATTTGTTTGACGGTGTTTTGAGTCGAACTTGAATTTTCGTGAGAAAGGTGATGATCATTTGTGGAGCTTGATCTTTACTTCAAGAAAATAAACCCAAGTCCATCGTGAGTAGTCATCAACAATTACTAAGATGTAGCGTTTGCCATTAATCGCTTGCACGCGATCGAGCCACACAAATCCATGTGAAGAAGATGAAGCACATGTCGAGAGTTGTGTTCCACCTTTGAAGGAAAATGAGCACGAGTGCTTTTCCCTTGTTCACAAGTCGAACATAGGTGATCTTTAGAATACCGGAATCTCGGAGACCTTCAACAAGTTTGTGTCGAGCAAGGTTGGTTATGGTTTGAAAGTTTAGATGTGAAAGACGACGGTGCCATAGCCAAGATTTTGTAGATGTAGCCTTTGAGAGAAGACATATGGGAGATGAAGCGATCATGTCTTGCATGGAGATAGTGTAGAGACCGGATGAGCGCTACGACATAAGATCATTTCCTTGTAGATCACGAATGAAACAAGTTTTCTCCCTAAAAGCAACTTCCAAATCTCCATCACAAAATTGACCAATGAAAAGAGATTGTGACCGAGGCCTTCCACATAATAAACCCCGCTAATTTCGATGTTGCCATTGATGTAATCTCCGTAGCCCATGATAGTCGCTGAAGTGATCATTCCCGAATCGACGGTGCCAATGAACTTTGCAACAAAGTTTGATAATAGTTTAAGGTTGCTCGTCATGTGTCGGGAACATCCGCTATCAACAATCCAAAGGATGATCAGATCACCGGATTACACATGCACGACTACAGATGGAATAGAAGTAGATGTGGAACCCGATGAGTTAGAGGGTTCAAGCGCTTATAGTTGAAATACACACATCAATGATTTTAGGCATCCATTTAAATCCTAGTGTATTATGTATCCATTTCGCCATCTCCAACTAGTCTTAGCTTTAGTCTTAGTGAATGCACTAGGTGGTACTACATTTCTTGGAGGTGAGACCGAGCTACAAGGACATCAATGTGTTTTTAGAATCTAAAGAGGCGGTTTACCAAGCACGCACTTAGAAGCGGTAGTGGGCCTAGAGGTATTCGAATCTTAGGATTCCTTAAACGAGACAAGATAGCCTTAGCAACACACTTATCATGACAATCGAACGCATACTTTTACGACAAATAACACAAGAAGCATCGATTGAATATCAAAAGTACTTAAAGGTTCAAGATTAGTTACAACACTTTTTCCATTACATTTGCTAGACGCAATATCTAAAGTGGGTGCAATCGAGTCTTATTCAAAGTCCTACGGTGTTCTTCTACTTCAAAGATTCATTATTTGTCTTTTCTTAGGTCGCAACTTCCTATTCTTCCTTGTATTGCTCCTAGGTCGTGAAGTGCGGACGTTTGGAAAAGAGGCAACTATTCTGCTTTCAAGAGAGGAAGCACATTAGTAACTTGTGTTTTGTCAAGAGGTATTCGGGGACATGATTGCTAAGTGTTATAGGTGCAACTCTCTTAATGATGCTAGGTGAACTTGTTCATACTTTCCTAACATTTCCTTAACTTAAAGATAGTGTGCACCAGTTCTTGATTTTCGTAACTAAGATTTCTAGAAAATTCATGACTTCTTTAGTGTATGCAAGATAATGATCAAGTTCGTTTGATGCTTCATCACGAGTCTGTTTGAGTAAATCAAATATGACACCATATTCATTTTAACTTTTGCAAGTTCTTGTTCATATTTTGAGATTTGACACTTAAAAGACACGCTTTGATCATCCGCTTGCTCAATTTTAGGATCAAGATTTAGCACGAATCGGGCGATTTTGTTTTGAAAACAAGTTGTTGATCGTGAATATCTTTTGACACCAATTAAGACGACGTTTTGCATTAGAAAGCTCATTTGACAATCGCTCATTTTCAACTTTTAAAGACTCGCTCAAGCACATTATCGATTCACAACAATATCAACAGTATCATCAATGTAATCAGCAGAGATATGATCGATGCATATGCAAAGCATTGTAATAACACAAGATTATTGATTTCAAGATGATAACGTTTTCCAAGAGTCGATCAACATCTTTTCTCAATAATTTCTTTTATGCTTAGTATTTGAAATTGATGTTTCGCTTTCTCGAAAACTGCTTTCATGAGACCAAGTTCCTTGTGAAAATCCTTTCCCAATATAGTGCACAATTTTTCAAATTTTTGACATGGGGTAAAATTCTTTTGAAAAATGTCTCTTTGTTCTCGTGCCAATGGCGAGTGAAAATGTTCAACTTTTATTTCGATCGAAATTCAATCTCACGCTCCAAAAGTTTGATGTCGATAAGAAAGTGTCAAAATATTTGATAACACGACAACTTTCGGCTTTAGTTTTTACTTCACTAAGTGAAGGTAAGGACCATTAATTTGTGCACCATTGTGTTGGGGACTAACTTCAAAACGGTGTGACAACCAAAGGTGTGTTTGAAGTATCTTGTTGTGTGACAAAAGTTACGCTTTTGAATAGTTAAATGGTTTGTTATAAACGACATTTTCCATTTTTGACCGACTCGCCATCTCGCATCTAATTCTTCCATGCGATTATATTCCACAACAGTCATAATTGAATCATCAATTCTATGTTTTGCATCAGTAAACTTCGTGATTTGGTTTGAATGCTCGCTTGAAAACTTAGGTTTGTAATCGCGAAGAATCGGACCGTATCCATTTGGATTTGGTTTAAAAGTAAACTTTTGAATAGTTGTGATTGACTCACCATGTTTATAAACGACATTTCAAACTCTTTGATTTTGTGTTGTAAGTCGACAATTTCTTCAAGATAGTTATCTATTCGCTTCGTGGAATACTTTTGTACTCGTGAGAACTTTGTTTGACAAGTTAACAACTCACCTTGGCTTTTTGAGTTTCCAAAGTAAGAGCGTTAAGTTGTTGTTTATGTTCATGTTTCATTTGTTCTATTTGAGACAACAAAGCATTCTTCTATGCGGCTAGATCACGTATCTGTCGTTCTAAAGATTTTTCGTTTTGATAAGATTTAGCAAAAGATACTTCAAAACCTTTTTCACATTTTTCTTGAGTTTTAAAAACTTCGATTTGCCGATTTAAGCAATCGTTATCCCTGGTTACAAAGGCATTTTGAGCTTTTAATTTCGTGCAAATTTCCAATCGAGAATTTTGGTCTTTAATTAAGGTCGAGCTCGGTTTCTCTGTCGACAAAAGCTCATTTTGTTCAACGAAGTCTCAACATGATCATTATTTAGATCCTCAAATATAACCACGAGTCAACTTGATTATCAATATTAACCATAAGGTCATCTTGATCATCAAATATAACTACGGGATCTATTTGATAATCATCGAATGAGATGTGGAAGACTCATGTTGAACACTGATCCTTGTCGATGGAGAAAGTGGCGGAGATATCGATCATTGATGATAATTGTTTGTTCAGTACCGAGACAAGCCGTTAGTGTCATACACCGGGCTCAGATCACTCATGTGTAGAGCTTGCATTTGTGCCATCAACATCATCGCCGCATTAGCCTCGCAAGTCCTCCATATCATCATCCGAGTCTCAGATCCGCCATAAAGCTCGTTCCTTGTTGTTAAGAGTTCCACCACTTCATCCTTAAGAGCCAAGAGCAAAGCCTCTTTGAAATAAGCACGCCTCTTGTCCTCGGCTTAGGACATGCATTAGCCGATGACCCTTTTCATTGCGCTTATAACAACGAAGACCATTAACCCCATTTCGAGCATTCCCCTGCTCAACCACTTGAGCTCTCTGTTGTTGTGGAGCACCCATGTTATTCCTTCCCATAGCATTGAACCTTGACCACCTCCCATCCGACGACCATAACCACGATTTTGAACTTCAACACGTCCATTGTTCACAACACTTGATTCCTTGTATTAGATGAGGAACGAATGCGATTGTTGGATTTGTTTGTATAACGGCCAAATGCTTTAGCAATCATAACAAATCCTTGTTGCAATTCATCGAAAAAGCAGAGTCCTCATCGCCTTCACCGTAAAGTGCTTGAGCATTGTTGTTGTTGTATGGAACCAATTGAGTTTGTTGAGGTTGTTGTTGTGACCGATCATATGGTGTGATGGTTGCGGTTGGTTGAGGAGCCGGTTGTCGAGTTGTTTGAGGAGGAAGATTAGTTTGAGCCCACAAAGCAAGTTGTTGATTATCGTGAATTGTCTCGTGAAGTCGGAGTCCACGGATAGTCCTTTCTTTGTCAACTTCTTTTGGTGAGGCTTCAAATAGTCGTACAACAATCCGTATGTAGCATGATGAAGGTTCTTAGCTTGACGGAGAAAATGACATACTTCTCCCATTCGGACCAAGACTACTTAGGAACTTTGTGTTGACAAAGAATTGAGGCATGATGATATTGTGTTTGTCCAAATCATTAATGATGTCCAAAAGCGATGATGATATGACTTTAATGTCTCTCCGGTTCAATCATGAAGTGTTCATAAGCCAAGTAAATTTTGGATTCCATGTCTTCCGATTGAGTGATGTGCCTTCCATAAGAAGATGAATATGTTCCCACATTGCTTTTGCGCCTTTTGAGCATCAACACTTCAAGGATTGGATTTGGTAGTCCTAAAAGGATGTATTGCATTGCAAGTTCATCGGCTTCATAGTGTAGAAGTTGATCACCTAGTGAGGTCTCAAACAAGAGCAATGTTGGTGACAAGATCTCTTGGTGGATTAGCATCCGGATCTCTGGTGTGACAAGAATAGGCATCCGAAATGGACCTTCCATAATGACCTTCTTTAAGAATTTTCCATGTGGTTTCTTTAGATCACAAAACCTAAAGAACCGAATCACCCATTGATCATAGTTCCCGGAGTGAGCATTGAGGTCTATCAAGTGAGCCAGCTTCATGAATTGATTGTTGGCTGCTTAAGGCTTCACACATCTTGCCAAACCATGTCGGTTCCTTCATAGTATTCCTGGATGGATGTTGATTGTAGAAGTTTGTGTAAGGTTGTACTTGAAGGCTTGGTGGTGGTTGAACCATTTGTGGTGGTGGAATTGCTCCAAGTTGTGGAGTATGTTGTTGATTAAATTGTTGTTGATAAATTGCTTGTTGATGATTAAATTGTTGATGTTGTGGACTTAGTTGTTGTTGTTGTTGTTGATGATAAGTGTAGGAAAATAGTTAGAGTATGGGGTTGTGACATGTTGAAAACTTGTGTTGTTAAATGGATCTTTGTAGTCGAATGAACCTTTGTTGATGAAGTATCCTTAGGCGTAGAAATCACAATAAAGCCAAGTAGCACTTATGCGTAAAACACCAAAGTTACGCGTAATAACAAAAAAAGTTACTGAGGTTTAGCTTACGCGTAAGTAAGGAGAAAAGCACTAAAGTTATGCGTAAATAGAAGTTAGGCGAGAAAACTTAGGCGAGGATTAACTTATGCGTAAGACAAAGCTTAGGCGTAAGATAAATCTTAAAGGTCTACGCGTAAGCTTATGCTTATGCGTAATTTTAGGGTTTTGCCCAAGTGATCTTTTACACTATCACAAAGGCAAAGGATATCCAAAGTCGACGATTTTCGTGCTTATCCAAGCAAGAAAACACGGAGTAAACCACGAAAACTGAAGATCAAACCAAGGAGTAAGTTACGCGTAGTTTTAGGGTTTTGCTACGCGTAGAACTACTCGTAAGATGACTTTTGCCCAAAGATGTTTCTAAACCAGATTTTTGTGATGAAATAGCTTCAATATCACCAAAATAACACAAAAGTGTGAAACTTGATGATCCAAAGCGTCTAAAACAGTTACGCGTAGAACATGTACCACGTAAAAAATCAAGCTCAAAAACAATGATCCACACGTAAAGGTTGAAACTTTTTGCCAAAAACAGTTATTTTAACACCTTAGAACGTTGAAAGTACAAGAATCTTGGATTAAAAAGTGTAAAAAATGTGTTTTTAAGCGAACCAAAGTTTTAACCACGTTTACGAGTAAGACCAAAAACAAAAGCTTCAAAAACAAAAGTGTTCACCCAACTATTTTGGAGATTGATACCACTGTTAGGTCACTAAGTTTACAACACAAGCACAATAGAAAGAGATAGAGAAGAGATCGGATGAACAAACCACACAAACACTACGCGTATGAATAAAGAAGAGTTATGCGTGAGTAATGAAAGAGTGAAATTGAACAACCAACCTTCTAAGGAAGGTTTACATGTGTTTATATAGGGGAAGGAACTAGGGCAACATCCAAGTTCCTTCCTTTCCTATATGGGCTTGGGCCTAGGCTTATGGGCCTTCTACATAAGCCTAAGGCTAATTACTAACATAAAGGCCATATTAAGCTAACTATTACATATGAATTACTAACACTTGAATTAAGGTTTAGGAGTGATTCCAACATAAAACATCCGGACATTGGAAGCGGAATTATCTACTGTTCCTTAATGATCACTCCAGGTATTTTTATTATTGAATTATTTTTTGTTCCTTGCAAGCATAATTCATGGGTATATGATACGGGATGCGGTACTCATATTTGTAACACATCATAGGGGCTAAGAGGAGCAAGGAAGTTTCCCTATGGAGAAAGATACTTGTACGTAAGGAATTGCATACGTGCAGCCGTTGAAGTCATAGGGACATTCGATTTAGTTTTACCTTCGAGTTTAGTACCAGTTTTTAATAATTGTCATTATGTAACTTCTATTATTAGAGGTTTCATTTCAATTTCTTTGTTATTGGATATTGGTTTTATTCACACATTTACTCGTAATGGAATTTCTGTTTCTTTAAAAAAAATTACTTTAATGCAATTCCTGTAAATGGCATTTTTGAAATTGACATGGAGAATTATGGTTCCAAAGAAAAAAATTCTGTGTATAGCATTAGTAATAAGAGAATTAAGTCAAACTTGGGTTCTACTTATCTTTGGCACTGTCGTCTTGCACGTATTGGCAAGAAATGCATGGAAAAGCTGCAACATGATGGGTTTTTGCAAAATATCAATGAGGAATCATTTGATAAATGTGAATCGTCCATATCTGGGAAGATGATAAGAAAACCTTTTTCACATCAACTGGAAAGAGCTATAGATCTACTTGGATTAATACATATTGATGTGTGCTGTCCACTTGGACATGTGTCAAAACGCGGTGCTAGCTACTTCTTAACCTTTACGGATGATTTCATACGTTATGGTTATGTTTATTTACTTAAACATAAATATGAAGTCTTTGAAACATTCAAGGTTTTTAAAAGTGAAGTAGAATTACAACTTGGAAAGAAGATTAAGCCTCTTCGATCCAATAGAGGTTGTAAATATCTAAGCCAAGAGTTTAAAGCTTATTTAGCTGAGTGTGGTATTGTCCAGCAACTCACATCTCCTTACACTCCACAACAAAATGGTGTATCTGAACGGAGAAATCGTACATTGCTAGATACGGTGCGATCAATATTTAACCTTACAACTCTTCCTTTATCCTTTTGGGATTATGCCCTTAAAACTGTTGTTCACATTTTGAATATGGTTCCAACTAAGAAGGTTGATAAGACTTCATATGAAATATGGACTGGAAAAGCTCTCAACTTTTCTTACTTAAAGGTCTGGGGTTGTGAGGCGTTTGTTAAACGTGACTCATCAGATAAACTTCAACAAAGATCTGTTAAGTGTATCTTCGTATGATACCCAAAGGAAATGATGGGTTACTTCTTTTACTTCCCACCTAAGAATAAAGTCATTGTAGCTAGGTATGAGATTTTCTTGAAAGGAGTCTCATATCTCAAAAATTCAGTGGGAGATATTATGATCTGGAAGATGAACATGAAGATCATCACCTTCTAAAAACACTAGCTAACTTCGTGTGGAAACTGAAAGTCTGGGTCCTTCACCTGAAGTTATTCCCATTCGTAGGTCTGAAAGGACTATACGTGCACCTGAACGTCTATGTCTTAACGTAGAAGTTGAGGAAAATATGTTAGGGGATCTTGGTGAACCCGCTAACTATAAGGCTGTCATGGCTTATCCTGAAAAGGACAAATGGAAAGCCGCAGTGAATGGGGAAATGCAATCCATGAAAAAAATGAAGTCTTGATAGAGGTATAAAGTCGTTGGAAATAAGTGGCTCTATAAGAAAAAGTCTGACATGGATGGCAAGATACACACCTATAAGGCTCGTCTGGTAGCTAAAGGCTTTACTCAAACCTACGAGATTGACTACGAGGAGACCTTTTCTCCTGTAGCAGATATTAGAGCTATTAGAATTCTCATAGCCATAGCAGCATACTATGATTATGAGATTTGGCAAATGGATGTAAAAATTGCCTTCTTAAATGGTCGCCTAGATGAAGACATCTATATGGCGCAGCCTGAGGGGTTTGTGAATCCACAATTTCCTAAGCGAGTATGCAAGCTTCAAAGATCTATTTATAGGTTGAAGCAGGCATCAAGGCAATGGAATAAGAGATTTAATGAAGAAATCAAAATGTTTGGATTTACTCATAATCTTGATGAGCCATGTGTATACCATAAAGCTAGTACGAGTAATGTTACTTTCCTTATCCTATATGTCGATGACATATTAATCATGGAAAAACATATACCAAGTTTAAATGAGGTAAAGTCTTATCTTGATAAATGTTTTTCTATGAAGGATTTAAGGGAAGCAGCATACATCCTTGGAATCAAGATCTATAAAGACAGATCTTAGTGGTTAATTGGATTAAGCCAAAGTGCTTACATTGATAAAATATTGAAGAGATTCAATATGAAAAATTCCAAGAAAGGATATTTGCCAATGCAAGTAGAACATGGCTTAAGTAGCAAACTATGTGCCTCAACACCTGAAGAGGTGGCACACATGACTAAAGTTCCTTATGCTTCGGCAGTAGGATCTATCATGTATGCAGTGAGATGTACAAGGCTAGATGTGGCGTTTGCATAAAATATCACCAGTCGATATCAACAGAACCCATGTGGACTCCACTGGCATGCTGTTAAGAAAATTCTTAAGTATTTGAGGAATACAAAAGATATATTTCTAGTGTATGGGGGAAATCCGTATGCAGAACTTGATGTTACAGGTTTCTATGATGCATCCTGGCGATGTGATAAAGATGATACGAAGTCTTAGACGGGTTATGTCTTTGTCATTAATAGAGGATCCGTAGTCTGGAAGAGCAAGAAGTAGAGTACAATTGCGATGTCTGCAACAGAAGCTGAGTACATAGCTGCTTCAGAAGCTGCGATGGAAGCTATTTGGATTAGGAAATTCATTTCGGGGCTAGGAGTTAGGTCGTCAATTGATTTACCTATTAGTATGTATTGTGACAATTATGCCGCAATTACGTTCGCCAAAGAACCTGGAGTCATGAAGGGCGCCAAACAATTTCCTCGACGATATCACTATGTTCGAAAACAAGTCAAAATAGGTTAAATCAATCTACTCAAAGTTCACACAGATGACAATCCAGCTGATCCCTTTACGAAGGTTTTACATAAACAAAAGCTTACTCAACATGCCAATGACATTGGACTTCGTTTAGCTAGTAGTTTCACGTAAATCTATGGTTAATATTTGGATAAAGGATAATGTAAAAAATTATTCTTTAATGAAATAAAATATTTTGTTATGTTTATTTTTCATTTATAATATTGTATCCTATATTTGCATGTTTAATCCTTGAACAATTTATGTTATTCTAAATAGTCCGTTGTCAATCAATGATATGGGAATATCATTGAATTAAGATAAATATGAGTTTTGGTAGAATATACTTAGGTATATTGATGCAAGGACATACCAAATTCACATGATATTCAATGATTTGAATATAGTACAGATCCCAACTACATGATTGTACTTTATGGATCTTTGTCATTAAAGTAAATCATGAATATTTATCCTCAGACTTGAGATACCAGATAACTTTCATGGATGTAGCTCATTTTTTGTAAGATAGTCTAACGCTATCCGTAACTGGTAGTTTTAAGGGCTATTTTCAGAAGTGATGCAAAGTTCATGGGTTTTGCTTGTAGTCAAGAAAGAATGTGTTTCTTCAAATTTGTTTTGAAGTTTAATACTGTTGGGCCCCTCTTGGGGTTGACATCATGTTTGAATGGTCATACCCAAGATCTATCTGGAATATGTTCAGATGATTTGATAATCTTGGTCAATCAGATATAACAAGAAACATAATAGTTAATTATGGAATGACTTAAATCCATATCCATATTAACTTGGTATTAGAAATAAAAGGATAAGTATGATGATGATTCATCAAAAGGTTTCTAGGGGCATTGGGGTGTTATGCTAGACTAACTAATGTCATTACTATATTAAGGTATATCCAAGTGGGAACTATTAGTTTTGTATTTTTGTTGAGGCAATTCTGACTTATTCATCGACAACTGATCTAGCTTTTCTATTATTATTCCCTTTGCTTGTGGCTTGGCTTCCTGCTTGCCCCTAATCAGCATTTGATAGATTATCCAACCTCGAGCAATCTTTTTAAATGGTAAAAATTGTTATATTATTTTATTCTTTATTTATTTTCTAATTTCCCAATCCCAAAAATGTCTCAAATAGTTTCTATACTGGTTCACTCATCCAATGGTATTTAACATCCAAAAAACTGCCAAATAAAATGCGTTCCAAGCCGAAATATCACCCTATCTTGCTTTCACGGCTTTGACCGGGAAACAAACCGAAGAGCCAATTGAAGCGAAAAACCCCAAGAAAACTTTATCAATTCTCATTCTTCTTTGGGGCGCTAAGCGCAAACCGCTCTTCGATCTCCCGGTGATTTCGAACACGAGACTTCGGGATTGCACATTTTACGTATAAGATTTAATTTTTTAATAATTAATATAAAACGTTATGGTTAATTATTAATTTCACAAACAAACGCTTAACGGACGTTAGTACTTAACGATTATTAACTAACGATCGTTAAATGTTAACTTAAGGGACTATAGATGAAAATAGAAGTCGGGAAGGTTCTAGAATCCCCTTAGGGGTCTATAATCGGTCGAATGGGTTTAACAAACCCAATTCTACCCTAACTTGGACTACAAAATTGCTCTAGTATAAATACAAACCTAATGTATTCATTCTAAACTAATCTTGATTCCTTGCAAACCTAATTTCTTCTTCTCTCCCTCTCTTTGTGCTTAAACCAATCGGTCCCCCTATTCCCGTAGGGAGTCGATTTTTCTAAGCTCAAACAAAAGTGTTTGGTTTGTTTGTGATTCAAGAACCTAGTTTTTCTCATTGAAATGTTAGTAATATGTGTGTATAAGAACGAAGGACAAACATATTATTATTTGTAATCTTTTCCCATTCGACTAAGGTGGCAGTCGAATATTATAAACCCTAATTGACTAGGGTTTTGATTTTTGTTTAATTGATTCTTTATTTCGCTAGGAATCGCGAAAGATACGCATATTTTTTATATTCGGT
Source organism: Chrysanthemum lavandulifolium (assembly GCA_022545495.1). Classification (NCBI taxonomy): domain Eukaryota; kingdom Viridiplantae; phylum Streptophyta; class Magnoliopsida; order Asterales; family Asteraceae; genus Chrysanthemum; species Chrysanthemum lavandulifolium. The sequence goes on from CM040244.1 coordinate 212,301,556, forward strand.
TAACTAACTATAATTATTTGATTCTTACTTTTGTTGCATGATTTGATTATGTTTACTTGTATTATATAAGTGTTGTGATTTACAAATTCCAACAATACAATCAACATGCAGAGGCCTCTTCGCTAAATGTGATATTTAATTAATGGTTCCTAAATAGGTTAAAATTAAGTTTGTATCCATTGAATCTAGAAGCTGTGAACTAATACATCTGAAAGTCAAGTATGAAAGATAGATAACATGCTAAGGTTGAATTTGACCATATCTAGCATAAAATAATAACTAAAAGTTTAGACCGAGCCACCATATATAAGAGAGGATTTAAATTTTATCAGATGCTCTTAGCAGTGGCCGCGACGCGCACGCTTGAACAAAGGTCCCCATATCTTCTTCTAGAGTGCCTATTAAATTAACCAAATAACACCATAATAACATCAGACGTTTTATAACTGGTTTCATATGATAAGTTTAATTTCAGTTCTTAATGTATGTCGATCGACATACACGATCGATTACATTTCGATCGTCCTCATGCTGCTACTCGATCGTGGGGCATTTTTCTTCCCACTTGGTCGTCTAGGCGATCGACATAAACTCTCCCATTAAATTACAAACTACACCATTAAATTAAAACCGTTGTGGGACACTTTTACTGGGGCACCCAATCGCCTGAAAGTCGTTGGAGAGAGAAAACTGGCATTGGAGGGAAAATGGGAGGGATTGAGATGCATTACTAGGGCAGCCTTATATTCAGTATGCATACACGGGGTTTTTTAGAACATCAGCATCTTATTAAAAAACAAGAAGAAGAAGAAGAAACAAAAGAACAAAAGCCTCATGCTGACAAGCCCAGCCGAGACCTGAACCAGCAGAAGGAGCAGGATCTCCCAACGAGAAGACAGGGAGGAACCCACCCAAACACCCAAAATCAGAAGAATATCCGAAGGATTATGGTAGATGCTCAAACATGCATTATCCATGCGACCATGCCTAAACATACATGTCACTATTTGTATACCCAAAGGTACAACCAACCCCATAAGACATTCGAATACATAGTTTAAATATAGCATTCAAATACAATACTACAATTCTATATACACTTTAACTGCATATTTCTAATAGATTTTTCACTAAAGATGTTGGTATATCTAGAAAATATATTTTCTTTTATTCAAAAATCTATTTTATTTAAAAGATCTATTTAATGAAGTTTTCAAAGGATTTACAGAATAAAAAATAAGAGTGTGAAAAGATGAAGACATGCTAAGATTAAATTTGACCAAATTTAATACAAGTGCTTCAAACATTTTAGGCTGGACACTGTCGTGACCCAGGTCACCGGATGCCACATCAACTTTCTTTCTCCGACGACCAAACACGACCAAGTTGCCACAGTCAATGACCGACTCTTTTTTCTTTTTTTTTAATTTTTAAATTCAAACATTTTAAACAACAAATTTAAATTCATTAAAATTAAAAACATTACAATACTAAATTAAAATAAATATTACAAACTTAAACTAATAATCTAAACTGTAGCGTTCCTTGATTGTTTCCTTGACTTTCATTAGTTCGACTAGTTGTCGTGGTGTCAAATTTGGGTCAACTGGGGTATAGTAGAAAATTATGTCGGTCTCCCGTTTTGATAGCGTCATGAGGTCCATCGTCTTTTTTTGGAGCTCAAGTTTCTCTCTTTTCATCTCCACCTCTTTTTCCCCCAACCCTATTATGAATCCTATTCTTCCATTTGGTCGTGATGGAGTCTTAGGTTCTTTCTGAGCCAGTTTCCTTTTTAAAATACGCTATCACCTCCTTCCAAAAGCGGTGCTTGTTCATAGTGTTTCCTCTCGCCAAGTTTTCCGACACATAAACCCAAGCTCTACAAAGCGTGATCTCTTCCGCCTTTGTCCATGGTTCGACGACCTTCTTGCTTGCTTCGGGCTTCTTGCCTTTGTCATTCGCCTTTGAAGCACGTCTTGAAGGCTTCTTTGGTTTGATAGGGGGTATCTCTTCAGCATTGTCGGTTTTTTCATCATCATCGTCTTCAACGAGAATGAAATCATGGTACGAACCGTGGTACGAACTGTGACCCGAACCTTGCCCCATCGAAGCATCTTGACTTGGATAGTTTTGGGTCGGATACTCAGGCATATAATCCTCCAAATCCATTTCAAGATTAGTACTACGAAGCGGGGAATAAGGTTGATACGGTTGGGAAGGATAAATGAAGTCCATGTTAGGACGATACGACGAGCCACTTGGTTCTTGGCTGTAATCCGTGTTAGATCGTTGCGGTGGGATAAATTGACGGTTAACATAAAACAGATTTTGGTTTTGATTAGGTTTGCTAGTTGTGATTGATATTCAAAAGTTTGTGGACGAAAGCGAATACCCCGGTTTTGTGGTGGTATTATGCCGGTTAATTCAAAGTTGTTTTCCGGCAAGAAATTAAAATCCGATGCATTTTGGGGTAGTCGTGATCTTCGGTTTTTTGATTGTGGGGTATTTTTCTTTGACATGTTGAATTTGGATGAGAATTAGATTGGTGTTGGAAGTGAATAGAGATGAGAAGTAGTTTGAGGTTGAATTGTGTTTAAAATTATGTTTGAGGTTGATATTTATAGGATGTAAAGTGGTAAAGTTTTTTTTTTCTTTTTTTTTACATTTATTGCAAACGGTCGATTTTTTTTTTTTGAAAAGTAACTTTGGAAATCGGTTGAAAATCCAACCGATGTTGGAAATCTTGCTGCCTCGACCGATGTGACGACCACCTCCCACACTCGTGCCGACCGATGTGAATATCGGTCTTCGTGGGGGGTTTTTTGTTGCCCCGACCGAGTTTTTTTTTGCCCACTGCGTCCAGCCTTAAAAATTTTAAATATAGGAATGTAATATAGATATATTACATATTTCATATCACTCAAAAAGAGAAGGTATGAATCTTTAATTCATGAGAGGCCCACATTATACTTATACTCATACCCATTGTGATTTATGACAGCATACAAAACGCACCCTAAAGTACCTAATGCATCTTTGACCATCTCACTTTTTATTTTTTAAGATTTCTATATATAGATTTTAAACAAATACAACTAATTAAGTTATATGTATAATTAATTTATACATCAATCCCTACACATATTGATTGGTCAACATAATTAATATAATATTTAAAACACCCTTTTAATAAAAAGTATCATTTATAAACCACAATGTACAAATAAAGCAAGTTGCTAAACACTCTCTTCCTAAAATTGGTAAAAATACATTTCATGAATAATTTTTTTTAATAATATACTTTTTTATTACATATAGTGTAAACTTATGAAACACAAAAAGTAACATATTCATATATATCGAGAGTTCTTAGGCAGCAAAAATAACAAAACTACCTCCAAATTACACATACTTTCTTATGTTCGAACTTTCAAAAAAAAAAAGGTGTTGGAAGTGGTCTCATATAAGATATCATCATCTCAGAACTTCAACAGTTTACCATGCATGCAAAAATATGCTATTTGTAAAGTAATTGTCATCGTAAATAAATACTAATAGAAAAACTTTGTTCGTCAAAACTTCAATTACCTGGTACCAGCACCGCAACGCGCATGTACCCAGCTAGTAAGTTATAAAATAAACTGGTTATTAAGCTTAAGAAATGATTGAAACCATGGTACCTAGATTATTATTAAAGATTAAATGCCCTATGAAAACAATTTGATGCTTTTGTTCAGTTACCTAGATGTACTTGCTATGGTGCTAGGGATTTTTCTAAGCATTACAAGCTGATTAAGTTGATACAAATTTTAATGGGATTGGATGATGTTTATATGCATATAAGAAGTGATATTCTAACTTACTAGAGATCCATTACCTTATGTGAAGTCTGCTTGTGCTCTTATTTCAAGAGATGAGTCTCATAGAGAAGTTTTTTTTATGGGGTCTACTCATATGTCTCAGTCTTCTGCATTTGTTTTTAGAGTTGTTGATAAGGATCACAGTGTTAGAGATCAAAACAGTGCAAATTTTGTTAATGCTAACAGATCTAATAATACTAATAGACCAAATGATGTTAGAAGCAATAAAAATTCTCTTGTTGTTTGTGAGAATTGTGGTTATAATTGTCATATTATTGATAGATGTTTTAAAATCATAGGTTATACTGTTGATTTTGGAAGAAAAAAAATGAATGTTATTTCTCAAGAAAATAACAAAAAGTTTTCAAATAATAATAATGTTTCTTGAAACACTGGTTCAAGTTCTTCTATGCAGTTTACAGATGAACAAATTCTAGAATCACGAGTCTCATTAAAGACAATTCTCTGAATGAGAATGGAGTCAATGTGAATATGGAAATTGTGATTTTTAATGAGAGTATAATTTTTAACTATCATTATGACATGTTCTTTTGTGTCAATAGTAAGTTGCACACATCCTTTGTTATTAGGGGACGAATTGTTTACTCAGGTGTTAATCATCATATGACTTTTTCTGATAAAAACTTGATAAATGTGATTGATGTTTCTACTTTTAAAATTCAAGTTGGTCATCCTAATGGGATCGTTGATTATATTCAGAAAATTGGAAATTTTGTTTTGACTATATACGATATATTTGGTTGTTCCTGGGTATTGTTTCCGTTTACTTTATGTGCATAAAATTGCTAGAGATAGTAAGCTTTTTTTTGGTTATGATGACATAAAGTGTTATACCCTTTCATCAAGATTTGGTTGTAAAGAAGGTGATAGGGAATGGTAAGCATAGTGATGGCTTGTATTTTATTAATGAGACCGATCAATGTAAAGACCTAGGTGTTATGTGTAGTGTATCTAAGACTATTTGGCATTCTAGATTGACTCATTACGTTGATACAATGTTGAATATTTTGGGAAATAAAATTGGTCTTGGAAAAGATAAAGATATTGAAACACTACCTTGTGAAATATGTCATAAATCTAAACAAACTAGAGAACCATTTCCACTCAGTGATCATAATTTTTTTTATGACAATAGTTTCATCTCTATCTTTAGGGTCCTTAAAAAGTTACTAGTAGAGAAGGGTTCAAGTATTGTATAACTATAGTTGATGATTTCAGTATGGCAGTGTGGGTTTATTTGCTTAAAAGTAAAGATGAAATTGTTGATAGTATTCTTAGTTTTTGTAAATTGATTAAAAATCAATTTGACAGAACCATTAAAGCTTTTAGAAGTGATAATGGTAATAAGTTTTTGAATAATAAGTTGTGTTCTTTTTTTATGACAATAGAATTATACATCAAGCTTCTTCTGCCTACACTCCTCAGCATAATGGCATAGTTGAAAGGAAATATAGACACCTTCTTAATGTAGTTAGGTCTCTTATGTTTCAGGGGAGAATACATTTGTTTATGTAGACTGGATATATTCTAACTGCAACTTATTTGATCAACAAATTACCATCCACTGTCCTATTAGGAAAGTCTCCATATGAGTTAGTGTATAATATACCCCATCTCTCTATCACTTAAGGTCTTATAGGTGTTTTTGTTTTGCAACTGTTTTAAAAAATGATGATAAGTTTTCATCCAGGTCTATTAAATGTATTTTTTGGGTTATTCTAATTTTGAATAGGTTATATAATGTATACTTTAGAAACAAAACAAATTATTTTTTCAAGAGATGTCAAATTTTATGAAAATGTATTTCCTTTTAAGAAAGGCATTTCTGAGTCTGTTAATACATCTGATAATCTTGACAAAATGAGGTTAATCACTTAAACTTTTTTGACCTTGCACTGGATGAAAACACACCTATAGTACCCAATGATGATGTGACAGAGAATGAAATATCATCTGATAATTTTTACACCCTGAAACCTGTTGAGGTAGTTTATTCTTAAACTACCCTTATATAAATTTGACTATAATATTTATGTATTTGAAGACCTTATATAATTGGTTAGTCAATAAGTTTAAGTGAGAATACAAACTAAAAATCAAGTGTTAAAGTAATATGGGTATAGAAAGTTATTGTGGCCATTATTATGAGAATAAGACTCGAGGGACCAAAATTGTTATACTAGCAAACTAGTGCCAAATTTTTATAAGCTAAATAATCCACACTTCCACAAAATTACACCATTTTCTAGTTTATGTGTATGTGTCGTGGGATAAAAAGAGAGGAAAAAAAGAGAGCATTTTTTTTTACAATTGTTGAGAAATCGTGTTCCTTTGCAAGAATATAATTCATAACCATTAGCCCCACAAAGAAGTATACCAGTTTATGTTAATCTTGCATCTAAGGGGTTAGGGTTCATATGTCAAAATTGGGATTTTTGGTAAAGAAGGTTTTGAGCCAAAGTGGTGACGTATATAGATGGGTAGTGTCAAAATTGGGATTTATAGGTAAATTGATAATTTGGGGTTTTTTCATATGATCATGATCATAAATGATCATATGCATGTTAAGAAGTATATAGATGGGTAGTGTTAAACCCTTTTTCTTTGTTATGCATTGAAGAAATGCTAAGATTTTATAGTGATTCTTGTTTAAGAATCAAGTGAATTAGTGATGGCACTTCTTGGTAGATTAGCCACCTTTTTTAGGCAAGTAAATTCGGTATAACTTGTTATTATATTGATTTATCATATTGAGAAAGATATGATGAGTGTGTTATGTGAATAGGAAGTAAGGATTAGATAGCATGGACCTAAATGCTAGGATTAGCTAAGTTAGTCATAACTAGCTAAGGTAAGTTGTTAGTCTAGTTATATGGTATGTGATAGTTCTATCTTGATGTTGATATATGATTTGTTTAAAGTGCTATTAATGCAAGTGATGGTTTGGTTTAGTAAGATGGACTAGCTATGAAAAGTGAAGGATTCAAGTTGATAGAATCATATGTGATAGTAAGTTATTGCCATTCACTTACTAAGCGAAAGCTTACATTTTAGTTGTTGAATGTTTTGAAGGTTTATGTGGACAATGTAAGGTCACGGATAAAGATCTTATGTGAAAGTGAGTTATTGCCATTTACTTACTAAGAGAAAGCTTACGTTTTAGTTGCTGGATGTTTTGTAGGTTTATGTGGACAATATAAGGTCATGGATAAAGATCTTAAGGATTGAAGCAATTATTGGAAGTACTTGTCATTTTTTGTGTGGGCAAGTAGTATCAGTTAACCATGATATGGAACAAGTTAAACCCCCGTGTCTATGTAAAATATGTCTTTCGAATACTCAAACACGTTTTAAAGTAAAAGATTGCAGTTCTTGTATGTAAAAATATTTCTGTATAAAGTTATCTTATATGAGTATAAAAGAGTGTTTGGGATAACACCCACACTTTATAGAAATACTGCTTTCGTATGCTTTTAAAGTGAAATTTATATTCAGATAAATTTTAGATGATATATGAAGCCTGTTCGCAAGATTTGAAGAATTATGGAGTTGCAGAAGTCGGGTTGCTGGAAAATTTTGTTATTCAGGTCATGCAATAAAAATCTGCGGTTTGGAAATGACCAAAATTCCAAAAATTACCGTTTTGGTTTTGAACCCTCCGATTTTTTGGCAGTTCAGGTTTAAAAAAATGGTTTTGGGCGTTTCAATAATGATGGTGGTACCATTCCTCACTTAGTCAATCATGTTAGTCATAGCAGCCCCACTATGAGTGATCATAACATCTCTACTAGTGAGATTTTGGAACCTGCAACACTAGATGAAAACCGTATAAGTTCTGAGGGTCCAAAGATAGTGATCAAAATCTTATAATATATTAGAACTTATGTTTTTCCAAACAAATTTAATGATTTTGTAGTAGACAATAAAGTTAAATATGGTATTTAAAAAAAATTGTTACTCAGGTCTAATTACTGGTAATTACTGTTTTACTACTCAGTCAAATTAAAATTTAGAACATGTTGGTTACTGGGATGCATCAAAAGATAGAAATTGGGTTGATGTAATGAATAATGATACAGAGGCTTTATATAGGAATAATACTTGGGAAATCACAGACTTACCCAGTTATAGAAAAGCCATATGATGTAAATGGGTGTATAAAATGAAGTATAAGTCTAATGCGGAGATAGAAAAACTAAAACTGGAGCATTTTCAATTAGATATAAACATTGCTTTTCTTTATAGAGATTGCATGAAATTGTTTATATGAAATTACCTCAGGGTTACTTATCTGCTAATAATAAAATAGTTTGTAAGCTTAATAAGTCTTTATATGGATTAAAACAGGCTCCTAGACAATGGAATGAAAATTATTTGATGCCTTAATTGATAGTGGATTTAATCAGTCTAAAAGTGATTATTCCTTGTATACAAAATCTAGTAATGATATGTTTATTGCTCTTTGTGTTTATGTTGATGATATTATTATCACTGGAAACAATATTGATGAGATTGAAAAGTTTAAAAAAAATTGAAGTCAAATTTATGATCAAAGATTTGGGTAAACTCAAATATTTCTTAGGCATTGAGGTGCTTGAAACTGAAAAAGGTTTATGTTTATCCCAAACGAAATACTGCTTAGAGTTAATATGTTTGGGTTGCTAGTGATTAACTGTAATTTTATACGCTTTTAAGAGGTCATTTAGCCTCTAAATTCATACATATTTGATCATTATTTCCATAAATCGTTTCTATTTGAGTTTTAGGTACTTGGGAAGAAAATGCTGGAAAATGGTGCATTTTGGGCTTGATTGGACGAGAAAACGAAGAAAACGACAACATCCGAAAAAACCCGTCACAAAAGGAGGTGTGACGAAGTCACAAATACAACGTGACGTCGTCGCTTGAAGATGTTGTGACCACTCAGAGAATTGAGAAGGCCTCGAAGTGACAGTGTCAAGACCAAAAGTATGAAGGCTGACGGCGTCATAGTTCCAAAGTGACGTCGTCACAACTAAGTCGGTGCAAAAGAGAACCCTAGATGACGGCGGGCTGACGGCGTCATATCTTACAAGTGACGTCATCACGTTTGTAATCCTATATATATGTTCGCATTATTTTCATTGTAAATGGGTGGAACCTTGTGTACAACTTTTGAGGACAAACCTTAGACGATTTTCTCAACTTTTGTAGGTTATTTTGCCACTAATTACTCCATATTTTATTGAAGATAAGTTATTCAATTCTTAATCATTACAATATGTTTATATGTTGTGTGATTATTTTTCTTTCTTCTTTTTTATCTAACATGCTAGGCTAAATTATATTGTGCTTTCTTATGATTGCGTGAAACCTAGTTGTTGTCTTTAATATTATTGCTTCTTGTAAGTGGTGTGCGCATTAGGCATTATAAAACTAGTTGTATCTCGTACTACAGCGTGAAACGTGATTAGAATTAGAGGATACTCTGGCATTAATAAGTCGACTGAGTGGATTTTCTTTTTAAGTATCTATTGCGCGTGATTTGCTATTGGGCGAGAGTGTGTCTGGTAACACTTACCTAGCTTGTCACGTAGATAGCGGACTTGACCAAGCCGCTGCTGAATTAAGGGAATACTTACATTGTTTCCCTTAAGATTAATTGGTATAGTACCTAAGAATTCAATATATTTCTAAATACTAATGGATCCTTAAATGGGTTGATCTCTATCTCTCTAGCTAATTCTTGTTCCATGTATGGTGTGTTTTTCACGAATTCATCTTCAAGAAAAAGGGGCATTGAGGTTCTATAATATCTCCATTAACTGGGGCCATAATGTGATGGTCTCCTATCCCTAGTAAGCCAACGGGATTCTTCCTCACCACTCTCATAACAACTATGCTCTTTGGCATCATATAGTATATCCCTCTTCAATCGCTATTTTAGATTTCTTGCAATCTATTATTGCACTTGCGGTGGCTAAAAATCCTCTACCAACAAGCAATGGGTATTTAGGTTCTCTTAAAACATATTGGACATGAAATTCCGCCAAAATAGTTAATCTCCCTATGCGCACCACTAGATCTTTTAGTATCCCTACCGGATAAGCTAAACTTCCATCCGCAAATCCTACAACCATTTTCATTTCTTCTAATCTTCTTTATTTTAGATTGCCAAAAATAATTTTCCCTCAACCTTCAGAATTAAGGAGATTAGAAGAAACAAAAATGATTGTAGGATTGGCGGATGAAAGTTTGGCTTATCCAGTAGGGATACTAAAAGACCTAGTGGTGTGCATAGGGAGATTAACTATTTTTGCGAACTTTCATGTCCTATATGTTTTAAGAGTCCCTAAATGCCCATTGCTTGTTGGTAGAGGATTTTTAGCCACTACAAGTGCAATAATAAATTGCAAGAAAACTAAAATAGCGGTTGAAGAGGGATATAGTATGTGATGTCAAAGAGCATAGTTGTTATGAGGGTGATGCGGAAGAATCTCGTTGGCTTACTAAAGATAGGAGACCATCACGTTATGGCCCCGACTTAATGGAGACTTTATAGGACCTCAATGCCCCTTTTTCTTGGAAGATGAATTCGTGAAAAAGCACACCATACATGGAACAAGAATTGGCTAGAGAGATGGAGATCAACCCATTTAAGGATCCATTAGTATTTAGAAAGATGATTGAATTCTTAGGTACTATACCAATTAGTTTTAAAGGAAAGTAAATGGAGTTGGGATAAGCCGCCAAATGATGGAGATGGATTTTGGCATATTAAGATTGTATTGATAGATCTCGACGGAGAAAATTTTAAAAAGTCCAATCAAACCGTACCTACTAAGAGAAAATTGTCCAAGAAAGGAGATCCCAACAATATCCACGATATGGATCTTATTCATAGGGTAATAGGACATGACTTTTAGTCTAGCTATAAGACTCATAAATAAAGAAAATTACTTCGTGGGAGGAAATCCACTTTTATTTGTTTGATGTTTTTCATTTTAGTTTTATTTGTGTCATATATGATTCATTATAAGTTTTATATTCCATATTTCGAATAATTTGTGAACATTCTTTATTTTGTTTTAACTTCGTCTTAATTGCATATAAATGTATTTTACGAAAAGATAAGTGTGGGAAAATTCTTATTTAGTTTAAAAGAACGAAATTCGAACATGAGAAAATTTATAATTTATAATTAGCTTATATTATGGTTGTGTTTGGTGAAAGTAGCAGAAAGCAATGAAAGCGAAGGCAAGAGAGTGTGAGTCATGAGTCATGAAAGAGTCACATTACCGCTCCGCCTTCTTAAATAAGCATTGGAAAATTAGCTTTCCTAAAAATTAGCCACCGCTCACCGCTCTTTGCCAAACGATCATTCAAAATCAAAATGCTCATTGCTCACCGCTCATCGCTCCAAAAAGCTCTAAAAAGCTTCGCGCCAAACATAGCCTATATCTTGTGTAAGATTGTATGTTTACATTAATCATCCACTATTTATAATAGTGAAACCCTAATACCCTAAACCCACAAACCGGGCTTGGGCTTATCCTTATCCCTTAATACTCCCCTGCAGTCCAAGCGGCAAAATCGCGAAAGCTCGGACTGTAGAAGAAAACTAAGAAAGCAAAATAAAACAATAACCAAAGTAAAACGAGATAACCCAAAGTATCCCCTATTTATTTATTTATTTATTTACGGATACCCAAAGTATCCTAAAGATAAACCAAATTATCCCAAACAGTCGTCTCGGGAATAAGAACCCTAGATTCGACACCAACAAAAGTCGTCTCGGGAATACGAACCCTAGATTCGACACCAACTAAAGTCGTCTCGGGAATAAGAAGTTTAGATTCGACACCAACATAAATCGTCTCGGGAATTAATACCCTAAATTCGACATAAAACAAAAACAAACAATTAAATAACTTTTGGGTGATGGCTAGAATTTGACGGGGTCCAATACCAATACAAAACCAATCAACTATAACCTCTCTATATGCAGCTAATTAATTTCAATATTATCATCCAAATAAAAAGTGCCTTGATCTACTAATTGAAACCCACCGTACATGAATTTCATATACGAGAACCATGCACAAAAATCTACTAATTAAAACCAATTATCATTGGTCGAGAAACCTTGAACGACAAACAAAAACAATGAACTTGGTCGACAAACAAACGGAACCGTCGACAACTCTTTGGTCGACAAACAGAAAAACAAAAAAATAAATTTAGGGATTAGTGGATCGAAGGTTTGGCTGTGATACCATGTAAGATTGTATGTTTACATTGAACCCGTAGGTTAATCTTTATTAATCATCCACTATTTATAATAGTGAAACCCTAATACCCTAAACCCACAAACCGGGCTTGGGCTTATCCTTATCCCTTAACATCTTGTCTGCGTAATTGTTTGAGTCAAATGCTTGTATCGAGTCGAGATAAATATTTCCAAGGAATTTATAGGTTTTAAAAATAGATTTTTTTAAAAATTTTCCGGGAAACAAAACGAAAAAAAAAAATTTTGTCAGGCCACACTGACGGCGTCACCTTTACAAAGTGACGGCGTCAGGTACTGTAGCACTTATTTTTTCTAGATTTTTATTTATGTTGAAATTTAATTTTTGAAAATTTTCAGAATTTTTAAATATCCAAATTCATGTAAAATTTTATTTTGCAAGCATTATATCTTATTCGCTTTCTAGTTTAGTTTTATTATATATATAGTGTTTACCACCAATTTTATGTGAGGTTTCGTATTTGTTTTCTTAAGATCTACAAGTTATATTGGACAAGAAGCATATTATAGGACTATATTATCTCTTGGAGAAGGATTTGATCGTATTTTCGTTTCCATTCATACCGAGCTAATCAGGAGAGTACTAGTTTCTTTCATCACTTTTATTTTTCTCTTTATCAATTTTGATACTTTTAAAACATTGGGGACAATATTCAATTTAAGTGTATGTAGGGTAAAAAGGGACACCTTAGAAAACTAGTCATGCATTTGTTATTTGTCTTGTTCTTTAATAATTGTGTAGTAAACCGAAAGAAATACGTGTAACGGTAATTCAGCACAAATTTTAATTTTTTTATGACATTTACAAGTGAAACTTTAGCTTTAATAAAGCGTCTCTTGGATAGGAGTTGAATAGCTAACACAAAAACCCTACCACTTAAAAATTTCAGCCCAAAAATGTGATGTTCACATTTAGATATATAAGAAAAGCATTCACCTTTAATTCTTATTAGTGTACCGGTAGTATATAGATTCTAAAACTTGCTTTAGTGATGCATTCCGAGATCGCTATTGAGATCACATTCGTGTGATTAGGATTTACTAAATGATAAGAGGCATTAGAATAATCATTGTTTTTAGCCTGTTCTTATTATAATTACATTAGCTTCATTGGTCAAGTAATTACCCTACACCTTTTCTATGTACTTGTTTTTAGTACAAGATACCCCTAGTACAACCCTCTGAGCCTATCTTTTCGCGGTTCTCGTGATATTTCGGTGGATTCCGAAATATTAATGAAGAGCATTGTATATACCCCATTAAATGTTACACTCAAATCATCTTAGCTTTCCTTATATGCACTTATTTTTAGTGCATTATTGTTACAACATATATGTTAAACCCTTAGTTAATTATCTAGTTGCTTATATGGTTGCTAAGTCGAGTCATATATTGTAAATAAAGTTTTGGAAATATTGAGACTTATGGTAGTATTGTTTATTATAGAGTAATTGGGAAGAAGTCAATTTATTACCCTCACATGTACGTTATGTTTAAAGTACTCAACATGTTTTGATCCTAGCAATCCGGGTCATTAGTTAGTTTATATTTATGCAAAAATGCAGGTGTAGGGATGCTGTTATAAATCTAGAGTAATCTATGTTATTTATTTTCAGCAGATCAAAAGATGGCAGAGAAAACTGTATGATAAAAAAAAAAAAAAAAAAAAAAAATGAAAGAATAGAAAAGAAAGAAAAACGTACGGACTGCCATCCTGCTTATGTTTAAGTCAAGAAAAGTAATGAAAGAGTTTATATTGGTTTATCGAGTCTTGGCTTAGTAACCCCACTTTGTACATGTAATTGACTTAGATTATTAACTTGCCACCAGTAAAATTCTCCATATCCTCAAAATCATGTTTTTCTTACCCTTACACCTAACATTATAATCCTTTAAAAGACCTCTTTGATAGTTTATCTTAGGTGCTTACGCCAAAGCGGTCAGGTAGAGAGTGTTTATATTTGCATTTACATAATGTTATAGCACTTATACACCTGAGAGATGAGATCCAAACACTCTATGTGAGGTGCTAGTATATAATTTATGTGCTTGTTATTACTATTGTATAACGAGTTATATTGTAAAATATCTTTAACTGGATGCTAAATGCCCATCGAACTTGTAAATTATTAGGATAAAAGCATTGATACTCGTACAACGCGTGTTCGGGGTCAAAGGAACTTCCTTTTCGTCGAGCAAGTTTTTCAACACCCTAGGCAGTGAACCTAATCGTTGTAGTGTAGTATTAGGGTAAGCCTCGGGAATTGATATCGTTCTCTAGGGGAATAGGAATGCTAGTGAGAAATTACTACGCTAAGGTTGGGGTTGATGAAGATTATTTTTTTTATAATTTTTTATATTTTTTAGGAATTGGAAAGGTACGAATCTTGGGGTATTGGATTTGAGGGTTGGTATTTCTACCGATTACTCTACTATTATCTAATTATCTAAACTAAGGTGAGTGTAGTCTATGTCTAATTGATGTGTGCTCGTATGATGATTAAAAATGTGTTTACTTAGATGTTATTACTCCCTAGTTATCTCCTATTGATGGTTAAATTGTCACGTCCTTATTCTTAACGCGTTGTGTTTCTAAGGTCGTAGGGTATGCGTTTATCCCTAACTCTTTGAAGCTACCTAAGGTTAATGACTACGAAATCTCTAGGATTCATAAACTTGACACTAAGGTTATCTTTGGATATTTAGCCTACAATTCCACTAGTAACTATAAGCTAGGGTTCAACAAAGACTAATCAAGCATTAATAACACAACGAATGACCTATCGCAATATTAGGTCAATCACAATTAAGATAAGAGACAACCAATCAATATTCAATAACTAGGTTTCATATTATCTAAGCAAACACACAAGTAAATTAGCCGGACATGGAGAACATTCAAGCATACACACAAACAATTCAAGACATGATTGAATCAATGAAGTAAAACACTTATCTTGTTGTAAAATAGGTATGGAACCCTAAGATATCGCCTAAGATGCCTTTGGTTCGGTTTAGTTTTACCCACAAAACTACCCTCTAAACCGAAAAATTCGGATTCTATATATAGTGTTACAAAATGCGACGGCGGCACTCTTTAATTGTGACGCCGTCGCCGCCATTGGGGTTTCGCCTTGGCCACGCCAACTCGTGACGGCGCCACCTTATGCTCGTGATGCCTTGGCTTCAACCTCGACGCCGCTCGATCCAAATCTATGTCGCCTAAGTTACGACGCCTACTCTTTAAACCCGATGCCGTCACTTGTAAATAAGCAATTTGCTCTCTAAGTCGTCTCAAGATGTGTCGCGACGGCGCCACGCTTAAGCAAAGGACGTCCCCTTCACTTCCAAAGACTTGAGTATCTCGATTCTTGACTTTGTCCATTTTCTTCATATATTCGCGCCTTTTCGTCCGAATAAGTGTCATTCCAAAGAATTTGCCTTCAAGAGACCTAAAAGTGAAAAGGAACGAAATTAAGTAGTAACGGATACAAAAGTGATCAATTAAGGGCTTAAATGACCCCTCAAAAAGGTACCTTTTAAATCCTTATCAAATATCCCTACACTTAGTATTTGCTTGTCCTCAAGCAAATGCGCTTTTAGCCAATTAATTTATAAATTAGGGGTCATGAAGCATTAGTTTAGAACGATCCACAACACATATAAGCCCCGCAAAAGTCATAACAAGCACGGAAATTACATACTAGCACCTCACAAGTGGTGTTTGGATACTCTCATCTCTCGGGTGTATATGAAATATTTCAAGTTGGAAATGAAAGATAAACACTCATTAACCGGTCCTAGTACATAGATTACCATAGGCTTGAGACTAGATCAAACCTCCATCGCTTTGGCGTAAGCACCTAGGAAAACCCATCCAAGAGGTCTTTTAAAGGGTTGTAATGTTAGGCTTACGGTAGGAAAACAAAGGGTTTGGTGGGATAGGCGATTTAGTGGTGGCAAGTCAAAAATCTTTATGTTACAAGCACGCGAAGAATGGCGTTGTTAAACCAAGACTCGACACTCTAAACTCTAGATAAATTGAAACAAAAAAACATAAATTTAAATATAGATGTAGGATGGTTGCCCGTATGTTTTTTTTAACACTCTAATTTTTTTTTTTTCTTTTTCTCTTTTTTCTATTTTTTTTTCATACACTTTTACTCTACCATCCTCTACGATAACATCAAAATAATAGGGATTTATAGGCACATCCCTACACTTAAGTTTTTATTACTCTAACACTAATTTGACCCGAATTGAAAAGATCAAAACACTTGGAGTACATTATTACGCAAATAAAGGGAATTTGAATTTAACGTTCCCTTCCCGTCATTTCATAAAATTTAACTTTTTCCATGAGTCCCAATCGTCCCAAAACTGTGTACAAAGTATATGACTCGACTTAGCAACTTATGCAAGCTTCTAGATAATTGAACTAAGGGTTTAGTATGATAACAATAATGCACTAAAAGTGAGTGCATACAAGGTAGGCTAAGGTGATTTAGGTGTACATTTGGGGGTGGATTGTAAACAATGTTTTCATTGATATTCGGAAAACCAAACATCACGAGAACCGCAAAAGTGTAGGCTCGAGGGGTTAACTAGGGTATCGTGTACTAAAGATGAGTACAACGCAAGGTGTGGGAAATTACTCAACCGATGTGGAAGAAGTAATTATATTACTAGTATCAAAAAGGGTTATCCTAATGCCTCTTATCATTTAGTTATTCCTAACTACACAAGTGTAGTCTTACTAGCGATCTCGAATGCATCATAAAACAAGTTCTAGAATCTATTATACTACCGGTTCACACTCAAGCATTAAAGTGGAATGCTTTAATTCCTACAAATCTAAGGGCGATCCTCACATTTTGGGTGGAATTTAAGTGGTAAAGGATTTTGTGCTAGTCATATAACTTCCTATCCATGAGACGCTTTATTAAGACTAATGGCCCACCCTACATGTCATGAAAATTTTAAATTTGGTGCCAAAATTACCCTAACCGGTATTTCTCATGGTTTATTACACAAATAAAATTGGACAAAGCAAATAGTCAAGGATAAGCATAGTTTCAAAGTTCCCGTTTTATTTTCCCTCCCTACACTTAAACTGAACATTATCCCCAATGTTCCCCGAAAGTATCAAAGTTATGATAATGAAAGGTAATTAAAAACGAAAGAAACTAGTACTCCCCTGGTTAGCTCGGTAGGATCCGTGTGAAGCAGTGGTTAAATCTTTCTTCAAGAAGAGTGTTAGCGTTAAAACCTCCTTCCAATCTTATGTATCTTCTTCTTGATAAATTAAACCTGCACACTTGAAGAAAAACAAACGAAACCTTCGCGTAAAATTGGCGGTAACAATATATATATAACTCTACTAAACTAGGATATAATGCTTGTCAATGTTGCAAAAATCGTGAATCGGTAGTCGGGTGGTCGATCACCCTGTAGCGAGTAATCGGTCAAGTCGGGATTAATCGGTGATTAATCGGATTGGTATTTCCTGCAATTTTTTGGTATTTCTGGAGACCAAACTAAAAATCTTAACCGATTCCAAGCCTACTATGTTTCCAAACCTCAATAAAAGGCTCAAATTCTGATTATGATGCTCATTGTGCATTGTAAATTAAATATACGATCCCCAAATTAAGTAGAATGCCTAAATTTTTTTTTTAAATGACCGATTTGGACGATTTTTGACCGATTCGGCCGATTAATCGGTCGATTCAGCCGATTTTTTGATTGCTTATTGTTGATTGTTTCCCTAGGACGATTTTTCGACCGATTTTCAAAAATCGACAAGGTACTCGGCCGATTAACGATTAATCGGCCGAGTTGACCGATTTTTGCAACATTGATGCTTGTGGAATGGATGTTTACAGATTTTCTGGAAAATTAAGACCTGGAAAATTCCAAAAATTTATAAGTAGCTCAGAAAACGAGAAAAAATTAGTAAGCAATTTCTACTCCTCCCGACGCGTCAGTTATCCCGACGTAAACTGGTCTCGCGATTTTCGGAAAAATTCGGAAAATTTTATCTTTAGAATCTGGAAAAATTTCTGCAAAACATTCATTATGACTCGATACAAGCATTTGACTCGAACAAACACACACATATATATCTTTTAAATAATTGTAATTCTCATGTTCACGTTCTTTTTAAAAACGTGTGTAATGCTCCCTACACGTATCCCTTATGTAAAATACCTTTATATGTAATTAAGACGAGGTTAAAGACAAAATAAAGCATTTTTACAAATTTAAACAAGAGAATAAACAATCAATAAAAGATATACGACACAAACAAGCAAACAATTAAGAATGGGTTGCCTCCCACGAAGCGCTTTTCTTTATTTATGAGTCTTGTAGCTAGACTCGAAGTCGTGCCCCTACGTACCTCTAATCTTAGAGGTCCATTTGATTACTTTCACACTTCTCTCATCACGAATATATTCAGGTCCTAACTCTAGATAAGCGGTGTAGTGAACCTTGTTCTCCAAATCTACTTCAAAGGCCGGAATGTTGTCTACATTAAGATCGTCAATACCCTCAAACTTCTTATTTTTGCAGGGCATTATATACTTAACACATTCAGTCCCGTTTGAGAACTTGGCTATTCCTTCCTCTTGATCATAAACCATCTTAGATTCCTCAATAAATGGTCTCCCAAGTATCACATCTCCTAGAAACCCATCAATGATGCCCTTAACATCTTCCAAGATCATGAAATCACACCTATATGTGAAGTTACCTATGAAGACATGCAATCCTTTGGCCCTCCCAACATAGTTACTCACTTTCCTAGGGTGAAAGGGGTCCTTCATAGGTCCTAACTTTTTGCACATGATCCAATTGTAGTAGAGCCTAGAATTTATGTTCATGGGTGCCTTATAGTCATTGTAAGTGTGATCCCTATATAAGTATCCAATCATGCACGATATCTTAATATTTTTAGGGTCACCACTTCTAATGCAAGGCTCGAAAGGTGGATGCGGGAAGTTGCCTATGTTGTAGTGATAGGCAGTTTCTTTCCCATTAGGGTATGAATCGAAATACTCCCTAAGTTCTTCCTCCTCCTTACATCCTTCCATAACTTCTAATACCTTATAATCTCCTTCTTGTAACTCATCATATGAGTCACTCGAGGTTGATTTACTATCTAAACTGCCGGTGGATTCCCTAAGGGCCTCCTCAAGTGCATTTTCAATGATCCTATTCAATTTCCTAAGCTCTCCAATTTCACTAACAATACGAGCTCGGAGTTGGTTGGCAAAAGCGGGATCAAATGATGGGTTATCACCTTCCATAATGAAAGGTGATGGGATTACTAACAAAGGTTACAAAGAAGGGGGATAGACTACGAGGAAGCTAAAAATGGGGAAAAAGGCTTACTTGATAGGAATCAAGCAAGGAAACCTAAAAGAGGTGAACTCCTAACTAGCTATTCTATTCCCGCAGCGCGCCTAAAATTGATACGCTGACAACGCGCGCTCGGGGTCAAAGAAACTTCCTTTCGTCGAGCAAGTTTTTCAACACCCTAGCGGTGAACCTAATCGTTGTAGTGTAGTTTTAGGTAAGCCTCGGAATTGATATCGCTCTCAGGAAATAGGAATGCTAGTGAGAAATTACTACGCTAAGGTTGGAGTTGAGGAAGATTATTTTTTATATTTTTAGGAATTGGAAAGGTACGAATCTCGGGTATTGATTTGGGGTTGGTATTTCACCGATTACTCTACTATTATCTAATTATCTAAACTAAGGTGAGTGTAGTCTATGTCTAATTGATGTGTGCTCGTATGATGATTAAAATGTGTTTACTTTGATGTTATTACTCCCTAGTTATCTCCTATTGATGGTTGAATTGTCACGTCCTTATTCTTAACGCGTTGTGTTTCTAAGGTCGTAGGGTATGCGTTTATCCCTAACTCTTTGAAGCTACCTAAGGTTAATGACTACGAAATCTCTAGGATTCATAAACTTAACACTAAGGTTATCTTTGGATATTTAGCCTACAATTCCACTAGTTATTATAAGCTAGGGTTCAACAAAGACTAATCAAGCATTAATAACACAACGAATGACCTATCGCAATACTAGGTCAATCACAATTAAGATAAGAGACAACCAATCAATATTCAATAACTAGGTTTCATATTATCTAAGCAAACACACAAGTAAATTAGCCGGACATGGAGAACATGCAAGCATACAC
Organism: Chrysanthemum lavandulifolium; assembly: GCA_022545495.1. NCBI lineage: Eukaryota > Viridiplantae > Streptophyta > Magnoliopsida > Asterales > Asteraceae > Chrysanthemum > Chrysanthemum lavandulifolium. The sequence continues at coordinate 212,321,939 of CM040244.1, forward strand.
ACAAACAATTGAAGACATGATTGAATCAATGAAGTAAAACACTTATCTTGTTGTAAAATAGGTATGGAACCCTAAGATATCGCCTAAGATGACTTTGGTTCGGTTTAGGTTTTACTCCCAAAACTACCTCTCTAAAATTGAAAATTCGGATTCTATCTATAGTGTTACAAAATGCGACGGCCACTCTTTAATTGTGACGCCCTCGGTCGCCGCCATTAGGGTTTCGCCTTGGCCACATCAACTCGCGACGGCATCGCTTATGATCGTGACACCGCTTCGGCTTCAACCTCCGACGCCATCCGATCCAAATCTAGGTCGCTCGAGTTGCGACACCCTAGTCTTTTAAACCTGATGCCGTCACTTGTAAATAAGCAATTTGCTCTCTGAGTCGTCTCAAGATGTGTCGCGACGGCGTCGCAGTTAAGCAGTGACGTCGTCCCCTTCACTTCTAGCAGCTTGAGTGTCTCGATTCTTGACTTTGGGCATTTTGTTCATATATTCACACCTTTTCGTCCGAATAAGTGTCATTCCAGCAATTTACCTTCAAGAGACCTAAAAAGTGAAAAGGAACGAAATTAAGTAGTAACGGATACAAAAGTGATCAATTAAGGGCTTAAATGACCCCTCAAAAGTGTACCTTTTAAATCTTTATCAAGCATATTTGCTTTCATACACTTTTAAAGGGTCATTTAGCCTCTAAATTCGTACATATTTGATCATTTATTGCTCTAAATCGTTTCTAATTGAGTTCTAGGTAATTAGGAAGCAAATGCTAGAAAAGGATGCATTTTGGGCTTGATTGGACGAAAAAACGAAGAAAACGACAACACCCAGAAAATATTCACAAAATGAGGTGTAACGGTGTCACAAATACAGCGTGAAACCGTCGCTTGAAGATGTTGTGACCACTCAAAAAATTAAGACGACCTCGAAGTGACGGTGTCAAGACCAAAAGTATGAAGGTTAACGACATCACAGTTCCAAAGTGACGCGGTCACAACTAAGTTGGTGCAAAAGAGAAACCCTAGATGACGGTGGTCTGCCGGCATCACGTATGAAGGTTAATTCGACATACACTTCGAGCCTAACTCACTATTCCCCTAGAGAACGATCAATCCCCCGTTTCTAACCTATACTACACTACAACGGTTAGGTATTCTGCCTAGGAGGACTGTAAAACTTCTTGTGTTTATAATTATCCGCATTAGCTAGCTAGTAAACCTTTTTTTATACCTCTTGAACCAAAATTTATATTAACAGTGAAGCTACTTAAAGTGATCCTTGTTTAACAAATATTATTGAATATCATAAATTAATTGGTAACTAATCTATTTGACTTCTACTAGACCCGATATTGCATACATTGTGTATTGTCTTAGTCGGTTTTGCATGCTCCTCTAAGGTCTCATCTTCGATTGCTTTAAAGGTATTGAGATACCTTAAAAGTTCTCCGTAAAGGTATTCATATTAGTAAGCAATAAAGCTTTACTTTTAAAGCTTTTGTTGATGTTGATTGGGTAACATGTAAGGCCACAGAAAGTCTCATTAATGGATATTGTTTATACTTGTGTGGTTCATTGGTTTCTTGGAAGAGTAAGAAGCAATCTAGTATTTCTGAGTCCCTATCTGAGGCACAATATAGAGCTATTGTTGCTATTACTTGTGAGGTTGTATGGGTTCTTAAAATGCTTGCAGACCTAAAGATTGAAAAATTGCTTTCGATAAAATTGTTTTGTGTTAACAAATAAGCAAATCCAGTCTTTTATGAAAGAACCAAGCATTTGAAAATTGATCTACATTTTGTAAGGGAAAAATTACCTTAGTGTTATCAAAACATGCAAAATTGAGTTTGCAAATAATGTTGCAAACATTTTTACAAAATGTCTGGATGTGGGTCAGCACATATTGTTAAGTAACAAAGTTAACATGATTGATATGTTTCAGAATGAGACTAAGGAGGGGTGTTGAAATATAATAATGGTTTAGTCTCATGATGGTTTATAAAAGTTAAGGGACTTATTGCATCTTTCTATGTTTAAGTTTCAGTTCATGTACTATAGTGGATTTAGTGAAACTTGAAGGACTAAATCTGCTTGATTGACAAATTGCCTGCTTATATAAAGAATGAGATGAGAGTTAGGGCTTCATTACCTGTTTTCCAGTTTTGTTATCTCTCAAAGATTCTCTCTTAATCTTTCTCACAGTTTCATTCTTTCAATCAAATTATTGTTAACTCGTTATAATAGAACAATCACTAATTAGGTGACTGATCCACACCTGCGTAGTAGTGGTGGATTTGGTTTGTTTGTGGTTTATACTGATTAAGATCAATTTGTGTGGTTGTTACTACTTAATTAAGATTCAATAGCGTTATATTTGAGAGAGTTTGTTTCCATACAAAAGTCTTTCATATAATAAAATAGTTATGTTATTTTGAACGTATTTTTCTAAAACAATCTTATTGAGAAAAAAATTGGACCAATAAGGTTGCTTAATTTTGACACGTGGTAAAATAGTACATTTTTATTGGCTAATTGAAAGTCAAAATTGAAAATAATAATAGTAATAATAATAATAATAACAACAACAACAACAACAATAATAATAATAAATGTCAAACTTTGATGAATTCGGTGGAGAAGAAAAACATAAAAATATATGTGCCAAATTTGTGGAAAAAAAAGAAAAAAAAACAGGGGTAATTAAAAAAAATAGTGAATGAATTTTAAATAAGTTATATAGAGTTAAGTATGAACTTATAAGATTTCATGTCTTTTAATAACTTTAAAAAATAATAGATTCCCCCTTAGACTTTATACCTATAGACTTTATATTTTAAAATATAGCATATATGTTGTTTTAAAATATACAACATTCATGGGGTTATATATATCAAAATGAAATCACGAGTTATTTTATATGTAAATAAATACATGAGGTTGTACATATACGAATAACTCATGTTATTTCTATTTATGAGTTAAAGTAAGGATATAAAAAAAATCTATTTGCATTCTTTAAGGACATATATTATTCCTTTCTATAAGTTTAAGGCTTGCGTACACCACATGTTTGAAAATAAAATACGGCTAATTTATTTTTAACGGAAATATAAATATTAAATGTAAGCATGGGTTACTGCGATATGAAGATAAATATACACGATTGTATTTATAACGACTCATGTAATTCCTAATTAAAGTTTATATAAGGATATCCCGAAAAACATTTTAAAAAACGTTATATTTTAACTTCATCAATGTCATTATGTGCTATTAAACTCGCATATTTTATACAATAAAATATACCAATTGTTAAATTTAAACAACATAAACCTCAACACTCATGTCAGTTAAATAAAGTTAAATCTTTCATTCAACAAAAATTTTGACGAAATATTAATACATAATGAAAAATTTTATGTAAAAACATGTGCATAATTATTAGTTGTACTTATATCACAATTACGAAACATTAAATACGGGCAAATTATTATATGTTCATATATTAAAGTTAAAAGTTTAAAATAAATTTAATTCATGTGTAAACCTCGTGCGTGTACCGGACTTATAATTAGTTAACGTCCTAAAATAAGACACGTTATTGACAAAAGTTAGATTCTTGTTTACTACTGTAGTTGCAATTAAATTTGAACAATAATTCTAAACAGCCTCAAAACACACAAAAAAAGTAGACAATAAGCATGAGTATGAGATGGCCAGAGTATAAGTTCAATGGATTTAGCTATCAAAATAGCGATATACTTTTATCATGTACAGTTAGCATCAAATAAGAAGAAAAATTAAAATAAGAAGGATAAGAAGAAACAACAACCATACATTTCAGATGCATCTATTAAAATAGATGCATCTCCCCTTGAAAATCTCTCCTTTATGTGAAATGTGTGGTGATAAGGATTTAAAATGTACCTTTTTGAGGGGTCATTTAAGCCCTTAATTGATCACTTTTGTATCCGTTACTACTTAATTTCGTTCCTTTTCACTTTTTAGGTCTCTTGAAGGCAAATTGCTGGAATGACACTTATTCGGACGAAAAGGCTCGAATATACGAAGAAAATGGCCAAAGTCAAGAATCGAGACACTCAGTGCTTGAATTGAAAGGGACGCGCCAGTTCTATTTGTGACGCCGCCGAACAAGTTTTGTGACGACTCAAGAGCTAAATTGCTTATTTACAAGTGACGGCATCAGTTTTAAAAGAGTATGGCCGCAGCTCGACGGCCTAGATTTGATCCGACGACGCCGAGATCAAGGAGACGGCGTCACGGTCATAAGGTGACGTCGTCACAATGCTAACGTGGCCAAAACGAAACCCTAATGACGGCAACCCGACGGCGTCACAATTAAAGAGTGACGCCGTCGCAGTTTGTAACACTATATATAGAATCCGAATATTTTAGTTTTCACTTCAGTGTGTAGTTTTGTGGAGTAAAAATCTAAACCGAACCAAGGCTGTCTTGTACAGTATTTTAGGGTTTCATACCCTATCTTACATCAAGATAAGTGTTTTACTTCATTAATTCAATTATGTCTTCAATTGATTGTGTGTATGCTTGCATGTTCTCCATGTCCGGCTAATTTATTTGTGTGTTTGCTTAGGTAATATGAAACTTATTTATTGAATATTGATTGGTTGTCTCTTATCTTAATTGTGATTGACCTAATATTGCGATAGGTCATTCCTTCTGCTATTAATGCTTGATTAATCTTTGTTGAACCTTAGCATATAGTTACTAGTGGAATTGTAGGCTAAACATTAGGGATGAGCATTTCAACCGAATCCCGAACCAAGCGAAACGCATCGGCATCAGATCAAAACAGACCGATTCTTGAAATACTGCACGCACCGGACTACGTAAATAAGGTGAAAAAATCGACCACTAATTGCACGGACCAGACCAAATAGGAAATTCCCAAAAACGGGAAAACCCGATTTCCGTGCACCGTACCGTATCCGAATCCTGCTGATGCACGGTTCCGCACCACTAATTTATGCTCGGAAAAAATCGGTACCACTAATTGATGCACAGATCGATGACGGACCGATACCGTGCTCATCCCTACTAAACATCCAAAGAATACCTTAGTGTTAAGTTTATGAATCCTAGAGATTTCGTAGTCATTAACATTTGGTAGCTTCAAAGAGTTACGGATAAACGCATACCCTACGACCTTAGAAACACGACGCGTTAAGAATAAGGACGTGACAATTCAACCATCAATAGGAGATAACTAGGGAGTAATAAAACCTAAGTAAGAACATTTTTAATCATCATACGAGCACACAACAATAGACATAGACTACCCCTAGCTTAGTTAATTAGAATAGATAATAGTAGAGTAATCGGTAGAAATACCAACCCCCAAATCCAAACCCCGAGATTCGTACCTTTCCATTTCCTAAAAAATATAAAAAAATAATCTTCCTCAACCCCAACCTTAGCGTAGTAACTTCTCACTAGCATTCCTATTCCCCTAGAGAACGATATCAATACCCGTGGCTTACCCTAATACTACACTACAACGATTAGGTTCACTGCCTAGGGTGTTGAAAAACTTGCTCGACGAAAAGGAATCCAGTGTATCAAGTTTTTGGCTTCGCTGCCGAGGAATAGAATAGCTAGTTAGGAGTCCACCTCGTTTAGGTTTCCTTGCTTGATTCCTATCAAGTAAGCTTCTTTTTTCCCATTTTTTAGCTTCCTCGTAGTCTGTCCCCCTTCTTCGTGACCTTTGTTAGTAACCCCATTACTTTTCATCATGGAAGGTGATAACCAACCACCACTCATCAACCCGCCACCAAATGACCCACCAAGAGGCCGTACTCTTGGTGAATACTCGAAACCAATCCACCTAGGCTATAGGAACACCATTGAGCTTCCCGACCAAGCCCAAACTACGGCCCTGCGATCTGACACCATCCGGTTGGTGCAAAACGGATGTGCATTCCATGGATGTTAGGTCACTAGTTTTACAAACACAAGTAATATAGAAGAGGTAGAGGCGGTTGAACAACACACAAACACACACACACGTAAAAGTAAAGAAAGGTTTAGGCGTAGAGTGTATGTGAAAGAGTAACTTGAACAACCAACCCTCAAATGAGGGTTTACAAGAGTATTTATAGGAGGAAGCTAGGCAACACCCTAGTTTCCATCCTTTCTTTTATGGGCTTGGGCCTAAGCTCATGGGCCTTCTACATAAGCTTAAGGCTAATAACAAACATAAAGGCCATAATAAAGCTAACTATTACATATTAATTACTAACACTTGATTATGGTTTAGAGTGATTCCAACAATCTCCCCTCAAGTGTTGGTGATGAACGGTGAAGGCGTTGATGCAATAGTTGCTCGACGCCTTTCGACATTCTTCTTTCTTGTTGAGAAGAGTTGCCTTGATTCAACAATCTCCCAGTGTAGAGATAGTTGTCTTTAAACATTTATGCTTTGACGCCATCTTTAACTTTGTTCTTTGATCATTGTTCTTTGTGGTGAAGGTGATAGTATGTTGTAGTCTCGCATCAAGTCGCGCTCAGTGTCCGCTTCACGCTCCTGTGGTCTCCACGTCATTCTTCAACATGCTCACACGCTCTTTAATGTTGGAATTCAATACTGATGAAGTTCTTTAAGTCTTTAACTTTGTAGATTCTTTGGTTTGACGAAGAATCATTCAGACGGTTGTGTTGCTTATGAATAGAACTTCCATTAGTGATGATTTTGGCGTGAGCATGAGAAGAATCAGCACGATCATCCCGCTCCGGAGCTTCCATAAGAAGAAAACATTTCAAACGGTTAATAATAAGCGGATTCCGGCACTTACAAGTTTAAACTTCGAGAGTGTTATCAGCATAGTGTGAAAACACAACTCTAATTTTACAAAGGCCGTTCTCGAACCGGAGTCCCACAAGTGAGATAACGCGATGTACCAAGTACATCTACAGCTCGATGAGTCGCCGAGGTACACAAGCGCCTCCTCACGATCAGACCGTTTGAGACACACCGCGTAATCCACGGGAGTTACCAAGCGACCGCCGTGTGCTGTTTGATGTTGACCCGGCAGAATTTCCATTCAATCACCGAGGATCATGATGTAAACCTCTCATAAATGTTCTCGATGATTGCTAGGATCCGTGAAGGACTCGATATGAACCATCAAGATCTTATTTGTTGATCAACAAGTGATGAAGTGTCAAGTGTCCCTAAGAGATCTTTTGATGAATCTCGTGGCTCTAGACTCAATAGTGCTTTGGTTTTCCCGAGCGGAGACTAGGAGAGGGTCTCCTCTTCAATACCGTGATCTCTAAGAGAAAGCCAATAGTTTACGTAGGGTTCCCGTGAGAATGAAACAAGCTTCATTGAGAGAAACTTGAGTGGTTAAGAAGGTTTAGTGCATGCGCCATCGGGTCCATGACGACTTTTAATCTTCAATACCGGTGTCACTAGGTGACAACCAAGAGTATATGAATTGAACCCTGTCCGCCCTAAGTTGAATAACTGGAGGGCTATTTCTTTTCACCCTTTTCTTTGCATTTCTTTTGATTCTTCAACTCCTTCTTTCTCCGATTCTCATTTTCTCCTTTTATAATCATACCTAAGGACTTCTAAGTACTAACTCTTTGTGATGTCCTTGGGTTGATCCCTCCGACTCAAGCGGATCATAGGACGCTTATTCCTAACCTTAGTCACCTTATAACCCATGACTAACCTATGTTGCCATTAAAACCATCGCTTATGAAAAATCTCTCAAAGGGTTTGTAAATGAAAACATGTTTGAACCATCGTGAGAGATAGGATTTTGCATAAATACCCTCCACATGTGCTTAAGAGTTTTAATGGTTTAAATGCACAAGGAGGAAAGAGCGCACATTTTGAATTGATCCATCGGAGATAGACAATCCCCATGAGACACGGTTACGTTGCATAGTTAAAGAGTTACATTGTCGCCTTTTAGGTGACAACTAGCTCTAATAACTACCTTGAAGGTGTAGACAAACCTCGAAAGGTTGTCATACCCACGAGTTCATGTCTACCAAGAGTGTTTCAATGGTACATTCTACTTGGACAAGTCCTTTGCGAGACACGCTACATTACTAGCGAACTAGCTTGAAATTATTACCCGCTCTAGACAAGTCTTTTCGAGTTACTAACAGTTTAGTACCACAATTCGTTGGTTAAGTCAAGTACACGATTCATTTGCAATTTGCACAACATATTTCTTATCACATAATTTTCTCCCTCAAAATGGCATATAAAATGTTATTTTGAACGGTTGAGAATAAATATGACCATTTCGAGTGTTGGGAAGATGACCACTATGAACAATTTGTGAACAAAGTTTTGATTCAAATACTCCCCTCAACTAGTGATATAAACGGTTGAGGTTTTGAAAACATACGGAAGTACTTGTCTTTTGAGCAAAACCTTGAAAATGAAAGGTTTGATAGGTTTTACTCAAAATAAGAAGCTTTCGCTCCTTTTATAAGGATTGTGGCACCGAGGCGCACTACGTGGTCCTTTCTTGACAATTACGGGTTGTACATCGTTATGTGTGCACAAGCCATAGACATATATAATTATACATCCAAATATGTAATGAAAGAACCAATTCAAGGGGTACCGTGAAGTGCAAGTGATGTTCCTGTGAGTGCGCAAAGGCGTTGAAAGCCGCTATGTTAATCCTGGTCGACCACCAACATATCTATCCAATCGTCTCGAATCGATCCCGTCTCGAACAACCTTTCATCAATCATTGTGATGATTTGTCTCACATCCTCCTTTCCCGAGAGTTCCAGCCGCTTAAAAGACCCAATTTTCAGCGATATCCTTCAACTCGCACGCCAATCCATCCTTAACCGCCTTCAAAGTATGATCCCCAATTTCAAGTTCACTACACGCCATTAAGCGCTTTGAAGTTCATCGCGTAAACAACTCCGAATGGTTTGTCGATGAGCGATATCGAGTTAGGCGATTGATGTCGAAGATCAAGCGTTGGAGGAGTGAGGTTGACACGCGTCGATAAGATTCAACGACCATCCGGATATCTTCTACACGCTCATTGATCACGATGCATCCGATGAAGATGAGAATTGACTTGATAAATTCACGTTGAACTTCAATGAGAATTGTCTCATACGACCGTACTTTGGCAAGGTACATGTCTTCGATGTCGCTGAGGACAAATTCTCAAAGTCGACTTCGGAGAATGCATAGTCCTGCTCATCTTGTCGCTTGACTATGATATTCTTCAAGAAGGTGTAGTCCCACTTAGACTTGAGATCAACGTGTTTGATGGCCACGATGTCCTTAGAACTGTACATCGCGTGTTGAGACTTCAACCAGCATCAGAGTAGATTCTTCGCGCTCGTGCCAATGATGAATCCCATACAATGCATCTCGGTCGATTCTTGCACGCTGTCGAAAACAAGCGATTTGCACGCCTCGATAGCTATGCGGTTTGAGTAAATAGTCACTGGAATGGAAGAGTCAACGATGTAGTGTATTTTCGCGAACCATCGCTACCGTAAAAGAAAATCCGTGTCTCGTTAAAGAAGTATCGAAAGGGAATCCGTGGTTCATCCGTTTGGCCAATGGTCGGTAGGGGTTTGGTCCAATCGGTGTAGTAAGGAGGGTTGTCCCTGTGTGGAGTCAATGTTTGCTTCCGGATTGAGCCAATCCATGTTGTTAGACATAGCTCGAGCGATGTTCTCAAGATGATATTCGACCGAGGGCGCTTTCAGAGTCGTCTTTTAGAAGTTGAAACGCTTCATTCTTGATTCGCTCAACTCGATTTCGCCATTTTCTTCACATGGAACTTTTCTTGCAAAAGTTTTATGTGCTCCAATGTAGAACCGTCTACCAAGTCTTGACCTTCATCGGTAGGAGTTTGATTGACAAGTGTAGAGAACCATTCAAACTCTTCGGTTTTATCGTCATCTAGCCATGATACGACATCAGCCGAGTCGCTTCTTCTTCTTTTGGAAGGCCTTGATGATGATTTTGGTTTCGCACTTGTTTGGGTGAGGTGGGTTGTTGAGGGCTCAAGGACCTCTTCATCGCCACCACCCGTATACCAAAGTAATCACTGCTTTTTGAGTCGTGGTGGTAACTCGGAATCGCCCCGAGGTTTTTCGGTTGAAGAACGAGGAGGGACCTTGTTGAACAGAGTCCTTTGAGGAGGGGTGGCATCAAGAAGATTCACCGATCGCTTCGACGCTTAGGTGCGTAGTCTTTATCCTTATCCTTATCTTCATCGCCCCGGACGTTTCACTTTTCGCTCAAATCTACAAGCTTTGAAGTTGGTAATCAAGCAATGCTTGATACAATTTTGCTTCTTCGAGTTGAACATCGCAGATTGTGGCGACATTTGAGTCACAAGCTTGGCTACCAATTCATTATTCGAGAACACGACCGGATCGGTCGGATTGATTGTGACGGTTAAGGGTGTTGATCGAATAGTTTGCTTGGCGATCCGCATCGATTTGGATAAAGTTGTCCGTGAACAACTCCTTTGTGACCTTAGGAACGCACTCAAGGTACTTTTTCGTAGCCTTCGATCATTTCGCTCATTTCCTCCCGACGGTGTTGTTTCATGAATTCTGAACAAACTCCCTTTCTTTCTCGCATCTTGTCTTTCTCATCATTTAAGCATCAGATTTGGTCAAGAAACCAATTCGGTTTTCAGAGAGCACGCCCTTCTTTCCGACTTGTTGGATGACTTTCACAATTCTTTGATGAGTCCGAGAGATCCAAGATCGAGGTGGTTTCTTCATGATTTGGATGATGATTTGGTTGATCTCTTTGATGGTGGTGGTGAGGAGTGAGATGATGAGTCCGATGAGGAGGAGACATGAGGAGATTCGGGGTCCTTGGAGGCTGTATATCCTCCTTGGAACGAGTTGGACCGCTGAGAAGAAAGTCATCATAATCCTCTTCGCCATCTTGTCCAAATTTAACCTTTGCCTCCGCCTGCTCCTTAGCTTCTTCACCGCCACTTTCTCGCCTTATCCTTTTCTCGTTCCTCGATGTGATGTTCAAGAGACACCTCCACAATCATTTGTTGTTGCACAAGAGTGGTGGCACGCATCCCTTATCGGTCGATTAACCGCATCAGACTCGTGAAGAGTGGACAAGACCACTTGATCCTCCGGCCACCCATTTGTTCTTGTTCAAATTCCTTAGCCTTTGAAGGTGTCTCACTAATTTAAACTTCTTCCCGTATGATTGATCCAGAGCTCTTCTTCTTCTTCGTAGCTTTCATCATAGGGCACCAATGCAGAGTCTTCCCTTTATCGGCTTGAGGACTTGGAGGTTTTGGTACGAATGGAGTTTCATCCTTGCGCTTTGAGTAAGTAACCTCTTCATCTCGATTCAAGACCTTGAGCTTTCATTCAAAAGCTTTTGCGGTTTGAGTGGGGATAGGGATGGGGTAGCTTCCTTAGATGGAACAATCCTCTTTGACGGAGGGTTCCTCTTGGGAACTTCCTTCGACTCTCAATGCTTAATGCACTTCCAAAGACCGCCTCTTCCGGTTCGCCGAGTAGGTATCCCGAAGCCTTTTCATCAAGATGGCCAACTTTTCCTTCTTTAACGGCCACCCGATACCTTTTGTACGCTTCCACTTCTTGATTTCCTTTGAAAGAAGGTGATCGGGCAACTCAAAGACCGTTTCTTTGTAGACGATTCTTTGATTCTAACAGATAGTATGTGTTCAACAAGATGTCATGATTATCCGGGTCATTGAGTCTCATGGGATATCGGGATGAAGTGTAAGAGCTCTCAGATCAACAGTTTGGTGTATCCGACATAGGAATTTTGGAGCCAAGTTTCTTATGAGACAAAGATCATATCTTCCCATAGCAAAGGCTTCAATTATGATGTCCTTCTTGTTGATCAACGACTGTAAAATTTGCGCCCATGAGCTTGGGATGCTCATAGCCACCGTCACGACGAGACCGATTGGTGATGATCATATAGAGTGTCCTCCATGGTTGAGGAATATTCTTCACCACGTGAGAGTGCTTAGAAATGATTCCTTTAGCTTCATCATAACCAATATCTATCAAGAATTGCAGTGATGCTCTTCAAGAGGGGTAGCAAAGAAGTCGGTTGAGCGATGTCCGGAATGATGAGAACAACTGTAAGTCATCGGGAGTGATAGTGACTTGTTTGTGATTAAGAGTCACATCACAAGATTTTGACCGATGATCCTCTCGCATGGAATCCTGAATTGTTGAATGTAAACCTCGAACTCGTGGCAGTGTGAGAGCATGTTTTGGTAGGGATGATTCCCGAGAATATCCAACGCAATGAGACAAGAAGATTCTCGAGCATGTGAGTGTGTCAAAGTCAACCCTAAGGTTGTTCTTTCCAAGCTTTCTCGGATAGCCATTTGGGAAGATATCGCAATTGTAAGAACTTCTTGTGCATCCACATTCATTTGTTCACCATGTCGTGATCTCAAATAACATTAGCCAAAAGAACCAACATATCGAAGACATAATGTTAGTCAATGTAAAGTTTTATTGTCTAGTTAATGAATGTATAGTGATAATGATTGTTACGAGTCCTAAGTCACTTGTTTGTCCAATAGTCTTAATGACGTCGTGAAATGTTTCGTGAGTTAGTTAACTTTAAGTTTTAAAGTTTATGTTATCACTTATTGTTCACAACATATTAAACGATTAAGTTTATTAGTGACATTATTGGATTCGTGACGTTATGATTAGTTTATTTACAAGTTTGTACATGTAACAATTCATCATGAAGGTCAATCCAGGGTTAAGCGTAGTATTGGCAAAGTTAAGCGTAAACAGTATAGACATATGCGTAGACGAAAGCTTACGCCAGATCCTAACTTACGCGTAAGAAATGTTACGCGTAGGAAAAGGGCACCTTATGCGAGAGCTTACGCCAGAGGCGATATAAACCTTACGCTAAGGCTTACTCGTAAGAGTAGACCTTATGCGCGAGAGGTCATCACACGCATATCCTTCACTGTGATACGCCGTAGTCCATTGTAGAACCTTACGCGAATCGCTATGCGAGGATTATTCTTACGCAGAACATGACTACGCCGTAGGGTAATCCTTATGCGTAGAGTTGCAAATGACCTTGATTTCGAGTATTACGCGTAGCAAAGCCCGAAATAAGTTCATCAAGTCATCAATATTAACACAAAACTTCATTTTAACAACATTTTATGGCATGAACATTCATAGATAGATTACGCCAGAAGTCATACGCGTGAGGTCAAAACCCTAAGGGTTATGAATTACGCGTATGAAATTTAACCATGGGATTTGCACAAGACTTTTTCTGGTAGTTTAAGAGTGTTGAGGGAGTCTTTATACCAAGTTATAACACCTAACTCTTGTTAGTGGTGTGCGCGTTAGGCATTAGAAAACTAGTTGTATCCCGTACCACAGTTAAACGTCTAATGAACGTGATAAGAATTAAAGGATACTCTCGCATTAATAAGTCGACTGAGTGGATTTTCTTCTTAATTATTTATTGCGCGTGATTTGATATTTGGCTAGAGTGTGTTTGCAGGTAACACTTGCCTAGCTTGTCACGTAAATAGCGGACCTGACCAACCCGCTGCTGAATTTGGAGAATACTTACACATTACACTAACAAGGGTGGCATTGCAATAAGTTATAGAACTCAACAAGGGAGTAATGCATGATTAAGTGAGCACCTTTGTTTACCTATATGAGTTTTCACCAATATAATTTTCTTGTTATTAGTTTAGATTTAGTTTAATTAGAGTTATTAGTTTTTAAAACCAACTCTTCAAAACTCGAGATTTTACTTGCTTTCTTATAAAATATAAAAGACCAAAAATAATCTTCCCTCAACCTTTAGACTTAATTCGACATACACTTCGAGCCTAACTCACTATTCCCCTAGAGAACGATCAATCCCCCGTTTCTAACCTATACTACACTACAACGGTTAGGTATTCTGCCTAGGAGGACTGTAAAACTTCTTGTGTTTATAATTATCCGCATTAGCTAGCTAGTAAACCTTTTTTTATACCTCTTGAACCAAAATTTATATTAACAGTGAAGCTACTTAAAGTGATCCTTGTTTAACAAATATTATTGAATATCATAAATTAATTGGTAACTAATCTATTTGACTTCTACTAGACCTGATATTGCATACATTGTGTATTGTCTTAGTCAGTTTTTGCATGCTCCTCTAAGGTCTCATCTTCAGATGGCTTTAAAGGTATTGAGATACCTTAAAAGTTCTCCAGGTAAAGGTATTCATATTAGTAAGCAATAAAGCTTTACTTTTAAAGCTTTTGTTGATGTTGATTGGGTAACATGTAAGGCCACAGGAAAGTCTGTTAATGGATATTGTTTATACTTGTGTGGTTCATTGGTTTCTTGGAAGAGTAAGAAGCAATCTAGTATTTCTGAGTCCCTATCTGAGGCACAATATAGAGCTATTGTTGCTATTACTTGTGAGGTTGTATGGGTTCTTAAAATGCTTGCAGCCTAAAGATTGAAAAATTGCTTTCGATAAAATTGTTTTGTGTTAACAAATAAGCAAATCCAGTGTTTTATGAAAGAACCAAGCATTTGAAAATTGATCTACATTTTGTAAGGGATAAATTACCTTAGTGTTATCAAAACATGCAAAATTGAGTTTGCAAATAATGTTGCAAACATTTTTACAAAATGTCTGGATTTGGGTCAGCACATATTGTTAAGTAACAAAGTTAACATGATTGATATGTTTCAGAATGAGACTAAGGAGGGGTGTTGAAATATAATAATGGTTTAGTCTCATGATGGTTTATAAAAGTTAAGGGACTTATTGCGTCTTTCTATGTTTAAGTTTCAGTTCATGTACTATAGTGGATTTAGTAAAACTTGAAGGACTGGATCTGCTTGATTGACAAATTGCCCGCTATATAAAGAATGAGATGAGAGTTAGGCTTCATTACTGCTTTCCGCTTTTGTTATCTCTCAAAGATTCTCTTAATCTTTCTCACGCTTCATTCTTTCAATCAAATTATTGTTAACTCGTTATAATAGAACAATCACTAATTAGGTGACTGATCCACACCTGCGTGGTAGTGGTGGATTTGGTTTGTTTGTGGTTTATACTGATTAAGATCAATTTGTGTGGTTGTTACTACTTAATTAAGATTCAATAGCGTTATATTTGAGAGAGTTTGTTTCCATACAAAAATCTTTCATATAATAAAATAGTTATGTTATTTTGAACGTATTTTTCTAAAACAATCTTATTGAGAAAAAAATTGGACCAATAAGGTT
Source organism: Chrysanthemum lavandulifolium (assembly GCA_022545495.1). Classification (NCBI taxonomy): domain Eukaryota; kingdom Viridiplantae; phylum Streptophyta; class Magnoliopsida; order Asterales; family Asteraceae; genus Chrysanthemum; species Chrysanthemum lavandulifolium. The sequence goes on from CM040244.1 coordinate 212,337,244, forward strand.
GCTTAATTTTGACACGTGGTAAAATCGTACATTTTTATTGGCTAATTGAAAGTCAAAATTGAAAATAATAATAGTAATAATAACAACAACAACAACAACAACAACAACAACAACAACAACAACAACAACAACAACAACAACAACAACAACAACAACAACAACAATAATAATAAATGTCAAACTTTGATGAATTCGGTGGAGAAGAAAAACATAAAAATATATGTGCCAAATTGTGGAAAAAAAAGAAAAAAAAAACAGGGGTAATTAAAAAAAATAGTGAATGAATTTTAAATAAGTTATATAGAGTTAAGTATGAACTTATAAGATTCCATGTCTTTTAATAACTTTAAAAAATAATAGATTCCCCCTTAGACTTTATACCTATAGACTTTATATTTTAAAATATAGCATATATGTTATTTTAAAATATACAACATTCATGGGGTTATATATATCAAAATAAAATCACGGGTTATTTTATATGTAAATAAGTACATGAGGTTGTACATATACGAATAACTCATGTTATTTCTATTTATGAGTTAAAGTAAGGATATAAAAAAAATCTATTTGCATTCTTTAAGGACATATATTATTCCTTTCTATAAGTTTAAGGCTTGCGTACACCACATGTTTGAAAATAAAATACGGCTAATTTATTATTAACGGAAATATAAATATTAAATGTAAGCATGGGTTACTGCGATATGAAGATAAATATACACGATTGTATTTATAACGACTCATGTAATTCCTAATTAAAGTTTATATAAGGATATCCCGAAAAACATTTTAAAAAACGTTATATTTTAACTTCATCAATGTCATTATGTGCTATTAAACTCGCATATTTTATACAATAAAATATACCAATTGTTAAATTTAACCAACATAAACCTCAACACTCATGTCAGTTAAATAAAGTTAAATCTTTCATTCAACAAAAATTTTGACTTAAATATTAATACATAATGAAAAATTTTATGTAAAACATGCATAATTATTAGTTGTACTTATATCACAATTACGAAACATTAAATACGGGCAAATTATTATAGGTTCATATATTAAAGTTAAAAGTTTAAAATAAATTTAATTCATGTGTAAACCTCGTGCGTGTACCGGACTTATAATTAGTTAACGTCCTAAAATAAGACACGTTATTGACAAAAGTTAGATTCTTGTTTACTACTGTAGTTGCAATTAAATTTGAACAATAATTCTAAACAGCCTCAAAACACACACAAAAAAAGTAGACAATAAGCATGAGTATGAGATGGCCAGAGTATAAGTTCAATGGATTTAGCTATCAAAATAGCGATATACTTTTATCATGTACAGTTAGCATCAAATAAGAAGAAAAATTAAAATAAGAAAGATAAGAAGAAACAACAACCATACATTTCAGATGCATCTATTAAAATAGATGCATCTCCCCTTGAAAATCTCTCCTTTATGTGAAATGTGTGGTGATAAGGATTTAAATGTACCTTTTGAGGGTCATTTAAGCCCTTAATTGATCACTTTTGTATCCGTTACTACTTAATTTCGCTCCTTTTCACTTTTAGGTCTCTTGAAGGCAAATTGTCGGAATGACACTTATTCGGACGAAAAGGCTCGAATATACGAAGAAAATGGCCAAAGTCAAGAATCGAGACACTCAGTCTTTGAATTGAAAGGGACGCGCCAGTTCTACTTGTGACGCCGCCGGAACAAGTTTTGTGACGACTCAAGAGCCAAATTGCTTATTTACAAGTGACGGCATCAGTTTTAAAAGAGTATGGCGCCGCACTCGACGGCCTAGATTTGATCCGCACGACGCCGAGATCAAGGAGACGCGCACATACCATAAGGTGACGCCGTCACAATGCTAACGCTGCCAAGACGAAACCCTAATGACGGAAACCGACGGCCACAATTAAAGAGTGACGCCGCAGCTTTGTAACACTATATATAGAATCCGAATATTTTAGTTTTCACTTCAAAGGTGTAGTTTTGTGGAGTAAAAATCTAAACCGAACCAAGGTCTGTCTTGTACAAGATTTTAGGGTTCCATACCCTATCTTACATCAAGATAAGTGTTTTACTTCATTAATTCAATTATGTCTTCAATTGATTGTGTGTATGCTTGCATGTTCTCCATGTCCGGCTAATTTATTTGTGTGTTTGCTTAGGTAATATGAAACTTATTTATTGAATATTGATTGGTTGTCTCTTATCTTAATTGTGATTGACCTAATATTGCGATAGGTCATTCGTTGTGCTATTAATGCTTGATTAATCTTTGTTGAACCTTAGCATATAGTTACTAGTGGAATTGTAGGCTAAACATTAGGGATGAGCATTTCGAACCGAATCCCGGAACCGGCGGAACGCATCGGCATCAGATCAAACGGCACCGATTCGAAATACTGACGGCACCGGACTACGAAATAAGGTGAAAAAATCGACCACTAATTCGCACGGACCGTACCAAATAGGGAAATTCCCAAAAACGGGAAAACCCGATTTCCGGCATCGCACCGTATCCGAATCCTGCTCGCACGGCACCGGTACCACTAATTTATGCTCGGGAAAAAAATCGGTACCACTAATTCGGTACGGGATCGGTACGGGACCGATACCGTGCTCATCCCTACTAAACATCCAAAGAATACCTTAGTGTTAAGTTTATGAATCCTAGAGATTTCGTAGTCATTAACATTTGGTAGCTTCAAAGAGTTAGGGATAAACGCATACCCTACGACCTTAGAAACACAACGCGTTAAGAATACGGACGTGACAATTCAACCATCAATAGGAGATAACTAGGGAGTAATAAAACCTAAGTAAGCACATTTTTAATCATCATACGAGCACACAACAATAGACATAGACTACCCCTATCTTAGTTAATTAGAATAGATAATAGTAGAGTAATCGGTAGAAATACCAACCCCCAAATCCAAACCCCGAGATTCGTACCTTTCCATTTCCTAAAAAAATAATCTTCCTCAACCCCAACCTTAGCGTAGTAACTTCTCACTAGCATTCCTATTCCCCTAGAGAACGATATCAATACCCGTGGCTTACCCTAATACTACACTACAACGATTAGGTTCATCGCCTAGGTGTTGAAAAACTTGCTCACGAAAAGGAAGTTCCTTTGACCCTAAACGCTACTGTAAGCGATCAAGTTTTGGCTCACGCCGAGGAATAGAATAGCTAGTTAGGAGTCCACCTCGTTTAGGTTTCCTTGCTTGATTCCTATCAAGTAAGCTTCTTTTTTCCCATTTTTTAGCTTCCTCGTAGTCTATCCCCCTTCTTCGTGACCTTTGTTAGTAACCCCATCACTTTTCATCATGGAAGGTGATAACCAACCACCACTCATCAACCCGCCACCAAATGACCCACCAAGAGGCCGTACTCTTGGTGAATACTTGAAACCAAGCCACCTAGGCTATAGGAACACCCTTGAGCTTCTCGACCAAGCCCAAACTACGGCCCTGCGATCTGACACCATCCGGTTGGTGCAAAACGGATGTGCATTCCATGGATGTTAGGTCACTAGTTTTACAAACACAAGTAATATAGAAGAGGTAGAGGCGGTTGAACAACACACAAACACACACACACGTAAAAGTAAAGAAAGGTTTAGGCGTAGAGTGTATGTGAAAGAGTAACTTGAACAACCAACCCTCAAATGAGGGTTTACAAGAGTATTTATAGGAGGAAGCTAGGCAACACCCTAGTTTCCATCCTTTCTTTTATGGGCTTGGGCCTAAGCTCATGGGCCTTCTACATAAGCTTAAGGCTAATAACAAACATAAAGGCCATAATAAAGCTAACTATTACATATTAATTACTAACACTTGATTATGGTTTAGAGTGATTCCAACAATCTCCCCTCAAGTGTTGGTGATGAACGGTGAAGGCGTTGATGCAATAGTTGCTCGACGCCTTTCGACATTCTTCTTTCTTGTTGAGAAGAGTTGCCTTGATTCGAACAATCTCCCGTGTGTAGAGATAGTTGTCTTTGAACATTTATGCTTTGACGCCATCTTTAACTTTGTTCTTTGATCATTGTTCTTTGTGGTGAAGGTGATAGTATGTTGTAGTCTCGTGATCAAGTCTCGCATCAAGTCTCGCCTCAGTTCCGCTTCACGCTCCAAAGGTCTCCACGTCATTCTTCAACATGCTCACACGCCTTTAATGTTGGAATTCAACATCGATGAAGTTCTTTAAGTCTTTAACTTTGTAGATTCTTTGGTTTGACGAAGAATCATTCAGACGGTTATGTTGCTTATGAATAGAACTTCCATTAGTGATGATTTTGGCGTGAGCATGAGAAGAATCAAGACGATCATCCCGCCCCGAGCTTCCATAAGAAGAAAATATTTCAAACGGTTAATAATAAGCGGATTCCGCACTTACAAGTTTAAACTCGAGAGTGTTATCGATAGTGTGAAAACACAACTCTAATTCTTACAAAGGCCGCTCTCGAACCGGAGTCCCACAAGTGAGATAACGCGATGTACCAAGTACATCATCAGCTCGATGAGTCGCCGAGGTACACAAGCCGCCTCTTCACGATCAGACCGTTTGAGACACACCGCGTAATCCACGGGAGTTACCGGTGACTCGCCGTCGTGGTGTTTGATGTTGACCCGGCAGAATTTATTCAATCACCGAGATCATGATGTGAACCTCTCATAAATGTAAATGTTTATCCAAAATAAGCTAAATGAAACACAAAGCTAAACAAATAAGCTAAATGGAAAACAGCTATAGGGACCTAAAGATCACCTAGCCTACTATACTTGGACTAAAATCAGCTCCTCACAAGCTTGAATGAAGCTTGTGCACGGTCAGAGTCATGCTCATGCACACTCGGTGAATGCCGAGTGTGCATTGTGGCATGCTTTTGACAAGGGGTCAAAAGAAAGCTAAGAATAAGCACTGAATAAGCTAAGAAAAGATGAACTATCATTTTTCTAATTTAGTTAAGCAACTAAACTTTACTATCCCGTAAGATTATAAGCTAAAACTTAATAATAAACACACAATAAAATTCTAAAGTTTATTCAAAACCGCATTTAGAAATTTTGACTTTTAAAATTATGAACTAAGTTGACTTTTATGAACTTTTAATTGATTCTAATGACTGAATATGTTATAATAAGCTATGGTAAGGTGAAATTAAGCTATTGTATCAAGTTATAAGCAATTATGATGATATTGACAATCTAAAATCCTAACAGTTGACAGTGAAGGTGAGTTTAAAAAGGATTTTGACTTTACATTAATAGAGACCGGTCTTTATTGTTTCATTGAGTTGTTAGGAGCTAATGTAATACGTAACAACAACAAGTAACCACTCAAATACCTTATAACACGCTTAACTAATTTAAACCAAACACCCTTTCAACTAACTGCTTTAAAGAGTTTAGCACTAAAACCGCTTTTAAATTGAGAAATCTATTTATTAACTTAAAATAACTATAATAAAACAAATTTGAACTGTAATTAACAATATTCAAACACTTGAACTAAGAAATGCAAAATTTAAGGAAATGGCTTACAAATTGCTTTCAAGCCAAAGATTATGAACCAGTGATTGATACTACTCCTAATAGCTTACCACTAAGCTTCTAACCCAAGAGCAATCAACAGATTACCCTACTTCAGCCTTTTGCATCTTCTCCAATGATTTTTGAATTTTCCAGCTATTTTTTTTTTGGTATTTTTCTTGTATTTTTGGATAATTGAATAAAATTGGTTTCTTAAGGTTCCTAAAAGCTTATAAGCTTTGTCAAGAGCTTATAAGAGCTTAAAAATCCTTAACTAAAACTGATAACAACATTTGCATAATTTGAGAATTTAAACAAGGTAATTGACATAAACTGAATTAGTAAATATGAACTGAAATTGAAACTGAAAGTAGGTTTGAAATACACTGAAATATGATTACAAGATCTTTGAAAGCTTTGAAATACACTGGAAACTAAATTACACTACCTACGACATAAAAAACTAAAACTATTCTACATAGCCTTCCATTTCGCTCCAAACTTGATTTATATTGATCTCTTTACTCCTTGTCGACCTCGATCATTTCCCACTTGATTGCAGCCCTTGGATCATTGAAATTCATCATAATCGTACACTTGGTGCTTTTGGCGGGAAAAGTCTTGAGCAGGTATTAGCATTTAATGCACTGTGGGTTGGTTTGCAAGGTGGAGGGGGTGTTAGTACACAGCTGGGGAGTGGTTGAAAAGGTGGTGATGAGGTGGTAGTAGCAGATGGCGGGGAATGAGTGGTAACAGGTGTTGGGGTTGAAGATGAACAGTAGCTGGCGGGTTTTATTCTTTTAAATCATGGGTCGGGTTTGGTTATTGGATTTGGGCCTGAGTTGTAACAATTAAAAGGTCCGTTTGGTTTAGTTTAAGCACAAGGACCATTTGTGTAATTTTGCAAACTGAAGGACTGAAAATGAAACTTTCCCAAAGTTATCACAAGGGTTAAACTTGTAACATGTGAATAGTACAAGGGCCAATATTGCATAAAATTCCATTTTTATAAGTCCAAGGACCAAAACGGTCAACTTTGATATTCTAGGGACCAAACTTGTAATTTTTCCAAAGTTCACCATAAGGACCAATTTTGTCATTTATGAATAGTACAAGGTTTATTTTTGATAAATTTCCATTTTTAAATTCACCAAGGACTATTTATGACATTTTTCAAAGTTCAGGGACTAAAGTTGTCATTTTGTAAATTTTAAACTTTAAAGGGTTTATTTTGACAACTTTTGAATCACATGGACCTTAAATGACATTTTACAAGTTTTGAATTACTGTGGACTGATTTTGACAACTTTTGAAACTTAGGGGACTAAACCGCCAATTATGCAAACTTGATACGCTTTTCATCCGATTTTGATATTTTGCATTTAAAACACATAAAACACTTGTTTGTGATATTTTCATCATTTTGATGCATTTCGAGTGTTTTCAAATGTTTTTGCGCTAGATGAGACAAAATGATGAGATTTAGACACTCATCAATAGATTTCAATTTAAAACCGGTTTTAGTGCTAAACTCTTTAAAACAGTTAGTTGAAAGGGTGTTTGGTTTAAATTAGTTAACGTGTTATAAGGTATTTGAGTGGTTACTTGTTGTTGTTCAGATTACATTAGCTCCTAACAACTCAATGAAACAATAAAGACCGCCTCTATTAATGTAAAAGTCAAAATCCTTTTAAACTCACCTTCACCACAATCGTTAGGATTTTAGATTGTCAATATCATCATAATTGCTTATAACTTGATACAATAGCTTAATTTCACCTTACCATAGCTTATTATAACATATTCAATCATTAGAATCAATTAAAAGTTCATAAAAGTCAACTTAGTTCATAATTTTAAAAGTCAAAATTTCCTAAATGCAGCTGAATAAACTTTAGAATTTTATTGTGTGTTTATTATTAAGTTTTAGCTTATAATCTTCTGGGATAGTAAAGTTTAGTTGCTTAACTAAATTAGAAAAATGATAGTTCATCTTTGCTTAGCTTATTCAGTGCTTATTCTTAGCTTTCTTTTGACCCCCTTGTCAAAAAGCATGCCCTGTGCACACACTCAGCATTCACTGAGTGTGCACAGGCACAACTTGCAGCCCTTGCACAAGCTTCATTCAAGCTTGTGAGGAGCTGATTTTTGGTCCAAGTATAGTAGGCTAGGTGATCTTTAGGTCCCTATATCTGTTTTTCCATTTAGCTTATTTGTTTAGCCTGTGTAATAGCTTAAAGTAGTCCACCTAATCACTGTTTTGCTTAAATAATCTCATAAGCTCAAATCTAGTTTAAGCTTATTTAGTAATTAATAGTACTGTTAAATAGTTAAGATAGACTTAATTTAGCATTAGTTAGCTTCTGTGTTCATTTGGTGTCCATTTGTGGACTTTGGCTTATTTTCGTTGCTTATTAATAAGCGCTTCACTACAAACCTCTTATTCTCACACATAAGCATATGTTTTTATATTTTCATAGATTAAGAATAATATTTTAGTATTTTCCTGAATTTTTCAGATTTTTCCATCAATGCTTAGTATTTTTCCTTATTTAAAACAGCTTTTAATCCTTTTAAATAGCTTTTAATACAAATAAATCGTAAAAGTTTAAAAAATATGTTTTCAATTTTCCTAGATTAAGATAAATATAAAAGCCAAAAATATTTTTCCATAATTTTCTTAGTTTAAAAAGTATTTTCTAGCATTTTAATTAGTTTTAAATAGTATTAAATTAATAATAAATACATAAAAGTCTAAAATATATATTTTCAGTTTTAAAATAAGTTTTATCATATTTTAGATTTTTCTAAGTTATAATTTCATTTTTCTAGGTTAATTTTGTATTTTCTTATATTTTAGTGCATTTTAAATACTTAATAAATAGTTTTAATTAATAATAATTAAATAAATAGTTTTAAAAATAATTTTCTTTTTCTAATAATTTTCTTTTATTATTAGGATTGTAAAATATCATTTTCATATTTGTAGGCATTTTATTTTTAAAACTCACGCTTTATTTTATACGCTTACGTAATTTTATTTAAACATACGCTTTTAGGTTTTAAACGCTCATCGATTGTAAAAATAGTGATAGCGCTTATTTAATATATTTTAACTTTTTAATTTTCTTTAATTTGTATTTAAGCCCTGTAATTTACAAATCTTTTCTTTAGGTATAAATATCTCAAAATCCTTACCGATCACTATCCTTAGTGATTATTCGACATTTGTCCGTGTTAAACACTAATTCATCCTCCGTGGGACTTAACGCACCTGTGAATCCACTATATTCCTCTCGATCTTAATTGCATTTGCCTTCCGAAATGCTTTTAAGTTTATTACGGTTAACCATTCAAGTGGTTAGCTTGTGTGATTAAACTTGACTATTCGAGGCGAATCAAATTTTGGCGCCACTGCTTGGGAGGTCAGAAGCGTGTTCTAAGCATTTTCAGATCCATTCTTGCACATATACCACCTTTTGTAAACAGTTTTTTGTAAAGTTAATCAAAATCAAAAAGTTCATTAACACTTTTCCTAAAGTGTTAACAACACCAATTCATCCTCCGTGGGACTTAACGACCCAGGAATCCACTATATTCCTCTGATCTTAATTGCATTTGCCTTCTGAGCTGTTTTAAGTTTATTACGGTTAACCATTCACAAGTGGTTAGCTTGTGTGATTAAACTTGACTGTTTGGAGGTGAATCAAATGTTCTCGACAGATTGCTAGGATCTGTGAAGGACTCGATATGAACCACTGAAGATCTTATTTGTTGATCAACAAGTGATGAAGTGTCAAGTGTCCCTAAGAGATCTTTTGATGAATCTCGTGGCTCTAGACTCAATAGTGCGTTTTGGTTTTCTTGAGCGGAGACTAGGAGAGGGTCTCCTTCTTCAATACCAACGATCTCAAGAGAAAGCCAATAGTTTACGTAGGGTTCCCCTGAGAATGAAACAAGCTTCGCTGAGAGAAACTTGAGTGGTTAAGAAGGTTTAGTGCATGCGCCATCGGGTCCATGACGACTTTTAATCTTCAATACCGGTGTCACTAGGTGACAACCAAGAGTATATGAATTGAACCCTTGTCGCTTCTAAGTTGAATAACTGGAGGGCTATTTCTTTTCACCCTTTCTTTGCATTTCTTTTGATTCTTCAACTCCTTCTTTCTCCGATTCTCATTTTCTCATTTTATAATCATACCTAAGGACTTCTAAGTACTAACTATTTGTGATGTCCTTGGGTTGATCCTCCGCTCTGGCGGATCATAGGACGGTTATTCCTAACCTTAGTCACCTTATAACTCCATGACTAGCCTATGTTGCCATTAAAACCATGTTTATGAAAAATCTCTCAAAGGGTTTGTAAATGAAAACATGTTTGAACCATCGTGAGAGATAGGATTTTGCATAATACTACCCTCCACATGTGCTTAAGAGTTTTAATGGTTTAAATGCACAGTGAGGAAAGAGCGCGACATTTTGAATTGATCCACCGGAGATAGACAATCCCCCATGAGACACGGTTACGTTGCATAGTTAAAGAGTTACATTGTCGCCTTTTAGGTGACAACTAGCTCTAATAACTACCTTGAAGGTGTAGACAAACCTCGAAAGGTTGTCATACCCACGAGTTCATGTCTACCAAGAGTGTTTCAATGGTACATTCTACTTGGACAAGTCCTTCGAGACACGCTACATTACTAGCGAACTAGCTTGAAATTATTACCCGCTCTAGACAAGTCTTTTCGAGTTACTAACGCTTTAGTACCATCAATTCGCTGGTTAAGTCAAGTACATGATTCATTTGCAATTTGCACAACATATTTCTTATCACATAATTTTCTCCCCTCAAAATGGCATATAAAATGTTATTTTGAACGGTTGAGAATAAATATGACCATTTCGAGTGTCATGGGAAGATGACCACTATGAACAATTTAGAACAAATTTTGATTCAAATACTCTCCTCAACTAGTGATATAAACGGTTGAGGTTTTGAAAAACATACGGAAGTACTTGTCTTTTGAGCAAAACCTTGAAAATGAAAGGTTTGATAGGTTTTACTCAAAATAAGAAGCTTTCGCTCCTTTTATAAGGATTGTGGCATCGAGGCGCACCACATGGTCCTTTCTTGACAATTACGGGTTGTACATCGTTATGTGTGCACAAGCCATAGACATATATAACTATACATCCAAATATGTAATGAAAGAACCAATTCAAGGGTACCATGAAGTGCGGTGATGTTCCTGTGAGTGCACAAAGGGCGTTGAAAGCCGGTTATGTTAATCCTGGTCGACCACCAACATATCTCTCCAATCGTCTCGAATCGATCCCGCTCGAACAACCTTTCATCAATCAATGTGATGATTCGCCTTACATCCCTCCTTTCCCGAGAGTTCCAGCTTAGAGACCCAATTTCAGCGATATCCTTCAACTCAGACGCCAATCCATCCCTAACCGCCTTCAAAGTATGATCCCGATTTCAAGTTCACTACACGCCATTAAGCGCTTTGAAGTTCACCGCGTAAACAACTCGAATGGTTTGTCGATGAGCGATATTGAGTTAGAACGATTGATGTCGGGAAGATCAAGCGCTGGAGGAGTGAGGTTGACACGATCCGATAAGATTCAACACCACCGGATATCTTCTACACGCTCTTTGATCACGGCGCGTCGATGAAGATGAGAATTGACTTGATAAATTCACGTTGAACTTCAACGAGAATTGTCTTATACGACCCGCACTTTGGCAAGGTACATGTCTTCGATGTCGCTGAGGACAAATTCTCAAAGTCACTTCAGAGAATGCATAGTCCTGCTCATCTTGTCGCTTGACTATGATATTCTTCAAGAAGGTGTAGTCGCACTTAGACTTGAGATCAACGTGTTTGATGGCCACGATGTCCTTAGAGTCAGACAATGCGTGTTGAGACTTCAACCAGCATCAGAGTAGATTCTTCGGTTCGTGCCAATGATGAATCCCATACAATGCATCTCGGTCGATTCTTGCACGTTGTCGAAAACAAGCGATTTGCATGTTCCTCGATAGCTATGCAGTTTGAGTAAATAGCCGCTGGGAATGGAAGAGTCAACGATGTAGTGTATTTTTGCGAACCATCGCTACCGTGTAAAAGAAAATCCAGGTCTCTGTTAAAGAAGTATCGAAAGGGAATCTGTAGGATCGTGTATATTATTGTGTTGATGATTCGGGTGGTCTTGGGAGATCAAAATACATGTTTTCCATTAGAGAGAGAAAGTTAGAGAGTTGGGTGTTTTCTTGGTAGAGAGTTACTTCACAAAATGTAGAATATTAGATTGAAAAGCACCACGCCTTCCATGGATGGAAGGGGTATTTATACTTACACAATACACGACCTCCTATCGGCCTGTGGATCAGGGATACAGTGGGTAAAGACCCATCCTTCCTCCACGGTGTTGCTCTAAACTAAACTACGCTACAAACTAACTAATAAACTGCTAAATAACTTAAACAACGATAAATCTACGAGCTAACATATGCTAGACCATTATTGGGGTGACCGACTCTTTAACATGGAATTTTCTAATTCCTAACAATCTCCCCCTAAGGGAGGTCACCCCATGAAATACATTTTTGCTTCCTAGCATTCTATCTTTGACTTCGCTCGAGCTCGAGACTTGAATTCTTCAATTTCGCAATCTTTGTGCTTTTGTAGCGATTCTTCAAAGTCCGCATTGATTTGTACTTTCGTGGAGGCCTTTAATCGATCCACATCTTTGATGATCTTCGAGCCATTGAGATCATCACCACAAGAAATCTCTCCGATCATCCATAGTTGTGTTGCCTTCATGTGATGTTGTGACTTTTGGACCAACATGCTCACACTTTTGAATCATGACATCTTTCCATCGAGTAGCGGAAGCTTTATCGGTTCATGATATTTGCAAAGAACAGAAAGCGTAAGCATAGTATAAAAATATCGTAACTAGGTTATGTAGATATGCACCACCATGATTTCTTCAATTATGTAGATGCCGCGAGCATGCGGCTTTGATTGACTCTCAATTCGATCACCGCAACCGTCCAAATGTACCGCAAACAACAGCTAGCAATAAAACACATGAAAGTGTCTTTGACCACTTTCGCTGAATCGAGGTACACGCCCACGGTTCCCCGCTGATCAAGACAAGCATCGCTCGTGATCGTAGGATTCTAAGAATCTCCTTGACAGGTTTCGCAATGTTCTAGCCGTTCTCAAACCGAACGCCTCAAAGAAGACAACACGGAGTGAGTGAACCAAAGAAATTGAGATTCACCGATCGATGAAAATGATTTGAAAAACAATCGCGTATTGCTTGAAGAAAGAGTTTTGCAACACGACGAAGGTTTTATGAGAAAGATCAATTTTCAACGAAATACTTTTTGTATTAGAGAATGAGTACACATTCGACGTGTTAGCGAAAAGAAGAGATTCGCACATCGAACGGTTTTTCTAAAAGTATTTTTCAATCGAGATACTTTTGAATTTTGAAACATAAGTACACATTCGACGTGCTAGAGAAAAGAAGATTTGCACATCGAACGGTTTTTCCAAAAGTATTCGCCAATTCCGCTCTGGACCAAGGTTGATTCAAGACCGAATCGCCCATTGTTTCTATCCGCTTGTCACAAGTTTGATCTTACGAGAAGATCTCACATGTCACCCACCAAGAGCTTGTTTGATGTTAGCTCTAGAAGGATTTCCATCTTCATCGTGAATATTTTCATATCACCGGATGTTCCGCAATACCACAAGGATAATGCGAGGACTCTTAATATATACTTACTTTCCACATTGTGTGAGATAGAAGTTGATGCGCAAGAAACGTCAAGTTCTCTCACGCAAGCGTAAGAAAACTTAAAGCGCTTAAGCACGAAATCAATGAAGATCCGAGGAGTATAGTGTTTCCGGTCGTTATGTCCCAAATGAGCTATGCAATGGATTATCAAACGTTTAGTGATCGCGAGATTTGAAGCAGAAAGGAGATTGTGGATTATTATGACTAAGGAAAAGTATACAAACCACAAGGGCTAAAATGCAAATTAAAGGAAATTAAAAGATAAAATCTATTAAATAAACGCTATCACTATATTTAAAGTGATGAACGCTTAAAACTTAAAACTAAAACTTACGTTTAAATAAAAATTACGAAACGTAATAAAATAAAAAGTGAAATCTAAGAAATAAAATCCTAAAAATATGAAAATACATTTTACAAACCTAATGATATAAGAAACTTTTTAGAGAAAGAAAATTATTTTATAACTAATTAATTAATTATTATTAATTAAAACTATTTTTAACTAATTAATAATAACCTAAAATACAAGAAATTAGGAAATAAAGCTAGAAAAATAAAATTAAGACTTAGAAAAATTTAAAATATCAAAATAGAATTTTCAAAACTATTTTTGTATTTTTCTGAATATTTTTCTATTTTCTATGAATTTTAAACTATTAAAAACTAATTAAATTATTTAAAAATACAAATTTAACTAAGAAAAATCTAGAAAAATACTTTTTTCTCTTTTTATATTTATCTTAACTTAAGAAAATTGAAAACTTATTTTTTTGAACCTTTTCTTGATTTTTTATATTAAATGCTATTTAAAAAGACTTAAAACTCATTTAAAATAGGAAAATAGCAAATCAACTTAGAAAATCTGAAAATTACAGGAAAACTCTAAAATAAAATAAGTAATCTATGAAAATGGAAAACATGGGTTGTGTGGGAGAATCTAAGGTCGCTATGTAACCGATCCTAATAAGTTACTAGAAAATAAGCTAATAAGCTCTAAACTACACCAAACCTGCACATGAAGCTACTATATGCTAAAACTACTCTAATGGAACCGAAGCAACTACTCCTAACCACTAAATAGCATTTACCAGAGATTAATGCAATCTGCTACTCTAGTTAAACAAGTTAATCTGACCCTATGTTCTAGCTATCAAACAAATTTTATTCACTAAGCTAGAGTGAAACCAAATGTATAGTTCTAAAGACCACCTACCGAGAACATTTAACCAAAGTATCACTTATAAGGACCAAGAATGAAGCAGATGAAGATCAAACAAAATGGCACAAATGAGATGTAGGTCACAGATGCAGAATGATGCATAATGTAAAAACAGTCCTATGATTAAGCTAATGTAACTACTAATTCAATAAGCTAATGCAAAAACTAAAAATGTAGAATTGAAGACTACCTAGCAAACTACAATTTGACCAAATATCAGACCCTATCATCTTGAATTGAACAGTGTGCATCCACTGCAAGATTTGCAAAAAAACCAGATTTATGGACAGATTTGACTTTTTAAAGAAACTGAAAGGTTGACTATTTCCAACTTTGATCTGATTTTATGGATTGATTATGTTAAAATGAGCTATGATAAACTGATTTTAAGCTAAAACACTAAGTTATACATTAATAAGAAGAATTATGACTAGTAAATCCTTGACAGTTAACTGTCAAGGAATTGGAATTGGTAATTTGACTTTGATGGTATATAGGCTGAGATAATTGACAGATATGATTCAATTTAAGTTAAACAAACTTAAACCACCAAGTTCTAAACACTGAACAGACCTATATTACAGTTAAATCAGCAATGCCAAACACCCTTTATCTTAACTATTTTGTAATCAAAATAAGCTAAACACTAAACACACTTCAATTAATGATCAAACTGAGTTTGAATGACTAAAATATAACTGAATAAACACCTTTAAACTAATTGTGACCACATTTAAACAGACAACAATGAAATGCAATATTGGATAAAACTCAAAATGGAATACAACTCACATAGGTCCAAATTGGTTGCAGCTTAAAACCAAACCCAAACCCGACCTAAACTAATCTATTCCAACCCATTTTCATCCTCTCGCAACAACCCAAGATCCAAATTCCATCCTCTTTGACTTTTGTTGACTTTATCGACCACACACCCAAGTTACTTGAAACTTAATGATAAGCTTATAAAGCTAAAGTAAGCTTAAATAAGCTTACTTGATTATAACATGAGCTAATTAAAACCTTAAATATGGAATTGGAAACTTGAAATTTCCACAAGAACCAACAAACTTGAAATTTGATGAAAACTTAAAACTTATACTCAAAAGTACCATTCAATGTTATTTTAACTTAAAAGAAATACAAATTAACCGAAATTACAACATTGTTATTAAACTAAGACATTGATTAAAAACGACATAAGAAGAGTTTTATAAAACTAACTACCACCCTAGCTTGCTTCCTTCTTCTTTCTTTTATACCCATCATCATTTCTCTCTTATCCCGAGCGCTCCCACCATCATTTCGACCTTTGATGAGTTTGAGTTAATCTTGGCCTTTATTCATTTTTAAGGAAAAGAGAATTTGACAACTAAGATGAGATAGAGTGTTTGGTGAGTGAAGGATTATTGTTATTTGGATTGTAGGAGATGCGGGGACAAAGTTTAGGGATAAGGTGAGGAGGGTCGAGTGCAGCAGGGTTGCGGTAGGCCTGTGGGAGGATAAGGAAATTGGCGTGTTTGGGATGTTGACCAAATTTGACCAGCAGCGTATATTAATAATGGGGGTCCAAAAGGGTTGTGACATGGGTCCAAAATAGCTCAAGGTCCAAAAAATGGTTTAAAAGGTTTATAACTATAGGGACCTAAAGTGTAAATCTCGAAATTGCAAGGACCATTACCGCCAATTCCGCCAAGATGCTCCAAGGACTAAAAGTGACAAAGTTTAATAATGCAAGGACCAAAGTTGCCATTTTCAGATTTTCCGGGGGCCAATTTTGCCAATTTTCAAACTTGGAGGACTATTTTTGTAATTTTCTCAAAACTTTATACATTTTTCACCAAAGGACTAAATTTGACAAGTTATGATTTAAAAAGGACCTTTGGTGACTTTTCTTTTGAAATTATGTGCTCAGGGACTGTTTTGACAACTTTTGAAACTTGGGGGACTGAAACTGCAATTTTTGCAAATTTGATATGTTTTTCATCTGATTTTGATATTTTTGCATTTAAAACACATAAAACACTGATTTGTGATATTTTGATCATTTTGATGTGTTTCGAGTGTTTTCGATGATTTTGCGCTTATTTTGTACAAAATGATGAGTATTAGACACTCATCAATCCCCACACTAAGATATTGCTAGTCCCTAGCAATGATTTGAGAAAACATAATGGATTTTAATCTCTTTACCAAAAGCCATTACTCGAGTAGCCAAATGTTTCAGCTCAAGTAAGAACCATGGTACATCGATAACCATGTGATTTTGAGCAAACCACCGCCTTTCAACGGATTTGATTTTGTCTTTACCAAGCCGCACCTTCGGACTAGCCAACTCTTAGATAAATTATCAATATTATCTTTGGTGAGCCGATTACCAATTATGGATTTTCCATCGCCTTTACCACAAGCCATAATCTTGCGGGCTAGCCAACTCTTCACTTTTTAGGATATGGTGAGTGAATACCATACAATTTTGGGCAAATTGCAAGCCATATAAACGGATTTGATATATCTTTACCAAGAGCCGTTTGCTCTCGGATTAGCCAATCCTTTTGTTTATTAGACAAGGCGGATCGATAACCTAATGAGAAAGTGTAAACACTTACTCCAAAAAATTTTGGCCAAAAACGGGAATTAGTGGATAATACATGATAAAATTCGTGAGAATTCCCCACACTTAGAAATGAATATTGCCCTCAATATTCAAAGTACCGCGGTTATGCCGAACCAAAGAACGAAAAGGAAATATTACGCCATTATTTAGAAAGATTTTTTTTTTTTTTTTTTTTTTAAACATGTGGGCATTACCCCACACTTAGGTGGTAGAAAGGGTAAGAAGATGTAAATATGGGTGAAAACCCATATGGTGCGTGCATCGTTTTTGATTTCCGAGTCGCTAGCTTGACTCGATTTCAATTCATTTGTTCATGGGAAGCAAAGTGGAAGAAACAATCTCAATGACTTTCATTCAAGATGTATGAATAAACATCAAGTATGTGAAAGTTCCACACCGATGAGATATACATAGAACCGCTCAAGATAATGGTACATGAAAATGCCGGATCAAAGATAATGTCTTCATTCCCAAGGAGTGAAGAACAGAGAAGTTATCGGATAGGTGAAGAAGAGATAGAAAATCATGATAAACATCATGACTAACTCATCTTCATCTATAGGAGGATCCATATTTTCGTGATTATGAATCTCATCATTTAAGCTTATGTGATCAAGACGAATCTCGGAGTGTCTAGATCAAAGTAGAATTTATCATACTCGCGGAGATATGATATGAGTGAGTTCATCCGAGAACTCCATGAATGTGAATGAATCATACTCGAATTGATATGAGTGGGTTCACTAGTGAACTCCTCCAATGTACATGATTCATAATCGGGAGAGAATTATGAGAATGAAAAGTGGTACCGCCACTAATCTTCTCTCCCATATTATCAAAACAGAGGCTTTCATTTCGGAATAGAATCATCGGAAAGCATGTCACTATCCTTTATGGGGATAGGAGATGAAATAGGTTTCTTTGAAAGCCTCGATTTTAGAAATGAGAAGACCGACATTCAATAATGTTGCTCAAGAGCTTCATCTTTGATTTCAAAGTGTCAAGAATTCATCATTCTCTCTTCTAAGCTAACAAGCTCGTAAGGTGAATCTTCCACATAAATGATGTCTACGCAAGATAACGAATCATTATCATCGAATCGGAGAACATCTCAACATGATCTGCTTGGAAGACAAGAGGAGGAGGATATCACACACATGATCAAGAATTCTCGTGACTCTCCCGGGATCGGGACAAGATCCTCAACACTAGACTTTATCAATTGTCTCGATTCCTTTTCAGAACAAAGGTCGAGATGCTCGCCCCCATAATAAGAGAGTGAGTGTGAATCTCGGTGTGATAGCGCTTGTTTGAGATGGAATCTCAACCTGGAATATCAACCGATCGAGGGGTTGAGAAATATTACTTTTAAAAGGATAAAACCTCCTCGCCATCATCATACGAGCCGCCTTAAGAATTGGGAACGCCTTAGAGCCGCATGCTCTAGGGCTAATGATTCTTCCCTGATTGGCGGGCCTCTCGCTCTTGACAAGCAATTCTCCCATGGTCTTTCACCGCTCACTTGATTCTTAAAATTACTCATCATATCCTCAAGTGTTTTCATTGCGGTTTCAAGATCCCGGAGATTTCATGAGACAACGGCTCTGTGGAGTTTGAGCCGATGGTCTTGTGGAGGTTGGAAATTATCAAACATGTGAGAGTCATAATTGTTGCAAGGAACCGGGTTCCTATTTGACAATCGAGTCAGAATGGGACCTCCACAAGACTCACAACAAGAGAACTGCTGAGTCCGGACATGTGAATCATATGGATTTTGGTTATAACCAAAGTTCGAGCATCACCGAAAACTGCTCATAGACAAACGTGTTTCGGATTGACACTCAAATCCTTGGTGAGGACCTCCACAAAATTCACAACAGTATTGTTGATCATATGAAGAATAGTCGGGCTGTGGTGGGTAATTGGAAAAGTTTGAGGAGTCGTTAAATGAGTTCTGATTAGGATCATAATCAAATGAATTCCTTGAACCACAAAACAAACAACTCCCGTTATGGATATCATTACCACATTGTACACACGTACACCAACGACAGTGTGAACCAAAGAGAGGTTCACCACAACCGACACAAGGAATAAACGATTGCATTTGAGAGTTATGAAGAGGAATCAGTTTATTCAAAGGATCAACAAAACCTACATGGTGATCCGGATGACTATCGTGTCTCAAGAACATTCAGAAAGATCGGAGGTGGGACAAGTGGTGTGCTCGAGAGCTAGCAATTTCCACCACTTCGCTATGGTCTCCTGCTCGTTCTTGAGAAACGTGAAGATTAGGCAAGTCATTCTTGCTAGTCACCGGTGTTTGAACAGGTTCATCGTAATCAATTCTAATTCTCGACCTTTTTTCATCGGCTTGAGTTTGTTCGATTAGATTACGGGCTCTATCTTCAAAGAAAGTGTCCTCGTAATCCTCGGTGGGTGCTTGGGGTAGCTCCGATGTTTGAACTGGTTTGTCATGATTAGAATGTATTTCAGGTTGTGGCGGGTGGTCGAAATAACTTTGAAAAGCATTTTTGATGGATAATTCGCACGAATTGCAAAATTCGCTTGAACTAGGACCTCCACACCGCTCACACACATATTTGACGATGAAGTTGACGAATGTCGACATAAGAATTAAACATATAGAGGATTAAGAAGAGAATCAAATGGTTGAGAGGATACGAAGAATAGAATTAAACCAAGAAAAGAGGGTAAGAGAAATAGAATCAACGAATACGAGGATCGAGAAGAGTATTTTGTGTTTTTGACAAGAAAACATAAACATATACAGATGGATGGTATGAACAAAGAGTGAATATCCAAATAACTAACTGCTAAACGAAGATTATCAAGAGACTCCCAAGAATGGCGCCAAAATTTGATGCGCCAAGAAACTGGCTAAGTTCTCTCACGCAAGCGTAAGAAAACTTAAAGCGCCTTAAGCACGAAATCAATGAAGATCCGAGGAGTATAGTGTTTCCCGGTCGTTATGTCCCAAATGAGCTATGCAATGGATTATCAAACGCTTAGTGATCGCGAGATTTGAATCGAAAGGAGATTGTGGATTATTATGACTAAGGAAAAGTATACAAACTACAAGGGCTAAAATGCAAATTAAAGGAAATTAAAAAGATAAAATCTATTAAATAAACGCTATCACTATATTTAAAGTGATGAACGTTTAAAAACTTAAAACTAAAAACTTACGTTTAAATAAAAATTACGTAAACGTAATAAAATAAAAAGTGAAATCTAAGAAATAAAAATCCTAAAAATATGAAAAATACATTTTTACAAACCTAATGATATAAGAAACTTTTTAGAGAAAGAAAATTATTTTTATAACTAATTAATTAATTATTATTAATTAAAAACTATTTTTAACTAATTAATAATAACCTAAAATACAAGAAATTAGGAAATAAAGCTAGAAAAATAAAATTAAGACTTAGAAAAATTTAAAATATCAAAATAGAATTTTCAAAACTATTTTTGTATTTTTCTGAATATTTTTCTATTTTCTATGAATTTTAAACTATTAAAAACTAATTAAATTATTTAAAAATACAAATTTAACTAAGAAAAATCTAGAAAAATACTTTTTTCTCTTTTTATATTTATCTTAACTTAAGAAAATTGAAAACTTATTTTTTTGAACCTTTTCTTGATTTTTTATATTAAATGCTATTTAAAAAGACTTAAAAACTCATTTAAAATAGGAAAAATAGCAAATCAACTTAGAAAAATCTGAAAATTACAGGAAAACTCTAAAATAAAATAAGTAATCTATGAAAAATGGAAAAACATGGGGTTGTGTGGGAGAATCTAAGGCTGCTATGTAACTGATCCTAATAAGCTACTAGAAAATAAGCTAATAAGCTCTAAACTACACCAAACCGCTACATGAAGCTACTATATGCTAAAACTACTCTAATGGAACCGAAGCAACTACTCCTAACCACTAAATAGCATTTACCAGAGATTAATGCAACTCGCTACTCTAGTTAAACAAGCTAATCGACCCTATGTTCTAGCTAATCAAACAAATTTTATTCACTAAGCTAGAGTGAAACCAAATGTATAGTTCTAAAGACCACCTACCAGAGAACATTTAACCAAAGTATCACTTATAAGGACCAAGAATGAAGCGATGAAGATCAAACAAAATGGCACAAATGAGACAAGAAAGGTCGCAGATGCAGAGTCGATGCATAATGTAAAAACAGTCCTATGATTAAGCTAATGTAACTACTAATTCAATAAGCTAATGCAAAACTAAAATGTAGAATTGAAGACTACCTAGCAAACTACAATTTGACCAAATATCGACCCTATCATCTTGAATTGAACAGGTGCATCCACTGCAAGATTTGCAAAAAAACCAGATTTATGGACAGATTTGACTTTTTAAAGAAACTGAAAGGTTGACTATTTCCAACTTTGATCTGATTTTATGGATTGATTATGTTAAAATGAGCTATGATAAACTGATTTTAAGCTAAAACACTAAGTTATACATTAATAAGAAGAATTATGACTAGTAAATCCTTGACAGTTAACTGTCAAGGAATTGGAATTGGTAATTTGACTTTGATGGTATATAGGCTGAGATAATTGACAGATATGATTCAATTTAAGTTAAACAAACTTAAACCACCAAGTTCTAAACACTGAACAGACCTATATTACAGTTAAATCAGCAATGCCAAACACCCTTTATCTTAACTATTTTGTAATCAAAATAAGCTAAACACTAAACACACTTCAATTAATGATCAAACTGAGTTTGAATGACTAAAATATAACTGAATAAACACCTTTAAACTAATTGTGACCACATTTAAACAGACAACAATGAAATGCAATATTGGATAAAAAACTGAAAAATGGAATACAACTCACATAGGTCCAGCTGGTTGCAGGCTTAAAACCAAACCCAAACCTGACCTAAACTAATCTATTCCAACCCATTTTCATCCTCTGCAACAACCCAAGATCCAAATTCCATCCTCTTTTGACTTTTGTTGACTTTTATTGACCACACACCCAAGTTACTTGAAACTTAATGATAAGCTTATAAAAAGCTAAAGTAAGCTTAAATAAGCTTACTTGATTATAACATGAGCTAATTAAAACCTTAAATATGGAATTGGAAACTTGGAAATTTCCACAGTAACCAACAAACTTGAAATTTGATGAAAACTTAAAACTTATACTCAAAAGTACCATTCAATGTTATTTTAACTTAAAAGAAATACAAATTAACTGAAATTACAACATTGTTATTAAACTAAGACATTGATTAAAAAAAACGACATAAGAAGAGTTTTTATAAAAACTAACTACCACCCTAGCTTGCTTCCTTCTTCTTTCTTTTATACCCATCATCATTTCTCTCTTATCCTGAGCAGTTCCCACCATCATTTCTGACCTTTGGATGAGTTTGAGTTAATCTTGGCCTTTTATTCATTTTTGGCGGGAAAAGAGAATTTGACAGCTAAGATGAGATAGAGTGTTTGGTGAGTGAAGGATTATTGTTATTTGGATTGTAGGAGATGTGGGGGGACAGGTTTAGGGATAAGGTGAGGAGGGTTGAGTGTGTGCAGGGGTTGCAGGGCTCAAGTGGGAGGGATAAGGAAATTGGCGCGTGTTTGGGATGTTGACCAAATTTGACCAGAGCAGATATTAATAATGGGGGGTCCAAAAAGGGTTGTGACATGGGTCCAAAATAGCTCAAGGTCCAAAAAAATGGTTTAAAAGGTTTATAACTATAGGGACCTAAAGTGTAAATCCTGAAATTGCAAGGACCATTACTGCCAATTCTGCCAAGATGCTCCAAGGACTAAAAGTGACAAAGTTTAATAATGCAAGGACCAAAGTTGCCATTTTCAGATTTTCCGGGGGCCAATTTTGCCAATTTTCAAACTTGGAGGACTATTTTTGTAATTTTCTCAAAACTTTATACATTTTTCACCAAAGGACTAAATTTGACAAGTTATGATTTAAAAAGGACCTTTGGTGACTTTTCTTTTGAAATTATGTGCTCAGGGACTGTTTTGACAACTTTTGAAACTTGGGGATCAAACCGCAATTTTGCAAATTTGATATGTTTTTCATCCGATTTTGATATTTTTGCATTTAAAACACATAAAACACCGATTTGTGATATTTTGATCATTTTGATGTGTTTCGAGTGTTTTCGAGATGATTTTGCAGTTTATTTTGTACAAAAATGATGAGTATTTAGACACTCATCACAAGTCTTCAAGAATTTAGTGTCCTAACGAGATATTGTGGATGATCTCTTGGCTCTAGACTCAATTGTGCATATTTGGTTCTGTGTTGGGAGACTAGGAGTAGGTCTCTTCTTCAATATCAACAATCTCTAAGAGAAAGTCGATAGATAATGCTCTGCCTCCGTGAGAAATGAAACAAGTCCTTTTAAGAGGAACTTGAGTAGCTTGGAAGTTCTAGTGCAAAGGCATCACCGGGTCCATGATGTCTTGTCTTCAATACCGGTGTTACCTTAGTAACCACCAAGAGCATATGAATTGAACCCGGTTTCGCCCCTAAGGTTGAATTGATGGAGGATATTTCTTTTCACCCTTTTTCACATTCGGTTCTTTTCATTCTTCAACCCTTCAAGGCTTACCGAGACTTCATTACTAGAACCTTGTTGGGTTTATTCCGTTCTAGCTCTATCTCACCGGCACTCTTCCCAAATCTCACTTTTTCTCCTTTTTCAATATACCTACGGACTCTACACTAACTAGTGGATTGTCCTCGGTAGATCCCTCCTGCTCGGCCGGATCGTGGGAACAAATACCTAACCTAACCATCCTTATAACACCATGCATAAAGTAAATTGGTCGGTCTTTTGGTATTGTTCTTTCCTTCATGAAACCAATTGAAAATCATTTGAAAACAATCAAGGTACTTGTGATACGAGATCAAAGCATTTTGTACCTTAATAGTTTTGATAATTTAGAAAACCTCCCTCAACATGTGCGTGTGATTTAGAATTTGTTTGCCACATGGAGGCAAGAGGACTTTGAAATATTTTCTTTGATCACAATTTTCATACGAAAAAGTCATTTGATTTTCTTGGTAAAATTCTCCCTCAATATGTGCATAGGATATTTTAAAACATTTTATCACATGAGGCAAGAGTTCTTTGAAGCACATCCACAATCACAAAATCCATTAAGAAAACCATTTGAAAACACAATCAAGGTACTTTATAATCTCTTTTAAAAACTTTTGTACTGATGGTTTTGCTCACCTCAATATGTGCTCGAGATTCGAAAGCGCTTAGCACATATGAGAGAGCAACCGCACAACCGAATCAAACGATCAACTTTATCAAATTTCATTATTAAATCACAAATTCTCCCCGATCAAAATATCAAACTTTGAGATTTTGGATCCCAAGTGATTTAATTAGGTTTAGAAAACATGGGAGAAAATGTGGCCTTGTTTAAATACTCATCTGGATTTTGGATAAATCCTCCTCCTCAACATGTGCATTGTGTATTTGAAATCGTTTGGCACATGGAGGCAGGAGTGCCTTTGAAGGACTAAAACCAATTCCATTAAAACAGATTTGAGATTTAAATCACGATCTCTCACCCAATCAAAGATTTTAAACCATTTGAGATTAGTGATCCCAAAAGATTTAAATAATTTAGAAAATTTTGGGGAAAGACGTGGCAAGATTTAATTTTTAAAAAATGACAGATAAGGACCAATTTAAGACATTAAAGATTGTTAGTGTCAGGTATGATAGTTTTTAAGAGATCTTTTAGTAAAATAAAACAATTTCACAATCAAACAAGAATGTAAAAATTTCATTTTGAAAGACCTTGATTCTAAAGAAAAATCATACCATGACATAACATTAAATCTTTAGATCACCACTTATTTTCATACAAACGGACTCTTTTGAAGATATATTGTTTGAAAATACTTTATTTTAAATCACTCTCCCTCAATCGATGACCGAAGTCGATAATTGAGTGACTAATGTTTTGATAAAAGAAGTCCGGTGATTTTCAAAATTTAGTCCAATATATTTTCAAACAATATTTTCCATTTTCAAAACAATTTAATCAAATTTTTCAAAATTGTTTAAAATGGTATCCCGCACAAAGATACGTTAGTGGTTCGAGAAGCTTTTGTTGTTGTTGCCGAGGGTTGAAGAAAACCGTCACGATGCGATGAGACTTCTTCTTACGTTGCATTTTGAATGCCAACCGAGGTCAATTAAGCTCGCTTTCTTCAATCACTTAGAAGAAAACCATCTGCGATGCAATGAGACCTCTTATGTTGCATATATGCCAACTCTCCATTGAAGTCCAATTAAGCTCGTTTCTTCATTTGTCAACCCAAGAAATAGTTACCCTTTCCTTTCGCATCCAATCATCATCATTAGTGGGAT
The DNA here is from genome assembly GCA_022545495.1 of Chrysanthemum lavandulifolium. NCBI lineage: Eukaryota > Viridiplantae > Streptophyta > Magnoliopsida > Asterales > Asteraceae > Chrysanthemum > Chrysanthemum lavandulifolium. The sequence goes on from CM040244.1 coordinate 212,362,893, forward strand.
CCGGATCGGGAACATTCTTATATCCATGATATCTCGCATACGTTAGTGAACACACATATGATATATGGTGGTCGACATCACCCATAACAAAGAATCGACTAATTAAAGTCAATTCAACATAACAATCGATCATATATAGCATGGGAATAATGTGTTCATCAAACTTTAATCATCTAAACCTAACAATCATATCCTAGAAACCTAGTCCTTCAACATAGGCAATTATATTTTTCGATAAACACGAGGATAATTAAGAAAGTCCGTTAGATGATATAAATTTGAAAAATATTCTTCCCTCAATCAATGACTCTTTTTCTTGAAAAGTTTTAAAAGTGTGAAGTCATCGATTGAGTTTTGCGAATTAATACGAAAACTCGATCCCGATTGATTTTTTCAAGCAACTCATTTTACCACCATTTTTGAAATACAACAAATATTTTTCTGAAGAATTATAGACGGAAAAACATTTGTGTAGGAACAGCAGTCCTTCGACATACTTTCCTTAAATTGTTTTAGGATATGTGCACGAAATATTTGAAAATTGTTTTAGCGCAGCACTTTCCTTTCTTTTGAAGAGCGGGTTGCTATCTGAAATAATAGCAAGCCATGGTTAAAGCACGGGTTACAGTCTGAAGTAACTGCAAGCTATATTTTAAGACATGTTTAAGAAAGAATATTTACACCTCCTGCTCGAACTTCATCTATGGTCCCGTGCCATTATTGAATGACATTTCTAAGACCGTAGATGTTATCGATACCAGAAGACATGTCATAGAAAAACATATTTTTGGTATTTTTTTTGAATTTTTCTGATTTTTATGGGATTTTTGAAGGTTTTATATTTTTCTATTTTCTTTTGTTGGTTTTATATTTTTCTATTTTCTTTTTGTTGGTTTTATATTTTTGTATTTTGTTTTTCGAATAAATATTTACAAGGATAGAGTAGATGATATAGTTTAAGAAGATGATGATACGAGTAGCGAGATAAGGATATCATGCAGCCCCGTTGTAGAAGATAGAAGTCATCATCCCTAAAACTTTCACCACCAAAGCTTTCGAGGCTCTTGCATTGAAGAAAGAAATTGAACCATCTGAAAGTGAGACTTTGGCGCTTCCCCAAACCGAATATCCTATAGTCGAGCAGATTCAAGCTCTATTTCAAGCTTGTTTTAGCCAGTGCATGCAGAGAAGCACACCATTATCATAAATCCCGCCGCTCCTTTCAAGAATAATCACCGTGATTCTTCGCTCGAGGTTATATCATCAACAAGAATAACAAAGATCGTATCATCCCACACATAAAACAATCTTCTCAAATTTCCTTTTCAACCGACGTCTCAAGCGATCCATTCCAAAAGGTGTCAAGAGAACAATTCCACGTAGTTGAATTGATGCGATCGGTCTCTTTGTATAATGCTCAAGAACTCTCCCAAATACACATCATGAGGGTAATGAAGAACAACTCCCCAATGTTCACATCTTTCGTCCCGATGAATGTGTATGAAGCTCAAGAACTCAAGTACACCAATATCCAAGAACTCTCCGAATACACATCATGCCCTAAGGAAAACACCTCCCAATGTTTGTGGTAAACAATGGCTTTTTCCCGATGATCGTATGAAGCTCGAGGACCAAGTACACACATTCCCCAAAGAGAGAACAACCGATAACATTGAAGAAGCAGTCGAATCATCGATTATCTCGGGTGACAATCTGCGGATGTCAACACCGAATAAGTGATTATATCTTTGAATCACGATTAAGCCCTCAAGTAAAACAAATGAGCATCCCTAATGTACACAATTCTCTCCCCGATGATTGTGATAACATCGAGATCATCACACACCAATGTACCTCTTATATCTTCGTAAACATTCTCTAACATCGCTTCCCCACATAGTTGGAATAAGAATACTAAACGCTTGATGAGTAAAACCTTGAGTTTCTCTGCGGTCATGACATTTGTTTTCCCGGATACCTTCAATCACTTAGAAGAATTAAGTTCATCAAGTTTACTCGCCATGAGTCAAACCTTGAGTTTCTCTCATGGTAATAACATTTGTCTTCCCGGATATCTTCAATTACTTAGAAGTATTAAGTTCATCAAGTTTACTCGCTTAGATGCTTGTCTCCTTACCCCTTTCTCGGTTTTGATACTTGTAATCAAGAACTCTTTGAATGCCCAAATACTTGAAATTTGTTGAGAAGATCGCTTGAAGTCTCGTGAGAATCAACATGTTGAATAATGTGAGCAAGTCTAATTGGGGATTAAATTCGACATATCACATTCCCCAATTAGTGCTCTCCCTAAACCGACAATCTTTATGATGAATGCTTGAATTAAGAAGAAGTCTTTGGATTATCAAATGCAACAGGTCTTTAGTCTTCTAACATGCGCAGAAAATGTAGAACCGATCAGACTCGACCTTCTTCAAGATTGTCCGGTTGGGGAATAGATAGTTAACATCTTCAACTCACACCAAAAGCATCCCACCAAAAGCATCCCAATTAACATACATCTTGCAAATCCCTTAACTAAAATCCTCCCAATCAAACAAGAATGTAAAGATGTTCATCAAGGAAATCAAGACAAGCAGTCAGAACGAACACACAAGATGGTAACACCAAACTACCAATTACATCAAACAAGAACGAGAGATTGTTCGAATCATCATGTTGATGTATACGTGAAGCATTAACCGGAAGCACTTTGTCGATAAACTCATCAATCCGAGTGAAGATGTCAACCAACGGCTCTTAAGAAGAAACTCCATGTAAAGATGATCCGAGAAGAAGCTCGGTTCTTACATGAGTTAGGAGCCGTTTGACCATATATTCTCAAATATTAATCAATCATGCCAAAATTCACACTTTTCTCCCCTCAAGAATTGCATACGGAGATGCCATTCTTGATTAAATAAGTGAAAATCATCCGAATGTTCTATTCACACTTCTCCCGCAAAATAAGCACGTGATGTCGCCATCTTCATTATAATCGAGCAAGTGGAATGAGAAAACAATCGATGGTAGCCCGGTTCACTTGTTGATCAAGCGCATGGAAAAAGTATGAAGCATGTTGATGAGAATGGTCATAATAGAAGATTTTCTTCTTCGAAGATAAAGCGCATCAAGCGTACACTTTTCTTTTCTATAGAGTACGAGGCATGAACTGTTGTGTTCATACGTCATAAGAAGACTTCTCTTCTTTCAAAGATAATGCGCATCAAACGCATACATTTCTTTTCTTTAGAGTACGAGGCATGGTATTGTGTTCATACGTCATAATCTCTCTTTTCAATCTCTTGGCAAAACATGTAATCAACCCCATTATCATTCAAGAGGCTCTTTGTAGTGACAAATGATGGAGAAAACCCAATATGATGAATTTGACCTCAAGAAAAATACCCTAAACTCGTGACTTAAACTTGCACATATGTAACAAAGAGCGGTGCGAGACTTCATGCCCATTAGAATCTCTAAGTACTCTATACTCTTCAACCAACCAACCATCGAGTATAAGACGATATCACCTCTTGAAAATCCACAATTGAATGTGACATCGAGCACTACAACGTAACTCCTTTAAGTGATAGTTATTTTGAGGTGATAAGAGCCCAATTCCCCAAGTGGTAAAAGAAAAGGTAAAAGTCACCCAACAATAACTAGATTTCCAAGTCTTCATTTTTGATAATAAGCTTGAACAAGGATCTCAAGTATCTTCATCCAACCATCCCCGATACCTTCGGATACTAAGTGCACTCGCCGTGATATTTCACTTCAACCTCAAATAAATAATATTGAATTAACGCGTTGTCACATCTTCTCGAATCGCTCAAATCTAGCCTTCTTTGACATTTAAATGAACTTTGATAATGGTTTCATCCCGACCATGGTCAAAAAGCACATAACCCCGTAAAACCATGTAATAACCAAACCGCCATGACGAATATCCAAACACACATCCAATTTATGAAGTACACCCTTTATCCTTTCTTCAAATGTAACTCAGAACACCAAAGATCGAAGACCCGAGATACGCTTTCTTTTCTCCAAGATGGTTCCATCATCACGGATTTTACAATTCTATAGTTTAAACCGAGAAATTGTTTCTTTTCGGGATTTTACAAAACCAAGAATAAACCGTATGATAGTTCCGAAATGCACTTTACAATTACCAAGATATTTCCATTGTCACGGATTTTACAAGTCTCGATTTAAACCGAGAAATAGGTTCTTTCGGATTTTACAAAATCAAGACAAAACCGTAAACAATGTCGACTTGAATGTGTTATGACAACACCGGTTTCGTGAATATCTGCTTTAGGGGAACATGCATGCTCATCAACTGCTCATTATCCAACATCAACATTATCATCAACCATCCAATAAACACCTTGGTAAACACATCACACACGATTCTCTTCGGCAATTGCAAAGTGACAACATGGAGAAGTAAACCGATATGCCAAACTTGATCATGAAGTGAACTTCCCTGCATTGTTACTTAAACTTGTACTAATCCTTGTGAAGAAGAAACGGTGTACCCAATGTACAAAACCTCTTGACATTCTCAATCGAGTGAGACATCAGTAGTGATAGCAACGTTAGCGCCAAGCGAGAAAGAATCACAAACGTAACTAAATAGCCAAGTCTTTATCACCCTCAATAAATGCCCAAACAAGTCATCTTCGCGGAAGGGTAGAAAGAAAGAAGACGAAATAAGTAGACGCGCCCGGAGAAACCTCACTTCAAATCCAAATAAGAAATAACGTCTAAACAACACCGTAGTCAATCATTTGATCAATAAACACTTCATGTCGTGACAAAAAATATTCTCCGTGAAAATGCATAGACCAAATTATTAAACCCCATAACCCATCGAATATCATCATCAAATCACATCACATCATCAAGACACTTCAACAAATCCAAATCTCATAAACCTCACAAGATCCTATCTTGTGACGTCCAACCGTCCAACACCCAGATCCATAATGACTAAATCCAATCAATTTATGCTTTGATAAACCCACCTGATCAATTTAAATCCCATCCATCTCAAATACCTACTTATGTTCGGACCACCAAACGATTAGTCTTGATGTCCAAAATTATAAGCTCTTTGTAAACCCAATTATTTGAATGTTTCAAATAATTAACCAAGTGTAATCCAATATTTGGTCATAATCCAACACAAGTCCAGCCAATGATATTTAATCAAATCCATATTCAAAAGAACTAACACACCATAATTGTGATAACCCATTCGAATGTACTCACACGTCAAAATGTATTCATTATTCATTTTCATGAGTATTGCTTGGGCTTAAGACAATCATACGGCCCAAATGTCTCACGTCTCATGACCAGAAAAGAGATATGACATTTAGAAGGCCTGGTTAGAATTATAGTGTCACAAACTCAGAGATGGCTAGAACTCATACTCGGCCCAAGTTTCATCAATTATTGGGAGGCCCGGTTTACCCAACATAACTCAACAGTAGTAATATTCACCCTACCCAAACATAAAGGGAGTATATAAGCAATACTTACTCATACTCTTACCCTAAAAATTAGTAACATCTCAACCCTAATCTCAAACTCATACGCCCCCATCTCTGCCTTCACAATCAAATCCAAAAAAACTCTCCCAATAATACATCTCCATCATACAAGACACATAACAAAAATACCGATTCATATTACAAAACAAAAGCAATAACGATTCTTAACTCACAAAGTAATCCTCCTATTTGCTTCATATATCGAATGGTATAGGCACGAATCACAGTCTTGTAAATTACACACGTCTAGCCACAGGGATGGCAATAGACGAGGATTGACATAGCCACAGGGATGGCTAGGATCTTGGAAGGTTCTATGGCACTTTTGATTTTGGGTAGGTTGATCCATTTAATCACTTTGATTAGTATAGCATACTCGAGCTAATGAAAATCGTTTTAACATTAATTGTTAAAGACGTTTCATGTTTCGAACAGTAATTATAACGAGCATATGATTCTTGTTTTTTTTTTTTTTTGTTTATACCGAAAGAAAAACAAGATAAAACACTCTTGTTTTTAATCTTGCTTTGATTTTCGAACAACAAACAAAAACTTAAATAAAGTGAGATCTGTGATGTAATCTTCTTGTGTGTATAGATCTTGTATGGTCTAAGAGTTTTGAGAACCACACACAACCAGAAGTGAAGCTGAGATTGTTCATTTTGTACATGGACCTTTTTTTTTTTTTCCGTTTATGTTGTATGAGTCCAGATCTGTGATGAGATAAGGGTCTCGATAATGATTTGAGATTGAGTCTTGATTAGTGATGAGGTCTTGTTTTGAGGTCTTGGAAGAGGGTTAGATAATCCTTGTTGATGTAGATTAGTACATGAAGTTTTTGTAAACTGCTGTTGTTTAATGAAATTATGGACTGATGATGTTTCTAAACTGAGGTCGTGAGTTTGAATCATTGGTAATTGGTATATTGTGATATAATGGTTGTGGTCTTGTGGTCGATTCTCCTTCTTCCTTTCTGTCTTAACTATGTCAAAAGCCCAAGTCGCTACCAATATAATGCACCAAGTCGCCACGACAAGTCGCTAGGCTAACTCGCCACGACCAAGTCGCTAGGCTAACTCGCCACGACCAAGTCGCTAGGCTAACTCGCCACGACCAAGTCGCTAGGCGAACTCGCCACGACCAAGTCGCTAGGTTAGTCATAGCGACTTGTAAAGACAAGTCGCTATAAGAGGTGCAATGCATCCGTCGGTTTTGTGTCAAATCGCCAAAGAAGATTTTTATGTTTTCGATGAGTTTTTAGGCTACTTTTCCGACCACCTTCATACTAAACCCAGAAAAACTATCATAAAAACTGCTACTTTAGACCCGTTTGACCACAAAGATGACAGTTTGACCACATTTTTTTTTTCACGGATTGGTAACAAAAATTGTCTAATAAGATGTTATAACTTGTTTGGACCCAAAAGAGACACAAGGAAAGATATAAACATGAATGACCAGGACATTTTTGACCAAAAATAAGATACACAAACCATGTAAAAACAGTTTACCCAAAAGATAAAAACATTCAGATCCGAAAAACAAGGTAAAACATATTCCGACCATAAAAAGGTACAAAAACAGTTAACAACAAGATCCAAAAACCATAAAAAAACAACACAACACAATAACCTTGGCTCTGGTACCAATTGTAGGATCGTGTATATTATTGTGTTGATGATTCGGGTGGTCTTGGGAGATCAAAGTACATGTTTTCCATTAGAGAGAGAAAGTTAGAGAGTTGGGTGTTTTCTTGGTAGAGAGTTACTTCACAAAATGTAGAATATTAGATTGAAGCACCACCCTTCCATGGATGGAAGGGTATTTATACTACACAATACACGACCTCCTATCGGCTGTGGATCGTGGATACGATGGGTAAAGACCCGTCCTTCCTCCACGGTGTTGCTCTAAACTAAACTACGCTACAAACTAACTAATAAACTGCTAAATAACGTAAACAGCGACAAATCTACGAGCTAACATATGCTAGACCATTATTGGGGTGACCGACTCTTTAACATGGAATTTTCTAATTCCTAACAGAATCCGTGGTTCATCTGTTTGGCCAATGGTCGGTAGGGGTTTGGTCCAATCGGTGTAGTAAGGAGGGTTGTCCCTTTGTGTGAAGTCAATGTTTGCTTCCGGATTGAGCCAATCCATGTTGTTAGACATAGCTCGGCGATGTTCTCAAGATGATATTCGACCTCGAGGCGCTTTTCGAGTCAGTCTTTTAGAAGTTGAAACGCTTCATTCTTGATTCGCTTCAACTCGATTTCGTCATTTTCTTCACATGGAACTTTTCTTGCAAAAGTTTTGCGTGCTCAATGTAGAACCGTCTACCAAGTCTTGACCTTCATCGGGTAGGAGTTTGATTGACAAGTGTGGAGAACCATTCAAACTCTTGGTTTTATCGTCATCTAGCCATGATACGACATCGGCCGAGTCGTCTTCTTCTTCTTTTGGAAGGCCTTGATGATGATTTTGGTTTCGCACTTGTTTGGGTGAGGTGGGTTGTTGGAGGGCTCAAGGACCTCTTCATCTTCACCACCCGTATACTCAAAGTAATCACCGTTTTTGAGTCGGGGTGGTAACTCGGAATCGTCCCGAGGTTTTCGGTTGAAGAACGAGGAGGGACCTTTGTTGAACAGAGTCCTTTGAGGAGGGTGGCATCGAAGAAGATTCACCGCATCGCTTCGACGCTTAGGTGCGTAGTCTTTATCCTTATCCTTATCTTCATCGTCCACGGACGTTTCACCTTTCTCGCTTCAAATCTACAAGCTTGAAGTTGGTAATCAAGCAATGCTTGATACAATTTTGCTTCTTCGAGTTGAACATCGCAGATTGTGGCGACATTTGAGTCACAAGCTTGGCTACCAATTCATTATTCGAGAACACGACCGGATCGGTCGGATTGATTAATGACGGTTAAGGGTGTTGATCGAATAGTTTGCTTGGCGATCCGCATCGATTTGGATAAAGTTGTCTCGTGAACAACTCCTTTGTGACCTTAGGAACGTACTCCAGAAGGTACTTTTTCGTGTAGCCTTCGATCATTTCGTTCATTTCCTCCTGACGGTGTTGTTTCATGAATTCCTGAACAAACTCCCTTTCTTTCTGCATCTTGTCTTTCTCATCATTTAAGTATTGTATTTGGTCAGCAAACCAATTCAGTTTTCTGTAGAGCACGTCCTTCTTTCTGACTTGTTGGACAGCTTTCACAATTCTTTGATGAGTCTGAGAGATCCAAGATCGAGGTGGTTTCTTCACAGATTTGGATGATGATTTGGTTGATCTCTTTGATGGTGGTGGTGAGGAGTGAGATGATGAGTCTGATGAGGAGGAGACATGAGGAGATTCGGGGTCCTTTGGAGGTACAGAAGTATCCTCCTTGGAACGAGTTGGACTGTTGAGAAGAAAGTCATCATAATCCTCTTCGTCATCTTGTCCAGATTTAACCTTTGCCTCCGTCTGTTCCTTAGCTTCTTCATCAGTTTTCACTTTCTCAGTCTTATCCTTTTCTGGTTCCTCAGTGTGATGTTCAGTAGACACCTCCACAAGCGTTTGTTGTTGCACAAGAGTGGTGGCACCAGATCCCTTATCGGGTCGATTAACCGCATCAGGACCTGGTGAAGAGTGGACAGCACCACTTGATCCTCCGGGGCCACCCATTTGTTCTTGTTTAAATTCCTTAGCCTTTTGAAGGTGTCTGACGAATTTAAACTTCTTCCTGTATGATTGATCCAGTAGCTCTTCTTCTTCTTCAGAGCTTTCATCATAGGGCACCAATGCAGGAGTCTTCCCTTTATCGGCTTGAGGACTTGGAGGTTTTGGTACGAATGGAGTTTCATCCTTGCGGTTTGAGTAAGTAACCTCTTCATCGATTCAAGACCTTGAGCTTTCATTCAAAAGCTTTCTTTTGTTCGAGCTTGGGGATAGGGATGGGGTAGCTTCCTTAGATGGAACAATCCTCTTTGTGGAGGGTTCCTCTTGGGAACTTCCTTTGACTCTCAATGCTTAATGCACTTCCAAGACTCGCCTCTTACGGTTCGCCGGTAGGTGTCCCGTAAGCCTTTTCATCAAGATGGCCAACTTTTCCTTCTTTAACGGCTACCCAATACCTTTTGTACGCTTCCGACTTTTTGATTTCCTTTGAAAGAAGGTGATCGGGCAACTCAAAGACCTGTTTCTTTGTAGACGATTCTTTGATTTCGACGGATAGTATGTGTTCATCAAGATGTCATGATTATCCGGGTCATTGAGTCTCATGGGGATATCGGGATGAAGTGTAAGAGCTCTGTATCAACAGTTTGGTGTATCCGACATAGGAATTTTGGAGCCAAGTTTCTTATGAGACAAAGATCATATCTTCCCATAGCGATTGCTTCAATTATGATGTCCTTCTTATTGATCAACGACGAGAAAATTTGCGTTCCATGAGCTTGGGATGCTCATAGCCACCGTCACGACTAGAGACCGATTTGGTGATGATCATATAGAGTGTCCTCCATGGTTGAGGAATATTCTTGACTCCACGTGAGAGTGCTTAGAAAGGATTCCTTTAGCTTCATCATAACCAATATCTATCAAGAATTGCGGTGCGGTCTCTTGAAGGGGGTAGCAAAGAAGTCGGTTGGAGCGATGTCCGGAATGATGAGAACAACTCGTAAGTCATCGGGAGTGATAGTGACTTGTTTGTGATTAAGAGTCACATTCACAAGATTTTGACCGATGATCCTCGCATGGAATCCCGAATTGTTGAATGTAAACCTCGAACGGGCGTGGCAGAGTGTGAGAGCATGTTTTGGTAGGGATGATTCACGAGAATATCCACCGCAATGAGACAAGAAGATTACGAGCATGTGAGTGTGTCAAAGTCAACCCTAAGGTTGTTCTTTCCAAGCTTTCTCGGATAGCCATTTGGGAAGATATCGACAATTGTCGAACTTCTTGTGCATCCACATTCATTTGTTCACCATGTCGTGATCTCGAAATAACATTAGCCAAAAGAACCAACATATCGAAAGACATAATGTTAGTCAACGTAAAGTTTTATTGTCTAGTTAATGAATGTACAAGTGATAATGATTGTTACGAGTCCTAAGTCACTTGTTTGTCCAATAGTCTTAATGACGCCGTGAAATGTTTCGTGAGTTAGTTAACTTTAAGTTTTAAAGTTTATGTTATCACTTATTGTTCACAACATATTAAACGATTAAGTTTATTAGTGACATTATTGGATTCGTGACGTTATGATTAGTTTATTTACAAGTTTGTACATGTAACAATTCATCATGAAGGTCAATCCGAGGTTAAGCGTAGTATTGGCAAAGTTAGCGTAAGCGGTGATAGACATATGCGTGAGCGAAAGCTTACGCGTAGGATCCTAACTTACGCGTAAGAAATGTTACGCGTAGGAAAAGGGCACCTTATGCGTAGAGCTTACGGCAGTGGCGTGATATAAACCTTACGCGTAAGGCTTACTCGTAAGAGTAGACCTTATGCGTAGAGGTCCGCTTACGCATATCCTTCACGGGATACGCGTAGTCCATTGTAGAACCTTACGGCGAAAGCGTATGCGTGAGGATTATTCTTACGCGTAACATGACTACGCGTAGGGTAATCCTTATGCGTAGAGTTGCAAATGACCTTGATTCTGAGTATTACGCGTAGCAAAGCCTGAAATAAGTTCATCAAGTCATCAATATTAACACAAAACTTCATTTTAACAACATTTTATGGCATGAACATTCATAGATAGATTACGCGTAAAAAGTCATACGCGTAGGTCAAAACCCTAAGGGTTATGAATTACGCGTATGAAATTTAACCATGGGATTTGCACAAGACTTTTTCTGGTAGTTTAAGAGTGTTGAGGGAGTCTTTATACCAAGTTATAACACCTAACTCGTTGAGAATCAAAAGTTACCCAATATTATGAACATTAAACCCTAAATACAAATTGTTCACCAATTCGTGTTTCTGGGTGGTTAATAGCAATGGAAATTATTAATTCAACAACTTAAGACTATATCCCAACAATCTTTTATACCAAAACACTTCACATTTGGAAAAACCCAAATCGACACATAAACCCTAATTTTCAAAACTCATTGATAAGTGTTTCTGGGTGGGTTTTGATGGTTAAAAGGATATCCTTGATGTATTTAAAACGTTTTGACACCTTCTTTTTAACCACAAACGTCCACACAATGATTGTGTGTTCATATGCTTATGCGTAGAACACATAATCACGCGTAACATAATTTTTAACCGTAGGATTTGCATGATATTGAAAACCTTAGCTTAAAAACATGTTAAGATCACAAAACAACTTACAAAGTGAAGATCAAAAACACGGATTTCTTGATTAATTCTTAGGCGTAGATGATAAAGGTTGAGTGTCATAAATGAGAAGTGAAGAAGTAGGTGGGGAAGAGTTTTTATTAAAAGTAACTTTAACATTTTGATGCTTTAGTCCCTCCACCTTTTCCTTTTTCAAACAAAGCCATTTAACTTCCATTTTGGTTACCAAACAAAGATTTTAGGAAAGAAACATGACGACACTCCCCTCGACTTGAGAAAATAATGAAAGGTTATTAATTTAAGTCCGAGGAGTGTCATTGTACCGAAAATTTACCACCATTTGTTAAAAGAAACAACCGAGATATGATAACATGCAAGTACGATGTTTTGAAACAAGAAGTTTTGATTTCTCCCCTCAACACTTGATCGGAAAAATACCGAATTTTGAAAGATTAAGGTGTTGACGGAAGAAATGTACTTGCAATGTTGAAAGAAAAATAGATTAGAAGAATATTTTGTATTTTATCGGGTTTTATATTTTGTATTTTGTTTTTGAAAAATTTATTTACAAGAGATGTTTTGGTGTTTGATGTGTTTTAAGACTGTTTTAAGAGGTCATCCAATTCCTCTTGAGTCAAACACCTCATACCAATCCGTGGACCAACTCATTAAACCTAGCGGGAGGCAAGGCTTTGGTGAGAAGATCCGCCAATTGGTATTCTGCACCCATAAAGTATAATTCAACGGTACTGCTCCACGTGGTCCTTGATGAAATGATAGCGAAGATCGATGTGCTTTGATTTCGAGTCTTTGAACGAGTTGCACGAGATCGCAATGGCACTCCGATTGTCGCAGACATCGGATTCTGTCGAATACGTAACCATAGTCTTTGAGTTGTGTTCTCATCCGGATGACTTGAGCACAACATGCGGACATGGCTACATATTCGCGCTCGGTTAATGACAGCGATGTACAATCCCGCTTCTTTGATTGCCAAGACACCGGTTTATCACCGAGAAATTGTAGAGCTCTCAAGTACTTTTCCTTGAGTCTAAGCATCCTGCGTGATCGGCGTCAAAAGCGATTAGTTCAAAACCGAATCCTTCGGATACCGGATCCCCAAGTTAATGGTTCCTTTGATGTATCGGGAGATTCTTTTAGCCTCGAGAGGTGGGTTTCAGATTGGTCGCGATCGATAACGGGAGCATAGATAAACGGCAAAGACAATATCAGTCGCTAGTCGTTAGATACATGAGAGACCCAATAATACTTGGTATTTGGTGGGTTCAACTAATTTCCCATGTAAATCAAAGATCTAACTTCTTGGTATGAGTCATTGGTGTGGCATAAGTATCACAGTTTTCATTCCAAATTTGTTTAACAATTCAAGGGCATATTTAGATCGACTCAAGAAAATACCACGGGTGATTGATGAACTTGTAATCCTAGAAAGAATGTAAGTTCACCCATCATGGACATTTCAAAAATTTCTTCATTAGTTTTGCAAAAGCGATTGAAAACTTTTTATGTGTAGACCCAAAATGATGTCATCCACGTAAATTTGAACAATTAAGATATGTGCCCGTGATATTGTATAAAAGAGTTGGGTCAACCGAACCTTTGGTGAAATTATTAGCAATGAGGAAAGATGATAGCTTATCGTACCATGCCCGAGGGGCTTGTTTGAGACCATAAAGAGCTTTGTTCGGTTTGTAGACATGGTTCGGGAACTCGGGATCAACGAATCCATCCGGTTGGTGACATAAGCTGTTTCTTTAAGTTGTCCATTGAGAAACGCAGTTTGACATCCATCCGATAGACCGTCATATTCATATGAGCCGCGAACGCGAGAAATATCCGAACGACCTCAAGACGAGCAACCGAGCAAAATATTCTTCAAAGTCTATTCCTCTTCTCGACGATAACCCTTAGCAACTAGACGTGACTTGTTTCGGATAACGTTCCTTCAAAGATCCAATTTGTTTTTCCAAATCCATTTTAGACCAATGACGTAGACCCTCGTTGGTCTTTCAACCGATTCCCATACTTCAAGACGTTTGAATTGGTTGAGTTCTTCCGCATGGATTCAATCCGGTTATCTTTTGTCATTGCGTCTTTAATGTTTTTAGGCTCGTTAGCGGACGGTGAGTGCATAAATGCAATGTTCACCATCCGTGTGAAGACGTTGTCTCGTAACGATTGGTTGATTCGGGTTGCCAATAATGTTAGCCGAGGATGGTCTTTTGTCCATCGGTGTGTAGAGGGTTGATGTTGGTATACATTGTGCGATTTTGAGGATTCAAATGGTTTGTTGAAGATTCCGCGACATCCGTGCGCGAGCCTCATTAGCAAACGGGTTGAAGAACGATTTGGATCAAAATCTGCGGTGGGGTACTTCATTGAGAATATCATCGGTTGGTTCATCATTGTTGGAAGCGGTGTGTTCAATCTGTTGTGTTGGAGTCAAGCGGTGTAGGTGCATCTTCAACAAGAGTTGTTGTAGCAGTGTATCGGTATAGGAATATTATCGGGTTGTGCAACGAAAACAATGGATACACCGGAGCACGTTCATCAATATCGTCACGTAACGTAGGAGCAAATAACCTTTCTATTTGTTGACGAGTTAGTGGGGCTTTGTTCGGTGATGATGGGGTTGAAGGAAGTTTAAACGGTTGTGACGGGTTCTAAGTTGTTATACTCGAAGCCATTTCCGTGAGTTCATCAAAATGAGCATGAATCGTTTCCATTACCTCCTTAGTTCGACGATTCCATTCGGAAACCTTTAGAATTGTCACAAGATCCTATAAAGACTCCAATATCAACTTTGGCTTTGAGCTTTCCAAAATCATCACGATCATTATTCGGATAGCAAAGGGATCCAAATACATGAAAGTGTTTGAGGTTCGGTTTATAGTTGTGGACAAGCTCAAAAGGTGTTTTGTTGTGGCATTTTGTGATCATAGAACGGTTTTGAGTATAGCATGCAGATGATCTGACACGCCCATAAGTAATCTGGAAGTTTAGCATTGATTAACATTGTTCTTGCGCTTCCACTAACGTTCGGTTTCATCTTTCAACAACTCCGTTTTGTTCGGTGTACGTGCAATAGATGTTTGATGTGAATTCCACTTTCTCATAGAATTCACGAAGGGTTTTGTTAACAAATTCGGTTCCTTTTCTGCATTCGATTAACCCGACGGTGTTGCGGAGTCGAACACATATTTTTGAGAAAGGTTATGATCATTTGTGGAGCTTGGTCTTTGCTTGAAGAAAGTAGACCCAAGTCCATCGTGAGTAGTCATCAACAATTACTAAGATGTAGCGTTTGCCATTGATCGCTTGCACGCGCATTGGGCCACACAAATCCATGTAAAGAAGGTGAAGCACATGTCGAGAGTCGTGTTCCACCTTTGAAGGAAAATGAGCACGAGTGCTTTTCCTTGTTCACAGGTGAGCAAAGGTGATCTTTTGAATACCGGAATCGTGGGAGTCCTTCAACTAGTTTGTGTCGAGCAAGGTTGGTGATGGTTTGAAAGTTTAGATGTGAGAGACGACGGTGCCATAGCGAGGATTTTGTAGATGTTGCCTTTGAAAGTAAGCAAATGGGAGAGGAAGCAACCATGTCTCGCATAGAGATAGTGTAGAGACTAGAGTTACGCGAGCGGACATAAGGTCATTTCCTTGTAGATCACGAATGAAACAAGTTTTCTCCCCGAAAGCAACCTCCAAATCTCCATCACAAAATTGACCCATCGAAAGCAGTTGTGACCGAGGCCTTCCACATAGTAAACCCTGCCGATTTCGATGTTCCCATTGACATAATCTTCGTAGCCCATGATAGTGCGAAGTGATCGCTCCCGAACCGGCGGTGCCAATGAACTTTGCAATAAAGTTTGATAATGAGTTTAAGGTTGCTGTCATGTGTCGGGAACATCCGCTATCAACAATCCAGAGAATGATTTGTATCACTGCATTACACATGACGACACGGATGGAATAGAAGTAGATGTGGAACCCGAAATGTTAGAGGGTTCCAGCGGTATATTAGACACACACATTAATAATTTTAGGCATCCATTTAAATCCTAGTGTGTTATATATCCATTTCGCCATCTATAACTACTCTTTGCTTTAGTCTTAGTGAATGCACTAGGTGGTACTACATTCTTAGGAGGTGAAATTGGAGCTACAAATGACAAAGAAAGTTTGCCTTAGAATCTAAAGAAGGCGGTCTACCGAGCACGGACTTAGAATGATTAGTGGGCCTAGAGATATTCCGATTCTTAGGAT
This sequence comes from Chrysanthemum lavandulifolium, assembly GCA_022545495.1. NCBI lineage: Eukaryota > Viridiplantae > Streptophyta > Magnoliopsida > Asterales > Asteraceae > Chrysanthemum > Chrysanthemum lavandulifolium. The sequence goes on from CM040244.1 coordinate 212,379,053, forward strand.
TCCGTAATCGAGAGATTATAGCTTTAGCAACACATTTGTCATGACAATCGAATTCATACTCTTCCGACAAATAACACAAGGTGCATCGATGAATATCAAAAGTACTTAACGGTTTAGCATTCATTACATCACTATTTCTATTACATTTGCCGACGCAACATCTATAGTGGAAGCAACACGAGTCTTATTCGAGTCCTAGGGTGTTCTTCTACTTTAGCATTCCTTATTGATCTTTTCTTAGGTCGCAACTTCCTATTCTTCGATTGAGTGCTCTAGGTCGTGAAGTGCGGACGTTTGGAAAAGACGCAACTATTCTGTTTCAAGAGAGGAAACACATTAGCAACTTGTGATTTGTCGGTAGGGATTCTAGGTTCACGATTACTAAGTGTGCCTGGTGCTAATCTCTTAATCACGGTAGGCGGAAGTTGTTCATACTTTCCTAACATTTCCCTTAACTTAGAGATAGTGTGAATCAAATCTTGATTTTTAGAACGAATATTACCAGCAAAATTCATGACTTCTCTAGTGTGAGCAAGATAGTTATCAAGTTCGTTAGATGCTTCATGACGAGTCTTATTGAGTAGATCAAATATGACACCATATTCTTGTTTCACTTTTACAAGTTCTTGTTCATATTTAGAAATTTGACTTTTCAAAGACACGTTTTGATCATCCAGTTGCTCAATTTTAGGATCAGAAGATTTTGCACTCAATCGAGCGATTTTCTTTTGAAAACTAAGTTGATGATTGTGAATATCTTTTCACACCAATGAAGACGACGTTTTGCATTGTAAATTTCGTTGAGTAATCGTTTATTTTCACTTTTAAAGACTCGATCCGAAGCACATTATCGGTGTTCTCAATGATTACAACATTTTCAACAATATCGCAGAGATATAATCGATGCATATGGCAAATAATGAAACAACACAACATTATGGACATCAAGATGATAAGGTCTTCCAAGAGTCGATCAACATCTTTTCTCAAAAGTTTATTTTATGTTTAGTATTAGAAATGGATGTTTGTTTTCTAAAACGACCTTCATAGTTCCAAGTTCCTTATGAAAATCCGTTCCGTGCTAATGCACAACTTTTCAAGTTTTTAACATTAGGTAAAAGATTTTTCGAAAATGTCTCTTTGTTCCTCGCCGAGGCGATTGAAAATGTTCAATTTTGATTTCGAGGCGATATTCTATCTCATGTTGTAAAATTTTGAGGTCGACCATGAAAATGTCAAAATATCTAAGAATATTTCGATTTTCGTGTTTTGAGTTTACTTCACTAATTGAAGGTAAAGGACCATAAGTTTGTGCATAATCTGTTTTGGGATTAACATTAGAAGACTCGTGTGTTTTGATGATAACCCTTGGTGTGTTAGAAGAATCCGTTGGTGTGACGAAAGTGACCGCGTTTTTATAATTAAAGGTTTGTTGTAAACAACGTTTTTAGTTTTGATCGACTCTCGTCTTCGCATCTAATTCCTCTTGACGATGATATTCAACAACACTCATAACAAGATTATCAATTTTGTATTCTCAGACCTTTGGAAACTTCGTGAGTTGGTTTGAATGTTTTTAGTGAAAGCTTTGGTTTGTAATCGCCTAGATTTTTCCATATCCTTTTGGATTGGGTTTTAAGGTAAACTTTTCAATAGTCATTCTTGATTCACCATGTTTGTAAACAACAGCTTTAAACTCTTTAAGTTTGTTTTGCAAGTCGATAATTTCTTCAAGAAGGTCATCTACCCGATTCGTTGAATGCTTTTTGTATGCGGAGAACTGTTTTTGACAAGTTAACAACTCACCTTAGCTTTTGATTTTCCAAGGTGAGAGCGTTAATTTGCTTTTTATGTTCATGTTTCAGTTGTTCTAATTCGAGACAACAAAGCATTCTTCGAGGCGGCTAGATCACGATCTGCTTCTCTAAATATTTTTCGTTTTGATGAGATTTTGCAAAGCAACTTCAAAACCTTTTTCACGGTTTTCTTGAGTTTTGAAAAGTTGAGTTGCATTAGTAAGCATTCAAAATCCTTGGTTAATGATGCATTTTACTTTTAAGATCCGATTTAGTGCAACACATTCAAAGAATTTGGGATTGTTGGTCTTTAAGTAACATGACAAGATCGGATGAGGCAAAGGTTCAACGTGTTCAACGTGAGTCACAACATGATCATTATTTAGATCCTCAAGTATAACCACGGATTCAATTTGATTATCAAGGAAACCATAAAGTCACTTGATCGTCAAATGTAACTACGGGTCTATTTGAAAATCGTCGAATGAGATGTAGATGACTAATTTTGATCATTCCGAGCCTTGCGGATTCGAGATATTGGCGGAGATATTAGTTCGAGATATGATGATGGTTTGTTCGGTACCGAGACAAGCCATCGGTGTCATACACTGGGCTGTTTCACTCATGTGTAACTCTTGCATATTAGCCATCAACATAATAAATGCATTGGCACCGCAAGTCCTCCATATCATCATCCGAGTCTCGCATCCGCCATAAAGCTCGTTCTTTGTCCGTGAGAGATCCACCACTTCATCCTTAAGAGCCAAAAGTAAAGCCTCTTTGTAATAAGCACTTCCCTAGTCCTCGGCTTTGGGCATGCATTAGCCAGTGTCCTTCTCATTGCGGTTGTAGCATCTAAGACCATTTAACCGATTCGAGCATTTCCTGTTCCACCACTTGAGCTCTGTTGTTATTCCTACCCACAACATTAAACCCTTGACCACCGCCCATCGGCGACCATAATCACGATTTCGAACTTCAACACGTCCATTGTTCACACACTTGAGTCCGTGTGTTAGATGAGGAACGAATACGATTGTTGGATTTGTTGGTGTAACGCCAAAAGCATTAGCAATCATCACAAATCCTTGTTGCAATGCTTCGAACGGATCGATTTCTCGATCGCTTCAATCGACATATGCTTGAGCATTGTTGTTGTATGGAACCAATTGATTTTGTTGAGGTTGTTCTTTGTGAAGGTGTGTTTGAAGCGATTGGTTGAGTTCTTTGGTTGAGAGGATAATTCGTTGAGCATACAAGGCAAGTTGTTGATTATCCGGATGTGATTGTTTAGCAATTTGAGCACGGAGAATCCTTTCCCGATCAACTTCCTTTTCATGAGGCTTCAAGAAATCATACAACAATCCATAAGTAGAATGATGCATATTCTTTGCTTGACGGAGAAAATGACATACTTCTCCCATTCGGGACCAAGACTACTCAGAACTTAGTATTCACCGCAATTCTTGGCATGATGATGTTGTGTTTATCCAAATCATTGATGATGTCTCGAAAATCGATGATGATAGGACTCTAGTGTCTCTCCGGTTCAATCATGAAGTGTTCATAAGCCAAGTAAATTTTGGATTCCAAATCCTCCTAATTGAGTATGAGATCCTTCCATAAGAAGACGAATATGATCCCACATTTTTGTGCGGTCTTTTGAGCATCAACACTACGAAGAATTGGGTTTGGTAATCCTAAGAGGATGTATTCCATTGCAAGTTCATCGACTTCATAGTGTAGAAGTTCAGAGCATTTAGATCCGCAATGTAGCAATGTTGGTTTGTTCATCTCTTGGTGGAGCAAAGTTGGATCTCCGGCACAATGAGAGGCATCTCAAATGGACCTTCCAAGATAACCTTCTTTAAGAACTTTCCATGTGGCTTCTTGGATCACAAAACACGAAGAACCTTATCACCCATTGATCGTAGTTACGGAGTGAGCATTGGAGGTCTATCAAGTGATCCGACTTCATGAATTGATTGTTGGTCGCTTAAAGCTTCACACATCTTTGCAAACCAAGTGGGTTCCTTCATAGTGTTCCTTGATGGATGTTGATTGAAATCATTTGTGTAGGGTTGAACTTGAAGGCTTGGTGGTGTTTGAACCATTTGTGGTGGTGGAATTGCACCAATTTGTGGATTATGTTGTTGATTAAATTGTTGTTGATAAATAGCTTGTTGTTGATTCCATTGTTGATATTGTGGAGTTAATTGTTGTTGTTGTTGATGATTATAAGTGTAAGGGAAATAGTTAGAGTATGGAGGTTGAGATATGTTGATAAACTTGTGTAGTAAAAATGGATCTTTGTAGTCGAATGAACCTTTGTTGATGAAGTGTCCTTAGGCGTAGAAAAGACAAGAACCAAGTAGCACATATGCGTAAAAACACCAAAGTTACGCGTAACAATTAGGAGTTACGCGTAGGATTTAGCTTACGTGTAAGCAGGGAAAATACTCTAAATTTATGCGTAGATACAAATTAGGCGTAGAAACTTAGGCGTAGGATTTCCTTATGCGTAGAACTAAGTTTACGCGTAAAGTGAATCTTATGCGTAGGATTTCACGGCGTAGCTTATGCTTATGCGTAATTTTAGGGTTTTGCCCAAATGATCTTTACACTATCACGGTGTAAAGGATATCCAAAGTCGACGTATTTTCGGACTTATCCAAGTAAGAAAACACGGAATAAACCAGAAAAATGAAGATCAAACCAAGGAAGCACTTACGCGTAGTTTTAGGGTTTTACTAAACTACGCGTAGGCATGCTCAAAATTTTGATTCTGTCCAAAAGTGTTTCTAAACCAGTTTTTGTGTGATAAAATAGCTTCAATAACACCAAAATACACAAAAGTGTGAAACTTGATGAACCAAAGCCTCTAAAACAGTTAAGCGTAGAATGAAACCCTCGTTAAAACCAAGCTTAAAAACGTATATCCACGCGTAAAGGTTGAAACTTTTGCCAAAAACAAGTATTTTAACACCTTAAAACATTGAAAGTACAAGAATCTTGGATTAAAAAGTGTAAAAAACAAGTTTTTAAGCGAACCAAAGTATCAAGGTGCGTTTTAGGCGTAGGACCGAAACCCACTTCAAAAACAAACACGATTCACCCAACTAGTAGGCGATTGATACCACTGTTAGGTCACTAGTTTTACAAACACAAGTAATATAGAAGAGGTAGAGGCGGTTGAACAACACACAAACACACACACACGTAAAAGTAAAGAAAGGTTTAGGCGTAGAGTGTATGTGAAAGAGTAACTTGAACAACCAACCCTCAAATGAGGGTTTACAAGAGTATTTATAGGAGGGAAGCTAGGGCAACACTCCTAGTTTTCATCCTTTCTTTTATGGGCTTGGGCCTAAGCTCATGGGCCTTCTACATAAGCTTAAGGCTAATAACAAACATAAAGGCCATAATAAAGCTAACTATTACATATTAATTACTAACACTTGATTATGGTTTAGGAGTGATTCCAACAATGGACTTCGTTCCGAAGATCCTAATCAGCATCTTAAGGATTTCCTTAAAATTGTCGATTCCATCGACCTCGATGCTACTACTCGGGAGACCACGCGTCTGCGTCTCTTCCGATTCTCTCTACGGGACCAAGCTAGTAATTGGCTTGAGCGACTTCCCGCCGGCTCCATCTCAAGTTGGGATGATCTCACCTCTCGTTTCCTTGCTCAATTTTTCCCACCGGGGAGAACTACTAAGCTTAGGAATGAAATCTTGATGTTCCAACGTCAAGGTGAATCTCTCTACGAAGCATGGACTCGATTCAAGGACTTACTCCATAGAGTCCCTCATCACGGCATTGATCTTTGGCTTCAAGTCCAACTCTTCTACGATCATGTCAACTTCCCCACTAAGCGATCCATTGACCAAGCGGCTGGTGGAAAACTTAGTGATCTCACCGCGGAAGAATCATGGGGAATAATAGAGGACCTTGTTCTCTATGACAACGAAAGTTGGAATGACCCCCGTGATTTGCCCAAAACCGTAAAGGCAATCTCCTTGCCTCCCATTGACTCACAATCTTCCAACCGTAGGATGTTCGAGCTTGAAGATCAAGTCAAATTCCTAATGAGCTCCTACGACAATCCTAAGTCTTCACGCCAAGTGAACAAAGTTTCTTCCTCGTGTGAGTCGTGTAGTGGTCCTCATAACACGCGCACTTGCACAAGATTCCCTGAACAAGCTTCCGTTGACTATGCATCCTCGCGTACTAATGGAACGGGAGGAAGATTCCCAACAACACCCGGACCTAGGACTTTTAATGACGCCCGAGAAGCATGGAAGGGCAAGCCCGACTTTTATTAGGGACAAACCAAAGAATTCACATCCAATTATTTCTCATGGCCCCCATCTCAAGGCCCTAACCAACAAAACATAGAGGGGATGTTGCAACACCTAGTCGCATCCCAAGAAGCTCAAATAGCTAAGCTATCGGACCGTTTTAACCAACAACAAGCAGAGATGGATATGAAGATAGATAACCTTTTGAAAGCCATGACTAATAGTGATAGGAAGGTTAATGCTATCTCAACTCCCGAAACTTCCGGTGTAGAGATTAAGGACCCAAGTAAGTTAGCTAAGCACGTTCAATTCATCAATACCATCACCTTAGTGAAACCTAATAGAACAAATGACAAAGCGAACCATGAAACGATACTTGAGGTTAGTTAAACACCTAGGAATGAAGCAATCGAGGAAGTAGATGAAGTAGACAAGGACTATTTCAATAAGTTTCCTACGGAAGAAGAACTCTCTCGCCACCCACACTTAGTACGTGACCTCCGTCACATGTATGTTAGGAGAAGCCCTAGGATCAAGTTTGGGAACCCTTGGAATCTTAACATACCATGTTGCATAGGACACCTTTTCGTGGCAAAGGCCTACATCGATCATAAGTCCCCGATAAATATCATGACTAGCACCTACTATAATTGGGTAATGAAGAAGCCTATCCCAACTAGGAAAGATCCCGATAATCCTATGGTTAGTCGCAATTTTCTTGGTAGAGTTAAGGGATTGCCCGTTTATGTATGTAGTTTCATGTTTCCTACGGATTTCATAATAGTGGATGATATTAGTACTGCCATAGATCCTAGCTTGTCTCACGTTATTCTAGGAAAGCCTTTCGTAGAAAACACCGGGATGACTTATAATCCATCGTTAGGAATAGTGAGATTCAAAGATGAGACCGATGATGTAGCTTATCAAATGCCGTTTAAGATTGAGAAGTTTTCATCACTCTCCAATGATGAAAAGGAACTTAAACTATCGGTCTACTATAGGAATGAGGAGGATAAGGAGAAGAGAGTAGATTATGTTATGGCCAAGATTTTCAATTTCTATAAGGATTGCATGAACTTAGGACCGGAATATAGAACCGAGTGGAGAGAGGACGACCTTTTAGAAAGGTGTATCATAGGGAACTTCTACAACATGGAATCCCCCAATAGAGACCGTCATGAGGTAGAAGGTGACGGTAATGAAGTCACGTAGGGGCACGACTTCGAGTCTAGCTACAAGACTCATAAACAAAGAAAAGCGCTTCGTGGGAGGCAACCCATGCTTAATTGTTTGCTTGTTTGTGTCGTGTATCTTTTATTGATTATTTATTCTCATGTTTAAATTTGTAAAAATGCTTTATTTTGTCTTTAACCTCGTCTTAATTACATATAAAGGTATTTTACATAAGGGATAAGTGTAGGGAGGATTACACACGTTTTCAAAAGCGTAAACATGAGAATTAAAATTAATTAAAGATATACATGTGTGTTTGTTCGAGTCAAATGCTTGTATCGAGTCATAATGGATGTTTTGCGGAAATTTTTCCAGATTTTAAAGATAAAAATTTTCCGAAAATCACGCACCGGTTCTGTCGGGATAACCGACGGCGTCAGATCGCAACTGACGACATCAGGAGGAGCAGAAACATCTTGTTACTTTTTCTCGTTTTCTGAGCTACTTATAAATTTTTGGAATTTTCCATGTCTTAATTTTCCAGAAAATCTGTAAACATCCATTCCACAAGAATTATATCTTAGTTTAGTAGAGTCATATATATATTGTTAGTTGGTACCACTGATTTTACGCGAAGGTTTCGTTTGTTTTCTTCAAGTGTGTAGGTTTAATTTATCAAGAAGAAGATACATAAGATGAGAAGGAGCTTTTCATGCTAACATTCTTCTTGAAGAAAGATGTAACCACCACTTCACACGGATCCTACCGAGCTAATCAGGGGAGTACTAGTTTCTTTCGTTTTTAATTACCTTCCATTATCATTACTTTGATACTTTTGGGAACATTGGGGACAATGTTCGGTTTAAGTGTAGGAGGAAAATAAAGCGGAACTTTGAAACTATGCTTATCCTTGATTATTTGCTTTGTCCAATTTTATTTGTGTAATAAACCATGAGAAATATCGGTTAGGGTAATTTTGGCACCAAATTTAAAAATTTTCATGACATGTAGGAGTGGGCCATTAGTCTTAATAAAGCGTCTCATGGATAGGAAATTATATGACTAGCACAAAAACCCTTTACCAACTAAATTCCACCCAAAATGTGAGGATCGCCCTTAGATTTGTAGGAATTAAAGCATTCATCTTTAATGCTTCGAGTGTGAACCGGTAGTATAATAGATTCTAGAACTTGTTTTGTGATGCATTCCGAGATCGCTAGTAAGACTACACCTGTGTAGTTAGAAATAACTAAATGATAAGAGGCATTAGGATAAACCTTGTTTGATACCCGTAATATAATTACTTCTTCCACATCGGTTGAGTAATTCCCCCACACGATACCCCTAGTTAACCCCTCAGAGCCTATCCTTTTCGCGGTTCTCGTGATGTTTCAATTTTCCGGAATATCAATGAAGAGCATTGTTTACAATCCACCCCCAATGTGCACCCAAATCGCCTTAGCCTACCTTGTATGCACTCACTTTTAGTGCATTATTGTTATCACACTAAACCCTTAGCTCAATTATCTAGTTGCTTGCATAAGTTGCTAAGTCGAGTCATATCCTTTGTACACAGTTTTGGGACGATTGGGACTCATGGGAAAAGTTAAACTTTATGAAATGACGGGAAGGGAACGTTAAATTCAAATTCCCTTTATTTGCATAATAATGTACTCCAAGTGTTTTGATCTTTTCAATTCGGGTCAAATTAGTGTTAGAGTAATAAAAACTCAAGTGTAGGGATGTGCCTATAAATCCCTATTATTTTGATGTTATCGTAGAGGATGGTAGAGTAAAAGTGTATGAAGGAAAAAAAATCGAAAAAAAAGATAGAAAAAAAATTGAGTGTTGAAAAAAAAATGAAAAAACATACGGGCTACCATCCTACATCTATCTTTAAATTTATGTTTGTTTGTTTCAGTTATCTAGAGTTTAGAGTGTCGAGTCTTGGCTTAGCAACGCTATTCTTCGCATGCTTGTAACATAAAGATTTTTGACTTCCCACCACTAAATCGCCTATCCCACCAAAACCCTTTGTTTCTCTACCGTAAGCCTAACATTACAACCCTTTAAAAGACCTCTTGGATAGTCTTTCCTAGGTGCTTAGGCCAAAGCGATAGAGGTTTGATCTAGTCTCAAGCCTATGGTAATCTATGTACTAGGACCAGTTAATGAGTGTTTATCTTCCATTTCCAACTTGCTATATTGCATATACACCCGAGAGATGTGAGTATCCAAACACCCCATGTGAGGTGCTAGTATGTAATTTCGTGCTTGTTATGACTTTCTGGGGCTTATATGTGTTGTGGATCGTTCTAAACTAATGCTTCATGACCCCTAATTTATAAATCAATTGGCTAAAAGAACATTTGCTTGAGGACAAGCACATACCAAGTGTATGGATATTTGATAAGGATTTAAAAGGTACCTTTTTTAGGGGTCATTTAAGCCCTTAATTTATCACTTTTGTATCCGTTACTACTTAATTTCGTTCCTTTTCACTTTTTAGGTCTCTTGAAGGCAAATTGCTCGAATGACACTTATTCGGACGAAAAGCGCGAATATCTGAAGAAAATGGCCAAAGTCAAGAATCGAGACACTGTGTCTTGAATTGAAATGGAAGGCGTCGGGTTCTACTTGTGGACGCCGTCGAACAAGTTTTGTGATGACTCAAGTAGCCAAATTGCTTATTTACAAGTGACGGCATCGGGTTTAAAAGAGTAGGCGTCGCTGACTCGGACGGCCTAGATTTGATCCAAACGACGTCGAGGCCGAAGGAGGCGGCGTCACGGTCATAAGGTGGCGCCGTCACAATGCTAACGTGGCCAAGGCGAAACCCTAATGGCGGCGACCCACGGCGTCAAAATTAAAGAGTGACGCCGTCGCAGTTTGTAACACTATATATAGAATCCGAATTTTTCAGTTTTTAGTGTGTAGTTTTGTGGAGTAAAAACCTAAACCGAACCAAGGCTATCTTGTACAGTATTTTAGGGTTCCATACCCTATCTTACATCAAGTGTTTTACTTCATTAATTCAATTATGTCTTCAATTGATTGTGTGTATGCTTGCATGTTCTCCATGTCTGGCTAATTTATTTGTGTGTTTGCTTAGGAAATATGAAACTTAGTTATTGAATATTGATTGGTTGTCTCTTATCTTAATTGTGATTGACCTAGTATTGCGATAGGTCATTCGTTGTGCTATTAATGCTTGATTAATCTTTGTTGAACCTTAGCATATAGTTACTAGTGGAATTGTAGGCTAAACATCAAAAGAATACCTTAGTGTTAAGTTTATGAATCATAGAAATTTCGTAGTCATTAACCTTTGATAGCTTCAAAGAGTTAGGGATAAACGCATACCCTACGACCTTAGAAACACAATGCGTTAAGAATAAGGACGTGACAATTCAACCATCAATAGGAGATAACTAGGGAGTAATAAACCTAAGTAAGCACATTTTTAATCATCATATGAGCACACAATAATAGACATAGACTACCCCTAGCTTAGTTAATTAGAATAGATAATAGTAGAGTAATCGGTAGAAATACCAACCCCCAAATTCAAACCCCGAGATTCGTACCTTTCCATGTCCTAAAAAATATAAAAAAGATAAAAAATAATCTTCCTCAACCCCAACCTTAGCGTAGTAACTTCTCACTAGCATTCCTATTCCCCTAGAGAACGATATCAATACCGTGGCTTACCCTAATACTACACTACAACGATTAGGTTCACTGCCTAGGGTGTTGAAAAACTTGCTCGACGAAAAGGAAGTTCCTTTGACCCCGAACGCGCTGTGTAAGCGTATCATGTGGCTAGAAATTCTTCTTATCTTCTCATTTTAGTTTTTCTTCTTACCGGATCGGCGGATACCTTCCCTTATCATGTATGTACAGTGTCGATACTTAAACTTAATAGTGTATCTGTTGTGCTTTTAGAACAAGTTAACCAGTTAACCTCTACGAGTACGCAGCGGATAAGGATCTAGTATTTGCAATTAGGTTTAACACGTAATTAATAAACAATTACTTAATATAACAATTAATTAATAAAAGGGATAAAAGAAAACCTAACTTTGCTTGAAAATTGGACTTTAGTAACGAACAAGTAACCAATAAAAAACCCGAGTATCAAAGATAGATACCTCAATGAGTATCACACACAAACCCGATAACGTATACGTTCGATATAGAAGCTAGTCGAGACTCGAGAACGTATTAAAAAATCCAACAACCTTTGTCAACTTGAATATATTATGGACAAGAAAACCTTTCAAACAAATTTTCCCTTTCTTGCCAAAGTGTTACTGTACGAAAACAGTAAACACACAACAAGAAGCTAAAAGCTTCTTTACCCGATATCGGATGATGCTATCCGATATCCACCCTCTTTGTCTGAGATGTGGCACACGACCAGGAACAGACTGAAACAAAAACTTGTAGCTGCTATTCAACAGGGAATCAGGAACAAGTTAACATCAATTTATCAAACCACAATCAGTTGCATCGATTACAAGATTAGGTTTGAAGAAAACCAAACACAAAACTAGTCGACAAGAATTCAGTCGACTTGGGATTAATTCCAGAAGCTGTGATCGGTACAGAGTGTTATGAAGGTATATATTATGCGTAAGAATCATCAGATGAGGATTAGGGGTGCATTTGGTTTTATACGAAAACAACCGACCCTTGTTTAGGTCTTTGCTTGATCGACAAGCCTCAAGCCCACACCCTCCCTTTTGTTCCTGCTGCCCGATCAGTGAAGCCAAGGGCCTAAGCCATGTTCACTTTCGACCCATTTAACTAATAAGAACAGCCCATGGATTAATAAGTGGATCGGGTCAAGTAACGCATAATATATCAGGTATATAATTCAAGTTATAATTTACGTTCAACACGTATACTCGTGTCTATCGTGTGTGCCCCCATCGGCTCACACACTCTTAGCCGTTTTGTCGTGTTTTCAACTTCCACAAACCAACAGCTCCCACTTGGGTGTTGGTGTGCCAAATGGCACACAAAACTAACGACGGAAACGCCTAGCAAACGCTCTCACTCGCTTTTTAACTAAAAGTGTCAGAGAGAATAGTTTCGTAAAAGTTTATCAGTAGCATGGTCATTCAATGTCTTGCTTTAATCATCCTTTGTTATAGATACCGTTAAACCATGGATATAGATCTTAAATCATTCCATATAGTTTAACCATTTAGAATCTCGTTATAGATTTTAATTCAGATATACCAAATGTAATCAAGAATCATCTTGCATTACCCTTTGGGTTTGGCCAAAAATTATCGATTAAATGCGGAGAGCGCCATGGTATCTTCTGCACATATCAAGTGGAGTAACAAATCCTTTATTGACTACAAGTGTTGTGGATCTTGCTTCACATCACTCGAAATATAGCCTTTATAACTACCTTATTCGAGATAGCGTTTTGCGTATACTTACAAAAATGATATCCACACATATGAGAACTTGCTTGCATCTCAAGTCTAAGGGCGAAGATAACAAACCATTTTCAATATTTTACTTATGACAAGGATCCAAAAGTAAATGTTTGAAAGTTGGGGAATCCAATATGCATCTCTAGTGAATACATATGAGTTTGGAGGGAACAATCCATATTCTCGTTAGAATATAACCAACACTCATATTTTCCTTACATAACAATATTCCCATATTGTTAACCGACAATAGACATATTTAGAATAATAAAATTATTCAAGGATTAAACATGCAAATATAGGATAACAATTATTATATGAATGAATAACAAATACCAAGTATCTTTATTCATCATAAAGTAAAATTTGTCTATCAATCCCAATTATCCAAATACTAAAACAGATATGCATGAAACTTATTTAGTAAGTTGAAGCCTAATGTTTCCAACATTCTCAACCTTTCTTTTACAAGAAAAACTAAATAGTTATCTGAGAAAACTTTCCGAATACTTGTTTCAAATTTCACATATAGTGAGTGATTTGAAATATAAGATGAGTGTCTTATCTCATATGCTCATACTATTGCAAAAGTTATAGTATGGAGATGTCGTCTTACCTTGCATGCGGTATTAGAAATCAACGACATACTGATAATCATCTTTACAGTTTCTAAAAGTGTAAAGTATTCTCATTCATTAATGTGTAATGCAACAATGCTCTATGTTGAGCATAGCTAGTTAGCAGATTTATCATAAATGATAAAATTCTACTACAACTAGTATAAATAATCCTCTAGCATCATTTGTACTTATACAACACTATGCTATATAATTCGTAAACATTTATAAAACAATAATCTAAACACTCTCAATTAGATATTGTTGTCGTCAGCTCATTTTGTTCTTATACAAAAGCAACAACTAGTCTTATACACAATATAATATATACATGATAAACCCTTAGTTTAAAACACAAGGTTACCATCCATGTAAATTATTCCAAGTGAAAATACCATTTTAAGACTTGCTCAAATGATATATTGCATTTGTGTCAGACTTAATTTTTTCGCATTTGTTTATTCCAGATAAACATTTATTCCAAGGTTGTTTGTTTTATTCCCTAAATTCCAAGTGAAGTTTCATTCCAAGCTTAAGGATCAATATCTAGCTTAAATGGAATGATATCTTCAACATGTAAATTTTAAGGATAAACACATGCTCCCACTCAATGTCAGATGTACTCAAGAGTTATCTTAATTTAATCAGAATCATATTGTAATTAAATTTAAGATTTCAGCTCTTAGATGCATGATCCAATCCAAAACATGGATTGCTTAAATTTGTATATTACATAAAGATTATGTAGATTCGTAACCCTTTTGATTACACACCGTCCTCGCAAAAGGTAATCATAAAGAAAGAGTTGTAAAATCTTAATTGTCATATTCCACATACAAATCACATGTATGACATTTACATATCTTTATATAATTAATGCGTGTATTATATAAGAAAATGTAATCATAGTCAATTGCTTAAGTATGATTAAAAACTTCCTATAAAATGCCATGCATTAACATGTATACAATTTTGTCCTTGTGAGTCTTTCTTCAAAAGAAACTCATTCCAACCTCATAGGTTAACTGTTAGGCGAAATAAAAATCAAGCTCAAAACTCGATTTGCCTTTTAAGGACTGCATCTTATCATTCATAGTTCTAAAACATTTATTAGATTCAAGATGTGATAATATATTTTAGTAGTTAGCTGATTTATCATAGTCTTCTAACTTATATCCCTCAACATTGATATAAAATATCACTCAAGTGATGAGGCATCCTTTCGGATTTATGAATGAGAGTAATCATTATACTTCGGTCAACATTTTCATGTTTAACATTAGTATGACATTAATAAGTAGATTTTAGAAGGTTAAGTATTTTGTTCTCAAAAACATTGAGATTTGTATATACTCCCACTTACTTTTGTAAGTAGAGACAATTCTCTAAATACTAAGTATTTAAGCAACAATAAATTGTTCTTTATGGAGAACCACAAAATACATTTTAAGTTCTCATCTCAAGATTTGTTAATAAAATGCTTCATAAGATTTTAACAAATTCAGAACTTAAATCAAGACATAATGGAATTCCTTCCAACAACTCAAATTAGGGTTTATAGAAAAACTCTAATTTAGTATCACTCTTTTAACCAAAAGTTATAGCAACAGTTTTGTGTTTCGTCAAGCTAGGAAGAACACCAAAACTACAATCTTCAAGCTAGGAAGTTTAGAAAAATCAAAAATCCAAAAGGGTTTATGATTCAATTGGTTTGAGTGGTAAAACATCAAATCCCTAATGAATTAGGGTTTTCAGTTATGGGTTGTCTTGATATACCTTCTAGGTTTGAACTATATTAAGTGTATCCATGACACACGCAATTTCTAACCTTGATATGTTTTGGAGGTAGAGCAATTAAAGCTATAAGGAACCAACAATATTAATTCTCTTTGGACCAAATACTTGTCAATTGGGTCAAGCCAAATTGCATATAAAGTATTTACGAACCAAGTGCATGCTATAATATATATTCATTGAATAATACAAAACCTTATGTTCACGTGCTCACAAGAAAACAGAATTGTTCAAGTATTATATGTTCATGTGTTTACAAGAAAACAGAACATGTCAATAATACATTATAAGTCTTTGAATAATTCAAAGGCCATGTGTTTATGTGTTAACTAGAAGACATAACACTTTTACTATATATACTTTATGTTATAAGTCATTGACTAATTCAAGGACTTTATAATTATGTCTTAACATGTAAGCATAATTATACTAACAAAAGTAATCATGAGCATGAACTCTTGAGTTCTATAGTAATTTCAAGTTAAATTTTATACTTGAATTATGATCATTATCATATAACCATAATTATGTTGACTAAAACATGTAGTCTAATGTTGAAGTATCTATACACAATATCATGACATTTGAATGTAGTAGGGCAACAAACATCTAGCGTGTTCAAGTCCTAGTAGAATCATTATTAGAATGTAATAGGGCAATAAACATCTCACGTGTTTAAGTCCTAGTAGAATTCTTGTTTACATGTAGTAGGGCATTAAACATCTAATGTGTTTAAGTCCTAGTAGAATTATTAGTTTCCTTTACCTAGCGGTCAAGAGATACCAATAATATTGTTGTTCCTTGCACACACTTTGAGATTTCTCCCACTTGTGTAAGGTACAACATCATATTATGAGAACAAACAACACGTGACTGATTGTTCAAACTATATGATAATTTCATAGATATCATAAGTAGTTTTAGAACCATAACCTTTAATAAGGGATTGTGGATTATTATTCTATAGATAATACTTCAGGAAGCGACAACAGGAAGGCAACGAGTTATCTAATTATATAAAATGCAATTTTCCTTTAAGCAATGGTTGTTCATATTCGGAAAGTATTGAATTATTTCAAAGCTAGTTTGAAATGATATGGGAGACTAACAGGAAATAAATCCCGTAGCTCCCACTGAAATTGACAACATTACATGAATGTTATTTCAGTCATAAAATGCAATTGCTCCCACTGGATTTGTCAACATTGTAAGTGTTACATTTCCAGTAGGAAAACATATAGCAGTTTTATATACGTTCCTATTCTCTTCAAATACCTACGAGTAGCATGTACTTAGGTATTGAACAGATTATATGAAGTTCTACTTATGTAGACAATGGACTAGCCATTCTTTCATTCAATAAACTTGAATCTTTAGCATGCAGTTCCTCCTTTATCGTCTACATAGCCCCAAGGGTAATTAGCACTTTAGGAATAATAAGAGTCCAAGAAGATTACCTAGCGAATATTCTAGTAATTTCTTTACTCTTGCGGTTTAAACTCATACATCGTGACAAGTGCATGATGTTATTTATTTTGGTATCTCTAAACACAATGTTTACACAAAATATTCTATCTTTCAATTAATTTTAGACCACAAAAGGGTAATGAAAGATACTAAATGAGTTTATCAATTTGTAATCCTATCTTAGTTTGACAACTAAGGAGAAAAGATAGGTATAAGTCTCACTCTTCTTACTAGGAAAAGAGACTAAGTTTCTCTTTCGAAACAACTTTGTTTACGAAGTATGTTGCAATAACACAATTAATCAGAACATAAAAAGTTATATTCTAGTATTTTTGATAATTACATTCTTAAAAGAATTAACTACCCAATTAATTACTAATAAGACTAAGATCCATCTTGTAACCCCACTTAATTACCATAGGTCTGACCAGTGCGTAAAAAAATAAGACAACAGGTAAGCGACGAGCGTTAATTGCATAATGCAACTCTTAGACTTTATGAGACTGTTTAAGGCATTAGTATCAAGTAATAGTATCAAAAGCATGTTTAGTTCTCATCTTATGCCTCGGGTTCAAGGTCTGACCAAGCCAACTCGAAATAAGTCGACCAAGTATGAACGTGTAAAAATAACCAGAGGTCTGACCAAAGCGTAATAATTACCATGGGTTGGAAAGGCCCTTAGGTCTAACCAGATAAGTCAATCCAAATACACGTGTTCATAGTTGGATGGCAAAGACTTAAAATTAACAAATAGGTATGCACATATAAATGTGGTAAAAGTCGTATACAAAGAAGCATGCAAAACAACTTTGTTACACTAATTTTAAAAACTTTTGATAATGACACTGTAGTGATCATCATGGTTCACGGTAGCTCCAATCGAACGCACAGGGAGGCGGAGGACCGGTGTGGTTGAAGCAATAACCTAGACATCCTTTCAGCTGCGATGTGCGCACCTCTTTGAACCCCTTTTGAGTTTGTTCTAGTGGGTGGCCGTACATCCCAAGTGTCTATAGTGTCTAGTTTTTAAATTCTTGAAAACGTGTTTCATGTATTAGGTCACTTTATTTTACAAAAATGATTTTCCACAAATCAAATAGTAGGTCACAATGAGAATGATATTTAGGCGTGTAAATAAAGACCAATATCGATGTTATGGTTATGATATGTATTATTCCATATTGCATACAATTAGGTGTCAAAGCAAGTAACAATAATGCACATAATGGAATCACAAACATATAAACATAAACATCAATATATAACCACATATTGTTCCGAGTTATCTCGCGAGTCTTCCAAAAAAGGAGAACCATACGACCGTCACTAGGTGTAATACCTAGATTACCCCACACATTGCAAAAGCAATTGAGTGAGTCTTGTGGCCGGAAAACACATAAAAACGCATGGCAATCTCAATTACCAAGTAATTACGCAATTTTATGTATTTAATAAACAATATGTAATTCTAATTATCATTATAATTCTAATTAACAATTAATTAATTCTAATTAACATTTAATTCTAATTAGCAAGTAATTCTAATTATCATGTAATTCTAATTAACAAGTAATTCTAATTAACAAATTAATTCTAATTATCAATATAATTTTAATTTGTGTGTGACTAGTTATTATTTATTTAAAATTGACAAGTATTGCATATAGTTGTCAAAACAAAATAAAACAAATAACTAAATTAGATTTATGCAGCCTTTTAAACATGTTTATTAATAAAGCGTGTAACCCATGTCGCAAAAGCGAGTTGACTCGTGATGCCCTTTGTTGTGATTTTAGAACAAGTTAACGGTTAACCTCACAGTATGCGGCGGATAAGGATCTAGTATTTGCAATTAGGTTTAACACGTAATTAATAAACAATTAATTAATATAAGAATTAATTAATAAAAGGGATAAAAGAAAACCTAATTTTGCTTGGCAATTGGACTTTAGTAACGAACAAGTAACCAATACAAAACCCTAGTATCAAAGATAGATACCTCAATGAGTATCACACACAAACCCGATAACGTATACGTTCGATATAGAAGCTAGTCGAGACTCGAGAATGTATTAAAAAATCCAACAACCTTTGTCAACTTGAATATATTATCGAGAAGAAAACCTTTCAAGCAAATTGTCACTTTCTTGCCAAAGTGTTACTGTACGAAAACAGTAAACACACAACAAGAAGCTAAAAGCTTCTTTACCCGATATCGGATGATGATATCCGATATCCACCCTCTTTGTCCGAGATATGGCACACGACGAGTAACAGACTGAAACAAAAACTTGTAGCTGCTATTCAACAGGGAATCAGGAACAAGTTAACATCAATTTATCAAACCACAATCACTTGGATCGATTACAAGATTAGGTTTGAAGAAAACCAAACACAAAACTAGTCGACTAGAATTCAGTCGACTTGGGATTAATTCCAGAAGTTGTGATCGGTTCAGAGTGTTATGAAGGTATATATTATGCGTACAAATCATCAGATGAGGATTAGGGGTGCGTTTGGTTTTATACAAAAACAACCGACACTTTGCTTGATCGACAAGCCTCAAGCCCACACCCTCCCTTTTGTTCCTGCTGCCCGATCAGTGAAGCCAAGGGCCCAAGCCATGTTCACTTTCGACCCATTTAACTATTAAGAACAACCCATGGATTAATAAGTGGATCGGGTCAAGTAACGCATAATATATCGGGTATATAATTCAAGTTATAATTTACGTTCAACACGTATATTCGTTTCTATCGTGTGTGCCCCCATCGGCTCACACACTTTTAGCCGTTTTGTCGTGTTTTCAACTTCCACAAACCAACAGTATCATCAACTTTAAAAGATTCTTTACGATACGTTACTGACATAAACTTATTTTCAAACATAGACATAAACTTATTTTCAAGTATAGGCGAGTACTCGTGCCTAGCGGCATCGGTTTCTAGCGGTAGATAATTAACGATATGCGATATTGTGGTAAGTGTTTCGTATAACGTTCAAAATAGAACGTGAAAAGATCTCGATGAGACCTGATTCACCAGTTTGTATCGGTTTTAACGGGTCCTCTCTGGTTTGTTTTCGGATGGCTTTAATTGGTTAGCCGAAAACCGGTGGCGACACCGGTTCTCGGTTGAACACGTTGGTCCTGTCCGGTTTTCAAAACTATATGTAACATCAACTTGTTAGTTTGTATGAAGTTTTGTGTGTTTTATTAATTTGTATAATGTGTATAATAACATGTACTTTTCATTTTAGGGTGTTTTAAAAATATCATTAATTAGTGTTTTTAATTATTTTATATTTTGGTTTATGTTGTAGCTTCTTTAAATTGTACATTATGAAAGTTTTATTGTACTTTTTAGTAAGGAGTGTTTTAATTGTTTGTTTTTAATTTAGTATATGTGCTTTTAATTGGTTGTACAATGTGAATTAATTATTGTACTTTTAAGTAATTAGGTGTTTTAATAAGAGTATTAATTATACCATGCATTTCTCTCTCATTTGACCAATTTCAACAATTCAACTTTTCAACTTTTCACATTTGACCGTTTTTCTATTATACGTAGTATAGATAGAAGAAGCAGAATATATAGGCAATCCTAATTCCTAAACATCACTAAGAGTTACTCAAAGAAAAAGCATCACTAGGTAATTGTATTTTATACCTTCTTATTTATTTATTTTTTGGAAAAAGGCTAAGTAATAGTCCATCTGCATATTGTGCGTGGAAGGCACTCCATATATGTAGCATTTATTTGGTGCAATGTCGACATTACATGAAGCTGCAACCAGCATATGCTTTTTGCAACCACTATCATAAAGCTCAAAAATCATATATAAAAGGTACGTGAGATTGCTTTTTAATTAATTAATCGTGTGTTAAAGTTTTGACCGAGACATGTGAGGTATATATATTTGATGTATAACTAAATGACTCTTGGTTCAACGGTATGTGAGTGACTCTTCAATCTAGAAGTTGTGGGTTCAAGTCTCGTTGAAGACATGTGAGATAGAATTTGTGAAATATGTGGTGTAGTAAAAATTTGTCGTTTTAACAAAAATAAATAAATTAATAATAAAATAAAATAAAATGTGATGTTTATAGTGTGAGATAATTAGTTTGTCTTTCAAAAAATGGATAATGTAATTCTTTTATAATTTTACCCTGGGGTAGGGGTAGGATCTGTCTACATTTCACCTCTCCCATACCCTGCCTAGGCGGGATTGGGTCTGTTGTTGTTGTTGTTGTAATTCTTTTATAATTTAAGTGTGTCAAAATCATTTTTTTTCCTTCAAAATAAGTTTCTTTAGATCTAAAAAAGAGACCATCTATCACAATTTTAGCCAATATAATTTATAAATTTTTAACTTGAACAACAGTATTCATTAATTCGGTCATATTGTGTGAAATTGTTTGGTTTCAGACTTTTACAGGTTATGCTTTTAAGTTTTATGATCGTTTATAACTCATTTTCATACTTTATGTTGGGTAAATCTCCTTAGTGATACTGCATTTGGTGGGGGTTTGAAGGTCGATTTTTACCTTTTGTTTGAGTGATTTTCACTTCAAGCATTATTGTTTGCTCTAAGAGTAATTGCTAGTTTTATGGTCGACGCGGAGGTTAGTATATCATAATTGCGTCGATGTATTACTAGAGTTTTGCTAATTATTTATAATGTAGTTACCTTTCGGGTAAATTCAGGTAAAGGAGGTAAAAAAAATAGAATGACATATCACACTAAATAAATAAACTTGGCTAATATTGTGTTACTAATCCAAAATAAATCTATATGTGTCAAAATAAACTAATCCAAAATATTTTAAAACATAGTCTATAAAGTTCAGCAAATAATGTTTCATGCTCATCAAGTTAACAACAATAATGCTAAATTTAAGAGGGTGATCTGGCACTCAATTTATCGCGAAAAGAATCTCATATCTGTTGAGGTGGTGTTGGATGATTGGTTTTTGTGAGGCACTCTCAAAACCAATCTCACATAACCGTCGTCCGTGGCACCGGCGTGTGAGATTCTTTTAAACGAATTTGAGTGAATGTAGCATTAGTGAAATTTCTAAATCCCTCTGAGCATGATATCAGATTCATGTTCATTAAGTGTAAATTTTGTATATGTGGAATGTTTGACCATATAACACATAAGTCTTTAATTAGCAAACTACATATTTGTGTTTTGTAGAACGCGTGACATGATGATGCTTGTTAAAAAACATTAAATATATTTCCTAACTTTAGATCTAAAGACATCTACTATTATAAATTTTTATAAAGTTTTATATTACTGTCAAATCATCCTACATTAAGATTTCCATTAAACTCAAATGTATTTTTAATAGAAGCTCAAAATGTTAGAAATTTTCATTTAAGATAAGTATGAAACACATCTCTACTAACCTTAATAAAATGATAAACTTCATCATCATTTTCTAAACCTTTTCAATTTTCATGAACCATCATACCGTATGTTGCAAGACTTCTTGCCGAATGTAATTTTTTTATGACAAATACCACAAGTTAAGCTATATTTAGTTGTAGTTGTTGTTGTGATATTTAGACCTAATGATGAGGCCTCTTAATAGGCCACACTATTCGTTTTTTGATGTAGTATGACCCTTTCTCTTTCATCATTTCACCAATGAATTTTTCAATCGCAATCACATTTTTGGTGCAATTTTGGAGTCTGGTTTTAAGCATCAAATCATTTTCTTTGGTTAAAGCTATTAATTAATGACGTACTTTTAACAATTTTCATATCTTACTAAGGTTATCTTCAATGTTGACACTAAATGTATCTTTTGCATTAAAATAATGCAAAAACTAGTAAAAAAGATCTCCAATGTTAGCACTAAACATCACGTTATTTTAGTGCAATGGATTGTGAACACACAAAATGCACTAAATATAGTGCATTACTATTCACTGCACTAAAACACTATTCATTCTATTATTGCACTATCATATATTTTACAGATTTTAAAGTACAATTAGTGAAAATATATAGTGCATATATTGGAACACATTTTATTTGGTGCAAGCATATTGCAATATGATGCCTTTTTTGCACTATTTTAGTGTAAACTTTTGCTCTCAACATTGGAGATGCTGAGGGTGTTTCTTTTTTCTCTTAGTGAAAGGATTGGACTCACTTGCCATTTAATATTATTACTTTTTTAAATGAGACCCATAAAATCCCTTTATTTCCTCTATATCCACAAAGGATAAAAATTGAGACCCTTCCCAACAAGAGGCATTTAACAGACATGGGACCTACTGAACCTTTAGTTATGGAAAAAAAAAAATTAGATGATTTGCACACTTCTCAAATTGATTGGGACACTCTGATTTAGAGTGTTTTAACATTTATACCCTTACAGGATGAAATGATTAAAAATCATGTGAGGGTATAAGTGTCAATACACTCTAATTTAGAGTGTCTCAATCAATCAAGAGAGTGCAAATCACCACCCAAAAAATAAACAACCCCTAACATATTATATATAAGCTTATTATCACCGTCCAAATTTTTTTATACCAGAAAATATTATTCATATGTGAAAATTTTTGTAAAGTATATTACCTATATGATTGATCAAAATAAAAGTATATTACTCATATGAGAGACTGAAATAAAAGTATAATATCAATATGTGAAAATTTATAAAAATTTGGATGATGATTTTATACTAATATACTATATTGGTAAAATGTGAAAATTGTTGAAAATACGTCGGTAATTAATTGCTTTAAGCCTTTAACCCATTGGTTTTTAAGGATGTGAGGGTCTACATATGTCATATGTGACGTTTGCCATCTAGTGGAGAAAAATCTTTCAAGTCTAATCGTGTACAACAAGTGCACCGGATAGAACCCAGACAGATCAGATTCTTTCTTTTTCTTTTTTCGAATATAAATAAGTTTAAAGATTTTATTGGTTGCGGTTTGTTTGTTCCACATCTTGGAAGCCCAAATTGAGTAATTTACATAAATGCACCCTAAAGTATTTCCTAGCATTAATTTTTAGTCCTTTATACTCTGTTCTCAAGTTTTTGAAATAAAAGAAAAATATAAAAGAGTTAAAAATAAGCAGAAAAGAATAGGAGATGGATGAAATTAAATTTTTTATATCACGTTCCTGAGCTATGAGAGAAAAAAAAAAGATTATAAATGATTTTACAATTATACCTTTAGTTATATAAAAAAGTTATGTTTTATATTAGATCATTTAAGTAATTTTATTTATTTAAAACTTTCTAATATAACTTCTCTTCAAATCATCACATTTTTGGGAAGAAAGGTTTGGAGAGAAGTTTAGCCAAAATTACTCTCCTTTTCTTTTCTCTTCTCTTTTAAAAAAACTCAAGAACACGAATTTATTTTGTTTTTTACCAATTTTTTTCTCCTCTTTCAAAAATAAAACTCGAAAACGCGCTCTTAGTTCTTATTTTATTGCTTTGGTTCTTTTGAAGTTCGACATATTACTTGGTAGTAAACAAAGACATGGAGTAATGATTTAACAAAGAGCACCTTTACATGTGTAGATACTTTGGTTTGATGGAATTAAAAATAAATAAATAAATAAAAAGATGTTTGATTTACAATAAGAAACCATCAAGAGCATGAGTTTAATTAGAGGGTTGAATGAGAGATATATTGAGTGTCGTTAAAATTAAAAAGAAAAAATGTTAAAAAGATAAAATTGTTTTTAATTTCTTAACAAGTGCTCTAAGGGCATTGGATAAATGCATTAATTCAACACAAAATTTTCTTTTAAAGTGAAAAATGCATTTAATATACATTAACTAAAGTTATAAATTACTTTAATTAAATGTGTTTTTTGTAGTTAATAAAAGCAAACTTTATTTATTTAACAATTTAAACCAATGTTCTTAGGCTATTATTTAGACAATCCTTATTTATAATTACAAAGTTTCTAAAGAAACTAACTGTCATCCATTTTCAACATCCAACATTAGTACATTACAACTTTACACTCTTAGAGCACTTTCAGTAAAGTTTTAGGTGTCATTTGTTTTTATGAAAGAAGGATTTTTTTTTTCTTTTTACTTTTTCTGTCTACAGGAGCGCAAAAAAATTTGTTTGTTTTTTTGTAGACATAAGTATTTTTTTTAACTTCCCCATGTTATGTTATGAGCCTACTCAGATTAGAACTAGTTGATTCTCTTTCACCTATCGACCGGTTTTAAGCACCTCTTCAAAAAATTATATACAAATTTTCACTTCTTCACACTTCTTCAACACAAACCCTATCTATTTCTCTTTCATTTTTTTTTTCTTTCAAAAGCACAAAAACAAACAGTTTTCTTCCTTGTAGTTGAAAACTTTAGATATACCTCTTATTCTGTAAACATGATTTGCAAATGAAGACATAAAATGTCTGAAAAACAAACACAACCTTAGTACGTTAAAGGCTATCGTAGTGGGAGTAGTCACCGTTGCACCCAACTCGTAATCATAAGGCCGAGCAAAACACAAACAAGCTATCTTTTAATATAAAAAAAGTGGTAAGTGGTGGAGAGTGACCATTGCATGATCAAAATGGTGGAAATGTATGGTTATGTGGCGCCAAGTAACATCAATATTGAATTGTAACCGCAGTGACCATCGCTATTAAAACGCCAATTAACTTTAAAAAAACATGTTATTTTTTTTACTGTATTAATATATGTTGGGTTTATTGATTTGATGATATAAAACAATAATGAATGAAACATCAAGGACATAAAGTGACAATAAGGAAATCTACAAAAAGATTGAAGGACTTGCTTGCAAAAGAAGATTTATTATTTAGTCCTTCGTAGTCTTTTGTAAACCCTAATCCTCTAGTATATAAAGAGGACATGGGGTGTAGGTTTTAAATTAAGTCTTCCATAATGTAGTCGACTAAAAGTGTGTGTGTGTCCTAGGCATATAGTCTTGTAAACGCCTAGGTAAGTTAGTTTAGTTAACCCCTAAGATCTGAGGTGTCTTAGATCCCTGTTATAGTTTAGATAACACGTATTAATATATTGGGGGTGGTGTTGAAAGAAACATTGTGTCAATAACATTGATGTTTGTTTTAATTCCGTTGTGCATGTTCTTAACCTATGTTATTGTTAACCCTAGAGGCTCAAAACGATCTCAAGGAGTCCTAACAGATTTCACAATTGGTATCAGAGTTTGTGATCTAGAAACTGTAATCAAGAAGAAGTTGATTTTAACTCAGATCTGTTTTATTCAAGAAGTTCAAGATCGATACACTTAAGTGATTTATTGTTGTGAAAGTATTAATTTTGATATATTAGTAAAAGCAACAAAACTAGTATCGCAAAAGAGTATCTAATGATTTATCACTATAAGAGTAAAGTCCAAAATCTATTAAATGACTTGTAGTTCAATAGTACCACATGTTACGTGAGAATGCTTCTCACTTAAGTGATTGCAAGTTCAGATCCTGTCTAAAATATGCATGATGAATTTATGATGTATACATTGTATTGTATTATGTTGGATTTTAAAAAGGAAAACGTCAAAGTCTAAAATTTACCATTGAAGTCATTTAAACTCAAAGGAAGACATATTAGGATAGTAAATTAGCTTTAGTATGACTCTTTCGCTCAGCTACTCTTTTATGGTATTTGCAACCGACACATCCACTTTCTTTGTATCACTAAATAAGAAAGTGACTACCCATCTTAGCTTTGCTTGACCCTCAACCGTTGAGAAGCATTGGTAACCCCGTTTTCTTTCTTCGGAGCCGTTTCTTCCCCCCGACGTAGCGCTTGTAAAGAGCCTTTAAGAGTGTTTAGACTTAAAACCTTCTTCTGTAAAAAAACATTTAGCATTTTGTTTTTTCTTCTAAAAATGCTACCATGCAAATGCTATTTGAAGAAACATTTAAATTTTACGTTATTTTGTACTTTATAATCACAAATACATCCATGTCACCTTCTAGAGGTTGTGAGTTCAGGTTTCGCTGTAAAAACTTGTGAGATATGTTTATTTAAGAAAAAAGAAAAATAAAAACATTACCAAATAATTTTATAGAACAAACAATTACTGTTAACTGTTAGCTGCTGCAAAAAATGAAAAGTCAATGGACAACAAACGTAGCTATAACAATAGTAAAGGGACTATATAAGTAAGTAAAACAAGGCTTAAATGAATGGGTACTGTTGTATTGTCTCCCTCACAAAAAACAAATAACATTTGACTCTTCAATTCGATTCAACCCTCCGCCATTACCATTTTACGTAACCTTAACACTATCATTCCTCCTCAACCATCTACTAAATACGGTACGTTTTTTAATTATTTAATTCCATATCTTTGTCTCTCTTTTTTTTCATCCAACCAAAAAAGAAAAAAAGGTTTTGTGTCTCGTGATTTGTTTACTTTACAATCCTAGATCTTATCTTTATATTTCTTGATTATAGTTATTACTTTTATTCAGTTTACTGTAACAAAAATCTGATTTGTAAAAAAGTTTCTATTTTTTATGTTGAATTTTGATTTGTTTTTTATTGGGTCGATATGGTTGCGGGTTCAATCCTGCTTCGGACACGTGAGATAGATTTGTGATGTATCGTGAGATAAATAGTTGTCGTTAAAAAAAAATTAAAATAATTATTGGTTGGAATTTAAGGTTGGTGAAATTTTAAGGTGACATGTAACACAGATATGGTATTTATTTTTTGAATGATGCTAATATTTAATTTTAAGGTTGTTTTATTCTGCTAGTAATAGGTAGGGAGGATTAGTAGTAGTTTTTGTGGGTGGCATTTAGATTTTGAGATGTGTTTTAATGGAAGTCAACACAATCCATCATGTGCGATCAGTTATTGTACTATATATATGTCGTGTATATGTAGAAACGTACTAATCGGCTAAGTAGATACTTTTTTTTGCCAAAACTTAGTATAGATATTACTAGCATATAGGAGGATGCTATGAGGAGAAAGTTTTGTACTTTGTACATCATTGCCTCTTTTTTGACTGTTTTACGCTTAGTGTGTGCATACTTTTCCACCGAGGGTTAGAATCATCAAAAGAAGCTGTGCTACATGTTAAGATTTCTAGTAATTGAAAAACAAACAAGTAAAGGTTTTTCTGGTGGAGTAGTTTGTGCGATGCTACAATGGAAAGTACTTTGTTAGATTTGGTTGCTGTAATGGCAATACCAAACATCTTAAATTGACTCGCTTTAGTACATAGTCATAGCATAGCTAGTAGGTTGAACCAATCTATGGTTGCGAATAATGGTCTTTAAATCAAGCCCATGCATCAATTGAGGACCCGCTTTTAAACGTAAGTGACAACACGGAGTAAATGAATGTTGTATGTTGTTGACTTCAGGCTTAAGGACAAACATATATTAGGTAATGTTTGGAAGTTTTGTAATTTAGGTCCGCAATAGTAGTTGAAGTTCCCGTACAAACACTTAAGATGCTTAGCTGTATTACCATGGCCAGACTCAGGTCCTTTGTTACTTTTCAAAGTTAAAATCCGCTACATAGATGATTTTTTTTTTTTTTGTGAAAGGAGAACTATTATTAATCACAAAAAGTGTACAAGACTATTTAAACCCCCATGGACATTTCCCATGATGATTTAAAGAGCCTAACAAATAAACTTGACAAAAATTACAAGCATTCTATACTTGATTCTATCACTTCTATACTTAACATCTATACTAAAAAAATACAGACATACAACACTTTTATTACAACTTCACTTTGTACTATCAATAGTTCTTTGTAACTTCACCTTCCATGTATCTTCAACTGTTTTGACTGCATTAGAATCTTTCACTACTAAACTCATTATTCTCCCAGTTATAGTTTCCTTTATATTCTGTATCAACAGATCAATATTCCTCTCTTTATTTTTGAATAACCTGGCATTTCTCTCTTGCCAAACAGTATAAACTGCAGCTCCCAGAACCAACCTTCTCACTATACTCCATATATTCTTGTTAGCTTTTAGTTTGGAAAATTCTTCAATAATTGTGTTCCAGTTGAAGGAAAAATGCTTGTCAAGTAACTTTTGCAAACCTTCCCAGACCTTATGAGTGTAATTACATTTGAAGAACAAATGTTCATGTGAATCTAGACATTGTTTACAGAACACACATTCCATATCTCTGTTTGGATCCCACACAGCAATTCTGTCTTGTGTCATCAGTCTTCCTTGTATAGCTAGCCAAAGAACAAAAGAATGCCTGGGTATATTTTGTGAATACCAAACAAGACCATTCCATGAAATTATGTTCCCTTGGCAGCATAAGTCCTTCCAAACTACTTTTGTTGCAAATTCTGTTCTATGCCCACTGTTAGTTATCCACATAGCTTTATCTTTAACATCCTTGATCAGGGTTGGGATTTGAATATTATTCAGGTTAGGAAACTTAATTACCCATTCTTCAGGCCAACACCAGGCACCATCTTTAATCAAGTTGTCCACTGTGCAGTCATTTCTGAATCTAGCATTGTAGATATCTCTAGCAGTTAAAAACTCACTCAGAGGGCCCTCATCACACCATCTATCATACCATGCTGAAGTAGTCTTGCCATTACCAACTTTATAGCCAATATGCATTCTAACTTTCTCCCTTAATTTCAGGATATTATTCCAACCTACACTACTACTTCTCTCAATTGGCACTTCCCAAATATTCCTCCCTTTCAATTTTTCAACACTAATCCATTTTACCCACAATGTGTCCTTTTTTACAGCAATATTCCAAAGATGTTTCATGATCAGAACTTCATTCCACATCTGTAGGTCTTTAATACCCAATCCACCCTGATCTTTTGGTTTACAAATATTTGCCCATGAAATTTTAGCTTTCCCTTTTGCTAATTCCTCTTGACACCACAAAAACCCCTTTAACATTTTATTGATATCTTTAACCACAGTTTTAGGCAAAATGAACACTGATGCCCAGTATACTTGCATTGAAGATAAAATTGATGCTATCAACTGCATTCTTCCTGCATAGGAGAGAACTCTATTCCTCCAATCTTGTACTCTACTTCTAACCTTCTCAATTAATGGTTTACAATCATTTATGCTCAATTTCTTGGTTATCAGAGGTACACCTAAATACCTCACAGGCAATTTTCCTATAGTGAATGGGAGAATTTGCACAATGTGATCTTGTTCAGGTTTAGATAAGCCACCAAAGAAAATTGTACTTTTCTGCATGTTAACTTTGAGACCAGAAAATCTGGTAAATTCCTCTATAGTATCTTTAATCACCTTAATAGATTGACTATCCCCATGACTGAATAATATCAAGTCATCTGCAAATCCCAAATGGTAAATTCCGCTACATAGATGATAGATGTTACTTATAATACTATTTTTGTATGTTCAGTTATCTGTTGTCATCGCAAGTAAAACTGATTTTTGAAGCATAATGCTAATCTGTTTGCTTTCCACATTTCACATGTGGTATCTAATATAGTAGATTTTTTGCTACATATATATATGGTACAAACATCTTTAGATTTAGTACTTGCTTGAATATTAACTCCTTTGGTGACTTCTTTTTCTTTTTTCATTGAATTGTATTGTTTATTACATATCAATGTTTTCGGTACATTTATGATCTAGAGGTTAAGGTCATTATTATGATTTTCATATAAACGCCTATTATAGTATTATTATATCGACTGAGACTGTCTATATCGTTTGTTAACAGCGGAAGCAAGGTCCAGTCCTCAGTCAATTCCTATGCCCTATGAATTTTCAGTGTCTACGTCCTAAGATCATTATATAACCACGAGCTGCAGCGCATAAAGGGAAGAGTTTGACTTTTGACCCTGAGTAACTCAGGGAAAATGGAAGCTTGCCAGACCTTCGATTCAGACACAATCAATGAACTAAAGCACTACCGTTTAACTCCACTAAGGCTTTTAAGGGGTCTGGCATGCTTAGTGGTTTACCTTTCAACCGCCTTCATGTTTTTAGTTTACTTTAGCCCCGTGGCTGCAGTTTTCTTCCGTCTTTTTAGTGTACATTATAGTAGGAAGGCTTCATCATTTCTTTTGGTGTCTGGTTAGCTTTATGGCCCTTCTTGTTTGAGAAGATTAACGGAACCAAAGTGATATTTTCTGGTGAAACCGTTCCAGCAAAGGAACGTGTTTTAATTATTGCCAATCACCGGACAGAAGTTGATTGGATGTATATCTGGGATCTTGCATTGAGAAAGGGTTGCTTAGGATGCATCAAATATGTGTTTAAGAGCAGCTTGTTGAAGTTACCGATATTTGGTTGGGGATTTCACGTGTTTGAGTTTATTTCAGTGGAGAGAAAATGGGAAGTAGATGAAACTATCATGAGGAAAATGCTTTCAACCTTTATCAGTCCTTTGGACCCTTTGTGGCTTGCTGTATTTCCTGAGGGAACTGATTTTACGTAATAACTTAACACCTCTTTTATAACCTATATATGTTGCATAACATACTTCCATTCTTTTAATTACGACAAGAAAATTCTAAAAGAATATTTTATTTTGTTAACTCATGAGTCATGTCCACATTTTTGTGATACTTTCTTGCCGGTATATTTGCGAAACCATTTCTCTGTATCTATCACATGCTGCTTTTGATAATTTGTCTGATCTGTATATGCAGAGAACAAAAGTGTGTAAAAAGCCAACAGTTTGCTGCAGAAAATGGATTACCTATACTCAAGAATGTGCTGCTTCCGAAAACAAGAGGTTTTCATGCTTGTGTGGAAATCCTAAGGGGTTCTCTGGATGCAGGTTATCCATCTTAATTATTTTTTCTCAAATGGTTTTGATTCTTGATTCGATAAAAAAAATGATTCCTGAAATTTATTCTTTATGTCTCTCTGACCCATTTTGAGTTCTTAATATCTGTAACTCTGTAACTAATATATAGTTTAAATACGAACTAAACTAATTAACTAATACCAATTACTAAAATAGTATAGAAGATAACATTTAATATGCGTACAAGCTCTTCATAAGGGATGGCATTTTCAAGTATGCTACATACTGTGGTCCTTTTGTTAACCTGTGTTTAGACTCTAGTAATTTTTTTATGTCATGGTAGAAGACTCACATTTTAAGTCACCTGAGATATTTCAAATATTGAATAGGGGGTGTTTGTATCTGCATTTTTTATGTGATTATGTAATTGACTAATTGTATTAAATTATCATTATGGGATTTTAAATTATAACAATCTGGTTGTAGAAGGATGTCATTCTGCCTTTTATTTATTATATAAATAGATGTATCAAATCTTAACAACTCACAATATGATTATTAAAAATCTATAAAGTTACCTTAAAGATATTTTTGTGTAAAAATTTGAGAAATGAGATTAATAGTCTGAAATTATGTTAAAATAAAGGGTGAACAGGTAGTTTTTGTTTACTGTGATAATTTGAGACTGATTATCCAAAACGTATTGTTTGATATGGTCTACATGATTTTTGCCTTGGTGGTGGCTATAACTTAAGACGCCATATCTATTGTAATAACATG
The DNA here is from genome assembly GCA_022545495.1 of Chrysanthemum lavandulifolium. Classification (NCBI taxonomy): domain Eukaryota; kingdom Viridiplantae; phylum Streptophyta; class Magnoliopsida; order Asterales; family Asteraceae; genus Chrysanthemum; species Chrysanthemum lavandulifolium. Next base: position 212,411,195 of record CM040244.1, read on the forward strand.
CTATCCTCTCGTAATTTCAGTGTACGATTTGACAATAGCATACAAGAACCGTTGCCCAACATTCATGGACAATGTTTTTGGAGTAGAACCTGCAGAAGTTCATATTCACGTTAGACGCATATCTCTTGACGACATCCCAGTTTCAGAAAGCGAGTGCAGCACTTGGCTATTGAACAGATTTCATCTAAAGGATCAATTGCTCTCAGATTTCATATCTCAAGGTCATTTTCCTAACGAAGGAACAGAAGGTGATCTTTCAACATTCAAATGCTTGGTAAATTGCGTGCTAGTATTAGCTATGACTGCTTTGTTTACATATCTGGCGTTTTTCTCATCCGTTTGGTTCAAAGTATACATTTTCGTGTCTAGTGTATACCTATCTTTTGCTACTCCATTCGGTTACCATCCAACGCCGATTCATGAATATGTCAAGTCATTGTTATCCGGAAAAAAATCCTCTTAGGAAAAAGAGAAGCAGGTGAATGTTCATATCTGCTAGAAAACTTTTGGAAGATAATTGGTTTGTTAAAGAATAAATTCTTGTAAAAGTGCAAATGTACATTCTTCTTGATATTTTTTTCATTTTTATTTGTAATTGCCAATTGGGATGGTTTCAGTTAACCTATAATTCAACGGATACCGTTTGTTCTTCGTTCATTAAGACGAACATTGGCCACGTGTCGGCCTTGCGAGGCTGAGAACCTCACTTGGGTTGGATGGAGTTATTTTACCGGGGAACCTTTTACTCAAAAAAATTGGGGATGAAGTAACCTTTAATTTGTTTGTCATCATATATGGCAATTATGTTGTTTACTTGACATGATTAATTAACTTTATGTCCTGTTTCGTACGTAGTAATGCAAGTTTAATTAGAATGGACAATCGCGAAGGAAAGTGGATTGTGTATATTCAATCAAAAAGATTGAATGAAATGTTGGAGGATACGATTTCATTTTATTTTGCAAAAATTAGTGTGCCATTAAGGCGCAGTGGATTGTGTCTAATCAACCAAATGATTATTGGTTTAAGATCAACGGAACAAAATATATGGAATAGGTGCCACTTTGACATTTGAGTATATCTTATATAGTTTAAACGAGTGGGGGAAACCCGCGCGATGCAGCGGGATTACTTTTATAGACGTGCATTTTACAAAGGACTTAGTTTGCATGATAACTAAACTTGAGGGACTATTTTTGCCATTTTAATAAACATAACAATTAATGGTGAGGACCATTTTGCCTTTTGGTAAACTTGATTAATGGGAGGAGATCAGCAGCAGAACTTTCCTCCCATGTTTATATATATATAGAACCAGGTGTGGCGATTCTCGACCATGCGATAAACATACGAACTTAATCTGAAGTTAAACAAGTTTGAGTTGAGGATAAACAGTTTGGGTAAAAACGGTCAACTCGCCTAACCCGCTTAATAAGCGGGTCGTGTTTGGGTTGAGTAAGATTAAACAGTCAACCCGTGAACCCGTTTAAGTATATAAGATCTTAAAAATAAAATATATAACCCTGGTTTTATGTTGGATGTGGATTAAATGTATTTTGTTATTTACTTAGTATGAGTGAATTATAATTTTATACCATAGATATCATGAAAATTGACGTTTATAATTCAGAATATTGTTGCATAGTTATTTATATGTTATTCTTATCATATTTTATATCCTTATATCATTTTTTGCATTTAAACTAGTTAAATCGACAAACAACCAGTTTTGTTCACTGCTTGACATATTTACTTAAATGGGTCACAAATGGGTTACACGTGTTATGCATGTAGGGACGGAGCCAGGAACAAATATGATCGGGTGCACACATGTTTTTTAACCGTAATATAATAGAGTTTAAGATGCTAACTAAAAACAAATTTCGATGGACCGGGGTCATTTAAGATACATTTGAGAAAAATCGATGTTTTTTCTTAAAATTAACACTAAATCGAAAAAATCCATAGGTGTCCCGGGCACCCACGGGACCCGCTTGGCTCCGCCCCTCGTGCGTATACGGTTGGGGTTGAGCTTGACACGATTAATAAATGGGTCGTGTTTGGGTAAAGGTTATACTAACCCGCCAACACGCGAACCCGAATAAATTAACACGAACACGACTCGATTGTCACCCCTAGTTTAAACCAGTGGAATGAGTGGATTAATCTTGATCCAGTTGGGTCAACTGACGAGGCCTTTACACAAATAAATCCGGTAATACGGTGCATGAATTTTTGGTCGACTACATACACTTTGTTAGTAATATATTAGGGCGGAAGGTACACTTGAGGGTTTTTCTTCGTCACATTTACTTTACGTCATCAAAAAACATTTCATTTAATCTTTTTCTCAACTATTGCGACAACTTCTTTCTTTCTCCTTTAACTTTTTTTATTTTTTATTATTAAAAATAACCAAAAAACAAACAAAAAAAAAAAAAAAACAAAACAAAACACAAATATATACGATTCTTTTTTTCCGCAATGTGAGACGTGTGCTTAGCCCGATTCAACTCCTACATGTATAACCTTATTCGGGTTAAATAGGTTAAAAAACTATTTGGGTTAACCCGAACTCTTATTAGGTCGGCTTCGGGTGAGAGTTTAAAGCTGATTTTTGGGTTTCGGGTTAACCCGACCCGCATAAAAGTTTTTTTATTTTATTTTATTTTTTAATTTTTCATATATTTCTTTCGTTTTTATATAAATATATACTTATTATTTTATTTTATATTATAATTTGGCTTATTCGAGTTATATTGTATCCGATTAACCCAAAACCCGAATAACTAGCACCTTATTAGGGTCAGGTACGGGTACGTTTTTTCTTCTCTTAAACCCGATCTACCTGAATGAGGCTTATTCGGGTCGGGTTTACCCAAATAACATCCTTACGTGCACATATTTTTCATATTGCTCTTCTTAAGCACGTGAAGTTGGTAGATTTCTTATTTTAAAAAATTAGATATCAATGTTTTAAACCTTTTAGAACGTTACATGAGCTGTTTTCAAATTGATAATTTTTCTTAGCAAAATTTTCAAAAAGTTAATAATTACAAACATGTGAATTTAAAAAGGTGTTGGGGGAAAAATAACGTTCAAATATGGTTTTAAATTGCTCCCTCATTGGTGAAGATATTTATTCAAAATAATTATTCAATAAAATAATTATGAAAAATAAAATCAACATATCAAACTACAACTATGAGAATACATCAAGTAGTTATGTGAAAATTAGTATACGCTTTTTTCATAATTTCGTAAATTGGAATGAACTTAAAAGTGAAATACACGAGGCTCGGGTAACTTCTCATCGACTTAATGAAGAAGTTCGATTGATCATGACACAATACCTTGTCCTAATATATGTCTCAAAGTACTCTCACGTATACGTATATTAATAGATTGTTACTTGTTAGACATTATACACTAAGATAAAACTTGTACCATATATGGAACTAGAAATAAAAATAGGAAAGTTCAAACTAACAAAATTACAAATGAAGAAAACACTAACATGAGACTCAACCTGAATATGACCTTTCCTTTTTTTTTGATAGATACGTCTCGATATTGATAATAGACCCAACTGCCCAAGTTAGCTTCATGAACCCAAAAATAAGAGTCACAAACTCACAACCAATATATGTGAATTAAGTAAAATAATTCTTTTAATGATAACTCTAAATTTTGAACAACATATTAAAAAAATGTTATATTCACACAACTTTATATAAAAAAAAAAAAAAAAAAAAATCCCAACACATATGTGTAATATAATGCACCAATCATATTGTATTGCATTTTCTCTTTCTTCTTTCTCGCTCTACAAATATAACTGTTAGGTATGCGTGTGAGATTATTTTTTGTAAAAGTTACGTAAATATAACATTTCTCAAATATTAAAGCTTTAAAAAACATTAGAAAAAGGGGGTTTCCATTTTATACTTGTTATTTAAGGGTAACCATGATATGCGGTGTATTTGTCACTTAACCATCACCTTCAACGTAGCTGTCACATCAAATATTCAACACATCACATTACTTTCTTCTTTAAGTTGTAACGGTCAGAACCTAACCAACAAACTAATTTTTTTAATAAATTAAATAAATACTAAAAAAAATAACTTTCATTAAAAAAAATTAAAAACATTACATTAATAATTAAATACATAACACATAAAAATAACATTTTATTGTTCTCCATGAGAAAGGTGTTCCACCAAAGCGACTCAAAGGTTTTGATGTGTTTCGGAGCATTTTATTTGACTTAACACTTGTAATGTTTTCTCGTGAGTTCGGACGGGGTCATCATCATGATGTCTTTCCTCCAAATAAAAAGTCGGTAAATATTGCCTCTAAATTCTAAATAAAAAGTCGGTAAATATTGTCTTTTTTTGTCTTTTCGAAATAATATGATACATGTGTACATCATATGCTTTATTTTATCCAAAGACGAAGGTCGTGCGGGATTTTTATTATAGCACATTTTTGCTTTATCACACCGGATGCTCGTTTCACATCTTTCCTTAACGCTTCTTGTGCTTGCTTATATCGTATTCTTTTTGCGTCATTTGGATGTGAAATCTCCTTAAAAAGTGTCGCCCATTCCAGATATATTATGTCAACAAGATAATATCTACATCTGTAATTTACGCCTATTACCCACAAACGAATCTCTGGTGTTTTCCCGTAGATCGTTGAATAAAGGAGATAGATGTATAACGTTGATGTAGTTGCTCGATCCAGCCACACCAAATAAAGCATGCTAAATCCATAAGTCTTTTGATGCAACAACTTCGAGCAAAAATGAATTGGTTCGCACCATGATCACATCTACAATATTAACCACGATATGCGGTTGGACAATTAACCCACTCCCAACTCTTACAGTCAAGGCTTCTTAACATTTTGGAAACCCATGCTTTTCTTCATGAAATCGATAAAGTTTTTCTATATCGGTGTAAGTAGGTTTTCACATATACTCGTCGCCATATATTTCTATAATATAGTTACAAAAATGTTGATTCACCCAATTGCAAATGTTCATCTAAGGCATCAGGATTCAATCCGTATGCGAATTGACGAATTGCAGAGGTACACTTCATCAATGAGGAAACCCTCGTTTCTCCCGTACAGTCGATATGTTTACGTAAAAAATCCCAATGATTAGTTACATCTTTAACTATGCTTGTGAATAGTTTCCGACTCTTCGGAACATCTTCTGGAATTATTTTCGTCATACATTGAGTTTTGCAAAAAGTAAGAAGTTACTAAACGATCATAAGCACTATAACGATATCTATGCATGACGTTTCTTGTAACTTGTGAGCTTTCACCTTTTTTGTTCATTTAATACAACGTCGCACGTTTGATAAATTGAAAGTTAATAGTATTAAGATCTTCTCCGTCACAAGAAGTAAACAAGAACGATTCAGAATTCATTTAGGTAATAAGAAATTACAAATATTAATTGTTCGGTTGTTATGATAATAAGAGAAAGATGATATTTGATTGTGTGAAAAGAAAAAAAGAAAAAAATATATTTATAAGTAAATGTAATGATTAAAATTTAAATAAACTTTTTTTTAATGCAAAATTGTTCAACGACCGTTACTCACCTTACTCCCTTCTTTTTCATTAGGTGAAGAAGCATCCCACCTAACCAAAAGTCATCGCGCCAGGCTAAACTCTTTAGGGTAGGGAGGTCCCGAGCCCCAAAATTTCACGCATAGTGTAAATATTATAGGTTTTAAGGGTAATTTAGTTGAGGTTACAAACAAATCTCCGATTCGACCCCCCTCCTCCAAAAAAAAATAATAAATGATCAAGTTTCGCCACTACTTCGCGCGTCAACCATCCACCCCTGTCATGGGCTTCACGCGCCAACGATGACCTTCGTGTGTGGTCTTCTTGCACCATAATGCTCCGCCTTACGCCCTTACAAGATGTGAGATTTATACCTCCTTTCGTAAAAATAGCCTATTGGATAATACTCTATTGAGTCAAGGCCGAGCTAAAAACTATCAATAAATAGTTCGAACCCAAAAGTAAAGACTCGACTACAGATGGTTGGACTCTACTCACCCGGCTCGATAACACTCCAACCAATCAACCTATATTTTGCACTTTCACAAGTCACGCATTGTGCATTGACAACCAAGGTCAATCAATGACTAGTTTGACCGGAGGTACCAACTTAACATGATAACATGTACTGTACTTTATATTTTTTATATATGTTCAGTAAGTTTAAAAAATAAATTTTTAAAAAGAAAAGGAAACTGGTGTGCTAGCTAGTATTTAAACTGTCATGAACCTAACTACGAACCCCCACTCTCCCACTCTCTTTCTACACACATTTTTGCATACACAATATTTGCGTGTTAATCATCATCATCAACTTCATTATCAATCATCAATGGAGACTATTATTATGCTTTTTATGTTCCTTTTCTTCATTTCTGGTAACTTTTTCATCACTCTCTTTCCTTTTCTGTTCATGTTCATCATAACATAATACACCTCTTTATTTGATCATTACTATTAATTTGTTATTATTAATCGAGTTAGCTTAATACGGCTAGTTTACGCGCATTTTGATTGTTATGGGTATATTGTATAATCTGCTGTTGTTCGGTTATTAACTTCAAAAAATATCCAAAAAAAAAGTTGATTATTACACAATGTAGGTAGCTTATAGCTTTCTTTGATTTATAAATTCGTTAATCTATATTTACCGGGGTAAGAAGCCCTTTTACCCAAAAAAAAAAAATCGTTAATCATGTAACGTAACTGTAATATAACTGTTAGTTTATGTACCGTATAGGAGGTCATGCGAGGTGTATAATAGCAGAGGGCCTCAAAATGTATACCACGTTAAAGATTTAGTGCCTCACATTTCATTTCAAGCAATAATATATGATTTTATTATCTAAATATTTGTTAAAAATGAAGCTAGCTCGTTAAAATAATATGTTGTTATTAATGGGTAGAGATCTTGTGAGAATAAAACTTAGAATGAGAATGATGAAAAATAACGATAATTACTTAGAAATTTATAAATACATAAGAAAACAAAAAATAAAGATGGTTATATGTAATTTAACTAGGCTATAAATTCATGATTAACAATTTATTATAATGGAAATCGGTCTTGTGTTGTGTAATTAGGAGGTAAGGTTTCAGCAGGCGTGTTTACATTACAAAACATTCTGTTCACACGGTGTGCTGCGAACGCTTTTACGTAATGCCGGTATTGTTTTAGGTGATGGCGGATTCTCGTTAGCACCAGGTGCTTCTGTTCAGTTTCCAGCTATGCCAGGGTGGTCGGGTCGGTTTTGGGCCAGGACGGTTGCGCCTTTGACGAGTTTGGTAATGGAAGGTGTAATCGGTGATTGTGGTAATACTATTAAGTGTAACATGGTGGTGCACCTCCTGTTTCGTTAGCGAGTTTACTATAGCCGTGGGATTAGTAATAGTGATAAGGATTTTTATGACGTGAGTTTGGTTGATGGGTATAATGTAGGTATTGGTATTAGGCCGACGGTGGTTCGGTGATTGTCGTTATGCGGGTTGTATTGTTGATTTGAATGTGAACCGTCCTTTGAGTTGAGGGTCGTGGATGGGAATGGTGCAGTTGTGGCGTGTAAAAGTGCGTGTGACGCGTTTAACGTGCCTGAGTTTTGTTGCACGGGTGAGCATGCTACACCTGCAACGTGTGCTCCTACCCAGTTTTCGGTTATGTTTAAAGCAGCGTGTCCGAGTGCTTACAGCTATGCGTATGATGATGCTTCGAGTACTTTTACTTGTTCCGGGTCGGATTACTTGATTACATTTTGTCCTACAAACAGTACTTGAAACTTAAATTAGCAGATTTTATTGATTTTATAATCATTGAGATTGATGTTTGAATTGTGCTTTGAGAGTTTAGATTGGAGATTGTGTTTTTTGTCAGATTAAGCTAGATTTTTAAACAAGGATCAATGGATACCTTTCTCATTAGTTTATGTAGATTCCATTAATCCAATCTGCAACTGGTACTTGTTTTTTTTCTTTTAATTATTAAGTATTGTCTGATGTCATTATAAATGGCACAATTGCTCATACAAATTATTTATTAATCATGTAAAAAATAGATTTATCCACCGCCCAAAATAGTGATTTAATTCATTAATTTTCGGTTTAAGGCAAAAAACCAAGTACAGCAACCCTGTCTATATAACTGAACAAACACCACTGAATTTCGTGCTCTTTTTGGGTTACTGTCTTAAACAATCATCACGTAATTTTTACATCGTTGAAAATTCTTGGGTCGAGGACACAAAATCCAACCCTAAAGCCGCGCACTTTGTGCAGGCTTTTCCTTTACACTAAAATTACAGCCAGGATAACTGAACTCAAAGGGGTAAAAAGTACGTAACAAAAACTCGTCCTATCATTTACAGGATTCTAACCGTTGATGATTCAAAAATGACTCTATATCACCCAAACCTGTGCACAGACCCTTGTCGCTGAAAAGTGTTTGGTCTGAACAATCTAGTGATGCACCACAGGCTAAATTGTAGGCTTGACATGCTGAATAACATACTCTTAATCTGTTGTTACCGTCTTCCTCGCACTTTTGTATTGATATCTGTTTCATTCCACAATAATAACGTGAGTAACGCATATTTACAACCATAATAGCAAAGAAAGATGGAAACTTGGCTATAAAGTACTAAAAACCGGGTTAAATCCATATGTGCAAGGGTAACATAATCCTTTTAAGTGTGTAGAAAAGAAAAATGTGTGTATTCTACTTCAGCCCTGTTCAAAATCGTCTAAAATTGTTTATAACTTGGAATGGTTTAGCCAATAGTTAGATCTTGGGGTAAAAAAGGGCCATCTCCAGCCTGGTTGCTTTTTTGCCACAATACCAACAATGGCCATCTTACCCTTTGCTTGTACATCCATATTATGTAGGCATTCTTACGCTTGATACGCTTAAGGGTAAGAAGGCCCTTCCTGGAGCATTAGCCGAAGATGCACATTTCTACCCCATAAAAGTGTTTTAAAATGTATATACCAACATGTAAATTTTCTCGGTCAACATACCAAAAAAGGACCATCTTACCCTTTGTTCGCATATCCATATATTGCTATTGAGTAATTTTTACCGCTAATATTTGTAAGGGTAAGGCGGTCATTCTCTGTGTATTAACTTAGAACTGGAGGATACTAATGAAACAGTATGAAAATAAAGATCTTACCCAACATGCAAGTCGTTTCGCTGCTTTATCACAATTTCTTCCTATAAACATATTAAGAATCTTTCTAGCACCACTTGGGTACAAGCGGTGATAATTGGGCATCACCACAACATCCTCCAACTGCCTCAAGATGCTTGATTCACTTGGAGCACAGTGTTGCCCACCAACATCATTAATTAAAACATCCTTGCAAATCGAAAGATTATCAAGAACCAATGAACTGTTTCGGCAGGTGTAGCCCGCATAGTCAGAGCAACGAAATTCACACACCCCGTTATCACAAACCCCGCCATGAAGGCTGCATTGTTCATCACAAACCGCTGCAACACCATCCAAAATAATAACATCTTTTAGAATTTTTTAAGTAGGTTTCATATGTCAACAAGATCACTAGATAATACTCTCTCCTCAGAAATAATGTAACATTTGGCTTGACCTGTATTAAAGATTAAAAAATGAGATTGTGAGCTTTATCTTACCAGTTGAGCAATCAATCCCAGTGAATCCCTTTGCGCATTCACATTTACCGTTCTTAAGGCACTTCCCGTTTCCTTTACAGTTGCTGGGGCAAGACCCTGAATACAATATATCCATGAAGAATCTTAAGAATAGTACATCAATATTATTCGTAAAGTAAGGCAAAAGATCTTACGTTTGCTACAATCATGGCCGTCGAATCCAAGAAAGCAAAGACACTTTCCATCAACACAATCGCCATTTGAACTGCACGAGTTGGGGCATTGTCTGGACATGGATAGCGGGTTCACACTACAAAGTTCATGATATGCAGGGCAGATCAACTCGCCTATAATTTCATACATTATACCAAAATCAAAATCTTGTGAATGGACTTAAGAAAATTAGAAAATTTTTATTGACGGTTTTATCTAATTTGCCAAGGAAATTACCATTAAATCCAGGAAACTGAACGGGTCCTCCAGCCTCCGGGCATGCTTTCCAAATGTCATCGACAGCGACCTGTAGAAACAAGATTGAAAATTCTTTGAATATGGAAGAATTTATATAAAAGGTTTATATGAAATTTAAGAACACACCTCCAATGTCACGTTGATACACCTATGCCGGTAACAACCATTTCCTTGGGTCATAGAACCCCTAACAAACCCATTGCGTACTAATGAAGATGCCATACACCTATACAAGAAAATTAAAAAAAATAATGGTCATGTCGCAGATTTAATAATTTTACAACACCCACCAATAAAATTGTAAAATTATATTTCAGTTTTCACCTCGAGCTACTTCCACGAATTTCCCCTAACATTCTATCAGGCATCCGTGCACTATTAGTGTCTATACATGAACCATCAGAATAAGCTACATAATATGTGCAATAATCAGCCAACAATGACTGTCCACCTGCATTGACCAAGAACCAGATAGTAAAAAAAAAGTTAACTTATAGGATTAAATAATCAGCATCCCTATAATGACATTGTGACACTGAAGATCTGACCTTTATTAGCCTGTGGAAAATAACGGGCCCAATTAGGAAGGTCCCACTATAATTTACAATTGGACAATAACCCTCGGCCTCCCTGTTATATGTACACCCAGAAAGTTGTGTTGTGTTGCAATGATATGCCCCTTTCCAAAGGTTGCAAGGGGTGGTAACAAATTCGGTCCCTTGGTTGTGGCCCCAATCTAGACGGTCCGCCATGCTATAATTAGCCTCATACCAACCACTATCTTCTAGCAAAGCTAATGTCATCTTTGAAACTACAGATCTTGTATCAACCGAACCCGTCATTATCTCATTCATTAAAAGTCTTTTCTCCCAGTGAGATCCTGACGCATATTTACACATTTAGATTATCAAAGACTGCCTTTTGCTATATTAATCACGTGAACCCACTTTTTGATGAGCTGGGTATGCCTTAAAGTAATAAAGTTTAAATATCAGATAAGATATTCGCAAACCTGATGTTCCACGTCCTCCACCATCCTCCAATTCTAAACCAGTGAAATTATCGGAAAATGCCTAACAAAAAAATAGCTTATAAATGTTAGATTGTCTGTAGTTATATGTACTTAAAAAATCTTGTTAATGTGAAGGCAAAAAGTACCCCATAATGATAGCGTGAATGCATGACAACACGTGGAAGAACCACACGAGTTACCATCCTTCCAAGCTTTTCATCCATAACTTGTCTGGTGACCTGAATAAAAAGAAAACCATGGTTAAAGCATTTATATCAAGATAAAGTTTATATATGTTGATTCACCAGTAAAGTGATATGATGCTCTTTCTACTCTAATTATAAAGTTAATTTGTCTAGGTGACCTGACTACGCCGCTTTTTCTCTCATCTCTAAAATGTGTGAAGGCGTGAGGGTCAAATCCAAGAACGTGAATAACCTGAGAACCCAAACTTGTCAGAAACATTTTAAAAGCCTCTAATACTCAACTTAAAACACAGCTGATATCACACTCACTTCATGTATGAGAGTAGCCGAAAGTAATGTTTCTGCTTCTGCTGTCAAGTGACGAGGAGCAACATTCACGTGTCCTGCAATCAGCCAAACAGATTCAGGAAACAAGAATATATTGTTCATACACCTAACAAGTATTATGGGCCAGAAACCTAGAATAATTACCAGCAATTGCACGACCCCACTGATCACGTTCACATGCTACTGCCCATGCCAGGGTGTTGCCTGTTGTGGGTCTTGTAGTCACCAAAAGAACCAAACCGCATCAGCAACTCCTCTAGGATGTTACAGATAAATAAAGATTTATTAAAGATTGTAAAAGTCAGGCGTGTTAGGTTAAGCTCCTATTGCTTAACTTGTTTACTAATAAGCTTATTAGCATATGGTGTATCAAGTGTTGTAATGGTAAAGTGACTAATCAAAACACAATGCAGGAGATAGTTTTTGGGTAAGTTTATACGCTATCAAAACGTAGTAATCCTAAAATGACCAAAAAGGACTAACACTTCTAGTGAAAGAGAGGAAAAATGAGGAAATATGTGGGGGTAAAAGGGTAAATATTCAAAAAAGCACTTGCAAAAAAGCTAGTGCGGAGGAGCCTATCAAAAACAGCTTAAATAAGGTGACAAGCTTTAGTTGTTTGGCTGCATGCAAACACTCAAAACAGCTTACTGCGATTTGGATACACAATTTTGAATAAGATTAGCCAACCTCCCCAACCTCTGATATAAAAGTATATTGTGTTACCTTCTACGTATGCACGTGGAAGCTGAACACCGCCATCTTGTCCACAAGCAGAGTAACCACTTAGCCTCAGGTTTCCTCTCACGCGTTCAACCGCCAAAGCACTTTTGAACCATTCTGCTGTCTGCCCTAAAGCCTGTACTCTCAAATATACGAAGAAAATATTATCTTTCCAAGATCAACCCACAAAATAATACACAAACCTGATAAGTAATAACCTTTAGATCTTTACTCGCCCAAAAAAACTATCGTATAAGGAGGTTTGGATGTGCGTCTTAAAAGTGATTATGTGATATCGAGCGTGTTTTAATGTGTGCGCTGAAAGTGATTAACAGAAGTTATTAATAGGTAGTCTAACTTACTGTTACAAAATCAGTTTTTTTCCAGCTGGTATGACAGTGATTTTTGACAATAATAATTGATCAAAAGCAAACGGTAACCTCTTTATCCATACAATAAACACAGATTTTGCAGATTGAAATACCACAATCAAATAACTGGTTCTAAACACAAATCCAGATAATTACTCTACCCTTTGATAATCAGTATTGCTAGAGCTTGTGTCAAACTGATCATTTGAGTTTTAATTTTAAATAATCTTATAGCTATAAGTAGAGCTATGTCACCCAAACATTACAAATTCATTAAAACAATAAAACTTAAACAAGAAATTAGGACAAACCTTTTGCAGACGGCGCCTTTTGTCATCCCCGGTTAAATCATCCGAAGTGCAATTATACCAGCAATCACCATATATTGGCGGATCATTGAGAGGATTACACAAGAACCTACCCAAATCAGAACCCGCAAGAGGCTCACCTAACTGAAAATAAATAAATCATAAACCGCAATAACTTCAAGCAAACAAGAACCAGATTACTAATGTAAACTCACCTTAACAATGTCTCCAACTTTCCTACAATCTCTATCGTGTGAGTGACCCACAGCATCATAGTTCAAATAAATTTTATGGGTAATTTTACATCCTTCATAAAACTCGAATATGTAAAGCTCCCAACAATTCTCTTCCTTTGCGGCGAAGATGACTTGATGTACTCGACCCATGATAAACCTGCGGTGTAACCGAAAACACCTTGTTTCCAGGTCTCTTCCTCCTCTGCTCAATTATTTGATCATGAATGCACGAATGTGTTCTAATATTTTCACCACTTTCCACTCTCCGTGACCTTAAATCTTTATTCCCAAACTTTCCTTGACTCGTATCAACCAACACTAACACTAAAAGAATCTGTAAAACACACACAAACACGTAAGCACTTATATTCATGCATATGTGATGTGACATTACTTAGATAAATCTAGAATCTTTGCTAAATTTAGCTAAAAGTGCTTATATTCATACATATGCTAATTCAAACAGCTTATTTCACTTGCAAATAAATTTGAAACACCCTCGAAACTGCTTATTTGTAGCACCAAAACACAATAAGCACATAAACAGTTCCAATAAGCAATCCCAAACACCTGAATACCCAAAAAGATGCTAAATTAGCATTTTTCATAACATTTAAACCACACTTTTATCTCAAATTAATTCAAGATTTTAATAAAGCTTCAATTTTTTAAACTAATATGCAGCTAAACTTAAAACCCATATATAATATCTCACTAACAACAATACCCACAAAACAAAAACTTGAAAAACTACTAATTTTTATATACCTGAAAAAGTAATAACTCAGTCCACAGTTTTCTTGCAGGAAAAAGATTATAAGAAATCTTGAACTCCATGAAATGGATTTGATAATTTAATACTAGCCGGAAAACTCATCGGAAAATTCAAATCTCCGGCAACGACCAGATCGGAAAAACGGCTAATAAAAACCTTAATGACATTATTATTAATATTAATTAATGGGTATGAGCTGTTTTGTTATGAAATTATGAGCACTGCTTTTAAATGATAATAATTAATTGATAATGTTGGTTTTGTGAGAGTGATTTTGTGAAGAGAGGGTGATTGAGGAGGGGTTACAAGAACAAAACCATCTTGATTATCATCATATACTTTACTCAGACCACCTCTCTTTCCTTTTTTTTCTTTTAAATTTATATTTTTGAAGAATATATTTACTACGTTAGGCTGTAAGGGACTCAATCCCCTATTTTTTCTCGTCACGTCGCTTTTTTCTCTTCAACGACCTTCGTGAATCGCCCAAGAAGCACGATTCCAAACTACAAAAACATACCCCACAAATATACCTTTATTTTAATTAAAACACACACACACAAACAAAAAAGAAACCAAGCTGAAGTCAATCGTGGTCACGACCAACATGTGTGAAAAATGAAGCTCGATCGATCCCCCACATCAAGGCGATCGACCAAGGATCGATCGAGTTTGTGAAAAATGATGCTCGATCGAGTGCTACTGCAGGCAGCCTTATAATGTGACTCAAGTTGGGCAACAACTCGAGAGGATCTTTATCCATAATGCATTTAAGACATTTCTTAAATAGCAAGTCTTAAAATTCAGAGTTTGTAACTTACTTATTATAAAAATATAATGTCTCTTGCTAAATTAATACATACACATGCTACTTAAAAGTTAAGCCAATATCAGTAACATTAGTAGTCCTCCAATATTTTTAAACCCACTTTATAACTTTAAAAGCTATGTATCAGAACCATACTCATCATTTGCGTTCCCCACTTTAACAACCCATTAAACGATTGATTAGACAAAACGAGTATGAAACCCACACATAAAAGACCAATCATATCTCACACTCTCTCTCTCTCAAAAATGTAAATTGCCACTCTTGTGCTAAATAGCAACCGGCATGTGTTTCAAGATCACCACCGCTAATGACGTGGTCAAGATCACCACCCTCGACATGGTTTAGGTGGTCTTCGTCACCAAAACTTTTAGATAATCGAAAACATCGACACCAAAAATTTAGCTTGCAGACCGCTAGTATATACAGGAATAGTAGCCATTCTTTATTATTATTATTATTATTATTATTTTATTAGGCTTAGCCAAATTAAACGTTCATTCTTAACTTTTCGAAAATGTAGGCACCGTTTCTGTAGAGAATGTTGGGTTGTTGTTTTCATCCCTGGGTTGCAGTTTTAGATAAAAGCATAAGGGATGAAAACAGCAAGTCAAAGTTTTTCACGAGAACGATGTTCAATTTCAAAAGATTAGGGACGAGACCTGTAATTTGGCAAAACCACAAAGAAGATTTTTGCAAGAGTAAATTACAAAGATGGTCCTTGTGGTTTGCATTGACTAACACTTTTGATCCTTTGACTTATTTTTTTGCACAAGTAGTCTCTAACTTGAAAACCCTTAACACTCAGAGTCCCTTGACTAAACTAACGTTAAATTTGACTGTTAAAGGAATTCAATGTCATCGTAATTCAATCATTCCAATTACATCAAGTAAAAGAATTCAGATTACATAGCAATTGGATAAAAAGTTTTGAATTACGTTGTAATTCAGTTTTTTATAAATTAAAACATCAGTAATTAACTATTTATAAAATATTATTATTTATTTATTATTATTAAAATAATATTTATTATTATTATTATTATTATTATTATTATTATATACAATTAAAACTCACTGTCGGTGACTACTATTTTATAATTTTATTTAATTTTTTCACCCAACATGTTTCATAACTTAGCCCAACATTTTTGGCCCGCTTAATAAAGTTTGGACCCTTCATATGATAATGCGTTTCCATTATGGATAAAAATTGTCACCGCTTTGTATACCGTGGTAGATGGAGAAGAAGCTACAAGAAACTAAACCAGTAAACCAAAAAATGACACTTTTTCCCTCATACTCACGAAAACCTAAAAACACTTACAATTAACTCCATCACTTTAAGGGAAGATGGGTTGCTGACAGCGATTTTATGATGGTAACAGCCCCGGTCGTGGTTATGGAACAGAATAAGTATAAACGAAGGGGTATTTATACGGTGGTGCTGAGGGGTTGTGTTTGGCGGAATAAATAAGCAGCGCTTGAGATACAATAGTGGGTCCGCTTAAGAGTTCCAATGATATGCCTAAATCAAATCAATTGTGTAAGTTTATTGACCCTAATTAAATTTTCAGTTTTTTGTATTCTTACATTTTAGTTTTATTTATTTATTTATTTCAGTTTTGGTTTGTGATTGTGGGTTTCGTGATCGAGTGGTTTCCATTTAAAGGTAACTTTTTTTCAATGAGTTTTAATGAATAAAGTTTGTTATTTTAGGTTGATTATATGATTTTTATACATGTGTAGTGTTAAGAAGATGAATGGTAAAGTGGATGGAAACCGAAACCGATTGGATATAACAAGATTTTAAATGTTTCGTGTCGATTTTATAGTTTATGTTTGTTAACACTGAGAGTCGAATAGTATAAGTTTAGTTGCAACCGTATGTTTGATATGATTAATTAATTTATGTTATGAAGGTAGAGTTTTAAGAATTATGGAGATGCAAATTACCACTTTGTGTTTAGCTATCGCGGTTTGTTAAGGAGTGTTTGGATTAGGTTATTTCCTCTGCTTATATACTTATTTAGTATAGGTTGATTAGTTCAAAGATGACCCACCGTATTTAAACGCTCAATATCTTTTTCAGTCTCAGTTCAGAAAAGATTAGATTGGGATTCTATAAATAAATATCTCTCAACCATACTTGAAATAATAATTATCTTGAAAACCAGAAATAAGAGTGTAGGACAAATCAGAACTGCATTAGAGATTGTTCATTTCGAGCCATTATCCAGCTGGCCTAGTCTACCCATGTTGAGACCTCTAAGTGAAAGTGTAAAACTATACAATGCTCAATTACATGATGTGCGAGACAAACAAGATCCATATCATGTCGCATTAAAACTCGCCACCTTATCAAGACCAAAGGTATAAGAGACTCCCTATCACTCATTGCCCACCTTTCACATCTCGACTAGGATCCCACCAAAGTAGGTCAAAAGCAAACCGAATCTAGGACATTAGTAGGCAAGCCAAATTTTATCCGATCTAGGTTCGTTAGATCAAGAGAAATTATGTTAATAACATATACCACTACATTCTCTAAACATATGCACACTTTTTAATATAGGTCGATCGATTGTTGTACAAAAATTTAACTAAAATTAACCTTACCACACATTATTTGTGTATAATTATTCCGAATCCTCCAAACGGATTACCCCGTGTTTCGAAAGGTGTAAGAGGTGTAGGACATGGTGGGCTACATAGTGGTCTTAAGCCTTCTCTCATTGAACCGCTACATCACGGTGTGCGACTTTCTTGCTTCTCAACATCCTAATATACACTCATTATACCGTTGATATCAAGGATTAATATATATACTTAATAAGCAATAATGTTTGGATATACAACATAAACACTTTTGATAGCGCGACTATATGTTGTTTATATATTTCATTTGAAACATATAAATGTTTGCCCATATATAGTTTTCTTATTTCATATTTTATAACATATTTTTATGCAACTTTTATTGGAAGGGTGGTTGAGCTATAAGGCCCATCGCTTGGTTTTTGCAACTATGCAAAGAGTCTGGGGTGGGGTGCAAGGTTGGTGCTGGAGTCATATCCATGGGTTAAGAAGCAAGTTCTGGAGAATGCTATGTTTAACTCATGGCAACGAGCTGCCCGCATTGGTCTTTTGTATCTACTTACATTGCAGCCATTGATTATATATTAGGCTATTTAACTTGCTTCTGCTAAAAAGTTATGCCTAAGACTATGGATGATCTGTGCATACACTACCTAGGTATTTTAATGTTTTTACTTTTCTTTTCCAAATTAAGATATGGCATTTTGTGAATGATGTATATAAAGCATTTGTAAGAAACGCGCTTGAATGTGATACTTAAGTTCAACGAAAAGTGTAGAAACACCTCCGCCGCAACGCGACGGGTTCCTTCACCTTGTTATTATTATTATTATTATTATTATTATTATTATTATTATTATTATTATTATTATTATTATTATTATTATTATTATTTATTATATAATATTTTTATTATTATTTTTATATTATTATTATTATTATTATAATATTAATTAATATTTATTCTTTATTATTTATTAATATTTATTATTATTCTTTTGTTATTATTACTATTATATTATTATTAGTATTAAATCATCATTATTATTATTATTATTATTATTATTACATTATAATTATATTATTATTATTATTATTATTTCTTATTTAATATTACTTATTATTATTATTTTATTATTATTATTATTATTATTATTATTATTTTATTTTTTATTTTTTTTAATTATAAAACATCACTTAGAGAAATCATAGAATTTACAAGAAATGCTTATTTAATCGTGAAGTGCTTGTTTAAATGACATAAATACTCTTTAATTATTATTCTTTTTTAAGATATAAAAATAATATATACTTTCTTCAACCTAACTTTTTTCCAACCAATTTCTTCAATCAAGTTTCAACACTATCATTTTAACTTTAAAAACACCAAAAATCTTTAAATAACAATAACAAAATGATCTTTTGAAAAGCTCATCAAATGAGAAAGGTTTTTACACTATTAAAAAAATATATACCCATCTTCAAAACATCCCCCAACACCTAAACACCATCTCATACCACCATTATTTCCGGACATCATTTTTTCCCGCGACCTCCATCAAATTCCGACTATCTCAATCAAACATTTATATTCCTCGCATACTTTACTTTAAAATGTGTATTTAGTTTTGCACTTAAATCTAAATTAAATTTCATAAAAACTCAAACTCTTCAAGAACAAATTAAGATTAAAAAAAATGGCCTAGTAAAAACTAAAAAGATAAGATCTTCACCACCAAATCTGAAATCATGCTAAACATAAACTCATATTCATATGCAAAACAAAAGAAATCATATCTTGAAATTACAAAACCCATTTTACACCACACAAATCTCAAATCTGTATATATTTTGAAGAAATAAAGTGAGGGTGGTTTGACCAGTTGTCCAGGTGGTTATGTACGGTGGTTGTTACATTATTACAAATTCTTTTAGTAGATCTTATTTTGTGGACTTTTTGTGGTTATAACAATGCTATTATTATTATTATTATTATTATTATTATTATTGTTATTATTTCGAATTACATTACGTTGTGAGTAAACCAAACACAATGACAGATTTCATCAATTACAATTCCTTCAAAAGATTCATTCCTTTAAAAACATTATGCGAATCAAACGCACCCTCAATTTTCTACTATAAAGCCGATTTTATGCTGTGTTCGCGACACTACGGGTTATGGTTTAAAGTTGTTTTCTGCCACGACATCTTATTTGGTTGCATATTTTGATGTCGGTTGGGTTGGTTTCCCTACTACTAGACAATCTACTTCTGGGTATTATGTGTTTTTTGGCAACAATCTTCTCTCTTGTTCTTCTAAGCATCAGGTTACACTTTCTTGTTACAATGTTGAGGCCGAGTAACGTAGTGTTGCCAATGCAGTTGCCGAGACTTGTTGGTTGCATAATCTTTTACATGAGCTTCACATGCCATTGTCTTCCGCTACACTTGTATATTGTGATAATGTTAGTGCAGTTTATCTGTCTTTTAAGCCCGTGCAACATTAGCGAACGAAGCATTTTGAGATAGACATACATTTTGTTCAGGATTTAGTTTCCGCAAGATATATGCGTGTTTTGCATGTCTCTGGTTAAAAAAAGAGATGATCATGATAAGGAAAAGCACAAATAATTCACTTAAAGAAAGCAAATAATTCACTTAAAAAGGTATGATCATCTTGCCTTGCACATGGAGTGCTAGTTTGATTGAGTTGCTAGGTTGACGTTACATATAAAGGAAATACGACATCCTATATTTTTAAAAAAAAAAAAAAAAAACAATTTTTGTAGCTTGCAATCTTACAGGTCATTCTCATTTTGTGCTCCACGAGAAAAACAAAGAATGAACCATTTTATTTTGGTTTACTTGTAGTGTTGCGCGGTTTAGATAATAAATTACTAAAAAGTAAGTTTAAAACACTTTGTATTAAAATATATATACATTTTTATCATTTATGAGAATCATGATCAAATGAGATTCATAATAGAATGATTTTTAGGCACATATTTTAATTAAAAATAAAATTTTTAAAAGAATGTGCATCTACTTTTGTACTTCTTTCATCTTAAAATTATAGTCTATATTTTTTTTTGAGATGGCTCAAAATAATTGTCCACTCTTTTTTTTATGTAAAAATTAGACAATTTAATTAGGGAATATTCTATTTGAGTGGTTGAAATTTAAAGTAACCATACTTTTATTAAATTATGTAATTTTTGTTTTCTGACAATAATTTTGAAATGGATGGAGTAAATATATTTGAAATGTGTGTTTGTGGTTTTTCTCACCCTTCTCATTTAATCGTAACTCTTTCTCCTACATATAGGTTGTGTTTGGGAGAAGGTTTATCGGGGCTTAAACTTATAAAATAAGCCGGCTTATAAAGTAAGCATTGTTTGTCGTACGAGTTTATGGAGGCTTTTATAAGTCATAAGCCTTTATAAGCCCAAACCCATTGAAAGAGATTTATGTGAGTTTATAGTTAGCCGAATTACTTAAATACTCTTCAAAATATAATAGATTATCACGCAAAGCTGAAAATATATCTGAATTTATTTTGATATATTTTTATGCGATTTTATATTAATAAGTTTCAGCTCCAACTAATTCACTAAATAACTTTATAAATTTATAAGCTCCAGCTTTAGGCTTATAATATAAGCCCTAATCACATCCCGTTTCGCCAAACATACCCATAAAAGGTGTTACAACTTTTACTCACATTTTCAAAATGAGGTGATTTGCAAACTCTTACTTTTAATTTGCACACTCCAACCTGTACTATATACAATTGTACATTTATTACAGGGAGAGTCTACTCACACACCCCATAAAACACTTCTCCCACACCCCATAGCTAGGGTGTACCGGTTTGTACTTTTTTTAGTATACGAAAGATATTTAATTCACAGTAGTGCTTTTATACGATAAGATATTTATTTGTGTAGTGTTTTTATATGTAGAGTATATTTATTTGTGTAGTGTTTTTATATATGTGTATATTTATTTGTGTAAAATATATTTGTGTAGATTTTTACGCTATGTTTTTTTTATTGTGTATTTGTTTCCATTTGATTAAACAATAACAATAAACACGTTAAACATTAAAACATTAAACAAGTACAACAACAAATGCTACTACTACTACAACAAAATCTACTCCACATGAAGATTATTAATGTCATCTATAAGGTCATAGAGTATTCCACTCGACTGACATGCGTTATCAACGGGATTTCTTGCCAATTTCAGTTGTGCCTCCAACGTCTTTATTCTTGCCTTCAATGTATTGTTTTGAGACAATAACATCTGGTTTCTTGTTTCAAGCATGTCGATCGTGTTATCTTTAGCTTCGCAGTTTGAGCACTGCGTTGAAGAAGAGCCTTGACTAAAATGCTTGTTTTGAAAAACATCCTTCCACATAAAGTATCCACACCCATAATCATCTGTTCCTGCCTGTTACATGTTAAGAAAATTTTAAGAAATGTATTCTTAACAAACAAATTGTTTACATGTTAAGAAAATAAGCAAACGTATGACTATTTACCACTGAAAAAGGACATGCGTAATACGGTTGACCAAAAGTCTTGCGTGTACATGATGTTCTTTCTATAATGAATCCTCTCCGACAATCACACAAGAAATGATTCTTTCGTTCCATCTGGCCAAAGAATTTGTATAATTATTTACAACATAAATAAGTAATATCATGGTTCACAAAATTACAAGCTTTGAATACATAAATAATCAAGCTTGTTATAGATTAATAGTTGATACATGGTTCACAAAATCACAATATAACTAGAAACTAAGATCAATCACGCCCGAGGCGTAGTCGCTCAAATGATGCTGACATCTGTCCTACACGAAACTCTAACTCTGAAATGCGTCTCCCGGACGCCAAGATCTCATAGCGATCCTCCCGAACCGCCTCCTCAATCCGGCATCTCGCTCAGACTCGCCAAAGCGAGACAATCGAATAAAAGATGAGGAAGAACCGAGCACGGTCTATAAAATTCTCCTCATCCGCAATGGAGATATAGCCGGAGAGGAGGCACATAAGATGGAGAAGAAGGCATATAACTGGACTCTCAACACGAGCGGTTGTGTTGCCGACACACTCAATGTCCCTCCATCGAATGTCATCCTATTCTCAGAATAAAAGATTAGGAAGAACCGAGCAGGAGCGTAAATCGTAATAAAAGATGAGGAATCGTTTACTATAAATCAAGAATCGCTATAATAAATCAAGAATCGCTACTATAAATCAAGAATCCGTAATCGCTCATACATGTTTTGTCGCTTACAATATAAATCAAGAATCGCTACTATAAATCAAGAATCGCTTGCAACATATGTCTATACTACGATATCTAAACATGTTTTGTCGCTCAAGAAATAGAGTTGCCCATCCGATAAGATCAAATAGTCCCGAATATTAAGTGTCAATTTCCGATAATGCTTGTAATTTATATCATTTATATGGATTTACGCTTGTTTTCCATTTTTTCCACTTTCGGATAAATTACGAGCATCGAGCTAAAGAGACGCGGAACCGGAGAAATACCTAAAGATTTATCACAAGATGCTACTTTGAAGAAGTTACGGCCACTGCCTCTCACATTATGTCGTAACTATTGCGTGACTCGTAATCACCAACTTATCGAAGGTTACGGCGTAACTCTTCTCAAAGGTTACGACGTAACTATATTAGGTCAAACGAGGTTCCACGTCACCGATACTTACGCCAGAATCATCGCATCTATTACGATGTAACCGAGTTTATTGAAGACTACGGCGTAACCACTCATTAGGTTACGCCGCAACCTCGCATCTAGTGCAAAATACGAGGAAATAGAAGGTTACGGCAGAACTCCTATATGGGTTACGAGTGACCCGTGATTTGGCCTATAAATACTCCACGAATTCCAAAGATTTCTAATCATCCCATTCCACACACAACACTCGTGAGAACGTGGGAAAAGCTCAAGGTGTCTAGAGGAGCATACTGAGTCGCTCCAAGGAGAAATCACTCCCTCACGATAAGCATTAGCGCTTTATATTTCTTTACTTTCAATTCATGTATTTCGTACCTTTGAATATTGAATTGGTTTGCATGATTAATATGAGCGGCTAAGCACCTTTTGGTGTTGGCCTAGTTATGATTCCTTAATTGTTTTGTTTGCATTTACTTTACTCCGCACAATTATTTCTAAGTGTATGCATGCATTTTATTGGTAGCCACCCTTGGTCGGTAGTTTTGAATGGCGGTAGAGGCCAATTGCTCGTGAGATATGACCAACTCGACCCTAGGTGAGCGGACTCAGACGGGGAGGGTAAGATATGACCAACTGGCGACCCTTTTTACTTGTGCGATTCGACCCACCGATCACCTATCGCTTGGATGAACTTAAGAATTAGGGGTGCGTGTCTAAGTTCCTAACGGCCGGGCATTCACTATTATAAATCTAGCATGTAGCGGTACTTAATGACTGGCTTAGGGACCAAGAACAACAGACTTATGAGGGACACCGACTTTTCCTGTGGTGGCATCTTGTCTGACAGGTTAGGCGAATTGACCAAATGTTGTCCTCTCGACTTTGACCCCACCTGAAGTAATTGGAAGTAAGTAGACGTAGACATAACTAGCTAGGAGGATTAACTAGGTTAGCACCATTCTCCTCTATTGATTTCCCTTTATCTTTTATCTGCTTTTATTTTATTCTGTTTTAGTAGTTTAATTAGTTAAATCCCTATCTAAACCATTATTAATCTGTGACACCTAGACTTAGTAATAATCCATCACACATAGCTCTTGGGACGACCTCGGCTTTACCGATTACTACACTACACACGACCGGATACATTGCCCGTTAGTGCACTAGGGTAGACCATAGGTATAACGAGACATTATAAATATTAAGACCTGGTCAGTAAAACCTGCATCACCATCCCAAGGCCACATCATGTCTGAACGCCCTCCATTGTGGGTGAGTATGCAGGAGTGGTGAGTTTTCATCTAGAACCGCATGAACGTAGTGAGCAGTCTGGGCTTCCCCCACACGAAGAATCACAACAGGGGACAATACTTGTGCTATGTCAGGACCGGACCTAAGCGGAAGACATGTAGTAGATGCTGAATTGGATATGCATACAATTGGACGGTTAAGAATTGTAGCAATAGCCACTCCCGTGTCTGGCATAATCATTGAGTATTCTTGGGGTGCAAATTCCGATCCAAACCAACCCAACGAGTGCGAAATCTGTTCAAACCATGTCCCCCACATTTCCCTGTAAAGTTCCCGGTTATTGTTTACCTCTTCCCTGACAAGAGTTCGAAGGTTGCGCCATATATCTTCGGAATAACCAAGACCTACGCCAATGGCTCGATATCCACAATTTCCATCACCTTCCACGTTAAGAATCCTTAGGATGTACCATCGGAAAAGCACTGGAATTCGAGCCATAAAATATTCGCTATCGTCATCTGTAATGTACAACTCGTGTCTTAAATCGCCCTCGTTAGCAGGCTCTCCCATGTATGAACTATGTCTTGCAGGTTCTTCGTTCAAGTCTGGGACTTTTTTATGTTTTGAATAACTTCTGCGGTGCTCTGTGGTTGGTTCTTTGTTCAAATCTGGGATTCGATTGAGTACTTATAGCCCCTATCTGTTTTGGTTCTTGCTTTAACAATAAGAAAACCGATCGATTGAGCAATAGTTTGCACCCAATTAGTTAAAACATCGTCATCAGGGAACACCTAAAAATTAAAAAATACAACTTTTACAATTTTCATTTTTAACAGATAATTTATAACTTTTATACATTTTTAACAACTTTTTTTTTATTTTACAAATTTTTAAAAAATTTTTTACCTTTTATAAAAAATACATCTTTTATAAAAATATTTTTAACAACTTTTGTATACCTTTTTTTACTTTATATACTTTTTATATACTTTTACAAATTTTATATACTTTTGCAAAAAAAAAAACGCGTTTTATTAAGAAAACCATGTGTCGGCCCCTGCTTTACCCACCCCACCCCACCCCTTGTCTCACTCATATCTGTCTTTTCCTCTCACTCTCTCATTCAGTCTCACACACACTAAAAACTCTCTCTCTCTCTCTCTCTCTCTCTCTCTCTCTCTCTCTCTCTCTCATCGTGACTGACTTTTTAGATCTAACAAGTAAAAAACTTGTTAGATCTTGGTTAGATCTAAAAAAGAGAGTGACTTTTTAGATCTAACAAGTAAAAAACTTGTTAGATCTAAAAAAGAGAGTGATGTGGTGATGTTTCTATGGTGGTGATGTTCCTGTGGTGATGTTGATCTTGGAACTTGTTTCGATCTTGATAAATATTTGTGGTGATGTTTCTGTTTCGATCTTGATAAAAATTTTAGATCTAATAAAAACTTGTTTCGATCTTGATAAAAAAATTTAGTTCTAATATAAACTTGTTTCGATCTTGATAAAATATTTGTGGTGATGCTTCTGTTTCGATCTTGATAAAATTTTTAGATCTAATAAAAACTTGTTTCGATTTTGATAAATTTTTTTAGATCTAATAAAAACTTGTTTCGATCTTGATAAAACTTGTTTCGATCTTGATGTTTATGTGGTGATGTTTGTGGTGATATTTCTGTTTTCTTTAGATCTAATAAAAACTTGTTTCGATTTTGAAACTTGTTTCGATCTTGATAAAATATTTGTGGTGATGTTTCTGTTTCGATCTTGATAAATTTTTTAGATCTAATAAAAATTTGTTTCGATCTTGATAAAATTTTTTAGATCTAATAAAAACTTATTTCGATCTTGAAAAAACTTGTTTCGATCTTGATGTTTCTGTTTTCTTTAGATCTAAAAAATTTTACATCTTGATAAAATATTTTAGATCTAATAAAAACTTGTTTCGATCTTGAAACTGTGGTGATGTTTGTGATGATGTTTCTGTGGTGATGTTTTTGTGGTGGTGTTGTGGTCTGAGCTAGCTGGTGTGATGCTTAAGTAGTTTTGCTAGTTTCTTGACTGGATGGTAAAGTGAGTTTCTATCTCACTTTGCAACTTTCAATGAAAAAAGCAGTTTGTTAAAAAGAAAGGCAATGATGATTTTTATATAAAACAAAAAAGCTTAGAGTTTTGGCGTGGCATAACTGAATGGACGGTAAAGTGAGTCTCTATCTCACTTTGCAACATTCGAATTTGCAGCCAACAGGATAAAAAGCTAATAATCTTAGCCTATTAAAATCTCGATATGTTTTTTTACCTCTTGTGTGTCAAATGGTGAACTAGACATAGTGTTGTTGCTTGTGGTGGACTGTTGCTTGTTGCTTACTGGTGTTGTTGCTTGTTGCTAGTTGGTGGACTGTGAGACTTATGTTGTTTGCTTTCTTGTGGTGGACTGTGAGACTTGTTGCTTTCTTGTGGTGGACTATTGCTTGTTGCTTACTGGTGTTGTTGCTTGTTGCTAGTTGTAACACCCCCAAATCTGGTTTAGCGGAAGCATACTGGTCATGGGGATGCTACGAAATCGGAGATCACAACACAAGTAATAAAGAACGGAATACATACTCCGTTTAAATTTCATAAAATAGTTTTAAAACATTGTCATACAACATTGTTTAAAATAAAAGGGCACAACCCATAAGTTTTGTGGTCCCAAATAAAACATCATTATGTGTAAAAACACTTCTTTTTAGGGCTGAGCCAAACCGACCGAAACCCGACAAGCCCGACTAACCGACCGACCCTGTTAGGATCGTATTTATGGATGATATGGTGAATCGGGAGGTCGGGGAAGATGGAAAAAACCCATCTTCAAGTTAGAGAGAGAAACAAGAGAGAGAAGGGAAAACTAGTAGGTGTTTTATTGATGAAGGATGAAAGATACACTAAAAGTCTCACCCCTCCATGGAAGAATGGAGGGGTATATATAGCTAAACACTTACAACTATGGCTATATGACATAACAAGCCCATGTGTTTTAGCTAACAAGAATAGAAATTGTATCCCGCCAATGTCGCTCCATTTACGAGTTAGAGCGATTCCAACAATCTTCCCCAATGGGACGACATAAGGGATTACTTACAACATTTACTACAAATATAGAAAACAAATAAAGAAAGGTCTTCATAAGCTCTTCAAGTCGAGGATGATGAAAGTTTACGCCTTTGTCTTCTTCTCGTACCTGACTTGAGAACCGCTTTTTTCAATTGTAGGAAAATGATGTAATATGCATAAATTGGATTAACTTCCCCAATTCATGCCGCATGTCTTTAGCAACTTTCTATACACTCCTTTTGGCAAAGTTTCGAATCAACTTCCCCAAACCGACAACCGCCTTCATCGATTCAAACTTTGATGTAGTGAACATTTCTCTAACTTTTGAAATTTTCAAGACGCAGCGGAATTTGTAGATGAGCAAGAAACCACACAAGGTAACTCGACTTGTTATGGAAAATCCGCTCGGGTTAACATGCAAGAAATCAACAAGATCTTCTCACGTATGTAGATGCTTCACACCAAACAAACCACGAAAGACGAAATGAAATGACTTCCCCCTGAATGTTGCGGTCTATCGGAATAATAGTAACCTGTGAATCTGCAATTACTCGATAAAATGACCGTATGTGAGACATCATAACATCCTATTTAGGTAACTTCACACACAATAACTCTGTGAAAGTGAGACGATAACACCAAAGTGAGATGTTTGAACCACAGATCGTCTCATTTCTTCCCCCTGATTGAAGAAATTCATGAAAGGAGAGGGTTTTCGCAAAAAAATACAAAAACATCAAAGGAAGCAGACACCACCTATACTCTCTTCCCCGATGTTTTCATTGAATCGTAATCATACACCACGATATTGATGATGAATTGAAGACATCGAAACCATGTATGTCCAAGTAGTCAAAAATTGTGAAGTACCATAAATATCATGTGAGAATCAATTGCAGATAAGACTTCTACTACTGTATACTCTTCTCGCCTAACTCTTTACCGACCCCATTATCATTTCGATGGCTTTTGTAGTGACTCATCGATGGAGAAAACCCAATATGACGAACTTGAGACTGAAGTAGTATAACCCGAACTTGTGACTTAAACTTGCACTATTGTTAGACGAAGAACCCTTTTTCTTAACTCCACCGAAAAAAAGGTAAACTTAAAGTTTCTCAAAATATCCACACCTTAGTGTGACACTTGAGCACAACAACGTAACTCCTTAAAAGTGATAGTTATAAGCTGTGAGCACAACAACGTAACTCCTTACATCAGGTTCAACTAGATAGCTCAAGTCTTTGTCATTCGTAATGGTTTAAGCTCGAACAAGGATCTCGAAGAATCATGCATCCAACCAACCCCGATATCTTCAAGATACTAAGTACACGCACCCGTGATATCCTACTTCAACCTCAAATAAATAATAAATAATTCTCGCCGTAATCACATCTTGCGTTTAAATGCCCAAAACTAGCCTTCGTTAATGGTTTAAATGAACTTGATAATGGGTTTTCCCGATCTTGTCAAAAAAAATGTATCCTCGTGAAAAATTTGCCAATTTAGATCCCAAAATTTACCACAATGTATTGATGATAAAATTTTCAGTCCGGTATTTTGGATCCAAGTCTTATACATTAACACAAAGAAAATTTGTTTAACATGAATTTCATTGTGTTTGTATAACATCTTGGCAAAAAGACATTCGACCCAATCCATAGAACAAACATATTAGCCAAAGAAGAAAAACTGCCAGCCCAAGTGACATCATGAAGCCCGGTCCAAACTATAATACCCGATCCATCCAATTGCCATACCCGGTCTTTTATGACAGCTATATCACAATCATTTCTAATAAGACCTAACCCTAAAAATAACACATCTCATAAAAATTTCGCCTCCACCAATTCTTTATCACCAAAACACAGATATGAAAAAATTACTTCTTATCTCCTATCATTAAATCTCATCTCTCACCAAAATGATCAAACCTAACTCATCTCTTCCAATCGCACCGATCAAACAACAACACAATCTGATTACCTAAATCATAAGCGCAAACAATCGCACTATGTGGTTTCGTTATTGCTCCATACGAATCAAAAAGATCATTTTGAAGTCTTCAAGGTCCGATTATGGGTCTCGGGTAGGTTTTAATTTTGTTGTTTTGTTTTAGTTTAACCGAACGAAAGAAAAAAGGAGATAACATACATGTTATCTATCTTATCTTTAGATTCGGAAAACTTTAACGAAGTGATAAGCTTCAACAATTTGATCAATGATGAGATGGTTTTTCTCGTGTATGAATATCTTAAAGTTTCTGTAAATCTCATTAGAGATACGAGTGAAAAACCAATATGAGATCTTAACTTTCTTGTCTTTTAGTTTCGAGTCATTGATGATGCGAGTGATTGATGAGTGATGGTAAGGGTTAGATACTTAGATGTGTCTAGATTAGGATTGGGTTGATGTATTTTGTTCTCGGATTGGACCTTTTGGACTTGGTGTAGGCTGTTGAAGCTATGTTTAATAACAATCGCGACTTATGATGTAGAAAGAAACTGAAGTCGCTTGTGTCTTTGGTTTTGGGTAATTGGTTAATATCAGGTTACGCGTAAAAATATTCTCTTCATCTCATCTTCTGACTTTATGCGTAAAGCAGTCTTACTCGTAAAGCTTACGCGTAAGGCTTATGCGTAAGGCTTATGCGTAAAAACCTTACGCCAGAATCGCGTTTTACGCATAACTTCACGCTATGCGAATATCATCAAGATGGGTTATGCGTAGAAAACGAGGGTTTTGACCAAGTTGACTTTTTCCGGCGAGTCTTCCGACCAGATTCATTCAGCCTGTTACAGATCCCGGAAGTTCTTGCAGAAACATCTTCATTATTACCCATTAGACCACAGATAAAGACGAGATGACCATAATGACTTTCACGAGTTGGTACAAAAATAAGTCACAAAAGTTAATAAGAAACTTTTATAAACTGTGGACTGTTACGAAACTGTTTTGACCAAAAAATACAATAAACTTGTATAAAAATCTGATAACCACATAAAATAAGTGAAAAGTTAATAACTTTGTTATAACAGATTTTATAGGACAATATTTTGACAAGAAAAACATCACCAAAAATCAACCAATGATAACAACCCGACCTGTCTCTTGATACCAATGTTAGGATCGTATTTATGGATGATATGGTGAATCGGGAGGTCGGGTAAGATGGAAGAAACCCATCTTCAAGTTAGAGAGAGAAACAAGAGAGAGAAGGGAAAACTAGTAGGTGTTTTATTGATGAAGGATGAAAGATACACTAAAAGTCTCACCCCTCCATGGAAGAATGGAGGGGTATATATAGCTAAACACTTACAAATATGGCTATATGACATAACAAGCCCATGTGTTTTAGCTAACAAGGATAGAAATTGTAATCCCGTCAATGTCGTTCCATTTACGAGTTAGGAGCGATTCCAACAGACCCGATTAGAGCCCGAAACCGAACCGACTAAAAACGGGTCGGGAGTCGGTTTTGAAAATCATGGTATATCGGTATCGGGTCGGGTCGGTTAAAAAACCCGACTTTATCCGCTTTTACCCGACAAGCCCGCTTGTAATTAGTTCTACGAGTCGACCAAAGTAAAACTAAGCGCCTCCGGGTCCCCATTATTCTAATCAAACGAAATCAAGAAAAACCCAATCCAAAAAACCCAATTCGCTTGACCAAGAAAAACATTGATTCAATCTCATCATCTCAAAACCCTAGTATGCTAGTATGCTACTGTAGATCTTTTGGACATAATGCAAATATTGCAAAGTTTGTAATGCTACTGATGTGGGATTGCAAATATTGGAGTAGGCGTGGAAAGTGGAATTGCAATATTGGAGTAGGCGGCGTGGAAAGGGTTTGCAAATATGCTAGGTTATGCTACAGATTTTAAGATGGTGTAATAATTGGACTGGGCCTGTATTGCTGTGTTGGGCTTCATCTTCTTTAATTCAGGATGGGCAAAAAAAGCCCAAAACCGACCGACCAATCCCGAATAATACCGAACCGAACCGACTACCATTCGGGTCGGGAGTCGGGCAGAAGTTTTTGGTTATCTCGGTATCGGGACAAGGCGGGTCGGGTCGGGACGGGTCGGGATCCGGCCCGATGCTCAGCCCTACTTCTTTTAGCATTACTACGACCATTTACCACCTCTTGCCTTGCATCCATGATCACAATACAAACACCTGAGAAAATATGCTAAAAAGGTCAGCTAAAAGCTGGTGAGTTCATAGGTTTATAATAAAACAGTAAGCATGGACCATAATCAAAGAGCATATAATCATTACAACGAATATAATGATATATGGATGAAAGTCTATTACGTTAGCACTAAGTCCATGCAACCGTTACTACGACAGTTTCTGTATGCTAAATGAAATCATACAATATATAGGCCCATTGCGAGTGTTTTGTCCCTCAACACTCGATTCCGACATGGTATACGTTTCGCCTTGGCCTAAGTATGGCCAACCGAACGGAGGAGTCACCCACAATAGATCTATTTATAGCATTCGCACTTCCCAGCAGGGAACTGACGGTTCATGAAAAGGGGCATATCTAGGGACATAAGGGCTTAGGCTAAACCACGTAATAGTAATCAGGCAATAGTTCAGGTCAATAAAAAGGTTTTGCATATTTTCTCACCCCAACATGTACAAAACAATTTATCAAGTAAAAGAGGGGCTATAAACTCACCTTAGCAAATAAGCAATCCAAAAGTGGGATTCAGTGAATATTGTGAAGCTGCACCGACACGCGACCTAGATAAGGAGGGCAATGCTTTAGTTCATTATTTTAAGTAGCACTTTCTTACAATACTTCAATTATTATTGTTTTCATAACGTTATTAAAATCTAAAGTTTTGTTTGTAAAAATAGTTAAAATGTTTTACTAGTAAGTATATGAATGTATATATACTTTTTCATGTTGACACTATAATGATATTGTCAAAATTAAAGTCGGTTTATTTTCTAATTGAATTTAGAAAATAGTCATTGTAATTTGATGACTTTCATATATATTATTGGTAAAATAATATAGTAGTCATTATTTGTTTATAAAAAATTGGTTCTTAATATTTATAATTCTCGACTATTAATTACTTGACATAAATATGTCTACCCGAACACATTTGATGATAAAGCTTTGATGTAAAAGTTATTAAGTAGATCATATTTATAAACACTTGTTTCTTGTATTAAACTTTTACACTTGTTTTACTTGTCGCTACATAAGTTTATATATCTAAGGTAGAAGATTTCGAATACGTGGTAAATGAGTTTGGTTTTATAATTGATTTCCGGTTTACGTTACAAGTTTTATTTTGTTGACTCGTTTAAACCATCAACGAACACCTCGAACCACAATGGGCTGTGGCCCGGTGTCGATAGTAGCAGGGTACCAGAATTGGGCTTAAGCCCGAAAGGAAATTTTGTATTAGGATAAAGGGCTTCGGCCCATGGGTGTTTTGGGAGGGGTTTTGGGCTGATTCAAATATTATTTTCACAACAGGTTGCTATCAAGATTTAGAAGACACAAATTAGCAGCTATGAATGTTAAAAAAAATGGTTTATACCGATAGGATTTGTGGCCAGTTTTTAGATGTAAGTACTATCATTCAAGTGCTCTAACTTGATATTTTCTTGACACAATCACATCTTCAGTTTAGGCCTTATGATTAACCAAAAATCTTTCACACAAAATGTTATACAAGTCGACCTGAGCTGATGTGCAAAACAAACATGCTGATTTTATTTCATTACTGTCGTGGGTATACTCGGGGTGTAGGGAAGTTTTCAAGCAATATGCCGTTAACTCGGAGTTAAACTCAAACCAAGAGTGTCGTGACTGATGTGCTCGACACACATTTTGACCACCTGATTTGGCTATAACAATCCGAATGATACTCGAGGTCAACATATTAACTTGACATGTTAGAACAAGGAAAACGATAAGACCTTACAATAGTTGAGTACTACTCAATGATGCGTGTTTTATCGACTGTGTCTTAATATTTATAGTGTCTCGCTATACCTATGGTTCACCCTAATGCACTAACGGGCAAAGTGTACCCGTGTCGTGTGTAGTGTAGTAAATGGTAAAGCCGAGGTCGTCCCAAGAGCTATGTGTGTCGGATAATTACTAAGTCTAATTGTCACGTAATATTAATGGTTTGATAGGGATTTAATTAATTAAACTACTAATGCGTAATATAAAATAAAAGCAAATAAATGGTAAAGGGAAATCAATAGAGGAATAGTGGTGCTAACCTAGTTAATCCTCCTAGCTAGTTATGTCTACGCTCACCTACTTCCAATTACTTTGTGGGGTCAAATTCGAGAGGACAACATTTGGTCAATTCGCCCTAACCTATCAAAGAAAGATGCCACCACAGAGAAATCAAAGCACCATCATAAGTCCTGTTGTTCCCGGTCCCCTAAGCCGAGTCATTAAGTACCGCTACATGCTAGATTCTAAATAGTGAGTGCCCACCGTTAGGAACTTAGACACTACACCCCCAATTCTTAAGTTCATCCAAACGATAGGTGATCGTTGGTCAAATCGCACAAGTAGAAAGGGTCGCCATTGGTCATATCTTACCCTTCCTGTCTCATCCGCTCACCTAGGGTCGGCTTGGTCATATCTCCTAGGCAATTGGCCTCTATCGCCATTCAAAACTACCGAACCAAGGGTGACTACCAAAGAACTATGCATGCATACACTTAGAAATAATTGTACGGAAGTAAAGGTAAACGCAAACAAAACAATTAAGGAATCATAACTAGGCTAGCACCAAAGGGTGCTTAGTCATATTAATCATGCAAATCAATTCAATATTCAAAGGTACGAAATACATGAATTGAAAGTAAAAGAAATAATAAACGCTAAAGCTTATCGTAATGGTGTGACTTCTCCCTCGAAACAACCAGATGCTTCCCTAGACCTCCTTGAGCTTTTTCCCACGTTCTAAGAGTGTGTGTGTGGAATGGGATGCTTTGAAATGCCGGAATTGTGGGGTATTTATAGGTTGTGTCCGGGTTACGGCAGAACCAATAGAGGAGTTACGCCAGAACCTTCTATTTCTTCGTAAATGCACTAGATCGCTAGTTACGGGAACCTTATAAGTGGTTACGCCGTAGTCTTCAATAAACTCGTTACGCCGTAAGTGATGCAAGAGTTACGGCGTAAGTATCGCGCGTGGAACCTCTTTTGACCTAATGGAGTTACGTCAGAACCTTTGGGAAGAGTTACGCCGAACCTCTTGATAAGTTGGACTTCGGGTCACGCAATAGTTACGGCGTAATGTGAGAGATGAGTTACGCCGTAACTTCTTCAAAATAAGCATACCGTGATAAATCTTTAGTAATGTTTCCATTTCCGCCTCTTTAGCTCCAATGCTCGTAATTTACCCGAAAGTGGAAAACAATGGAAAACAAGCGTAAATCCATATAAATGATATAAATAACGAGCATTATCGGGGAAATTGACACTTAATATTCGTGACTATTTGATGTTATCAAATATCCCCCACTTGAACTCTACTTGCCCTCAAGTAGACCTTATTAGATAGATTCCTAAAAGATATCTCCCAAAACCCGAAAATATGAGTTTACAAATCCCCTTATGCTAGAATAAAACAAAGCCGAACACCTCACGAAAGGGAACAAACACTCAAATCTCTCAACTATTCTAAGTGTCAATTTCGGGTGATCACCAATCGCATACCATAGCATGTATTCTATCATAAGCTTGGCGGTTACACAAATCTCCACCACTAGAGTTAAGGGCTAAACAATTCTCAAGGCAATATGGGTAGACACGACAAAGGTTATGGGTGACTCGTCATTACTAACATGTCACGGCGAAGTGGACAAAATCAATGATACATGACCAAATCCATGGCCAAGACACCAAAGATTGCTCACGCATCACCTAGACACGCTTCATGACTAAAGGGTAGGATAAGACATGGATATATAATTGGTGTAAAATGAAAACAAGGTGTAGTCTAAATCTATAACTAAGTCATCACCACTTCACCGTCCGCCCAAAGTTCAAGCTTAGAAGTCTAGAGACCGGATCATGAAATGCAAGGTAGATGTGTCATTAGAGGACGCCGTGATGGGCACACTACCTTTTCTTCTTCGCTTGGTATAACTCCAACTCCAATCTTCTAATGTGACCGAGGTGGCCTCCTCGATACTAAACAATAAAGCTCATACTATAGTGCTTATAACATCGCACTTTACAATATCATAACTCAATCAACTTTTTTTTTTTTTCATTTTTTGAACATAACATAATAACATAACATCCCCCACTTGAGATGAACAATGGGAATTGGGGTCTTCAATGATCTTCATAATTGTTGTCGATGAAAGCGTGATTTCCAAACCTTTCCACTCGAACCTTGAACTTAGGCAAATGATGACTTCCCAATTACAAATAAAGACTAAGGTGGTAGGCTAAGGTGTGGGTGTAACGAAACAATATATTGGGTTGACAAAATGAAAGGAATGGCTCGTAAGGGTGTATCTAGGGTATCTTGCACTAAAGGGAGTGCAACAAAAGGGTTTCACATGGGGTCGAAAAGTCGAGGTGACTAATCGATAGACTCACAATGGTAGGTCGTTTGGGTGATAATCCTATAATAACGCCTTCTAAAACCGAAAAGTCCAAATACATCGAGCTAACTCAACATACCTCGCCTATGGTCTCGAAATGATGCAAAGGCCAAGTTCTAAAGTTTACAAGCTACCCAAGACACTCATAATTTGGTGGATTTGGGGTAAAATATTGGAAACGGATAAGGCTAATCTCACCATGTAATATCAAGGGTTGTATGTGCTCGGCTAAGGTCTAATCTAGTTAGGTTCGAAAACATGTCAAAATTTTAAAATGGCATAATTTTTCAAAATAAACTAGAAAATGAGGGCTAAATAAAGTTCAAGAGATAATTCTACCCCGTCCCCCACTTGAATTGTACAAAGTCCCTTTGTACTAGGCATTAAAATAAAGGTGAAGAGAAAGGTAGAATTAGAGCGAGAACTTCCCCAAATTTGCTCCAAAAGAAGAAGGCCCACGAGAAAGGATCGCCTTCGCTTAAGCGCCATGAACAAACTTCAATCCTCGAAATCACAATACCGACAAGCATAATTCTAAAAGAAAAAATAAAATGAAAACAAACCTAACTCACTTTCAGGAATCACGGTTGCATTTAGCTAATGCAACAAGTTTTTAAACCACTTGGTGTCCCAAGTGGACGAGTGAAGTCTCGTGAGGGTTTACAGGAACACACCCACAAAGTTCATTTAAAACTAATACAAGGTTACCGTGTTTTAAAATGAAAGAATGAAAGAATTAGAGAGAGTTACGTCAGAACTCCTATGAGAGAGTTACGCCAGAATCGCAAAACCCGTATGAGTTGTGAAGCGAATAGTTACGGCAGAACCATCGAGATGGTATTACGCCGTAATTGGTAATGCGTCAAGAATTCGCCGCTAAAATGTTGGTTACGGCAGAATCACCAAGATGAGTTACGCCAGAACTCGCTCGATCAAGAATCGCAAGAAGAATTACTTCTTTGTCTCCCGCAAAATGGTTAGAAAACACAAAACCCAAATGTAAAGGAAATAAAACAAAAGAAAGGGATAATTCGGGTTGTCTCCTAAAGAGCACTTTTCTTTATTAACGAGTCTTTGTTAGACTCAGAGTCATGGGGCTCCTATGGGGCCTTTGAGCTTGCCCTACTTCTTCAATATCCTTCATCAAATTATGTCTCATCCATGCAACATTTGAGGCGCTCGAGGTATTCAATGGTTTCGATTTTCGGACTTTACAAAATTTCTCCTCCGGACCTAGGTGGTAGCGAGTGAATTCGTATTTTCAACTATAATTGAGGTGGTCTTTGTAGGGTATCCCTGTGAGTTTGCACCTCCTTTGTTCGTAAGCTTCATCATCGGATCATGAACTCCTCATTTCCTTGCAACTCAAGGTAATCTAGCATCCCTTCGATATCATCGCCATCGTAAGCAAGTGCCTTGAACCATTCTTCATCGAGCAAATTCTCCACTAGAACGCGCTTGCATTCTTCTTTATCATTACTCACCCGCCTATGTCATCGCCAATTGTTATTTTACTCGTGTTCTTGAGACTTTTGTCGCTTGAATTTTCTTGATCCATGTATTCCTTCCAAATCTTATCTTTTGTTAATGTGTCCACATGCCCATACTTAATTTTTACCCAACTATCGAACCCTGTGTTGTCCATCCAAGGTAAACTCGTTCTCTCCTCATCATTGGTTGAGGACCAAAAGAATTCATCTTTTCCTAATCTTCCGTAGTTGCTTCCACCATTACACATATCGTCATACGGGTTGCATGACGCCTTAAAATTTCCCAGAGATTTTACTTTTTCGCACCAAATGATCGCGTAGTTCCTTGTTGTCGCTTCACTTAAATGCTCATCCGCAGTAGTATATCTTTATTAGTCTCTTCCTTCCGAATGTGCTCCGCGAATCAATTTTTAGCTTCATAAGAAGATTTGGATTGATCTTGGCATTCCCAAATTGAATTATGCATCAATCTTTAAAGGCCAAATTACCGAATTTAATACTATGTCTTTCACGCTCATGAGGGCATGTCCATT
Organism: Chrysanthemum lavandulifolium; assembly: GCA_022545495.1. Taxonomy (NCBI): domain Eukaryota; kingdom Viridiplantae; phylum Streptophyta; class Magnoliopsida; order Asterales; family Asteraceae; genus Chrysanthemum; species Chrysanthemum lavandulifolium. The sequence continues at coordinate 212,449,466 of CM040244.1, forward strand.
CTTCCTTTCTTTCATTGTCTCCTCCATTGCAATACTCGTGGAAGGGCTGCATGTAGGCCATGCCCTTGTGGTTTCTTCATCAAGAATGACGATGTGAGTACACCAGTGAGTGATAAGTGGCTCTTCTTCATCTTCAAGGAGAGTTCCTCGAGTTTTTCCGACTCGCCCATGTCGAGGAATTTTTTCGCCCATGTATCCCGCTTACGCCAGAATCGAGATTCTTGGTTACGGCGTAATTCATTAGAGTCACTTTCCTCAAGATTCTTCACAACCCCGTTGTCGCCGTTAAACACGAGGTTACGCCAGAACTCATTAGGCATGTTACGGCGAACTCGATCTGCTGACTAAATCGCCCCTAAACCCGTATCACCGGCTCGAACCTTCGAGTTATCATCCGAGAAAATTACCTTACATTCCATAGTCGGTTTAGATCCTTCAGTTTATCGTTATTTCTCCTTACTTTTCACCGAGCTTTATCACCATGGATTCAAGGTTTTCGAGTTGAGTCGTGTTTGGAAATGTTTCATCGTTGTTTTCCGGAATTCCTTCAACCACTCATCTTGCTCCTTTTGTCTTTGGGTGAATTTTCCGTAAATTTATTAATTGTTTCTTCAAGACCGGGCTTTTCTCCATAAGGCCCACGGTTGTAATTTCCACGATAACCATTACTATTTCGATTATCACCGTAAAATGGTCGATTTTCTCCATACTTAGCCTCTTCAATATCCTCTTCGTCCATATGAGGACAATTTTTCGTAAGATGTCCTCCTCCACGCCTTTCACAACCCACTTGGATGGCATGAACGGTTTCTCCGACCTTCAAAGATATCTCGATCGAGACTTTCAATTTTACTAGCGATTGTCGCAATTCCGCCGAAACTTCCGCCTTGGTTTCTTTTACTTCCACCGTCGTGCCATTTTTGAGAATGGTCCGCCATTTTTGAATGGCTTCAATTGCAGTAGTAGGAGTCATGTTTGGGATAGGTCCTTGATAGTCCAAAGATCCGCCTTGTAGTTACATTTATTCCTTTGTAGAAAATATTGACCTTCACCGGTTATTAAGATCATTGGTAGGACACTTATAAAGAAGATCGTTGTATCTCGTCCCAAGCTTGATACGTAGTTTCGCTGCCTTCTTGTTTGAAATTGTGGATCTCCAAGAGTTGATTAGAAATCTTTGATGGCGGGCAATATCTTTGAATAAAGTGTTTCTTTAGTAGCGCCTAAGTATTAATCGCCCACGGGCAATCTTTCGATCCATCTTCCGCCGCCCAAAGGAGAGTCATTGGGAAGACCCCGAGCATAACAAAGATCATGAGACACGCCCGAATGTTGAAAAGGCTAGCGATGTATAGGACATTTTCAACGTGCTCATATGCCTCGTCTCCCTGCTTCGAAAAAGGGTTAGCCAAGCTCCCTCATAAATTGGTCTTTAATCTCAAACGAACATCCGCTCCGATTGCCGGTCTTACGAGACCCGCCCTTGATCCGCTTCTAGTCAACGCCAAGTATTCCTCAAGAGTGAGGTCATCGATGTTAACAACTTCCATGGTACCGAAAACTTGAAATATGATCGTGAGAAAAGTTTAAAATGAAATGAAAGACTTAATATTAATCCTAATATAGCTCCCCAAGAAAAGCGCCAAAAACTTGATGCGTGTTTTATCGACTGTGTCTTAATATTTATAGTGTCTCGCTATACCTATGGTTCACCCTAATGCACTAACGGGCAAATGTACCCGGTCGTGTGTAGTGTAGTAAATGGTAAAGCCGAGGTCGTCCCAAGAGCTATGTGTGTCGGATAATTACTAAGTCTAATTGTCACGTAATATTAATGGTTTGATAGGGATTTAATTAATTAAACTACTAATGCGTAATATAAAATAAAAGCAAATAAATGGTGAAGGGAAATCAATAGAGGAATAGTGGTGCTAACCTAGTTAATCCTCCTAGCTAGTTATGTCTACGCTACCTACTTCCAATTACTTTGTGTGGGTCAAATTCGAGAGGACAACATTTGGTCAATTCGCCTAACCTATCAAAGAAAGATGCCACCACAGAGAAATCAAAGCACCGTCATAAGTCCTGTTGTTCCCGGTCCCCTAAGCCGAGTCATTAAGTACCGCTACATGCTAGATTCTAAATAGTGAGTGCCCTACCGTTAGGAACTTAGACACTACACCCCCAATTCTTAAGTTCATCCAAACGATAGTGATCGCTGGTCAAATCGCACAAGTAGAAAGGGTCGTCGCATTGGTCATATCTTACCCTTCCTGTCTCATCCGCTCACCTAGGGTCGCTTGGTCATATCTCCTAGGCAATTGGCCTCTATCGCCATTCAAAACTACCGAACCAAGGGTGACTACCAAAGAACTATGCATGCATACACTTAGAAATAATTGTACGGAAGTAAAGGTAAACGCAAACAAAACAATTAAGGAATCATAACTAGGCTAGCACCAAAGGGTGCTTAGCTCATATTAATCATGCAAATCAATTCAATATTCAAAGGTACGAAATACATGAATTGAAAGTAAAGAAATAATAAACGCTAAAGCTTATCGTAATGGTGTGACTTCTCCTGAAACAACTCCAGATGCTTCCCTAGACCTCCTTGAGCTTTTTCCCACGCTCTCGAGTGTTGTGTGTGGAATGGGATGCTTTGAAATGCCGGAATTTGTGGGGTATTTATAGGTTGTGTCCGGGTTACTACAGAACCAATAGAGGAGTTACGCCAGAACCTTCTATTTCTTCGTAAATGCACTAGATCGCTAGTTACGGCGAACCTTATAAGTGGTTACGCCGTAGTCTTCAATAAACTCGGTTACGCCGTAAGTGATGCAAGAGTTACGCGTAAGTATATCGCGTGGAACCTCTTTTGACCTAATGGAGTTACGTCGTAACCTTTGGGAAGAGTTACGCCAGAACCTCTTGATAAGTTGGACTGGTCACGCAATAGTTACGGCGAATGTGAGAGATGAGTTACGCCGTAACTTCTTCAAAATAAGCATACCGTGATAAATCTTTAGTAATGTTTCCATTTCCGCCTCTTTAGCTCCAATGCTCGTAATTTACCCGAAAGTGGAAAACAATGGAAAACAAGCGTAAATCCATATAAATGATATAAATAACGAGCATTATCGGGAAATTGACACTTAATATTCGTGACTATTTGATGTTATCAGTGGAATGTGAGACTTGTGTTGTTGCTTTCTTGTGGCATTATAAGCAAGTGAACTTCTGTAGTTTGTGCTTTCTTGTGAACTTCTGCAGTTTGCTTTCTTATGAACTTCTGCAGTTTGAGAATCTTACTTACCACCTTTTGCACAATGAAAACGTGTAAACGTGTAGAATTTAGAACTTGTGAGACTTGCTGCAGTTTGAGATAAAATTTAGAACTTGTGAGGCGATGATGATAAACGAAACCGAATAAACGGTAAAGTGAGATAAAATCTCACTTTGCGACCTTCAAATTTGAGCCTTAAAATTTTCCGAGACGATGATGATAACCGAAACCAAATGGACGGTAAAGTGAGATAAAATCTCACTTTGCAACCTTCGAATCTGAGCCTCAAAAATTTTCGACTGCGTTTTGTTTTTAAAGTTATAAAAGAAAAACTTTTAAAACCAAATAAGTATATTAGTCATTTTTTAAGTTGAAAACAAAACTTGTATTTGGCATAAAATGTAAAAAACTTGTAGCAAAGAAGTGAAAACAAAACTTGTAGAAAAAAAACTTATATTTGGCACAGAAATTAAAAAAAAAAAAAAAAAACATAAATGTACCCCCGCTGCCACCACCAGCTACCTCATCCCAAAACAAAGTATAAACACCCCCTATGGGGTATTGCAATAGCACGACCCTTATTATATGTTGCTTTGCAGATTGTACATTAAAGTATGCAAATAAGAAATGAAAGTGTACAAATCACCTTCATTTTTAAAATATGAGAGGTTATTAGGAACCCCCCCACCCCCGGGGTTTTTGTTTTTTTTTTGTTTTGTTTTTTGTTTTTTGTTTTTAATTTTTATAATTTTGTCTATATTAAAAAAAAAACTATAAACATGAAAGTATAAAACAGAAAATATAAAGTTTAATAAGTCAAAGGTTTAAAACTGTCAGAAATACAAAACAGAAACTGACAAAAAACTGTGTTGTACTTAAAATAAAAGGGGGACAAACGAAATCTTCGACAAAACACTTTTATGTCACATCATGGAGGGTCCTTATAGTATAACCCTTTTAAAATAGGAGGTGATTTGCACACTCAACTTTGTGATTGAGATACTTAACTGTACAAACAGTTAAAGCGCACTGTGAACCTTATACAAGTATTCAATGCACACAATGGAGTGTCCCAATCAAAAATTTGAGTGTGCAAATCAATTTCCTTTCAAAATAGGTGCTGACACTCACACAACATGTTAGGTCACCATATTAGTAACACAAGCATCAAGAGAATAGATAGAGAAGAGATCGGATGAACAAACCACACAAACACACACGATATGACTATGTGAAAGGTTATGCGTAAAGGTGAAAGTGTGAATTAAACAACCAACCCTCAAGTGAGGGTTATTACAAGGTATTTATAGGAGAGGGAGCTAGGGCAACACTCCTAGTCCATTCCTTTCTCTTATGGACTTGGCCCTAGGCTTATGGGCCTTCTACATAAGCCTAAGCATAATTACTAACATAAAGGCCATATTAAGCTAACTATTACATATAAATCACTAACACTTGAATAAGGTTTAGGAGTGATTCCAACAATCTCCCCCTAAGTGTTAGTGATGAATGAATGAGTGATGAACGTTGTAGGTGCTGATGTAATAGTAGCTTTGACGCCTTCCGACATTCTTCTTTCTTGTGAGAAGAGGTGTCTTGATTCGAACAATCTCCCAAAGGTAGAAATTGTTTCTTTAGAAGTATTCCGCTTTGACGCCTTCATTTTCTTTGTTCTTAAGTTCTTTGTTCTTTGAAAGTGATGGTATGTTGTGTAATCAGATCGTGTCCTGTCACGCTCCGGTGTCTCCACGTATTTCTCCAACATGCTCACACGGCTTTTAACGTTGGATTACAGTTGATGAAGTTCTTTAAGTCTTTAAACTTTGTAGATTCTTTGTAGACGAAGAATCATTCTGACTTTGTGTTGCCTTTGATTATGAGAGAACTTTCATAAGTGATGTTGTTGGTATGAGCATGTGTAGAATCTACACGATCAGTCCGCTCCAGAGCTTCCATAAGAAGTAAACATAAGAATGGTTAGTAATAAGCGGATTCCGGCACTAACAAGTTTGAACTTCGAGAGTGTTAGCAAGATAGTGTGAAAACACAACTCTAATTCTCACAAAGGCCGTTCTCGAACCGAGTCCCACAAGTGAGATAACACGAAAATCGAATTACACCTACGATTCGGATGAGTCACGAGGTACACCAAGCATCACCTCACGATCAGACCGTTTGAGACCACTAAGCGTAATCCACGTGGAGTTACCAGCGACCGCCGTGGTTGTTTGATGTTGACCGGCAGGAGTTTCCATTCAATCACCGAGGATCACGATGTGAACGCCTCATAAATGTTCTTGACGGATTGCTAAGATCCGTGAAGGACTCGATAACGCACTAATCGTTGTTCTTATTATTGAACACCAAGTGATGAAATGTCAAGTGTACCTAAGAGATCTTTTGATGAATCTCGTGGCTCTAGACTCAATAGTGCGTTTTGCTTTTCCCGAGCGGAGACTAGGAGAGGGTCTCCTTCTTCAATACCAAAGAATCTCTAAGAGAAAGCCGATAGTTTACGTAGGGTTCCTGTGAGAATGAAACAAGCTTTTTTGGGAGAAGCTTGAGTGGCTAAGAAGGTTTAGTGCATGCGCCATCGGGTCCATGACGACTTTTAATCTTCAATACCGCATCATCAAGTGACAACCAAGAGTATATGAATTGAACCCGTGTCCGCCCTAAGTTGAATAACTGAGGGCTATTTCTTTTCACCCTTTTCTTTGCTTTTCTTTTTAATTCTTCAACTCCTTCTTACTCCGATTCTCATTTTCTCCTTTTTAGAATCATACCTAAGGACTTCTAAGTACTAACTATTTGTGATGTCCTTGGGTAGATCCCTCCGGCTCTGGTGGATCATAGGACGGTTATTCCTAACCTTAGTCACCTTATAACTCCATTGCCATAAAACAATTTTCATGAAAATATCTCGAAGTGTTTGTAAATGAAAAGCATGTTTGAACACTTCAAGAGTTTTAGATTTTCAGAAATACTCCCCCTCAACATGTGCTTAAGAGTTTTGACAAAAATCTGCACAGTGAGGAAAGAGTGCGCACTTTTTGAATTGATCGACTCAAGATAGACAATTCCCAGGGACACGTTTCGTTGCATAGTTAAAGAGTTACATTGTCGCCTTTAGGTGACAACTAGCTCTAATAACTACCTTGAAGGTGTGGACAAACCTCAAAGGTTGTCAAACCCACAAAGTTCATGTCTATCAAGAGCTTCTCGAATAGGTACAATTTACTTGGATAAGTCTTTGGAAGACAAATCTTTTCAATGTATGACTGTTCAGATCCTGTCAATTCATGGGTTAAGTCTTTTCACACGACGATTCAATAGCAAATCAACATATTTCTTATCACAATAATTTTCTCCCCCTCAAAATGGCATATAAATGTTATTTTTGATAACATTTTGATAATAAATATGACCATTGTGAGTTTTGTGGGAAGATTATCACGAAGAACAAGTTGTTTGAACAAAGATTTTAGCAAATACTCCCCCTCAACAAGTAATACTAACTTTTGAGGTTTTGAAAATCGTAAGGGGAAGTACTTGTTCTTTTGAGCAAAACCTTGAAAAATGAAAGGTTTGATAGGTTTTACTCAAAATAAGAAGCTTTCGCTCCTTTTATAGGATTATGGCATCAAGCGCACTACGTGGTCCTTTCATTACAAGAACGGGTTGTACATCGTTATGTGTGCACAAGCCATAGTCAATAAAAATCACACATCCAAAATAATATGAAATAGAAGCGGTTTAAGGGGTACCTGTAGTCCAAGAATATCACCAGAATGCGAACAGGCATTGATAACCGTGAGAGTAATCTGGACCGACCACCTACAAATCTCTAGTGTTATGAATCGTCCATTCTATACAACCTCTCATCAATCATGGTGATGATCCTCTTCACATCCCGTCTCGTCTCGTAGTTCCATCGCTTTGGTGTCCCAATGTCTTCATGTATATCCTTCAACCTATAAGCCAAGCCATCCCTAACCTTCTTCAATGTATGATCCCCAAACTTGTGAAGATCTCTACACGCCATCAAGCGGTTCGTTGTAGCTCACTACGGTAAATTACTCCGAATGGTTTGTTGACTAGGGTGTATTGTGGAAGTCGGTTGATGTTGGGAAGTTCTAGCCGAGGTCCGGTGAAGTTGACACGGTCCGACACGACTCAACAAAGAAGTTGTAGATCTTCTACACATACCTGTATCACTATGCTTATGATGAATATGAGCAAGGACTTGATGTTTTCACATTGAATTTCAGTCGAGAATTGTCTCATGCGTCCCTGTGCTTTGGCAAGATACAGATCTTAAATGTCATTGAGAGACAAGTTCTGAAAGTCCGCTTCATAGAATTCATAGTCTTTTTCGTCTTGTCTTTTGACCACAATTTTCTTGAGGAAAGTGTAGTCCCATTTAGACGAAAGAGCTACATGCATAACAACAACAATTCCTTTAGTACTGAACACTTCATGTTGAGACTTCAACCGGCGACACGTAGTAGATTCTTCAACGTTCCGCCAATGGTGAATCCCATACATTGCATCACGGTCATACAATTCCACATTGTTGGAAAACATGTGGGTAGCCTTTTCCTCGATGGCTATGCGCTAGAGTATATGGTCACGGAACGGAAGTGTCATGATGTAGCGATTTCCTTGAACCATCATTGCCGTGTAGAAGAAATTCCAAGTCGTTGTTGAAGAAGTAGCGAAATGGAATCTTAGGTCGATCCGTTGGCCAATTGTTGGTAGAGGTTTAGACCATCGGTGTAGTAAGGAACATTGTCTTTCCTAGAGAAGTCGATGTTTGCTTGTGGTTGAGCCAATCAATGTTGTTGGACATGGCTCGTGCTATGTTTTCAAGATGGTATTCAACCTCGATGGCACTTTCCGAGTGTCTTTTAGCGGTTGAAAGGCTTCATTCGATTCGTTTCAACTCGATTTCGCCATCTTCTTCACTCGAATTTTTCTTGCAAGAACTTTGCATGCTCCAATGTACTACCGCTCACCGATTTTGACCTTCGATGGATAGGGTAGAATTAACATGTGTATAAAACCAACAGATTCATCGGTGTCATCCTCGTCTAGCCATGATACGACGCGACCTTGGCGCCTTCTTCTTCTTTTTCTTAGGCCTAGATGAGGATTACGGTTTCTTAACTTTGTCGGGAGAGGTGGGTTGTTGTTGGGGCTCATCATCACCACCCATATACTCAAAGTGATCACCGTTTTCGAGTGCAGGGTGGTAACTCGTAATCCCGAGGTTTGTCGCCAGAAGAGCGAGGAGGAGATCTTTGTTGAACTGGAGTCCTTAGGGGTGGAGGTTGCATGGAGGATGATTCACCGACTTCTTGAGGCGCTTAGGCTCGCCATTCTTATCCTTATCCTTATCTTCTTCGCCTCTTGGACGTTTAGGCCTTTGAGCTTCTTCCCGTAAGATGTTTTGAGTTGGTATTCCAAAGTTGCTTCAAACAATTTACCTTCGAAGCCGTAAATGTTGCAGAGCGCTTAGACATTTGAGCTACCAACTGTTAACCAATTCAAGACATCGAGAATATTATGGGATCAACGGGTTGATGTTGACATGCATTGGTGTTGATCTCATAGTTTGCTTGGCCAAATGTAATAGATTCGGATAGAGTTGTTTGGTAAACATCTTCTTTGTAACTCCGTGAACGATGTCAAGAAGGTACTTATGAGTGTAACCTTTGATCATCTCGCTCATTTCCCTTGAAGATCTCGTTGCATGAACTTCGGGTGTATTCCTTTCTTCTTTCATCTTGTCATTCTCGTCATGAAGATCATGCACAGTCGTGAGAAAATTCACTTTTCAGTAAAGCACGCCTTTCTTTCGACCGCTGATGCCTTTAACGATTCGAGTCTTACCATGAGAGATCCAAGAGGCCGTTGGCTTCTTTATCGATTTGGATGTGGATCGGTTGATCTTTTGGATCTTTGGTGGTGAAGAGTGAGAGGATGAAGTCGATGATGAAGAGTCATGAGAAGGTTCGAGTCCTTAGGAGGTTCGTAAGTTTCTCCTTGGAACGAGTTGGACCGCTGAGAAGATAATCATCATAGTTCACTTCGTCATCTTGTCCGCTTTTAGCTTTTCTTCATCAATCCTAGCATCTTCATCCGCTTTAGCTTGAGTCTGCGCCTCTTCATCAACTTTAGCTTGAGATGCGCTTTATCGCCTTTTTCCTTCTCGACTTTTCGTTTCGGTTCCTCAATGTCATACTCAATAGAATCCTCTGTTGCTTTTGTTGTTGCTCAAGAGTGGTGGCACCAGTTCCCTTATCGGGTTGATTAACCGCATCAGGAATTGGTGTAGATTGAACATAACCACTTGACCCTTCGGGGCCACCCATTTGATCCTTTGCAAACTCTTTCGCAACGTGTTGGAGTCTAATGAATTTGAACTTCCTCCTGTAATCAATATCAGTATCCAGAGGCTCTTCATCAGAGCTTTCTTCTTCATGCTCAATCACTGGAGTCTTTCCTTTATCACCTTTGGGACTTGAAGGCTTTGTGGCCGTCAGAGTGTCATCTTTGACTGTTTTAGAGTAAGTTACTTCTTCTTCTGATTCAGTTTCCTCAGAGCTTTCATCCTTTAGCTTTCGTTGCGGTTCAGATTTGGGAATAGGGATAGCTTTCTTTGAAGGAATTGTCCTCTTACGTCCAAGTTTCCTTTTAGGAAACTTTCTTGGACTCTCAGTGGTTGCAACACTTCCTGCACTTCCTCTTCTGGTTTTCCTAGTAGGTGTACCAGAAGACTTGTCATCGAGAAGACCAACTTTGCCTTCATCAACTGCTACCAGATACCTTTTGTATGAGTAAAGCTGTTTGATTTCATCAGAGAGAAGGTGATCCGGTAACACAGCACCTTGTTTCTTTGTTGTTGATTCCTTAAATCTAACTGTTAGAGTAGGTTCATACAACATGTCACACCCTCGCCGGAGGCGGAAACACGAGGTGTAACGGAAGGGAACATAAGCACAAGATAATAGAACATACCAACATTAATATTTAAAAGAAAGAGTACACCATTACAATACTAGTTTAGCCGTCATCGGCAAATATATTACAAGTTTAGTTCCCAAAATATTGCGCTCTATTACATAATGATTTGTAGTGACAAGTGAAAACTTCATTATGCAAGACCCAGTAGAAAAGCTTACTAACGATCACCGAAATGCATGAGAGAAAACGGGTCAACTATGAAAATAGTTGGTGAGTAAACATGTTTAGCAAAAAGAAAACTCGAAAGAAATATTCAAAGCTTTTGGTCAACGAAAATGGTCCATAAAGCAAAGGCATTGTAAATCCACTCGCCCAAGTTCCGCCCATACAAAACTTGCAACTGTGTGTTCACAACCCACCGCCAAAAGATAGCGTATGAAGTAGTCAAGTATAAGCGGTCTTAATAGTTCACAATATAGTACCACGAATATAATAATTCGTGGATGCTACCGATGAAACCAAATTAAGTGGGTGCCACTACCCAAAGTTATGTTGGGTGCCTCTTCCCAAAGATATACTGGGTGCCTCTTCCCAAAGATATCTTGGGTGCCTCTTCCCAAAGATATACTGGGTGCCTCTTCCCAAAGATATCTTGGGTGCCTCTTCCCAAAGATACGCTCCGAACACGGAGACTTTATAGTGATGCTCGAACATGGGAGACTTTATAGTGATGCTCGAACATGGGAGACTTTATAGTGATGTTCGAACATGGGAGACTTTATAGTGATGCTCCGAACATGGGAGACTTTAAGACAAGGTCATAACATGTACGGTTCAATAAGTTCCAACAAGTCATAATTTCCTAAAAAGTTCAAGGATTTGCTTTCAAGATCACAAGTTCAAAGCCAAAAGAGTTCACAAAAGTAGGGATCAATTTAGTTCGAGTATGGTTCATGCATTTCGCCCCAAAATATAGTAAAACGGTAAAAGGGGATGTGATTACTCACCCGTAGGCGGTGTGATGACAAGAGTGAGTACACCGAGGTATAATGTGATGCTTAACCGGTCCTATTACGAATGATATGATATGTAATGAGTTGCAATGTAATGTTATGCATGCATTTCATATGTTATTTATACCATTTGCGAGTTTTGAAAATAATTACTTATCGTCGAAAAATACTCTTTTGACGTCTTGACCCTTCAAAAATCACTTTACAAGTTTTTACGTCAAAATGTCATCCTACAATGGTTTCGTAATGATTTATAGTGAAATTATCATTTTTCGTCGTAAAACAATATCGTCGGAATTTTCATGAAAGTGACAAAAATGGCTCCGAAAAACTAGTCGTAAAATGGTGTGCGTCGATCGTTAGGAAACGAACTCTACGGTTTTGGAAAGTTTGTATCGAAATCTAGAAGTTTCAGTTCAGGAGTTTTCGTCATCGAGGTCTCAAACATAAAGATAATAAGGGTTAAAGATGGTGATTTTGTCTAATTGTTGGCTAAAAATGAGTTTCGGCCAAGTTTGAGCAACCGTAATTAATTTATTAAAACTCCGCTATACAAACGGTTTGTCGTTTTGAAATGTATGCTCGGTGATCTTAATTTTATTAGAAGACATTTCGTTTCAAAAGTTCCACATCATTGATAAAAACAACCTCAAACATAGTCGATTCATTAACGTAACACTTGTCTCGTAAAATAATATAGTTTTCGTAAAATAATAGTTACGGCAATTTTATGAAAACGCATATCTTTGTCGCTTCAAACCGCTTTCACGATAATACGTCCTTAGCTTCGTATCAAAGTATACTAATATATTTTGATAAGTCGAAATAATTTGTGAAGCTTAGGACTCGTTTTGACCCGAATAGAGTAAAAATAGTATGTGAAATTTCGAAAATAATATATTTCGTCGCCAAACTTTAAAAATTCATAACTTCTTCGTTATAACTCCGTTTTTATCCGCTCAAGCGCCACGGATTCGCTTTTAAAGTATATTTTCTAAATATCAAGGCCAAAAAGTCGTGCCATCGTCGGATTTTCCAGAAAATCAAAACAAGGACAGAACACATTTTATACGTGATCGAAAATAGTTTTTCTCGTACTAAACCTATTCTAATCCCTTCAAATCAACTCCAAAGCTAATCTAATCCTACCATACACCTTCTTAGGGTGTCATGGGTTCCTAGACATCATCAAGACCCAAGTATACCAAAGGGATAATTATAGGATGACCTTATATATATATATATATATCTAAAAATCATGTAAAAATGGTATAAACAACACAAATCGTGCATGCTTGCTCCAAAAATGAAGAGATACTAATGAAATGAAAAGGAAAGATGAAAAATATAAATGATATGCTTACAAGTATTATGATGAGGTGCAAAGAACAAGGTTTAGCCTAAATACTCTAGATTTTTATTTCAAAATCTTAATGAGAGTATGATTCTAGATTGTTTTAACACTTGAACTTGAAAAAAAATGATGTTCCCTTGTGAGCTCTCTCTATGGCCGGTTTTGATGGAGGAAACACAAAGAGAGAAAGTTTTGCTAACTTGATGAATAATTGAAATGAGTGATTGAATGAATGAGGTGGAGTGAATATGTATACAATCAAAGAAAATTTCTCCAAACCAATTAATGCTATCACCCTCTCCCCACATGGCCGGTTCTAGGGGGGGGGATGTATCTTAAAAATATATATATTTTTTTTACTTGTATGAAATTGTTAAAATGTAAGTATAATGTTTTTGTAATAATAACTTGTAAGGTTTTGGTAGCTTTTAGGTACAAGTAAAATTTTTTTTAATAGATCAAAATAGAGTATAATGATATTATAAAAATTGTAAAAATACATTTCTTGTGAAATTTGAGTGATATAATAATTATAGTGTAGTTTTTAAGAAAAACGTCGTAATAATATAAATTTAACGATTTATATACAAAATAAATTTAAAACACCGGGTAAACTCAAAATATAGTTTTTATAAACTAAATGTAAGTATAAAAATATATCGGGATCATTTTTAGAAGTAACGGATTAAGTGTTCAAAATAATAACTCACGCGATAACGTTTATTTAATATAAAATTCACGCGTTAAATGTGAAATGCAATGTCATGAATGAACTAACATGATGCATATTTAATTTAAGAAATGACCGGAATTTGAGAATTGTAACATTCTTCCCATGTCAGCGGAATCACGTCCTCGTGATTCGATTAACGATACTATAGTCCGAACCTCGACAAGAGTTCTAAAAGTTCATGCTCGTACGAACAGTCTAAATGATCATATCAATGCCCATGCGTACAAGTTCCCCATTCAACTAAGTACGTGCCCGTGATTAGATTGGATAAGGTAAACTTGCCCAATATCGAACGTAGCTCTCAAAAGACCTTTAGGTAGTCGATTCTAATTTAATCTCACAACTCATCAAACAAGAACCGTCATGAGATTAAACTAAACCGACTTGAGTAAACTTGTCTCTTAGCTTGATTTTCGCAACTCATCAAACAAGAGCGTCACTAGATCAAGCTAGGAAACAAGTTGTTAGAAAGATAGGATTCAACGTCCTTGAATGAAGTCTTTTGAAAGATTCGCCGATATTGAATTTGCTTACACAATTCAAATCAAATCAACAAAATATATATAACAACTAAGGTCGATAACAATAGGTCTCAAATTAATCAATGTCGTGAACGTGGTAAGAATCGAAGGAAGTTATGCACTCAAAATCATGTTGCATGTAAATAAAGTGGTTGCTCAAAAGAATGTACCCGTTACGCGTTGCAGCTTCCTCGGTACCGAGATAGAATGCTCGACCACGTGCGGGAGGAATTTCAATGTTCGATCTTGTGGGCCTTCTATCGCCAACGCCGAGTTTGGACGATTACCTCCTTGATTGGGAGTTCTTTTCACTTTGGACGGTATTGCGAAGGTGATCTAGACTTCCACACTCGTAACATGCTTTTCTCTCGTCCTTGATTCCCGCCTGCTGTTTGAGCAATTTCGCGAAGTTGCCCGTCTGTCCACATTTGTCGCACTTTGGGCAGACTCCTAAGTGATGATAGTTACATCGAGTGCACAAAGGATGTGGACTCAGATATCCTTTGCGCTCCGGGTGGTCGCCCATAGTTACGGGTTATTCACGCCTCTTGTTTTGCCGATTCGTCTCGATTTCCGGTGATCCTCCCGCCGCTTTCGTCCATTGTCGCTTGCTTTTGTTAGTTCTCCGCACTGATCACATCATTTGTCAAGCGATCGCCATACTCACACGCCGCTTGCGAGTGGTTGGTTTCGACAGTGACATCCCTCCTAATTTCGGTATCAATCCCCATATATATCGGTCAATCAACTTCTCCACGGTGGAAACCATGTGAGGAACCATCCTAGTTAACTCGTGGAACCGGATCGTGTACTTGTCGATCTCTACTCCTACCATCAAGTGGTTCCAAAATTCTTCTTCCGGTCCGCACTTCATCTTTCTGCGGTACTCATCGCTAGTAGTTTCTTGAATGCTTCCCAAGATAATGCATTTGCAGCCCTCTTCCTCTAGTCTCGCAATTGGTTGTTCCACGTGTCAATGCTCGACCCGTAGTAGTCCAACAGAGAACTCAACCTTGTTTCCTTCAAGACATTTCGTGATACTAAGTTTCGACTCAACATTCTCGAACCAGTTAGCGGTCAATGGCACCCTCGGTACCATGAAATTCCATTGGCTTGCATGTCATGAAAGTTTTGTAGCGCATCCTTGCCCGCGTTTGAAGTACCTTCTCCGCGCTGGTTCTTCTAGCATCGAGATGTGTTATAATTTGAGTGAGTAGATCCGCTATTCCAGCAGCGTTGTTGTTTGGATCGTCATTGTTGTTTGGGTTGCCGCTGTCGCTACCTCCTGAGCGTGTGTTTCTTGCAGCCATGATCCTACAGAGGACCAAAACATCGGGTTGAGTAAACGACATTCGAACGAAGTCAGATGAGGTGCAGAACGGTGGTAATGTGTTATAGTGATCGAAATATGACAGGATCAGGGGCATGCTATGTCTAACAAGTCGAAAGATGGAAAAGAGAGGGTATAAATAAGATACGGTAATGTGGACGTGAACGTAAAAACATGCCATGCATACCCACCCGACCAATGCAACTTCAGGTGACCAGACTCTAAAGACTCGACTAAACATGATTTAAAACTACCACTCTTATCATTGCATGGTTCTTCATAAATTAGACATAGTTGATCAGGCTATGTATAATTTATGATTAACGATGCAACGATAGGACTAGATGACTCGGATAATGTTCAATGTTTAATAAAAAATTTCGGTTATAGCTGTGATTTTTATTTTTGAAAAATCGGCATTCTCTATAACCTTTGGCTCTGATACCAATCTGTCACACCTCACGGAGGCGGAAACACGAGGTGTAACGGAAGGAACATAAGCACAAGATAATAGAACATACCAACATTAATATTTAAAAGAAAGAGTACACCATTACAATACTAGTTTAGCCGTCATCGGCAAATATATTACAAGTTTAGTTCCCAAAATATTGCGTTCTATTACATAATGATTTGTAGTGACAAGTGAAAACTTCATTATGCAAGACCAGTAGAAAAAGCTTACTAACGATCACCGAAATGCATGAGAGAAAACGGGTCAACTATGAAAATAGTTGGTGAGTAAACATGTTTAGCAAAAAGAAAACTCGAAAGAAATATTCAAAGCTTTTGGTCAACGAAAATGGTCCATAAAGCAAAGGCATTGTAAATCCACTCGGCCCAAGTTCCGCCCATACAAAACTTGCAACCCGTGTGTTCACAACCCACCGCCAAAAGATAGCGATGAAGTAGTCAAGTATAAGCGGTCTTAATAGTTCACAATATAGTACCACGAATATAATAATTCGTGGATGCTACCGATGAAACCAAATTAAGTCGGGTGCCACTACCCAAAGTTATGTTGGGTGCCTCTTCCCAAAGATATACTTGGGTGCCTCTTCCCAAAGATATACTTGGGTGCCTCTTCCCAAAGATATACTGGGTGCCTCTTCCCAAAGATACGCTCCGAACACGGGAGACTTTATAGTGATGCTCCGAACATGGGAGACTTTATAGTGATGCTCCGACATGGGAGACTTTATAGTGATGCTCCGAACATGGGAGACTTTATAGTGATGCTCCGAACATGGGAGACTTTATAGTGATGCTCCGAACATGGGAGACTTTAAGACAAGGTCATAACATGTACGGTTCAATAAGTTCCAACAAGTCATAATTTCCTAAAAAAAGTTCAAGGATTTGCTTTCAAGATCACAAGTTCAGGCCAAAAGAGTTCACAAAAGTAGGGATCAATTTAGTTCGAGTATGGTTCATGCATTTCGCCCCAAAAATATAGTAAAAACGGTAAAAAGGGGATGTGATTACTCACCTCAATGGCGGTGTGATGACAAGAGTGAGTACACCGAGGTATAATGTGATGCTTAACCGGTCCTATTACGAATGATATGATATGTAATGAGTTGCAATGTAATGTTATGCATGCATTTCATATGTTATTTATACCATTTGCGAGTTTTGAAAATAATTACTTATCGTCGAAAAATACTCTTTTGACGCCTTGACCTTCAAAATCACTTTACAAGTTTTACGCCAAAATGTCATCCTACAATGGTTTCGTAATGATTTATAGTGAAATTATCATTTTCGTCAGAAACAATATCGTCGGAATTTTCATGAAAGTGACAAAAATGGCTCCGAAAAACTAGTCGTAAAATGGTGTGCGTCGATCGTTAGGAAACGAACTCTACGGTTTTGGAAAGTTTGTATCGAAATCTAGAAGTTTCAGTTCAGGAGTTTTCGTCATCGAGGTCTCAAACATAAAGATAATAAGGGTTAAAGATGGTGATTTTGTCTAATTGTTGGCTAAAAATGAGTTTCGGCCAAGTTTGAGCAACCGTAATTAATTTATTAAAACTCCGCTATACAAACGGTTTGTCGTTTTGAAACGTATGCTCGGTGATCTTAATTTTATTAGAAGACATTTCGTTTCAAAAAGTTCCACATCATTGATAAAAACAGCCTCAAACATAGTCGATTCAGCTAACGTAACACTTGTCTCGTAAAATAATATAGTTTTTCAGAAAATAATAGTTACGGCAATTTTATGAAAACGTGCATATCTTTGTCGTTTCAAACCGCTTTCACGATAATACGTCCTTAGCTTCGTATCAAAGTATACTAATATATTTTTGATAAGTCGAAATAATTTGTGAAGCTTAGGACTCGTTTTGACCGAATAGAGTAAAAATAGTATGTGAAATTTCGTAAAATAATATATTTCGTCGCCAAACTTTAAAAATTCATAACTTCTTCGTTATAACTCCGCTTTTATCCGCTCAAGCTGCCACGGATTCGCTTTTAAAGTATATTTTCTAAATATCAAGGCCAAAAGTCGTGTTTACTGTCGGATTTTCCAGAAAATCAAAACAAGGACAGAACACATTTTATACGTATCGAAAATAGTTTTTCTCGTACTAAACCTATTCTAATCCTTCAAATCAACTCCAAAGCTAATCTAATCCTACCATACACCTTTTAGGGTGTCATGGGTTCCTAGACATCATCAAGACCCAAGTATACCAAGGGATAATTATAGGATGACCTTATATATATATATCTAAAAATCATGTAAAATGGTATAAACAACACAAATCGTGCATGCTTGCTCCAAAATGAAGAGATACTAATGAAATGAAAAGGAAAGATGAAAAATATAAATGATATGCTTACAAGTATTATGATGAGGTGCAAAGAACAAGGTTTAGCCTAAATACTCTAGATTTTTATTTCAAAATCTTAATGAGAGTATGATTCTAGATTGTTTTAACACTTGAACTTGAAAAAAAATGATGATCCCTTGTGAGCTCTCTCTATGGCCGGTTTTGATGGAGGAAACACAAAGAGAGAAAGTTTTGCTAACTTGATGAATAATTGAAATGAGTGATTGAATGAATGAGGTGGAGTGAATATGTATACAATCAAAGAAAATTTCTCCAAACCAATTAATGCTATCACCCTCTCCCCACATGGCCGGTTCTAGGGGGGGGATGTATCTTAAAAATATTTTTTTTTTTTTTTTTTTTTTTTACTTGTATGAAATTGTTAAAATGTAAGTATAATGTTTTTGTAATAATAACTTGTAAGGTTTTGGTAGCTTTTAGGTACAAGTAAAAAATTTTTTAATAGATCAAAATAGAGTATAATGATATTATAAAAATTGTAAAAATACATTCCTTGTGAAATTTGAGTGATATAATAATTATAGTGTAGTTTTTAAGAAAAACGTCGTAATAATATAAATTTAACGATTTATATACCAAATAAATTTAAAACACCGGGTAAACTCAAAATATAGTTTTTATAAACTAAATGTAAGTATAAAAATATATCGGGATCATTTTTAGAAGTAACGGATTAAGTGTTCAAAATAATAACTCACGCGATAACGTTTATTTAATATAAAATTCACGCGTTAAATGTGAAATGCAATGTCATGAATGAACTAACATGATGCATATTTAATTTAAGAAATGACCGGAATTTGAGAATTGTGACACAACATGTCGTGATTGTTGGGGTCATTGAATCTCTTGGGGATATCAGGATTAAGTCCAAGTGCTCTTTGGATCAACAGTTTTGTATATGTGATATAAGGAATCTTTGAGCCAAGCTTTTTGAGGAATGACATCATGTCGTCCCATATCAGAGCTTCAATTTCGATGTGCTTCATGTTGATCAAAGCCCAAAGATCTGCAGCCCATGAGCTTGGGATGCTCATAGCCACCGTCACGACCGAAACAGATTTGGTGATGATGATGTAGAGTTCTCCGTGGTTGAGGAATATTCTTAAGATCCACGTATGAATGCTTAGTGATTACTCCCGTAGCTTCGCCATAACCAATGTCGATCATGAATTGTAAAATGTCTCTTCATTTGGTGTTGCAACGTAATCGGTAGGCTCGATGTCGGGAATAAGGAGAACAGTCCTTAAGTCTCAGAGGTGTGATGGTGACTTGTTTGTGGTTGATTGTCACCGTCATAGCATTACGCCCTTTGATCTTTTGCATTGTGTTCCGGGGCGATGAATGTAGATCTCGTGCATCGTAGCGTAATTTGAGAGCATGTTCTTATAAGGATGATTCTTTAGAATATCCACAACAATCAAGCAAGAAGACTCTGAGCATGTAAGAGTTTCAAAGTCAACACGAAGGTTGTTCTTTCCAATCTTCATTGGATAGCCATTAGGAAAGATATCAGCAACGGTGAGAACATTTGGTGCATCCACATTCTGCATTTGAGCGTCCATGTCGTGATCTGAAAGATATTTAGCCAAAAGAACCAACATATCGAAAGACATTATGTTAGTCAACAGATGGTTATATTATCTAATTATTGAATGTGATATGTCGATGATTGTTATGAGTCCAATTTCACTTGTTTGTCTAATAGTCCAATGATGTCGTGATAAGTTACGTGAGTTGATTAACTTTAAGTTTTAAAGTCCATGTTTTCACTTATTATTCACCACTTGTTAAACATTTAAGCTTATTAGTGACATTATTGGTTTCGTGGCGTTATGATTTATTTATTTACAAGTTTGTACGCGTAACAATTCATAATTAAGGTTAAAACAAGGCTTAGGCGTAGAAATGGCAGCTTATGCGTAAACAGGATAGGTGTACGCGTAAAACGCAAGATTATGCGTAGGACCCTGACTTACGCGTAAGAAATATTACGCGTAGGAAAAGGGGACCTTATGCGTAGAGCTTACGCGTAAGCGCATGTAAAACCTTACGCGTAAGGCTTACTCGTAAGAGTAGACCTTATGCGCAGAGGTCATCACACGCATATCCTTCACGGTGATACGCGTGAGTCCCATATGTAGAACCCACGTAGCGACGCTACGCGTGAAGATTACTCTTACGCGATAACCTTCTACGCGTAAGGTGATCCTTATGCGTAGATTGCTAATAACCTTGATTCTGAATTTCACGCGTAATAAACCTGAAATAAGTTAATCATAGCACCAATTATTAACAATACATTCAATATTCATCAGATCAAGCATGAAAAACTCATCAAACAGTTACGCGTAAAAACCCTTATGCGTAAACCTAAACCCTAAGGTTTAATTTCTACGAGTAAGAGATTTAGCCATAGGAATTGCACCAAAATGATTCTGGTAAGTCTAAGAAGCCTATTAAGTTGTCTTATCCAAGTTTTAACATCAAATAGGTCATGAATCAAATATACCCAAACCGTATGAACATAAACCCTAGTTTCCAATTTATGAATCATTAGTGTTTCTGGGTAATTTCTGGGCCTAAATATGATCATTTCAACTTGAAAGCAACCTCATACAACAATCTTTATCACCAAAAAACATTCACATATGAAAACCCCCAAACTAACGCATGAACCCTAATTCACAATATTAAGCACCAGATTTACGGGTAGTATTGATGATAAAAATGGACTCATAGTTATTAAATGAACGTTTTGACATAACCATTTTAACCAAAAACACTCAAACACGATTATGTGTTTATACGCTTATGCGTAGAACACTAAAATCACTAAATCTCAAGTTTTAACCATTGGATTTGTGAAAGATTCAAAACCATTGTTTAAAAACTTGTTATAAACACAGAATCACTTACAAATTGATGATCAAGTAACCGGATTTGAAGAATGATTTATATGCGTAGGATGAGTTTGGTGAGTATAATAAATGTGAAGAGTAAATGTTAGGTGGATAGTTTTATTAGAAAATACTTTAAACTTTTGACACTTTCAGTCCCTCCACCTCTATCATTTACATCCAATGCCTTAAACTTCCATTTTGGTTACCAAACTAAGAATATTTGAAAATAACTTTGACGACACTCCCCCTCGACTTAAGAAATAATGAAAGTTTATAAATATTAGTCCGAGGAGTGTTAGTAAACCAGAAAAGTGATCACCATTATTAAAGAAACAACCGGGAAAAGATAACATGCAAGTACAAGGGTTTTATGAAACTGAAAAATATTTGTTTTCTCCCCCTCAACACTTGATCGAAAAAATACTGAATTTTGAAAGATGTGAGTGTTGACGGAAGAATTGTACTTGCCATGTTTGAAGAAATATAGATAGAAGAATATTTTTGTTGTTTTATCAGGTTTTATATTTTTGTATTTTGTTTTTGAAAGATATTTACAAAAGATGTTTTGGTGTTTGACTGGTTTTTAAGAATGTTTTAAGAGTTCATCCAGCCTCTTGAGTCAAACACGCGATACCAATCCGTGGACCAACTCATTAAACCTAGCAGAGCTAAGGCTTTGGTGAGAAGATCCGCCAATTGGTATTCTCGCACCATAAGTATAATTCAACTGCACTGCTCCACGTGGTCCTTGATGAAATGATATCAAGATCGATGTGCTTTGACTTTAAGTGTTGAACCGAGGTGCACGAGATCGCAATAGCACTCGATTGTCGCAATACATCGGTGATTTCGTCAAACACGTAACCATAGTCTTTGAGTTGTGTTCTCATCCAAATGACTTGAGCACAACACGCCAACATGGCTACATATTCTTACATCGCTGAGGACAACGATGTACAATCCTCGCTTCGATTGCCAAGACACCGTTTGTCACCAAGAAATTGTAATGCTCTCAAGTACTTTTCCGTGAGTCTAAGCATCCCGCGTGATCAACGTCCGAAAAAGCTATTAGTTCAAAACCGAATCCTTCGGATACCGGATCCCTAAGTTAATGGTTCCTTGATGTATCGGAGGATTCTTTTAGCCTCGCAGAGGTGGGTTTCGATTGGTCTCGATCGATAATGGTAGCAAAGATATACGGAAAAACAATATCAGCCTGCTAGTCGTTAGATACATGAGACACCCAATAATACTACGGTATTTGGTAGGGTCCACCAATTTCCCATGTAAATCAACATCTAGCTTCTTGGTATGAGCCATTGGTGTGGCATAGGTGTCACAGCTTTGCATTCCAAATTTGTTTAACAATTCAAGGGCATATTTGGACCGACTCAAGAAAATACCACGGGTGATTGATGAACTTGCATTCCTAGAAAGAATGTGAGTTCACCCATCATTGACATTTCAAAATGTTTTGTCATTAATTTTGCAAAAGCATTTGAGTATTTTAAATGTGTTGACCCAAAATGATGTCATCCACATAGATTTGAACGATTAAGATGTGAGCCCGTGATCTTTGTATGAAAAGTGTGGGATCGACCGAACCTTTGGTGAATTTATTGGCAATGAGGAAGGATGATAACTTATCGTACCACACCAAGAGCTTGTTTGAGACCATACGAGCTTTGTTCGGTTTGTAGACATGGTTCGAACTGGGATCAACGAATCCTTCCGGTGGTCGACATAAACCGCTTTTCAGTTGCCCATTCGTAAGCGGCTTTGAAGTCCATTTGAAAGACCGTTATGTTCATATGACCCATGAACGAGAAAAATCCGAACGACTTCAAGACGAGCAACCGAGCGAATGATTCTTCAAAGTCAATACCTCTTCCTGCCTATAACCCTTAGCCACCGACGTGACTTATTTCTAATTACGCTTCCTTCAAGATCCAATTTGTTTTTCCAAATCCATTTGAGACCAATGACGAGACCTCTCGTTGGTCTTTCAACCGCTCCCATACTTCAAGACGTTTGAATTGGTTGAGTTCTTCTTGCATGGATTCAATCCATTGTCTTTTGTCATTGCGTCCTTAATGTTTTTAGGTTCGATTGGCGGGCGGTGAGTGCATAAATGCAATGTTC
This sequence comes from Chrysanthemum lavandulifolium, assembly GCA_022545495.1. Classification (NCBI taxonomy): domain Eukaryota; kingdom Viridiplantae; phylum Streptophyta; class Magnoliopsida; order Asterales; family Asteraceae; genus Chrysanthemum; species Chrysanthemum lavandulifolium. The sequence continues at coordinate 212,472,578 of CM040244.1, forward strand.
ACCATCGTGTGAAGACGTTGTCTCGTAACGACTAGTTGATTAGGGTTGCCAATAATATTTTCAAGAGGATGGTCTTTTGTCCAACGATGTGTAGAGGTTGATGTTGATATACATTGTGCGATTTTGAGGATTCAAATGGTTTGTTGATGATTCTCGCGACATCGTGCGGCAGTTTCATTGGCAAACGGGTTAAAGAACGATTTGGATCAAAATCGCAGGGGGGTACTTCATTAAGAACATCGCAATGGTTCGGTGTCGTTGGAAGCAGCTTTGTTCAATTGTTGTTGTAGAGTCAATCGGTGGTGCTTCTTCAATAGTAGTTGTTGTAGCATGTATATCGGTATAAGAGTATGATCGTTGAGCAATGAAACAACGGATACACCGAGCACGCTCATCAATTTCATCACTAAACAATGAGCAAATACCGCTTCCATTTGTTGACGGTAAGTGGGGCTTAGTTCGGTGATGATGGGGTTTGAGGAAGTTTAAACGGTTGTGACCGGGTTCTAAGTCTGTTATGCTCGTAAGCCATTTCAAGAAGTTCATCAAAATTAGCGTGAATCGCTTCCATAACCCGCTTTGTACGACGATTCCGATTCGAAACCCTTAGAATTTTCACAATATCCTATAAAGACTCCAATGTCGACTTTGGCTTTGAGCTTTCCAAAGTCATCACGATCATTATTTGGGTAGCAAAGGATCCAAATACATGAAAGTGTTTGAGATTCGGTTTAAGGTTGTGGATAAGCTCAAAAGGTGTTTTGTTGTATGCTTTGTAATCATTGAACGATTTTGAGTATAGCATGCAGTTGATACGACCGCCCACAAGTAATCTGGAAGTTTAGCATTGATTAACATTGTTCTTGCAGCTTCTACTAACGCTCGGTTTCGTCTTTCAACAACTCCGCTTTGTTTCGGTGTACGCAATAGATGTATGATGCTCAATTCCTACTTTCTCATAAAATTCTCGAAGAGTTTGGTTAACAAATTCGGTTCCTTTGTCATTTCGATTTGGCGGACGGTGTTCCGGAGTCGAACTTGAATTTTCGTGAGAAAGGTGATGATCATCTGTGGAGCTTGATCTTTACTTCGAAGAAAGTAGACCCAAGTCCATCGTGAGTAGTCATCGACAATTACCAAGATGTAGCGTTTGCCATTAATCATTTGCACGCGCATCGGGCGACACAAATCCATGTGAAGAAGATGAAGCACATGCTGAGAGTTGTGTTCCACCTTTGAAGGAAAATGAGCACGAGTGCTTTTCCCTTGTTCACAAGCTGAGCATAGGTGATCTTTGGAATACCAGAATCGTGGGAGACCTTCAACAAGTTTGTGTCGAGCAAGGTTGGTGATGGTTTGAAAGTTTAGATGTGAGAGACGACGGTGCCATAGCCAAGATTTTGTAGATGTAGCCTTTGAGAGTAGATAGATGGGTGATGAAGCAACCATGTCTTGCATTGAGATTGTGTATAGACTAGAATTGCGAGAGCCAGACATAAGATCGTTTCCTTGTAGATCACGAATGAAACAAGTTTTCTCCCTGAAAGCGACTTCCAAATCTCCATCGCAAAATTGACCAACAGAAAAGAGATTATGACCGAGGCCTTCGACATAATAAACCCTGCTAATTTCGATGTTGCCATTGATGTAATCTCCGTAGCCCATGATAGGCGCAAGTGATCATTCCGAATCGAGCGGTGCCAATGAACTTTGCAACAAAGTTTGATAGCGCTTAAGGTTTCTGTCATGTGTCGGGAATACCGCTATCAACAATCTAGGATGATCAGACACCTGCATTACACACAGATGACACAGATGGAATAGAAGTAGATGTGGAACCCGAAGAGTTAGAGGGTTCCGAAGCAGTTATAGTAGAAATATACACATCAATGATTTTAGGCATCCATTTAAATCCTAGTGTATTATGTATTTTGCCATCTCTAACTAGTCTTAGCTTTAGTCTTAGTGAATGCACTAGGTGGTACTACATTCTTTGGAGATGATACTGGAACTATAGGAACATCAATGCGTTTCTTAGAATCTAAAGAGGGCGGTTTACCAAGCACAAACTTAGAAGCAGTAGTGGGCCTAGAGGTATTCCGGGTCTTAGGATTCCGTAAACGAGACAAGATAGCTCTAGCAACACATTTGTCATGACAATCGAAGCATACTTTTACGACAAATAACACAAGATGCATTAGATCAATATCAAAAGTACTTATGGTTCAAGATTAGTTACAACACTTTTTCCATTACATTTGCTAGACGTAATATCTAAAGTGGGTGCAACTCGAGTCTTATTCAAAGTCCTACGGTGTTCTTCTACTTCAAAGATTCTTTATTTGTCTTTTCTTAGGTCACAACTTCCTATTTTTCCTTGTATTGCTTCTAGGTGTGAAGTGCGGACGCTTGGAAAAGAGTCAATTATTCTGCTTCGAGAGGAAGCACATTAGTAACTTGTGTTTGGTCAAGAGGCATTATGGGTTCACGCTTGCTAAGTTTTACTGGTGCAATTCTCTTAATGATGCTAGGTGAACTTGTTCATACTTTCCTAACATTTCCGTAATTTAATGATAGTGTGCACCAAATCTTGATTTTCGTAACTAAGATTTCCAAAGAAAATTCACGACTTCTTTAGTGTGTGCAAGATAATGATCAAGTTCGTTTGATGCTTCATCACGAGTCTGTTTGAGTAAATCAAATATGACACCATATTCCTGTTTAACTTTTGAAAGTTCATGTTCATATTTTGAGATTTGACATTTAAAAGACACGTTTTGATCATCCAGTTGCTCAATTTTAGGATTAAACGGTTTTGATTTCAACTGGTGGATTTTGTTTTGCAAAGCAAGTTCACGATTTTGACAATCTTTTTGACACCATTGAAGATGACGTTTTGAATTTGAAAGTTCGTTTAACAGTAGTTCATTTTCAGCTTTTAAAGACTCGATTTGAAGCACATTATCAGTATTCTCAACAATTTAAACAGAATCAATTGAATCAGCAGTGATATGATCAGATGCATATGCAACAGATTGTAATAAAACCAGATTATTGATATCAGCACAGATAACATTTTCCAAGAGTCGATCAACATCTTTTCGCAACAATTTCTTTTTACGTTTTGTATTTGAAATCGATGTTTCTGTTTTCTCGAAAACGGTTTTCATGAGACCAAGTTCCTTGTGAAAATCCTTTCCCAATATAGTGCACAAGTTTTCAAATTTTTAACATGGGGTAAAAGTCTTTTTCAAGAATGTCTCGATGTTCTCGCGCCATTGGCGATTGAAAATGTTCAACTTTTGTTTCGTAATGAAATTCAATCTCACGCTTCAAAATTTTGAGGTCGATAAGAAAGTGTCAAAGTATTTTATGACGCGACAACTTTCGCTTTTGTTTTAACTTCACTAAGTGAAGGTAAAGGACCATTAATTTGTGCACCATTTTGTTTGGGACTAACTTTAAACCGTGTGATAAGAAAAGGTTTGTTAGAAGTATCTTGTTGTTTGAAAAAGTAACGGCTTTTGAATAGTTAAATGGTTTGTTATAAACGACATTTTCCATTTTTGACCGACTCTCATCATCTCGCATCTAATTCCTCCATGCGATTATATTTAACAATGTCATAATTGAATCATCAATTCTATGTTTCGCATCGTAAACTTCGTGATTTGGTTCAATGCTCTATTTGAAAACTTAGGTTTGTAATCGCGAAGAATTGGTCCATATCCATTTGGATTAGGTTTAAAAGTAAACTTCGAATGGTTGTGATTGACTCACCATGTTTGTAAACAACATTTCAAACTCTTTGATTTTGGTTTGTAAGTCGACAATTTCTTCAAGATAATTATCTATTCGCTTCGTGGAATGTTGTTTGTACTCGAGAACTGCTTTTGACAAGTTAACAACTCACCTTGGCTTTTGAGTTTCAAAGTAAGAGCGTTGTCGTTTTCTATGTTCATGTTTCAGTTGTTCTATTTGAGACAACATAGCATTCTTGGAAGCGGCTAGATCACGTATCTGTCGTTCTAATGATTTTTCATTTTGATGAGATTTAGAAAAAGCGACTCTAAAACCTTTTTCACGGTTTTCTTGAGCTTTAAAAAAATTGATTTGTCGAATTAAGCATTCATTATCCCTAATTAACAGTGCATTTTTCTCTTTTAATTTCGTGCAAATTTCCAACCGAGAGTGTTTTGTCTTTAATTATGTCGAGCTCAATTTCTATTAGACCAAGCTCATTTTGTTCAACGTGAGTCTCAACATGATCATTATTTAGATCCTCAAATATAATCACGGAGTCAACTTGATTATCAATATTAACCATAAGGTCATCTTGATCGTCAAATATAACGACGAGATCTATTTGATAATCATCGAATGAGATGTGGATTGCTTATGTTGAACACTCGATCCCGGTCGGATGGAGAAATTGGCGAGATATCGATCGTGGATGAGTATATTTTGTTCAGTACCGAGACAAGCCATCGATGTCATACACCGGGCCCGTGTCACTCATGTGTAGAGCTTGTATTTGTGCCATCAACATCATTGCCGCATTAGCCTCGCAAGTCTTCCATGTCATCATCGAGTCTCGCATCCGCCATAAAGCTCTGCTCCTTGTTGTTAAGAGTTCCACCGACTTCATCCTTAAGAGCCAAGAGCAAAGCCTCTTTGAAATAAGACGCCTCTTGTCCTCGGGTTAGGACATGCATTAGCCAAATGACCCTTTTCATTGCGCTTATAACAACGAAGACCATTAACCCCATTCCCGAGCATTCCCTGCTCAACCACTGAGCTCTGTTGTTGTGGAGCACCATGGTTATTCCTTCCAATAGCATTAAACCTTGACCACCTCCCATCCGACGACCATAACCACGGTTTCGAACTTCAACACGCCCATTGTTCACAAACTTGATTCCTTGTGTTGGATGAGGATCGAATGAGACCGTTAGATTTGTTTGTATACCGATCAAGGCTTTAGCAATCATAACAAACTTGTTGCAATTCATCGAAAGCAGCAGAGTCCTCATCGCCTTCACCGTAAAGTGCTTGAGCATTGTTGTTGTTGTATGGAACCAATTGAGTTTGTTGAGGTTGTTCCGGATCGCTCATATGGTGTGATGGTTGCGCTTGGTCGAGGATCCGTTGTCGAAATGTTTGAGGAGGAAGATTAGTTTGAGCCCACAAAGCAAGTTGTTGATTATCGTGAATTGTCTATGAAGTCTGGAGTCCATGGATAGTTCTTTCTTTGTCAACTTCTTTTGGTGAGGCTTCAAATAGTCGTACAACAATCCGTATGTAGCATAATGAAGGTTCTTAGCTCGACGGAGAAAATGACATACTTCTCCCATTCCGAACAAGACTACTTAGGAACTTAGTGTTGACAAGAATTGAGGCATGATGATGTTGTGTTTGTCCAAATCATTAATGATGTCTAAAAGCGATGATGATAAGACTCTAATGTCTCTCCGGTTCAATCATGAAGTGTTCATAAGCCAAGTAGATTTTGGATTCCATGTCTTCCCGATTGAGTGATGTGCTTCCATTAGAAGATGAATGTGTTCCCACATTGCTTTAGCCGCCTTTTGAGCATCAACATCAAGGATCGATTGGGTAGTCCCAAAGGATGTATTGCATTGCTAGTTCATCGGCTTCAAAGTGTAGAAGTTCATCACCGGTGAGGTCGAGATAGTTGCAATGTTGGTGACAACATCTCTTGGTGGATTGGCATCCGGATCTCGCTGTGTAATAACAAGAGGCATCCGAAATGGACCATAATGACCTTCTTTAAGAACTTTCCATGTGGCTTATTTAGATCACAAAACCTAAAGAACCTTATAACCCATTGATCATAATTACCGGGAGTGAGCATTGGAGGTCTATCAAGTGAGCCAGCTTCATGAATTGATTGTTGGCTACTTAAGGCTTCACACATCTTGCCAAACCATGTCGGTTCCTTCATAGTATTCCTGGATGGATGTTGATTGTAGAAGTTTGTGTAAGGTTGTACTTGAAGGCTAGGTGGAGGTTGAACCATTTGAGGTTGTGGAATTGCTCCAAGTTGTGGGGTATGTTGTTGATAAATTTGTTGTTGATGATTAAATTGTTGATGTTGTGGACTTAGTTGTTGTTGTTGTTGTTGTTGATGATAAGTGTAGGGAAAATAGTTAGAGTATGGTGGTTGTGACATGATGAAAACTTGTGTTGTTAAATGGATTTTTGTAGTCGAATGAACCGTTGTTGATGAATAGTCCTTAGCGAGAAATCACGTAAAAGCCAAGTACCACTTATGCGTAAAACACCAAAGTTACGCGTAATGACAATAGTTACGCGTAGGATTAGCTTACGCGTAAGTAAGGAGAAAACACTAAAGTTATGCGTAAACAAGAAGTTAGGCGAGAAAACTTAGGCGATGATTAACTTATGCGTAAGACAAAGCTTAGGCGTAAGATAAATCTTAGGCGTAAAAATTCTACGCGTAAGCTTATGCTTATGCGTAATTTTAGGTTTTGCCAAATGATCTTTTACACTATCACAAAGGCAAAAGATATCCAAAGTCGACGTGTTTTCAAGCTTATCCAAGCAAGAAAACACGGAGTAAACCACGAAAACCGAAGATCAAACCAAGGAAAAGTTACGCGTAAGATTAGGGTTTTCTTACGCGTAGGAATTAGCCAAAAAATGAATTCTGCCAACCGATGTTTTCAAACCATATTTTTGTGATGAAATAGCTTCAATATCACCAAAATAACACAAAAGTGTGAAACTTGATGATCTAAAGCTTATAAAACAGTTACGCGTAGAACTAGTACCACGTATAAAACCAAGCTTAAAAACAAAGATATACGCGTAAAGTTTGAAACTTTTTTCCAAAAACAGTTATTTTAACACCTTAAAACGTTGAAAGGACAAGAATCTTGGATTAAAAAGTGTAAAAAATACGTTTTTAAGCGAACCAAAGTATCACTCGTTGTTACGCGTAAGACCGAAACTCGCATAAACAACGAAAATGATCCACCCAATTATTTGGCGAATGATACCACTGTTAGATCACTATATTAGTAACACAAGCATCAAGAGAATAGATAGAGAAGAGATTGGATGAACAAACCACACAAACACACACGATATGACTATGTGAAAGGTTATGCGTAAAGGTGAAAGTGTGAATTGAACAACCAACCCTCAAGTGAGGGTTATTACAAGGTATTTATAGGAGAGGGAGCTAGGGCAACACTCCTAGTCCCTTCCTTTCTCTTATGGACTTGGGCCTAGGCTTATGGGCCTTCTACATAAGCCTAAGCATAATTACTAACATAAAGGCCATACTAAGCTAACTATTACATATGAGTAACTAACACTTGAATAAGGTTTAGGAGTGATTCCAACACAACATCTTTTGATGCATGCACCACAATTTGGGCATTACAATATTATACGATATAAACTGTTAAGCATAAATTGTGATGCATGCATCAAAAGATGTGATGCAGGTATCAATTCCCTTTCAAAATAATACTCCATCCGTCTCTAAATAAGTGTCCACTATTGACTTTTAAAGTCATTCTTTTCTACCTTTGAGCTTAAATTATTTTATTTGTGTTATGTAATACTTGATGCAAAATGTATAAATGGATTGAGTTTTATATGTATTTTTATTGGTATAATTTTCATTAAGCATTACATAACATAAATGAAATAATTTAAAGAGTTAATAATGGATATTTATTTAAATATGGAGACTAGAAAGTCAAATATCACTTTGTCACTAGACTAGAAAGTCAAATAGTGACATTTTTTGTGTGTCACCAACTATCACTCTTCATGTACCATCTTCATGCATATCAGCCGAAATTTAATGCGTATTTTGATGTATTTTAGCTTTGTGCCATTATAATACTTTTGCTCATCTAAAATAACACAATGGCCAGTTACTACTACTTACTATCACTAGCCATATACTATATATTATCACCGATCATTCAAACTTCGAAAGAAAAGTGGAGATAAAAAAATAATAATAATAAAAAATAAAAAAAAGGTAATTCTTATACTACCTCCGTCCCATATTAAGTTTCAAGTATGACTTTTTTAAGTCTTTTTTCTTCAACTTTAACCTTAAATATATTTGTTTATATTATATGATACTTAATGAAAATTATATAAACGAAAATCTATACTACTTAAAGCTTATCCCCCTTAATTTAATGTGCAAGGGGGGTTGTGCACAAAATCATGTACGGTACAACCTATCTAAAGCCACACAAATATACATCGATTTATGAATATGGTGAATTGAATGCATACTGTGAAAGGTCTCCTTCAATGTAGGCACAACGAAAGGGCTATGGTTTTCATGGGAGGTATACAAAGAAACATGGAGTTATTAGAACTTTTGATGACTCTTAATAATCATCCCATTTATTGTCAATTGTAAAGCTTCATGTATAAATACCATGCATGTGGATATGCCATACAATTGGTGGTGCTCGGTAGGGTGAGAAACCGATCGAACTCGAATCCGCCCCGATCCCGAGTCCCGAATCATGTTAGTCGGGCTTGTCGGGCTTGTCGGTCGGAGTCGGTTTCGATTTTCGTTAGTCGGGTTTCGGGCTTGTCGGGATCGGGTCGGGACGGGTCGGGACGGGCCGAAACCAAAACAACAAGCAAAACCGATCAATCTCGATCCCGTCCCGATCCCGAGTCCCGAATCATGTTAGTCGGGCTTGTCGGGCTTGTCGGGGTCGGGAGTCGGTTTGTGTTTGTCGGCTTGTCGGGATTCGGGCTTGTCGGGATTCGGGTCGGGTCGGGTCGGGATTGGCCCGATGCACAGCCCTAGTGCTCGGTGGTGTTGGAGGAAAAGGTTACTAATTGTGGATATGCCATACAATTGGTGGCATAGCCATCCAAATTCATAGATGAAATAATGTATATATTATATTATCATCATCATATATTTTGTGTATACTGTGACAATACGTAATCAATCAAGATTTGTAGCATGTGTTTTGTTTTTTTTTATATCTATAACTTAGTGTATTGAATTTGTTTGTAAATAATTACTTATTTTGGTGTTGACATTTTGATAGGCTATGCTTTTTTCTCAAGATTTTAGTGTGGCTTCTACTCAAGGAAAAGTCATCAAATGCAAAGGTAACGTTTATTTGTTTTTGTATCTTTAATCTACATTTAATGAGCGTCATCGGATTGTGTTTTGTTTGTGGGTGTAGCTGCTGTTGCGTATAATCGCTCAATTTATGTAACTTTTGTAAAAACTGCAGTTTGGTTTTGGGGTGATGAAACTATAGGTTGCTGATATGCACTCTTTTAATACATCGATTCAGATAGCCATAGTTATATAATAATAGCATACTTTTATGCAAAAGCAATTCACATGGGTTTAGCATTTAAATACATTTTCATTTATAAATATTTGTCCGCTTGATAAGAGGTGATTGTTTGATCCAGCCCAACATCGTATGAAAAACTTTACATTTTTATGCATACATGTTTCTAGAAGTCCTTTATCTTCTCTAATTCGTAAAAATCGGAGATTAAAGTCTGTTCATTCATAGGTGAACTTATATGGTTGTATTATTGATATTCAATAATGTATAATTCATCATCTTTTAATAAGGATTGTTGCCTCTAAGTTTCTAATCTTTTGTCAAATTCCGTGATTCTAGGAAGGAATTTTTTGTATTGGCTTGGTCCTCTACCTCAGTTGTAACAAAAGCTGAACTCATTAAGTAAATAATGAATGATATAAACGGTGCTTATCCGAAACTAGAACTTGGACGCTATGCAAAGAATCTGTTAGGAGATGGAGTCTTTTCAACGGAAGGTGCTGAATAGGTAAAGCTTCGAAACTTGCTAATAGTGTCTTCCATGGCGAGCGCTTGAAAGTAGGTGTTCATTTGCTTCTATATCTGACACTGCTCACTTGAGAGTTAAAGGTTCATTGATGAATGACTAAAGCAAAAATGCAATATGCAAACATTTTTAGAAAGTTATCTGTAATAGTATAAATAAGTAATAATTGTCTGTATGGTACTTAACACTTTTTGGTTTGCTAATTTTGACCAATTTACTTATTAATGAATCAATTCGAGTTCCGTTGTATCTTCATAATGCTTGATCGGGTTATGAGTAACAAGGTTAATAATAATAACAACGGGTACAGGAAATCGTTAGTTAAGTATGTCGAATTTAATGATGAGGGGTATAAAAGTAAAGAGGATAACGGGTTCAACCACATGATGTTTTCGGTGTTGTTTCTAAATTTCATAGTCTATGTGAATTAGAAAAATATTTAGGCCATCATGTATCTATCTATACTACTTAAAGCTTATCCCCCTTAATTTAATGTGCAAGGGGGGTTGTGCACAAAATCATGTACGGTACAAACATGTCAATGCTTCACAGAAGCTCTCAATTGAATGTAATGAAATGAATGTGAATATGAAGTGTTCTTTGAAGGCTACAACATTCATGTATCTTTGTTGCAGTTACATGGTTTGCAAAAATGTGTTGCTCTGTTTTTCTATGTAGCACCATAACTAAGAATGAACTGAATCACATTTCATGATAATGTTTGATTAGTCCGTAAACTTTGTAACAGGCCCAAACGAGATGGATGTAGTTGTGTATTGTGATCTCAAAAGACAGATAGACTTGCATTTGAAGTTTGGTTCTATAAATTTCATGTGAATAAATACTCCACTCAAACAAAATTTATTATTTCAATTTGTTTAATTGCAAAATTAAGTGGCGTTCAATTCTTATAAAGTAACTCCAAGGCTCCTGATGAGTGTGTAAATACTCATCATTTTTAGTCAAATCTGAATCGCAAAACGTTTAAAATGCTCGAATGCATCAAAATCTGAAAATATTCCAAAATTGCATTTTATATGTTTCGGATGCAAAATGTTTAAAATCGATGAAAATGAGCAAAGTTTGCATAATTGGCGCTTCACCCCCAAGTTTCTAAAATTGTCAAAATAGTCTCTGAGTCAAAATTTCAAAAGAAAAATCACCAAAGGTCCTTTTTAAATCATAACTTGTCAAAATTAGTCCTTTGGTGAAAAATTTCAAAAGTTTGAGAAATTACAGGTTTAGTCCTTCAAGTTTCAAAAATGTCAGATTTGGTCCTTGGAATATTTGAGATTTGCAAATTTGACCCTTGGATTTTTGAGATTGTCATGTTTAGCCCTTGGATTATATTTTCGGAAATACATGAGTGGTCCCTGGATTTTCGGATTTTTCACCTTTGATCCCTAAACTACACTAATCCTAAATCCTAAGTCCAAGTTAAATCTACCCTAAGCCCAACTAAAACCCAAGCCCAACAGTGCTCGGTCCAAAACCCAAAATCTAACCCTATCCCACTCAATTGTTAACCCCTGTCTTCTTCTATGTTTTTTCCCGCCACATAAACCCCGACAATCCCACTCCTTCCCTGACAACCCATACCCTGCATCCCATTTTCCCATCACCCTCCCACGCGTGTTCCTTTCCCCAAGGAGCAGAGAAGACATGAAGAAAGAGACAAAAGAAGATTGAAGAATCCAAGATGAGTAGCTTATATAACTTATGTAGCCATTTTATAAGGCAAGTAGTTAGTCGGTAGTTAGTTTTAGTTAGTTTTCTTTAAGTCTAGAATTTCTTTGGAGGTTCTAGTCCCATTTTAATTCTGTTGTAATTTTACTTTAATGTAAAAGTTAATTTCTATTTAAAAGTTTCTGTTTCTTTTTAATTTATCTTTGTTAACTAGAAAGTCTCGGATTGTTGTTAACTTGTTTGTTAAGTTGTTTAAGTTTCAAGAATCCTTAGCTATAGTTCACAAAATGCTTTTAAAATCTCTTAATCTCAAAGCGGTTTCCACCCAACACCGCTCTAAAAAGAGGTGTTTGGTATAAACTCGCTTGGGTGCTAGAAGTTGTTTCCACCCTTTGACTTTCAAAGTCAATCTCATTTTAAAGCTTCTATTTAGTTTCTACAATATCCAAATTGATATCTTAAGTTTTGTACTAGTTTCGATAACTAAAAAAGGGTTACGTGTTTCGCTAAGCTCACTGTGTTTTACCCGCTTGACTTGCTAAGTCAATCGTCCTTTTAATGTTTTAGAATAGTTTATAGGTTGGAAAATGATTGAATTAGTTGTAGGCAAGTTTGGTTAAAAAAAAGAATTAGTTTTTGTCTTGTCCTCATCGCTTCTTGGGCTTATTTCAGCCTAAATTTTAAGGTGTCACATGCCCTTTCTTGTCCTCTTGTTGGTTTCTTTTGGATCTCTGCTATGCTGACTTTTGTTTTGAAGCTTGACCATGTTCTAGGAGTTCACCATTCAGCTTAAATATAAGCCCAAATAAGCCCCCTTGGGACTGTTTTAGTATGAAGAAGTCATGTTCTCAACCGCAGACTTTCATGACCCTTTTATTGTACCTGTTTTGGCTTATTTCCAGCTTAATTAGGTAAGAGTTGTGGGGCAAAAGGAAGCTAGCTTGATGGACTTCAGTTGCTCATAAGTTCAGAGGCTCACTCCTGCTACAACTTACTCAAAATAAGCTGAAAAGACACCCTCTCGGGCCTGTTTTGCCCACTGTTACATCACAATAGCAGACCTGGTACTTATTCCTTTTAGTTTTTAGAGCTTAGCTGCTATTTATCTTTGCCTGTTTTAGATTATTAGTAGTTTTTAGATAGGATAGATTAAGGTCCATTAGGTTTTAGCTTATTAGAAGTGTTTTTTTTAGCTTATTGCATCCTTGAATTGGCCCTCAAGTCTTTTTTTTTTTGTCCAGCAGCCCCCTCTGGCAGCCCCTAATGAGCTTAATATAAGCTCAAAAATTAGCTCAAATTTGTTTTTTTTTAGTTGTTAGATATGTTAATAATGTTGCTTTATCGTCTTATGTTTAGCTTATAGCTTAAGTAGCCTATTTTAGCTTCCAAAGCCCCCTCATGGATCTGCTTTTGAAGCGCTAGTGTAGCAAGCAGCTTGTCCCTTTCTTGTAGCTTATTAGCTTTATTTTAGCTCCTTTACGTTTCATCTTGGCTTTTAGATGCATTAGATTAGGGTCATTACGTTTAGCTTATTCCTTAGCTTGTTGTAGCTTTTTCTTGTTCCTTAGTTGCCACTTAACCAAACACTCCTTTAGTTTATAATATGCTGCACGAATAAGCTGTTACAGCTTATTATAAGCTTTTTCCCAGTTTTAGTTTTTGTAAATAAGTCTTCATTTAGTCCTTAAATTAGTTGGCAAAAGAAAATTCAAAAAAAAAATAGCAAAAAGAGCCACTGACAGGATTCGAGACCTGGTCAGTGCACTCTCCACGACAACAAACACAAACCATCTGCTCTTTGGAACATTTTGGTTAATAACCTGCATAATTAATATCTTAAGGGATTTTGAATTCTAAAGTGTAAAAACCAAAAAGAAATTAAAAGGCAAAAAAAAGGTTGGAGTGGGATTCAACCCGGGACTTCGTCCGCCCACGCGCCAACACATAACCTCAACACCAACTCGCCCTTGGGACTTTTTGGTTTTACTTTGCTCGCTTTTATACTTAAGGTAGTTTGGTAGTGTAGGCTTATTAGTTTAGCTTAATTTTCACAGCTTATCCGTATAAGCTATTGATCCCATTTCATTTTTCTTAGGTTCCCCATGGCATAAAGTAATTTATGTGATTTTTGCACTTTCTTATAAATTAGTTTAATATTTTTAATCATTTAATTAGTGTTAATTAGTTTTTAATTCGTAATAAATAAAATAAAACTCAAAAAAATATTCCGCTTTTTCCTAAAAATTTCTTTTGTCATATAGTACGTAAGAAAATTAGTTTTACATTCGTAGGCCTTTTATTTCAATAATTTTACGTTTTTGCTTGCGCTCCAGCGTTATTTTTACACGTAACGTACGTTTTCATTTTAAGCCACGTTTTTAAGTAATTTGAGTTTACGTTTTAGTTAATATAGTTTATTTAAGTTATTTTATTTTATAAAATCATAAAAACATCATTGTAAAAATAGTGATAGCGTTTATTTAATAGTTTTTATCTTTTTAATTTCCTTTAATTTGCGTTTAAGCCCTTGTAGTTTATGTACTTTTTCCGTAGTTATAACAATCTCAATATCCTTTTCCCGTTCAAATCTCGCGATCACTAAACGTTTGATAATCCATTGCATAGCTCGCTGGGACATAACGACCCGGGGAAACACTATACTCCCCAGATCTTCATTGATTTCGTGCTTAGGCAGTTTTAAGCTGGTTACGGTCCGCCATTCACAAGTGGCGGGCTTGTGTGATTTAGCTTGACTGTTTTGCAAGCATCAAATTTTGGCGCCACGGGAGTCAGGCTTGATTATCTTCCGTCTAGCAGATTAGTGATTTGGATATTCACTCCTTGTTTATACCATCTGTATGTATTTATATTTTCTTATAAAAATCAAAAACCCAAAAATATTTTCATTCTTTGTTTCTATATCCTATTTTTCAAAAATCCAAAAATATTCATCTTTACCCTCTAATCTGTTTAATTCTCCATTCATTTACCCTCTAATCTGTTTAATTCTCCATTCCTTTATCCTCCAATCTGTTTAATTCTTCATCTCTTATCCCTCTTAACCGTTTAATTCTTGATGTCATGGTTTTCGACATGTTCCTGGTGTGGAGGTCCATTTAACGGTGGAAATTGTCGGCGATGTACCAATGTGAGTTTCGGAGACAAATTTGTCGGTAATTCCGATCCCATTTCAAATGAAACACCCGATTTTTCCTACCTACCTCCACAGCCCCAATACGAATCCTACTCATACGAGTTTTGTGAGAATGATTCTCGTTACGGTTTTGATTGTCCACCACAGGTCCCGCTTGTCTATGAGCGGAACCATGTTACAATCGAACTTTGGTGAAAGTTATTTTCCCAATTATCTCTGTTGTGAGAATTGCGGGGGTCCTCATGCGACTTTTGAATGTCGGTAGGTGAATCAAAATTTTCAAAATTCCAATTCTCCGGTTTGACAATTTCCAACCCCCCAGTGTTCCATCACCATCGACTTCGAGCCTTCACATCATTTCAATGATTACGAGGAGTGTAATCTTCCTCAAAGTTCGAAGAAATACGCATTCGAAAAAACCGCAAATGAAAAGAATGGTGTGTAAGCTTCAGAGATGAATATAAGAATCATATATGATGACGATGATGATGAGGATAGTATTCGGATGAAGGAATATTATGAGAACGACGAGGAGAGTGTTATTCAATTGAACGATCTTATTTCTCAACTCCTCGCCTATTGCTATCACACCTATCTTACCTATTATTGCTTCCAAAGACTCTCTCATAATGGAGGATGATCATCTCAAGACTATTTCGGAAACGGAATCGTCTAGTGTTGAGGATCTTGTCCCAATCCCAAGTGAGTCCGAGGATATATCCGATAGTGATTGTGATGTGCCTTTTGTGATTCTCTCGACATTTCGAGGTTACTTCGGGATTTTCTCAAATCCTCTTTTGAATTTAATAATGACTACACTTTTGGGAAAGTAAATCCTCTTTTCGATGAAATGTCCGAGGCCGATACAGAGACCATCACGGAAATGGTGGAAATTGCTAGCTCTCGAGCACACCACTTGTCCCACCTCTCAGATTCTAACTTATCTCTTCCATCATGTGATGACGATTCTATCCTCATCGATGAGATTCATGATCCAAAATCATGAATTCCCTTCCGATAATGAGGAGTTAGTCATGATCATCATCATGATTTTCCTTATTTTCTTCACATATGGTGTGACTTTCGTTCCCTTTTCTCCTTTGGAATGAGGACACTATTTTGATCCGGCATTTTCATTTATCATTTTGAGCGGTTCTCTATATCTCATCGGTGTGGAACTTTCACGTGCTTCAAATGTTTGTCCAAACATCTTGAATGAAAGTCCGATGGAGATTGTTTCTTCCACTTTGCTTCCCATGAACAAATGAATTGGGTCGAGTCAAGCTAGCGACTCGGTAATCAAAAACGATGGTGAACATGGGTTTTCACCAATGTGTCCACCCTAGTGTGGGGAGTTGCCCACATGTTATATATATATAAGTTTTCACAAAAAAAAAAAAAAAAAAAAAAAAAAAATCTTTCAAATAATGGCCGTAGTATTTCCCTTTTACGTTCTTTGTTTCGCATAACATGCGGTACTTTGAATATTGAGGGCAATATTCATTTCTAAGTGTGGGGGATTCTCACGAATTTTGTTATATGTATTATACCGCCAATTCCCGTTTTGGCCAAAATTTTTTTGGAGTAAGTGTTTTACACTTTCTCATTTGGTTATCGATCGCCTTGTCTAATAAACTAAAGGATTGGCTAATCCAGAGCAAACGGCTCTTGGTAAAGATATCTCAAATCCGTTGACGGCTTGCAATTTGCCCAAAATTGTATGGTATTCATTCACCATATCCTAAAAAGTGAAGAGTTGGCTAGCCCATGAGGTTATGGCTTGTGGTAAAGGCGATGGAAAATCCATAATTGGTAATCGACTCACCAAAGATAATATTGATAATTTATCTAAGAGTTGGCTAGTCCGAGCAAACGGCTCGGTAAAGACAAATCAAATCAGTTGGAAGGCGGTGGTTTGCTCAAAATCACATGGTTATCGATGTACCATGGTTCTTACTTGAACTGAAACATTTGGCTACTCCGAGTAATGGCTTTTGGTAAAGAGATTCAAATCCATTAAGTTTTTCTCAAAAGATTGCTAGGGACTAGCAATAGTTTAGTAATGGGGATTGATGAGTGTGTAAATACTCATCATTTTTAGTCATCCGAATCGCAAAAGCGTTTAAAAATGCTCGAATGCATCAAAATATCGAAAATATTCCAAAATTGCATTTTATATGTTTCGGATGCAAAATGTTTAAAATCGATGAAAAATGAGCAAAGTTTGCATAATTGGCGCTTCAGGTCCCCAAGTTTCTAAAATTGTCAAAAATAGTCTACGAGTCAAAATTTCAAAAGAAAAATCACCAAAGGTCCTTTTAAATCATAACTTGTCAAAATTAGTCCTTTGGTGAAAAATTTCAAAAGTTTGAGAAATTACTGAGTTTAGTCCTTCAAGTTTCAAAATGTCGGTTGGTCCTTGGAATATTTGAGATTTGCAAATTTGACCCTTGGATTTTGAGATTGTCATGTTTAGCCCTTGGATTATATTTTCAGAAATACATGAGTGGTCCCTGGATTTTCGGATTTTTCACCTTTGATCCCTAAACTACACTAATCCTAAATCCTAAGTCCAAGTTAAATCTACCCTAAGCCCAACTAAAACCCAAGCCCAACAGTGCCCGGTCCAAAACCCAAAATCTAACCCTATCCCACTCAATTGTTAACCCCTGTCTTCTTCTATGTTTTTTTCCCGCCACATAAACCTGACAATCCCACTCCTTCCCTGACAACCCATACCCTGCATCCCATTTTCCCATCACCCTCCCACGCGTGTTCCTTTCCCCAAGGAGCAGAGAAGACATGAAGAAAGAGACAAAAGAAGATTGAAGAATCCAAGATGAGTAGCTTATATAACTTATGTAGCCATTTTATAAGGCAAGTAGTTAGTCGGTAGTTAGTTTTAGTTAGTTTTCTTTAAGTCTAGAATTTCTTTGGAGGTTCTAGTCCCATTTAATTTGTTGTAATTTTACTTTAATGTAAAGTTAATTTCTATTTAAAAGTTTCCTGTTTCTTTTTAATTTATCTTTGTTAACGAGAAAGTCTGGATTGTTGTTAACTTGTTTGTTAAGTTGTTTAAGTTTCAGTAATCCTTAGCTATAGTTCACAAAACAGTTTTTAAAATCTCTTAATCTCAAGCCGGTTTCCACCCAATACCTGCTCTAAAAAGAGGTGTTTGGTATAAACTCGTTTTGGGTGCTAGAAGTTGTTTCCACCCTTTTGACTTTCAAAGTCAATCTCATTTTAAAGCTTCTATTTAGTTTCTACAATATCCAAATTGATATCTTAAGTTTTGTACTAGTTTCGATAACTAAAAAAAAGGGTTCTGTGTTTCTGTCAAGCTCACCAGGTTTTACCCGTTTGACTTGCTAAGTCAACTGTCCTTTTTAATGTTTTAGAATAGTTTATAGGTTGGAAAATGATTGAATTAGTTGTAGGCAAGTTTGGTTAAAAAAAAAAGAATTAGTTTTTGTCTTGTCCTCTACTGCTCTTGGGCTTATTTCCAGCTAAATTTTAAGGTGTCACATGCCCTTTCTTGTCCTCTTGTTGGTTTCTTTTGGATCTCTGCTATGCTGACTTTTGTTTTGAAGCTTGACCATGTTCTGGGAGTTCACCATTCAGCTTAAATATAAGCCCAAATAAGCCCCCTTGGGACTGTTTTTTAGACAAAGAAGTCATGATTTCATTTGCTGACTTTGTGACCCTTTTATTGTACCTGTTTTGGCTTATTTCCAGCTTAATTAGGTAAGAGTTGTGGGGCAAAAGGAAGCTAGCTTGATGGACTTCAGTTGCTCATAAGTTCAGAGGCTCACTCCTGCTACAACTTACTCAAAATAAGCTGAAAAGACACCCTCTCGGGCCTGTTTTGCCCACTGTTACATCACAATAGCAGACCTGGTACTTATTCCTTTTAGTTTTTAGAGCTTAGCTGCTATTTATCTTTGCCTGTTTTAGATTATTAGTAGTTTTTAGATAGGATAGATTAAGGTCCATTAGGTTTTAGCTTATTAGAAGTGTTTTTTTTAGCTTATTGCATCCTTGAATTGGCCCTCAAGTCTTTTTTTTTTTGTCCAGCAGCCCCCTCTGGCAGCCCCTAATGAGCTTAATATAAGCTCAAAAATTAGCTCAAATTTGTTTTTTTTTAGTTGTTAGATATGTTAATAATGTTGCTTTATCAGTCTTATGTTTAGCTTATAGCTTAAGTAGCCTATTTTAGCTTCCAAAAGCCCCCCTCATGGACTGTTTTGAACTGCTAGTGTAGCAGCAGGCTTGTCCCTTTTCTTGTAGCTTATTAGCTTTATTTTAGCTCCTTTACGTTTCATCTTGGCTTTTAGATGCATTAGATTAGGGTCATTACGTTTAGCTTATTCCTTAGCTTGTTGTAGCTTTTTCTTGTTCCTTAGTTGCCACTTAACCAAACACTCCTTTAGTTTATAATATCTTTCGAATAATAATTCTGACTTATTATAAGCTTTTTCCCGCTTTTAGTTTTGTAAATAAGTCTTCATTTAGTCCTTAAATTAGTTGGCAAAAGAAAATTCAAAAAAAAAATAGCAAAAGAGCCACCGAGCGAGATTCGAGACACAGTGGGTGCACTCTCCACGACAACAAACACAAACCATCTGCTCTTTGGAACATTTTGGTTAATAACCTGCATAATTAATATCTTAAGGGATTTTGAATTCTAAAGTGTAAAAACCAAAAAGAAATTAAAAGGCAAAAAAAAGGTTGGAGTGGGATTCGAACCTGGGACTTCTGTCCACCTGCCCACGCTCCAACACATAACCTCAACACCAACTCGCCCTTGGGACTTTTTGGTTTTACTTTGCTCAGTTTTATACTTAAGGTAGTTTGGTAGTGTAGGCTTATTAGTTTAGCTTAATTTTCCTGACTTATCCGTATAAGCTATTGATCCCATTTCATTTTCTTAGGTTCCCATGGCATAAAGTAATTTATGTGATTTTTGCACTTTCTTATAAATTAGTTTAATATTTTTAATCATTTAATTAGTGTTAATTAGTTTTTAATTCGTAATAAATAAAATAAAACTCAAAAAAATATTCCGCTTTTTCCTAAAAATTTCTTTTGTCATATAGTACGTAAGAAAATTAGTTTTACATTCGTAGGCCTTTTATTTCAATAATTTTACGTTTTTGCTTGCGCTCCAGCGTTATTTTTACACGTAACGTACGTTTTCATTTTAAGCCACGTTTTTAAGTAATTTGAGTTTACGTTTTAGTTAATATAGTTTATTTAAGTTATTTTATTTTATAAAATCATAAAAACATCATTGTAAAAATAGTGATAGCGTTTATTTAATAGTTTTTATCTTTTTAATTTCCTTTAATTTGCGTTTAAGCCCTTGTAGTTTATGTACTTTTTCCGTAGTTATAACAATCTCAATATCCTTTTCCCGTTCAAATCTCGCGATCACTAAGCGTTTGATAATCCATTGCATAGCTCATTGGGACATAACGACCGGGAAACACTATACTCCCCAGATCTTCATTGATTTCGTGCTTAGGCAGTTTTAAGCTGGTTACGGTCCGCCATTCACAAGTGGCGGGCTTGTGTGATTTAGCTTGACTGTTTTGCGCGCATCAGCTCCAAAAACTAAACTAATATCAACCAAGTTGCAATAACCCTTGAGACAAGTCGCTAAGTCACCAAGTCACTAAGTATCAACTCGCTAAAACCTCAAGTCGTTGTGAATCAAGTCGCTAAGCACAAGTCGCTATGAACCAAGTCGCTAAACACAAGTCGCTAACGCACCAAATCGCTAAGCTGACAAGTCGCTAAAGAACAATTCGCAATTATTATTATTTATTTGTTCTTATTGATTTTTTAGATTCTTTTGCCCAAAAATAGGGCGTTGGGTAATTTGAATTTTAGATGTAGAGGTGCTATTTTATTGGTTTTTTCTTCTTAATTTTTTGTAATTTATTTTGGTTATGTTCTATCAGTTGGGCCAAATCGGGTCATTGTAGTGATATTTGTAATGTGCATGGGATCTAATATTATTTCTTTGTTAAAACTTTAAAGCGTCCCTTTCTTATTATTTTTATGATATATAAAAGCATCATTAATGAAAATGATTGGAATCATAGAATATTAATCAAGGTAGATGCAAAGAGAATATTGATTTAATAAGCGATTGTTACATTTAGCAATAAAGAGAGTGTTAGTCCATTGATCTTTATCTTCATCGCAGTAATGATAATATTAATTGGCAATTTGCTTCATATCATGTTTGACAATGAAGCTCGATTGATATCTCAATAGTCCATAACGGTCATATATTTTCCTTCCATTCAACTTATTCACATTAAATGGTTCATATTAATTTTAATGGTTCATTGATTGTTTGCTATTAGTGATTAAATGCGAATGTTAATATATGATCGTTAAGTATTTAGTATGAGTTTCCATCATTTGTTGATAATTCTAATTAAATGATCGTGTTGTTTTTGCCATTACACGCCTCAAATGATGACAACAATCAAAAAGCAACTTTGATAATGCATCATCTTGGCATGCGCATTGCACAAACCACAAACGCATACAATCATGCAATTTAGATGATCCCGAAATATTCATCAAATTCTCTAACAACTCAAAATTTGCCATTGAAGAGTAGAAATAGTTATATAATTCCAAATAACAAAAGTCACAAATAAATAAGCAACAAAACACTTATGTAACTTACTCAAACTAAAATACTACATATGAAAAGACTATGTTAATAAAACTTTTAATGAAAATAAAATAATATAAATACAAAAGTAATTATAACATTATTAGGTATCTAAATATAGATTCCACTAAAATAATATAAACTAAAGTAATAATAACATTATTAGCCATCTAAATAATAAATACAATGAAACTTCTCAATAGGTGTCTAAATACCATCATATACAACATTATGGATAAAACATTACCCTCAACCACTAGACCAAGGCGTCATGCGGGTTGAGGGAAGCCTCGTACATTTAAAAACTTAATCCATTCATATATCTTGCATCAAGTATTATATAACACGGACAAAAATATTTAAAGTCAAAATTGAAGAAAAATGACTTAAAAAAGTCATAGTGGACACTTAATGTGGAACGGAGGGAGTATCTTTTAAGCTTTACGTATTCCTATTTCCTAATATATTTTAATTTATCCATGATTGTGCTACTATTTTTTGTATAAGAACTATATAAATAAAAGTTCTAGCTACACAATTTTTTTTTTATTAAATAGAAATAAAGTGTAAATTGCTTTTCATCAAATATATTTTATTCATAAAAATCAGAGATCGTTTTAATCGTTAGCAAATGTAAATACTCACACAATCTCATTTTATATATTAGGGGCATGTTTGGTTAAGAGAAATAGAGGTAGAGAAATGGAAATGACATCATATCTTTTGTTTGGTAAGATGGAGAAATAAAAAAGCGAAGAAATCGAAATTCTCGAGAGAGTTGGGTGCGCTGTATTTTGGTTTCTTTGATTTCCTTTGTGATTAGTATGGAAATTGTAAAGTCTGAGAGAATTAGTTGGTTTACATAAAAATATTTTTAAAAAAACACGCTTTTTTTTTTTTTTTTTTTTTTAATACATTTTTAAAAATAATTTAAAAAATTAAAAAAAATTTTAATTTTTAAAATAAGTTTTTTAAATAAATACATTTTAAAAAATATTTTAAAAAAAACATTTTTTTTTTTTTAATACATTTTTAAAAAATAATTTAAAAAAATTTGTTTAACATTTTTTTTTAAAAAAATATTTTTTTTTTCAAAAATAAGTTTTTTTTAAATAAATACATTTTAAAAAATATTTAAAAAAAACAAGTTTTTTTAAATAAATACATTTTTAAAAAATAATTTTTTTTTAAGAAAGTACATAAATTTTTAAAAAATAAATTTAAAAAAAAGACAAAATTTTTAAAATAATTTAAATAATTTTTTTTTTTCATTTCTGGCCAAGATGTCATTGTTCTTAAAGCATTAGAATTGAACAAAATTCTCATCGATTTTATTTTACGAGATTTTATTCTCGCTCGTTTCATTTCTTTCAAATTCTCTACCAAACGTCTTGCTGTAAGTACAAAATTACAAACTCGGAAAAAAAATATTATTAAAACACGATTTCTTGTAGTAGTTGAGAAGGCAGCATTAAACAAGAGGATAGCAGATCTACAAGAATAAGACATTGGGGAGATTTGACATGTGAATGTGAGATAACGAATAAAATTCAACCATGGATCTGTTATGTATAGATTTTAGCAAATGACTTTCATCGAGCATTATCCAATTAAAGTCTTTGTTTTGTTTTCGCATGCAACTTTTGGTAGTTATTTTATATGAAGAAAAGGAAATATTGTGGGATCAAGATGGCCACGTTTAAGTGGCCTTTCACAATCGACGACGAAATAGTTACCAAACTTGGTAATGCGGCCAGTAGCCAATTTAAACTTCTAACCAAATTAGGCTAGTGGTAATAAGCAACACAAGACACGTCTTGCGCGTAGGTGGAGACGTTCATGAGTCATGATGCGAGCTACTTATTACACACAACGAAGCAAGACGCGTCTTAGGTACTTTCGAGGGAGAACTCGGTTGTTCAGACGGCCGATTGTGGAAGTTGTTGTTGTTGTTGTTATGTGTGTGTAATTTTGATTTTTGTGGGATAAGTGGGTTATGTTTTTGTGATGATTTAATTATGTTATTACACTATTTTGATAGTAATTTTGATTAAAGAGAAAGAAATTTACGTAACATTGAGTTAACAATAATGATATCGGGCACTATTATCACGGGTCTATAATTGTTCTTTCATGCACTAAAAGACGTCATGTTTTTGTCATGTAGAGTGCATCTTCTAATTATGTTTTATGTTATTAATTGAAAGTTTGAAACTATAGTTGATTAGTACATTGATCGAACCTTAAGAAAAGAAGCTACCCCACACGCATCTACCACAATTATTGTGAACTTGTCTCTACTATGTTCACATAATGCGAATTATTGTTGGTGATTGGCTCAATTAACTTTATTCGGAGATTAAATATATTATTTTATAACATTCCACTGTTTTTTAGTGGTAGCAGTTGATGACTTGATAGAGTACTTTATAAACTATAGTTACTTATTTCATTTGTTGATTTGCATCTATCTAACACATTATATATATATACTATTAGGTGTTGGGAAGGGTATAAAAATACATGGTAAAAATGGGTGTGTGTCAAAATTTCATTGGCTCTATACATGTAATAGTACACCAAAAACTGTGTTGGCAACACCCTATTGGTGGAAGTGTGTTTGCAATTCTCGCATTCATTGTTCTATCTGATGGCGGCCATACATATTCCACCGCCCATACCTCCCAATCACTCATACAAAACCCACCACCGACCTAAAAACATACTTCCATCTCTACTTTCTTGAATCTTCTCCTCTCGGATAAATCCAAAGTCCTTTTCACGAATCTTCTTCACACCAAGTACTCAAAAAAACACGCACACCGCTTTCTTCATATCTTCTATTTAAAATGAATATATGGTTTGATCAACCGTACAAAAATGATAAAAAAGAAGGAAAATTGAGGTGGTGGAGGTTATTAAAATCTTGAATTATCGGTGCTTTGTTTTATCCGATGGAATAAGAAGCGGTCAAGTGGCGGAGGTGAGTTTATCTTTTGTATATTGGGATAAATTGATAGCACTTTTTCTTTTTCTCTACGCCTTCAACTTTTAATTTATGTATGTTTCTTGGTTAAAGATTGATTTTTAAGGTTGCTATTGTATTAGAAATTTTGGGTGGCGATTGGTGGAAGGAAGATGAAAACAATGTTACTTTTTTTTCCCCTTTTTTTTTCTCGACTCAGCTTTTTTGATAGAAATTGTCGTGGGTTTTTTTGATACAAATTGTCGTGGGTTTTTATTGTTGTTATTATTTATTATTATTATTATTTTCGATTTTTATGTGATTTAGTTCATTGTGTGTTTATTTGAGCTTTATGAGACTAGGCTTATTAAATAAATGCTCCACCCATTTTGATTTAATTTTCTTTTTGGTTGTGTAGATTAATAAATAATCAGGTTTCGATCATGATCAGATCATTTACCGATTGTCGATGAATGTTCCATCTTGGCTTCATTGATATAGTCGACAAGGTGTTGAGGATGATGGGATAATTGCTATTGTGTTGTCGGAAGGGTATGGTAACTTAGATGGTTCTATTGGTCGACGACTTACCAAATTTAGGACCCATTGCGGTAAGACGATTATTAGGGTGATAGTACTCTATTTCACAATTTATGATTGTTTTGGTTATGTTCTAATATACCTTTTAGGTTGAAAATTACAGCGTTGTTTGGGATTACTTATTTTATAGTCGGATTTACGTGTCGTATTTGGTTTGACATGTCCATGACTATCTAGCGGTGCGGTAAGTATTAACCCGAAGGAAATTGTCGCCTTGGCGATCAATGGTTCTCACAGTAGCGAAATGTATATACTGACACGACATATAATAAATTGATTCAATTTGTAGGACCGATTGTGCATCGATGTAAATGTCTTTGTGGTATTGAGGTTCACATTCAACAAATGAAAACAACAAGTGACGGTGCAAGATCAACAGACTAGAAGGAGGCGAACACAAGGTACGCACAACAAAGGCGAAGAAAAGTGAAGGTTTAGAGAATACGAAAGAGGTTTTATTGTATGTTACTTGGTCTCTAACTACTGAGTTAGTTTCTTTCATATGCAACTTTAGTATGGTGCATTTAGTATGCAAGCCGATTTTGTGGCCACAAGTTTATCGCATTCCGTTTGTTCATACATTTATGAGGTGTCAAGTTGGTGAGTCGTTCAGCTTACTTTATTGTATTTCCACTTTTTATTTCAGACGACAATTGAATGTCGATGGTGAAGAGGTGATTTGGAGTACCGTTGCAATCAAGATTTGGAGCAATGGTGTTGTCCCTATTCGGGAGCAATGGTGTTGTGCTTCCAATGATGTAATCAAGAACATTTGATTATAATCAAATGTTCTTGATTACATCATTCGAAGTGCTCGAACTTAACATTAACTTTATGTTTTTAACGGAAAGTATAGTTTTGCAATGGTTGAATAAAAAAATGGCCATTGCAATACAACGTTTAACTTTGTTCTAACGTATCAAAATGCTTTCATGTTTGCGTAAGTACAAGGCGGTGGGTGGTGGTGAGCGATGAACCATTGACCTTTCAAGCAACATTAGTGAGATCCGAGCGGTTAATATGTCAAAGTGACAACCGACATTGTAAAATCTTTCACGTGTCCGCCCGCTTTGATACTCGGTACTTCTCCACTCAATTGTTCCATTCTCGGTTTAGTTTTTGCAAGATAGATAGAGTTGCCTTGGTGGCAACGGCGACGCACCGCTTTGATACGCCAAGAAATTGAAGCGATTTGTTAAAAGTGTTACTAGCATAATTCTTATTTGGCATTTATAACACATTATCATGATCTTAGAATCAATACTCGATTAGTTAATCAATGCTTCATGTATTGTGATTAGAGGCACGCCAAGGATACACCTATGTTCAACCAATAAAGTTTTGCAAGATTTTCCATTCATCTTAAAATGTTAATTAATCTACTCTTTCGTATTTTGAACATCTATTTAATCTTGACCTATTAATAATATTATTATGTCTTTCGTTTATCGCTGCAGCAGCAGAGGTGCTGACGTCTGTAGCTTATACAATGGATTAGCCACGGAAAATCGTAAGTTCTGAAGTTGGACACTTGAAAAAGAAATTTGAAAAACAGCCAGATTCTTACACCTTCAAGGTTTGTCTATATTTCTTTTAGGCTATGTGTGTTTAAACTCCACCAAATTAGTATCCACACTCCATCATCGGTTATATCATCAATTTGGTATCTTTTTGTGGTCCATTCATCATAAATAAACTCATCTTTTATCTCTCTCTTTCTTTTTTTTCATACACTGTTACACAAAAACACACATATACAAAATCATATTTCATACTATCATTTAAACCCACCATCACCCCATGACCATCACAAAATCTTGAACTTAGATATGGATCGGGTCCATCCACTATTTATCACCGCTACAACAACTGCCATGAATCACCACCATTCGACATCGTTGCAACCAACCACCACCACCCAGCGCCAACCGTAATCACCAACGCACGCCTCCAACCACCACCACCCGTAGCCCCAACCATAATCACCGCGCACCAAGATGCCACCAACCGCACCAACCTTAACCACCGCCTCCACCGAAAATCGCCACCCACCACCGCCATCGCCAACCTTCACCCGCCACCTTTTGTAGTAGTGGGGTTGGTTAAATGTTCTTTTTGTATGTTCACCAGAAATGGAGGTTCATAATACTTTTGTGAAAAAGATATGTACATATTTTTTCAATGGTGTATATCGTTGAGATCGAGGATGAAGATGGTGTAAAACAAAAGGATGATAAAAAGGTGCTTGGAAAATCGTGCTTGGAAAAGCTGAGTAAAAAGTACTTGGAAAAAAGTTAAATTAGAGAAAAAAGTGAGTTATTAAAAAATGTGAAAAAATTTGAGGATGTTTAATGGTGTGTAAAGCACATCACCCTTCTTTTAACCTTTTACTTATGAATACAATATAACATTATACATATAACTAAAAAGCGGGGATTCGATGTGGACACGACACGTGTCCCCCGCATTTATTGCAAAGTTTTGCGACTTGGCAAGAATGGCCCCTCAGGTTTAGGTGTCGCTGCAAACTAAGTCCAAACATTAAATGCAAAGTTTCACAACTTGGCAAAAACAAATCAAGTTTAAGTGTCGCTACAAAATAAGTCCTTAGAAGCCAATCCCGCTGCATCGCGCGGGTTTCTACACTCGTATATACTAAAAGGCAGGAGCCTTTTTGCAAAACATTGGGCATTAATTGCAAAGTTTCTCAACTTGGCAAGAATAGTCCCTGAGGTTTAAGTAGCGCTGCAAAGTAAGTCCAAACATTAATGCAAAGTTTCACAACTTGGCAAAAACAGTCCATGAGGTTTAAGTGTCGTTACAAAGTAAGTCCAAACATTAAATGCAAAGTTTCACAACTTGGCAAAAACAGTCCCTGAGGTTTAAGTGTCGCTACAAAGTAAGTCCTTTTAAGCCAATCCCGCTGCATCGCGCGGTTTCCACACTCGTTACTACTAAAAGTGGGCAGCTGGCAAATGGTCAGTATGAGTGGGTAATGTAAAGGTTTGTTTGACACCTCTTTTCCTTTTTGGCTTTGCTTTCTTTTGTTTTTTGAAGTTGGTTATTGACAAAATATAGATTTTATGCAAAAACCACTTTTGCAATTTAGTTTTAGTAGTAATAACAAGTGATAGTGTTAATAAAAAAGTCAAGAGTCATTTGGTGGCCCGGACATGTTATTAAAGGCTCCTTTGTAATTTTTGTAGGCACCATGGCAAGGAAATAACCCACAAGATCATCCTGCCATGATTTAGGTAAATTACCAATTTACATTTTCCACCATTACATTTTTTCTTACTTTTAATAAACTTTTCATTTAAAACAACCAATTTTTTGTGCAAATATTTCAATGAGAAGGTAAGTAAATGTGTTGTATACGGGTTATTAACTCCTTGAAATGACAACTTCGATAAAGTTCCAATGGTTGATGCTTTTCTGCTAGGGAAGCTGCTCTTCATTATGTTAACTTCTAAAATCATTTTTTTTTTCCATTGTATTTATAATGAGTAACTTCTCCACATTGAGTGAATTTAGGTGAGATCAAGAAAAGGATCAAGAAGACCAAAGATGAGAAGAACATAAAGAAAGTCAAGTTGTGTATCAAGCGAATACTCAAACTAAGGGTGGCAATGTTCCTAAAGGTAAGGGCCCTAACCTTGGAGGTGGTGGTCACAAGCGTTGAATCAAATAGAAACCTTTTCTAGGTGTTTGTTCTTGTTTATGTTTTCAAGAATGAAGCGATTTCAGGTCTACGGTTTTGAAAGTATCTTTAAGTTATGATCGAGTCATTAGTCATTTATCGTTTTGATGATAACATGAGCGTGTCTAAAACCTCTAACTGGTAATTGAGAGAAATTTTATGTCTTAGCCTTCATCAAGTTTATAGTGCTTGATACCAGCAATACCAACATAATTGCTTACTCCAAAAAACGCTAACATAATTGTAATAAAACAAACAAAGCTGCCCCGCAGCAACGCGCGGGCAAACCCGCTCGTTGCAACTAAAGGCAATATGAAAGACATCCTATGAAAGAGAGGAAATTAACACAACTTGAAAAACATAGAAAAGAGATGAGTGTATTTGCTGATGGAAAGAAAAGTTTCCAAGTAGCCGGAAAGAGTGGTGCGACAGCCATAAGAGTTTGTACCATCATGATATCAGTGGATATGTTTGACATGTGAGATTATGAAAGATTATGGAGATTTAAGATTATTTTTTTAAAAAATAAGCGTTGATCAAAAAATAATATTTGTTTGGCAAACTAAGATTGTGAATTATTTTAGAAAAATAAGCTTTCAAAAAATAAGTTCCTTAAACCAGCTTTTAAAAGATTATGGGTATGTTGGGCAAAAATATATTATGCTGGTGATGGTGCTGTTGTTGGAAAAGATTATAAAAAGAGATTATTTTTATAAGCTACATGAAATAACATTTTATTTTCGGAGATTATAAATGATTATTTTTTTTATAATCTTTTATAAGTTATGTTTGTCAAACAAAGATTATTTTTTAAGTAGCTTTTTTTTTTGAAAAAATAAGCATAATCTCATGTGCCAAACATAAAAGATTATTTTTCACAAATTAACTGATTTTAATCTTTTTCAACAACAGCACCAGCACTACTGCAAAAAAAAAGCTACAATTTTAGGGCCTGTTTGGCAGGGGCTTTTTGGAGGAGCTATTAGCTTTTTGTTACAAAATAATCTCTTATAAACTAAGTAGCTTCGTTTAGATGCATTAGCTACAAGCTTTTATTTCAAACAAATAGCTCCAAAATGAAAAGCTGATTCATGAAGCTTTTTAAATATCTATGAGCTGTTAAAACTTTAAATTACTAATATACCCTCCAAACATTTATTTACAATTATAGATTTGTCCTTTTATGTCATTTTACATCTTATAATTACATTTAATGACTAATTTACCAAACACTTTTATTAAAAAAGATACGACTTGTAGCTCATATTAATGACTTTGCGGTTTACAACTTACGACTTATTAGGTTCGAATTTGACATCGATACTTACTGACTAGTTTTGCCAAACATACCCTTAATCTTTTTTGACATTAGCACTAGTACCAGCACCAACACCAGCACCAGTAATAACAACATCTGTTTTTACCAAACATATCTATAATAGTAATAATATATTATGTTACATTGGTTCTCAAGCAACAATCTATATGAAAGATTACATAGAAACCCTAGAAGCTGTATATATATTTTTCTCTCTAAACAGTAGTTTGAATTATCTCACAATATATACATCACAAATCTATCTCACATGTCCTAAGCAAGACTTGAACCCGTAACCATTTGATTGAGAATATTCTCACACAACATGTGATACCAATGAGATACAACCCCTATGGTGACTATAGCTTGACTATACAATTAAGCTAAACTTAACATATTTTTTAATAATACATGGGACTCGTTATTAATCAACAAACTTTGATGTGTGATATGTCATTAATGCATCAAAACCTAAATCACACACACTTGTTGTACATTGATGCCAATATGCTTGAACATTGTGAAAAGTGAGTGGTGACTAGCTTTTTTTTTTTTAACTTAAACATTCATTAAAGAAAACTAACATTCATACATATCATTCTTCGAAAGTGAGGAAAGTTCATCAGGGAAAGTGACATCCCAACTAAACCCTAAAGTGGTTGAAAACGCATAATGGGCATCCAATGAGCTATACAATACAAACCATTCAACATTTACTAAACATCGTTTATTGCATAAACAAAAAGATCTTTTTGTACTACTACGTGTGTTTTTGTTAAAAATAGTAGTAGCATTTAGGAGTAGTAGTTGTAGAAATCAAGAGAATACTAAAAAACTATATTATCATATTCAATAAATTACAGATTTACATGACATTAAATAGAAAACTAATAAACCTAAACCTACAACTAAGAGCATCCACAATGGTGGACCTTTTAAATAGGTTTATAACATGTCA
This sequence comes from Chrysanthemum lavandulifolium, assembly GCA_022545495.1. Classification (NCBI taxonomy): domain Eukaryota; kingdom Viridiplantae; phylum Streptophyta; class Magnoliopsida; order Asterales; family Asteraceae; genus Chrysanthemum; species Chrysanthemum lavandulifolium. The sequence continues at coordinate 212,503,529 of CM040244.1, forward strand.
AATCATTAATTTATAAACTATAAACCTATTACCACTATGTATAAACCTTTTATAATTATATCAAATGTTCAAACATAACACATGCACTAAATTATGAAAAGGTTTAGGATCTTGGACCTCTTCATGCCACATAGATATAAACCACAAGCTCACTATGGTTAAAACAAAAGATAAACCTTTTCATAGCTTTTAGACCTTTTTATAAACCTCTTATAGTGGATGCCCTAACGGGCGAAACCCAACAGGCTTGTGGGCTTTTATTATCTAACACTACCTTTCAAACTCGCAATGCTGCAACGGTAAAAATTGAGAGTTTTTCAAACATAAAATAAACTAAAACTGAAAAACAAACGAAAGCAGAGTGTCCTAAAGTGCAAATAGACGAGCAAATTCAAGCGGACTGATACAAATGCATATTCAGAAAGGCATATACACAGTGGCGGAACTTGACCACTTATTTTGGGGGGGCCGAATTTATTTTGGGGGGGCCGAATCGGGGATTTGTTTGTAAGCTCAACTAAATTACCCCTAAAACCTATAATATTTACACTAGGTGCCGAAAATTTTGGGGGGGCCGGGACCCTCCCCTGCCCTCAAAGAGTTCCGCCATTGCATATTCAGACAAACATATTCATATTCAGATTCATATAGATTCAGATTCAGATTCAGACAAAATGAACCAAATGCAAAACCACGTGTAAAACCTATTATAACATCACCATCACCAACATCAATACTTCATTATAACCAAAAAAACGTAACCGTGATCACCAAATACGAATACCAAATCAAAAAGACAAAAACTATTAAACCCTCATTTAATAAACCAACCGAGTCACCAAACCTTCAGCCAATCAAAACATACCATAATTCGAATTGTTACAAAGAATACAGCAACATAGTGATTCTTTATTTCCATACTATTAATTCATTGGATCCCAACTATGATTTTTATTAAGCAGTAGGCAACAAAGTGAGACCCAATGATTAAATAAACGAACCAACCATTCGATGAACCGATCCATTGCTAATTGACGGCAACAAATAAAAAAAAAGAGTTAATTGCATTTTTGGTCCTTGTGGTTTGGCCAAACTGCAGGTTTGGTTCTCAAAACTTTGAATGTGCGGCGATAGTCCCCATTTTGAAGTTTGGATTGCAGTTTTGGTCCCTGGATATAGTTAAATGACTAAAATACCCTTTGTCTTCTTCAGAAAAAGACAGGGGTAATTTGGTCATTTCACACCAATAAGGACAAAAAATGCAACCCAAACTTCAAAATGAGGACTATCGTTGCACTTTTAAAGTTTTGAGGAGCAAATCTGCAATTTGGCCAAACCACAAAGACAAAAAATGCAATTAAAATCAAACAAATTCAAATTAAACAACCGTTTTTTATTTTATTTTTCATTATTTTTGTTTTATTATTACTTTTTTTAAAATCTTCAACTTCAACTTCAACATAGCTTTTGATACCATGTAGAAATCAAGAAAATACTGAAAAATTATATTACCAGATTCAATGAATTACAGAAATTACATGACATTAAATAAAAGAGTAATGCTATTTAGACCTACTAATCAAGCCTAAATACATGCCTAATGCATAAATCACTTGTACAATTGTATTATGTAATTTCTCTCTCCAAATTCCCACCAATCATTTTTAAAATCAACCAATCAAATCCTTAGGTACATTTGTAGGCTTGATTAGTAGGCATAACAATCATTTTTCTAAATAAAAAACTAATTAACATAGACCTAGCAACTAACGGGCCAAACCTAACGGGCTTGTTAGCCTTAATTATCTAACAGAAGTAAGCATCAGCAGTTTTTTTTTTTTTTTTTTTTTTTTTAATATAAAATGTTTGATAACTTAGTTGTAGGTGTAATTATAATGCGTAAAACAACTCTTAAATGCTCAACGTTCATAAACGTTAAATTATAGCATTCCCCATAGTGCATTATAGTATTAGCCAAACTATATATATAATACACATAGCATAAAACCCTGATGGACCCAAAACTGCAATCGGGCTTTGGTCATATTTATCGTCTAATTCTCCACTGCAATCAGAGCAGCGAAACTACGAAAGCTCGGATTGAATTAGAAAACTAAATAAACATTAAAAAAAAACTAAACTAAGAAAAAAACACATTATATAAAAGTAATAATTTGTTGATAAAGACATCTGACAGCAGACGGAGATTAATTTTCATTATGAAGCAACAACAGCAAGAGCAAAAGCAAAAAAAAAAAACAGAAGAAAGCGTCGATTTTTTTTTCGGCAAGCAGATTTCGTCTGCGTGTGGCAACGCGCCGGGCGACCGACGGGGTTGACTCAAGTTTGGTTTTCTGCATAATTCAAAAACGAAAAGAATGACACTAATGCGTTTGTTAACTCCAAACGTTTAAAAAGTTATCTATACTACTTATAAAGCATTTAGCATCATCTCTCCTAAATTTTTTAAAGATGTCATTAATTTATTTTTTAAGCATTACAATATTTAATGCATAATGTACACAATACATAGCTTTTACTAATTTATCTTCCACAACATTTTAGTGCTTTATGTATTATTTCTTTTTGAATTAGTTTAGTTTTAATGCAAAAATGCACATATAAAGGAATATAATTTTAAAATGCATGCAAAACTACAAAGTTCCAAAACTATTATTATATCGTAAGAGTGTTTCGAGAATTAATCTAAATAGATTTTTAATTATTTTAAATAAAATTAACCACAAAAGTAAAAAACGGTTTTTGTAAAAGTCGAGACAATTTTTTTAAGACAAATGATGCAAAGATGTAAATTCACAAGTAATAATCGATTTGATTTTATACATATTACACATATCTATACTACTTATAAAACATTTAACACCTTCTCTCCTAAATTTTTTTAAGATGTCATTAATGTGTTTTTTAAGCATTACAATTTTTAATACACAACGTACACAATACATAGCTTTTACTAATTTATCTTCCACAACATTCTAATGCTTTATTTATTATTTCTTTTTGAATTAGTTTAGTTTTAATGCAAAAATGCACATATAAATGAATATGATTTTAAAATGCATGCAAAACTACAAATTTCCACAACTATTATTATATTGTAAGAGTGTTTCGAGAACCAATCTAAATATATTTTGATATATATTAAATAAAATTAACCACAAAAGTAATAAAAAGGTTTTTTGTAAAGTCGGGACAATTATTTTAAGACAAATGACGCAACGATGTAAATTCACAAGCGATAATCCATTTTATTTTATACATATTACGCATATTTATACTACTTATAAAGCATTTGACACAATCTCTCCTAAATTTTTTAAGATGTCATTAATGTGTTTTTTAAGCATTACAATTTTTAATGCATAATGTACACAATACATAGCTTTTACTAATTTATCTTCCACAACATTTTAATGCTTTATTTATTATTTCTTTTTGAATTAGTTTAGTTTTAATGCAAAAATGCACATATAAATGAATATGATTTTAAAATGCATGCAAAACTACAATGTTCCAAAACTATTATTATATCGTAAGAGTGTTTCGAGAACCAATCTAAATAAATTTTGAATTATTTTAAATAGAATTAACCACAAAAGTAAAAAACGGTTTTTGTAAAAGTCGAGACAATTTTTTTAAGACAAATGACGCAAAGATATAAATTCAAAAGTGACAATCTATTTGATTTTATACCTATTACACATATCTATACTAGTTATAAAGCATTTAGCACCTTCTCTCATATTTTTTTTTAAGATGTCATCAATGTGTTTTTTAAGTATTACATTTTTTAAAAATATATTTTATTTAAGCATTACATATCTATACTACTTATACAAACATTTTTAAAAATATATTTTATTTACTTATTACGAGGTGTTGATTATTACATATATATTTTATTAAAAAAATGTTTCTACTTACTTGTGACTACGGACCACTATGAACTAATTTGACTATAACCCCATAACATTATTGACTACCACAACACAAAATCACGTCACTTTCACATGTTTTTTATGAATTAGTTTGATCTGATCCATCACTTTTTTTTAAGTGACTCAAACTCATTATGTTTTCGCTATTGGTAAAGTTGTTGTAAGAGAAAACATAAAATTGAAAACATTTTTTGTCGAAAATTTTATTACTTGATACCCGCGTCATGATGCTGGGTGCCTACTATAATATTCTAAAGAGTTGAAATATGCGACATGAAACTTTTGGCATCCGCAAATTTATCGTTTAATAAAACGTTTCAGATTATAAAGCATGGTTCATTGAATTTTTTTATTTCAGGATATCCGCCGCTGCATCGCGCGGGTACCCGCTAGTAGCTAAAACAATATGCAAGCAGGGTTTTGGTCGAAAATTCCAATTTTTTTAATAGAGAAGGCGTAAATGGAAGTGGTTAGGGTTTAACGGGGTGACCTATAAGAGGCGACTCAAAATAGCCATCTAACCATTTTTTTATTTTTTTTATTTTTTTATTTTTTTTATTTTTTTTAGAATTCAGCAGTGATGGTTACTATGACGACACGTGGCAGCTTATGGTGTGATGTTTTTGGTTGGGTTTTGTTCAAAAACTAAAATGGAAGAGAATGACGCTGATGGTGTCAATTAACTCGAAGCGGATTTTGAGATATAGCCAAAACAATATGCAAGTGGGTGTTTGGACGAAAATTACATTCTTTTCTTAGATGGGTAACGTTGGCGGCTAGGGTTTGACGAGTGGCCTTTAAAAGGCGGTTCAACTAGTCACCTAGGTCTGAGGATCAACCCCCATCCGATGCCATGTAAGGTAATGAAAACCTTGTAAGATTAGATATTTAATTATTTATAAAGCAACATATCTAGAAACTCTCCATACGGGCTTGGGCCATTATCATATTATTTAACGCTAAATGCTATTTCATGGAGCGTTGAAAAATGAGTATTCCGAAAAAATGATAAAACTACTTGTTTACTTAATTTTGTTGTTTAGTCTTTTGTAGTTGGTAGGCTTTGGGGTTTAGTGGCTTTGTACAGACTTTGGTTCCTTGTTTTGCCTCTTTTGTAAGGCTCTGTTATATATAATATCCAGCTTTAAAAAAAAAAAAAAAAAAAAAATCACCTTAATGCTCTACTCGAAACATACCCAATACGTGTAAAATACATACAAGTTAGACTCATACTCCTTTTTGGCTTGATTGTCCTTTATGCAAGCTTGTTCCCGACTCTCATGAGCATTTATTCTTGAATGCTCTTTTTTCGCTAAAGTTTGGGTCGATTTCCTTAAAGTCGCTTCTGAGTTGGTCCGACAAGGTTAGATGATATTATTGCTTGGTTAGTGCCTCTTTCATTGAAGAATTCCATAGAGAGCATTGTTAGTCGATTGGTTTTTGCTGCTTCAACGTACTTCATATGGCAAGAGAGGAATAATCGCATTTATTTCAAGGAGTCTAATCTAGAAGAGCAAGTGTGTGACGTCATCTTGGAAGTCGTACGCCTAAAGTTGACAACTATTCGGTTTAAGAAGACTCCTAAAGTGGTGCGAACGTTGCTGAAGTGGAAGATCAATTCAGGTTTAACGTGGATACGGAAGGCATGTTCTTGGGTGCATGTTTTTTGTCGAAGTTCATGTCTTGTTATTCCATGTTTGGTTATGGGCTGTTATATTCGAGCATGTTCGAATATATAGTTTTGCTTATGTAAGAGTTATAGAGTGGCTTATCACCACTCTCCCATGTATCTAACAATATTTCATTTAATCTATTCACCCGGGTATAAAACACTTTGCCCAAAAGTTATTGCCTACCTATTAAGTAAGCTCGTTTATTAGCACAAATCTCCATGTTTTTGTTCCAAGCCCATATAACAAAACTGTGGACTTTGGTGGTTAGGCACCGGCCAAGAACTTTGATAGATGAGAGACTTGTTTTTTGCTCGACTTATTATATAACTTTTTAGTGGGCCAAAACTTCCACTTACGATCCAGCCCGTTTTAGGATGGGCCAAACTATAGTGAAGAGTTTGATGCTTTTAGACTGTTATTTTAAATACATTTTACTGGATATAGAAATCCAACAAGTACAGCTCTTGGGCTTAATTGGCCGATCATATAACTTGAAACGTTAATAAATAATGGATCGACTATAAGAAAAGTATATGTGTAGAAACTTGAAAGCATAGGTCTAGTCCCATTACTTAAAAAAAGGAGAAATAAGAACTCCATATGGACCATATCCAACTATTTACATACCAAAGGAAACTCATCAAAACTCTATTAGATTAACCAAAAACTGTGTTTGAATTTCCACCACGACTCGAATCATGAAACTCTGAGGAGACCAAAAAGCTATTTTGGCGGCAAGGATAAAAGACCTTGCAAAGCTCGTTATAGTTCTGATGATCGAAATTGTAAATGTCCATGAGCTTCTTTTGTTTTGTCTTGAACCGGCGTTGGAAAAAGCCTTCGAAAGTGGGCTCTTTTGATGTCTTTAGGAAAAACGTGTAAGCAAGAGCAAAGTGAAATGATGTGACGAAGAAGCAGATAGGCTCCATCACGTCCCAACTAAGTTCCCAAAACGTAAGCCTCATAAACGCTAATGTTTGTAAGACTAGAAAACCGAGACCACCATAGAGCTCGCCACGGACTTGTGATAGCGCCTTTTGATCGATGAAAGCCTTTTGTCTTTCCAATTCTTCAAGTTGTTGTTTCCTTGGGTCATTTGGAATGGCTATTGACTGTGATATCAACTTTTCCATTGATTTTGCCAACTGTAACAAAAATAAATAAATAAATAAATATATAAAATGTTTTAGATTACTTTATAAGAATATAGTCTCTTTGGTATATTCATAAAAATAAGTCTCAAGCAATCTATTGTTTCACATGTCATCACTTTTGTCATTAGAAACTATTTTAATGTAAAGATGACTTCAGTTTTGGCCTATAACTTTCTAATACGTTTTAACTCATTTGTATTTGTTGTAATAAATTGGTAAACCTTACTTTACTTGTATTTTTTCCCTAGGGAGTATTTCACATGTTTGTACAGATGTCAACGATTCTATTAAACTATGTATCATGTCAAAAGAGTGTGTCTAATGAACAGAAAAAACTTAACATAAAATTCGAACACAAAGGAACTAAAGTAAGTGAATAAAGGCATTAACTATTTGTTAACCTTATTAATTCGATGTTACCCAAGAGATACATTTAATTTGCATTCATTTTAACACATATTAAAGACTTGGTTTCATATAGAAAGTTTAAATCATGAAATGACTCTTTCACGTGAAATGACGCATACAAAATGCATGAATAATTGAATACTAAAATCACCATCAATATATGGTTAGAAATCGTCAACAAAATGACAACATCAACCTTAAATTACTAAATTTAAAACTTGGTTGAAAATTGGGTAGGTGGAAAAAACACTAGAACCGAATACATTTATAGTTTAAAGAGTTACTCCATGCATGTTCTAAAATCATGTCCAAGTACATACTCCTCTTAGTCCCTTATTTATTACATGTTTATGCGGAAAACCATCATTCTATTACGTTTATCTTCACATGATACTATGATAGATTATGCTAAAAACTCTAAATTGATATTTTTTCTTAATTCACAACATATTAAACAATAACATGACCTATCGTGTTGAAACTAACAGTAAACTAATAGTACCTCGTCAGGACGGATGAACACAACGTTTCCTAGCACAATAACATCACCCGCTTCATCCAGCATTTTCGAGTACTCGACTCCTTGATCATGATTATTGCAAGCAGTAATACAAATAGTAACAAACTCATCATAACTAACCGAGTTGGCCTTGATCTGTTTCAAGGCCAATCTCACTTTCTGCAACTGAGAAAACCTCAAAATCTTCTTTGCATCATTCACTGATATCCCAACCGAATCAACAACATTAACATGTGCATGATCATCCAACCTAGGACTCCTTAAACCATCAAACCTAAGACGTTGTTCCTTGTTACTTATATTCATTTTCTCCCTTAGTTTCTCACCAAGGGGAAATGAAAACAACTCGGGCACACTTAAACTCGACGACTGGTTAATTTTTCGACGTTGTAGGACACGCTTAAAGAACCCAACGTCCTCATTAGGAGTAACCTTTTGTGGGGACGTCATAAGGTCGTTATGGAAGCTAGCGGCATTTAACGCCTTGTGAGATGAGAGTTCGCGATTAGCCGGAGTTTGGTTTCTAAGGAAACGTTTTGTTATGGCTTGACGGAGTGCCATTGTGACTAGGGATTAATTGAAGTGTGTTGAGGGATAGAAAATAAGTGTTGGATGGTTGGTATTTTATAGTGTCCAAAAAAATGGAATGTTGCAAAATATCGTGAGATTTTGGTTTTATTTGTATGTAGTCTCGCAATGTGATTAATGCTTTTGGAATAATACAAAATTAGTAATGAATTAGCTTTGTATACATGTTTGTTATGTCTATCGGATAAGGATCGAACTATTTGTAAGATGTATAATTTAAAGAAACTATAAACTTTTTTCCATCTTTTAGCATGATACAAAGCCTTTTGAAACGAATTGTTTCTTGAGAGATATTTTGTTTTATTTTTTTTTAACAAAGAGAGATATTTTGTTGGAAAAATAACTTTCACATGCATTTGTAAAATTTTAGTTTTTATTTGGGTAAAAGCTATAAAATAATAACGTACTTTCTAAAATTTACTGACTTGAAACACTTACTTTTTTATTAACATATACACCCACGTACTTTTAAATTTTGTTCCGACTTTACCCATATTGTAATATATAATTTGTAAAGTTTACCCGTTGTAACAAAGCACGCACATGTACTATGTCTATATACAACCAATTTCCATCATACACTGATACACAAATGTACATTACAGCCTAATGCATCCATGCCTCAGTATGATATGAGTCAAACTAGAAATTTTGTAAAAAAAGGTATTTTAACAAGAAACTGTAATTGGAATTCAACAAGAATAGAAATGAACTCGAATTAACATAATTATTGATTGTGATTTGGATCGGAATATGAATTGTGAGTTTACAAGTGATAGAGAATTTGTTACAAGTTAATTGAATGGAAATGAAAATGAAAATGAAAGGTACAATATAAAGGAAATTCACGTAACAAATTTTGGGCGCCAAAATCTGTTATATTCAAAATATGTTATAATGACACGTGGCAGCATTTGATTTGAACATGTATCATTCCATCCTCCTTAAACAATTGTGATGGCTCATCACAACTGATCTTGCTCCTCAAGCTCAGCAAACTTAAGAAACCTCTGCATCACATCATCATACAACTCACAAGTAGCTCCTTCTGTATCACCATTGACTACTGAACTAGAATGTAGACTGCAGTTATGTTGTTCAATTTTCTCAAATTTCTGTCAAATATAGCCCCTAGGTGCATGTCTAACAATCCATCCTTCCCAATGTGAGGCAGCACTCCCATTTTCTGTACTGGACCTCTGCACAACTTCAATTGAGAAATATGGAAAACTGGATGTATCAGACTGTTATCAGGAAATTGTAGTTTGTATGCCATTGAACCCACTTAGCTACAATAAGAAAAGGTCAATAGTACTTGGCTGATAACTTATGGTAAGGGTTCTGTCTCACAGATACTTGCCTATAGGGCTGGAACTTCAAGTAAACCCAGACTCCCACATCAAAGCTCTTATCAGTCCTATGCTTATCTGCACAATTCTTCATTTTATCTTGTTCCCTCTTCAGATGAAACTTAAGCATAGCTATAACTTGTTCTCTTGCAGTCAATGTTTTATCCACAACTTCCACCATACTTTCACCAGGTAAGTAAGGCATATGGATAGGGGGTTTTTGGCTGTATACAATCTCAAATGGTGTGGTATTGATAGAAGTATGGAAATTAGTATTATACCAATATTCACCTAAGGCTAACCACTGAGTCCAATCCTTGGGTCTTTCACCAGTCATACACCTTAAAAAAACTCTAAACACCTTTTCACTACTTCTGTTTGTCTATCAGATTGTGGGTTATATGCAGTGGACATCTGCAATTTGATCTTCAACATCTTGAATAAGGCTTTCCTGGACTGACTCAAAAACACCTTATCCCTGTCACTCACAATGGTTTCTGGTAGACCATGCAACTTGTACACATAATCCAAAAAGACATGGGCAACTTGACTAGCAGTAAAAGGATGCTTTAAGGCCATAAAGTGAGCATACTTACTCAGTCTATCCACCACCACAAACACCACTGTTTTTCCTTAAAAGCTTGGCAATCCTTCAACAAAATCCATAGATACATTAGTCCAAACTCTTTGTGGAATGGGCAAAGACTGCAACAAACTAGGATAAGCACTCAAATCTGGTTTTTGTATCTGACACACATCACACTCCCTCACCCATTGCTTAACTATTCTTCCCATCTTCTTCCAGTACACCACTGCACACAACTTCTTCAAAGTTAATTGTACACCAGAATGCTCACCAATTGGTTCAGAATGAAAATTGTCAAACAATTGCTTTCTTAACTCTGCATCATTTCCTACCATTAACTTGCTTTTCCTTCTCAGTTGTTGATTTGCCCAAGTATACTTCCCAAAGCTATTGCCACTGGTTTGTAACTTGTGAATCAACTTTACTAACTCAGAATCTGCATCCTAACTCTTCTTAATCTTGTTTAACAAATCACTTGAAATAATTTTAGTGTGACAACTCGTATTTTCAGGTCATTTCTCAAATCACTATTCAAGTTTCACTATTTCATCATTTATCGTAAACTAGGTTTACGAGTATCAAATTCGCGTAACCTTAATGGTTTAGCTGCGAATTCATGAACGATCATCAAGGACATTTCATATAGACTAGGTTTAGTCTACATATCATTAGCATCATTATCATCATATTAGTTCATGCATAGTTTTGCATTTCACATTAAACGCAAATTTTTATTAAATAAACGCTATCGCGTAATTAATTATTTTGAACATTTGATCCGATACTTCCAAAAATTATTCCGATATATTTTTATATTCATATTAAGATTATAAAAATAATATTATGAGTTTACCAGTGTTTTAAATTTACTTTGTATATAAATTGTTATATTTATATAATTCTGACGGTTTTCGTAAAACTACACGATAATTATTATTTCACTCAATTTTTGTAAGAAATGTATTTTTATAATTTTTATGACTTCAATATATTTTATTTTGATCCGTTAAAATTTATTTTTAGCTAACGCTATCCTAAATGCTTAAATATGTATACAAGTTACTAATTATCTTTAAATAAATTTACATCTACTTAACACTTACACATTAAAAAAAAAAAAAGTATACAAGCTAACACAATTACACCCTTGTCGACAACAAGGGTGAGTCATACCATTTGATGATACAAATATCTTATACAAATTATACTTATATTATTAAAAGACTATCCTAAACACATACATATCAAATTACAAGGTGTAAAAAAATCAAGTATCCTCTTCCTCTTCATCCCTAAGAACCGGCCACACTAAGAAACAAGAAGGAGATCACAAATTTTTTCTAGTCAAGTTTATTACACTCTAGTTACACTCTTAGTTTAGGTTTTGAAATAAAAACCTAGGGTGTTAGGATTAACCTTTGTTCACTTCACCTCATCAAGTTACTAGTAAGCATCTCATATCCATATTCATCTTTCATATTTATTATGTGTTCATTTCATCATATATAAGAAAAACATGCAAGTCATATTGATGTTTATACCACTTTTTATTGTTTTTAAGAGTTATATATATATTTATCATCCTATAATTACTCCTTGAAATATATCACTTTTGGTGATGTCTAGGAACCCATGACACCCTAAGAAGGTGTATTGTAGGATTAGAATAGCTTCGGAGTTGTTTTTAATTGGTTGGAATAGGTTTGGCGCGAGAAAAACTCATTTCGACAAGTTTACTTAAGGGTCTGTCCATATTTTTGAAATCTGGAAATTTCGACAGTCGGTAAAAATTTTTGGCCTAGATATTTAGAAAATATACTTTAAAAGCAGCGTGGCCGCTTGAGCGGGTTAAAGCGGAGCTATAACGAAAAGTTATGCTATTTACAAGTTAGACGACGAAAAGTGTAAAAACCAGAAAATTCAGCATGTTACGTCTACTTTGTACGAGTCAAAAATGAGGCTTAGGCGTTATGAAATGTGTCGACTTATCAAAAATATATTAGTATATATTATTACGATTCCGAGGACATATAAAACGTAGAAAACGAACTTGTAACGATTAAATTACACGCGATTTAACAAAGTTGCCGTAACTTTATTATATAAGAAAAATTAAAATATTTCTATTAGACACATAATACGGCAACTAGGGACCATGTTGAGGGTCGTTTTTAACAATGACGGAGTACTTTTTACAAAGTGATGTCTTCTAGTAAAAGTAAGTTCGCCAAGCATATTTTCCAAAATGTCCGACCGTTTGTCAAGCGGAGTTGTAATGAATTAAATACGGTCACTTAAACTTTGCCCAAAACCACCCTTAAATGATATTTTGGACACAAGTACCATACTTAGCCTATATTTTTCTCCATGATCGAGACCTCTAGGATGGAAACTTAAATGCTAAAACTTTGAGATAATAATACAAGCTTTCCAAAACCGTTGAGTTCGTTTCCTAACACTCGACGTGCACCATTTTACGACTAGCTTTTCATGGGTACTTAGTCACTTTCATGAAATTTTCAATGACATTACTTTACGACGAAAAGTTATAATTTCATAATGAATCATTAAATGATTATCGCATGATATCATTTCAACGTAAATGCTTGAAAAGTAATTATTAAATTGTCAAGACGTTATAAGAATTATTTTTCGACGATAAGTATTATTTTCAAAAATTCACAAGTGGTATAGATATCATACGAATTGCATGCATAACATTACATCATGACTTATTATATATCATATCATTCATAATAGGTCATGATTAGAGATTGCGCATCATTTCGTGTATCCACTTTTGTCATCGCATCATTGTACCAAGTGAGTTCATAGCCCCACTTTCTATTACTTAATTGTTTACAAACTCTTGGGGAGATACATGCTCAACTATTTTAATCGAACACAAATGCTTTGAAGCTGTATGCTATATCCAAATGTTTTATTGCCACTAAGTAATCAATTGCCATGTTTGAAGTCCCTACATCATGCACCATTAGTCACTTGCGAGTAGTGAGCGAATATTGTGAATAGGCTATTGGAATTAACACTCCGTTCTTATTGACCCAACTAGGGAAATCGAACGCACTATATTGAATCATTAAGGTAAATTGGCAAGTTTACCATATTAGGCTGCGATGAAACGATTTTTACCAATTTCTATTGGTACGAGGTTTACGCTTTGGTTGTCATGAACTTAGTGAAATAAATCTTTGTTTTGTTTTCAACGATGAGTGTGAAACAACGTAACTCACACTCTGAATATTGTGTTCAACGAATTAATTAAACCTATGGATTTCACTCAACCTTTGTGTTGTTGTTTTAAGCATGTTTTATCTCGGTATCTAAGGCGTACACTTCATGGCATGCATGTGGACTTATTATAGAGTCGTGGTGACGAAGCGTCTCTCATGGGATTTATGCACTTTAAAACATCGTTTGAATTGAAACAAACTTATTTCCGCACAAGTTGATTTTCATTTGGGACCTATACTTTGTAAACTCTGATTATTTTATTAAATCAAACGATGTATTTTCCAAACGACACTTTAGGTCGTTCAATATAACTGTGATTGTGATGCTATGATCAACCCCCCCGAATTCCATTCATTGCGCAAAGCAGTAATTTGGGGTGTGTGATTGGCATCGAGCTTGATTATAGGGAACTAGGTTGCATCATTGACCCTAGACTATAACTACATCATCATAACATCTCATCATTTCATCATAAGTGCATATTCACTTTACATGCGGTTTATACGTACATTATTTTTTGAGTTATTTACTTTCATTTCACATCGATTGTCACATGGATGCCTTTAAATACCCATTCCATTATCCTTTCTTTAGACTCCAATGTGGAGAATGTCTTATCATTCCCTATCACAATTTTAATAACAGTTGACTCATCACCGATAACGTCGAATGCCGAGATAAACCTTTAAGTAGGGCGAAGTCACTCTCACTCCTTTGTTTCACCACTAACATGTCGAGTTACACGTTATTCACACATTAGGTCACTAAACCATCATACATTCTTCTTGGAATCCATTATTCATTTTTGAAAGATAACCTTAAATTTATTATCTCATATCACATCTCTTTAGAGCGCTTATTTTTAACATAGGACTTTGCTACATCTCACCTTTCCTCTTATTTTGAAGAAGTTATGGCGCCAAGAAAGCTCCACAAGTTTTGACTCAGCGGCTATGCAAAGTTTGTGAGGATAGTATAGCCAATGCATTAAGGACGAAAGTGGCAACAGATGGCTGCTGTGAGGTGCACACGCCAAAGCTACTAGACTTGCCAATCTTTGCCGAGGCTAGCCGCTAGACTCGCCATCGCCATCGAGGCTGCAGCTAATCTTTGCCGCCAGCTTCTAACGCCGCCATGGCAGCGCAGAATTCTTCAAGCTACTAGAATTGCGAGGGAAGTCAAGCGCTAGACTTCTTCTTCTGCTGCGGAATTGCGAGGAGGTCCGGGTTGGAAGTTGTTCGTATAAGGATTTTAAAAGTGGAGATCCCACTAAGTTCAAGCGGCACCTGAAGGGCCACCGCCATGGTTCGATGGTTCGAGAAAATGGAGTCTGTGTTTACGTTATGTAATTGCCCGAGGATAGCAAGGTTAAGTTTGCTACGAGTACACTCTTGGATGGGGCAATGTCTTGGTGGAACTCGTATGCTCGACCAATGGGAATGGAAAATGCTTTCAAGCTCACTGGGAGCAATTCAAAGGTTTGTTAACGAAGAAGTATTGTCCGCGTCGGAGTGAAAAGTTAGAGACCGAATTCTATGAGCGGTAACTATTGGGTATGACATTGATACTTACATTCGAAGGTTTCAAGAATTGGCGCGTTATGTCCGTCATGGTTTCGGACAACGAGAAGCTCTTGGAGGCTTTCATTGGGGACTTCCCAGTTATTCAAGGAGGCGTGATTTCTTTTGATCCGCAAGCGATTGAAGAATCTATTCGAGTATCTCAAAAGCTTATGGCACAAGTATTGAAGGGAGAAAACATTACCAACACCAACCGTAACAACAATACCAACAACCGCACCAACTACAACAATAACCAAAACAACAACAACAACGACGATAACCAAATCAACAACAACAAAAGAAAATGGGAAAATGACCCAAGAGGTTATAATAACAACAACCGAAACCGGAACACTAACCATCATCAACAACAGAATAGAAGGCAAGAAGGCGCAATGGTTTATGTTCTTTGCACCAATAGAAGCGAGAGGTTATCTTTGGAACACACCCACTATGTAATCGATGTAAGTTTAATCACTCGGGTCCTTGCCTCGCCAAGTGTCACAAGTGCCAAAATCGGGACACCTAGCTGTGGATTGTAGAGGTAAAGCCGTAGTCACATGCTTCGGATGTGGGGAGCAAGGACACTATCGGAACCAATGTCCCCAAAACCAAGGTCAACAAGTTGAAGGTGCTCGGGAAAGCATACATGTTAGAAGGAGGAGAAACTCAGCAGATTTCAACAACGCGGAAGGCGAAGAAGTTCGGAAACTAAGCATCTTATTTCTCCTTATGTACCATGTCGTACTAAGTTTATGTCTTCCATCGTATCCGGATCTTTATAACTTAAGATGTATTGCTTTTTGATAAACCACTCGTTGTAAAATATTCTCATCTATCGTACTTTATTTTCTTTCGATTCGATATCACTTACGAGAATTTTAATTCCTTTTACTTTAACTATCAATTGAACGACATGGTTTAAATCTTTGTAAACATTGAGAGTTATAACAACTAAACCGAACGTCACATTATCGTTCCTTAATTATACATAGCCTAGCTAACTAAGTCTAATTCGGAGGATCATGTTATGTTGGGTCGTATTTATAAATCTTAGTGCAAGAAAAATTTTCACATATTCCAAAGTCAAAATGATGCTCATCGGAGATATTCATCCAATATTTTCTCTACTATGATGTTTTATACACTCTTAATCATCGATAACCGTAACGACACTTCCTCATGTCTTCTTTCCTCGTTATTCATCACAAACTCAAAAATTCGATAGACTAACACGAACTTAATTCAGGGACTGAATTCCTTTTTGGATGGGCGAATGTGACAACTCATATTTTCAGGTCATTTCTCAAATCACTATTCAAGTTTCACTATTTCATCATTTATCGTAAACTAGGTTTACGAGTATCAAATCAGCGTAACCTTAATGGTTTAGTTGCGAATTCATGAGCGATCATCAAGGACATTTCATATAGACTAGGTTTAGTCTACATATCATTAGCATCATTATCATCATATTAGTTCATGCATAGTTTTGCATTTCACATTAAGCATAAAATTTTATTAAATAAACGCTATCGCGTAATTAATTATTTTGAACATTTGATCCGATACTTCCAAAATTATTCCGATATATTTTTATATTCATATTAAGATTATAAAAATAATATTATGAGTTTACCAGTGTTTTAAATTTACTTTGTATATAAATTGTTATATTTATATAATTCTGACGGTTTTTGTAAAAACTACACGATAATTATTATTTCACTCAATTTTGTAAGAAATGTATTTTTATAATTTT
Organism: Chrysanthemum lavandulifolium; assembly: GCA_022545495.1. NCBI lineage: Eukaryota > Viridiplantae > Streptophyta > Magnoliopsida > Asterales > Asteraceae > Chrysanthemum > Chrysanthemum lavandulifolium. The sequence continues at coordinate 212,520,345 of CM040244.1, forward strand.
TATGACTTTAATATATTTTATTTTGATCCGTTAAAATTTATTTTAGCTAACGCTATCCTAAATGCTTAAATATGTATACAAGTTACTAATTATCTTTAAATAAATTTACATCTACTTAACACTTACACATTAAAAAAAAAAGTATACAAGCTAACACAATTACACCCTTGTCGACAACAAGGGTGAGTCATCTCATTGATGATACAAATATCTTATACAAATTATACTTATATTATTAAAAGACTATCCTAAACACATACATATCAAATTACAAGGTGTAAAAATCAAGTATCCTCTTCCTCTTCATCCCTAAGAACCGCCACACTAAGAAACAAGAAGGATATCACAAATTTTTCTAGTCAAGTTTATTACACTCTAGTTACACTCTTAGTTTAGGTTTGAAATAAAAACCTAGGGTGTTAGGATTAACCTTTGTTCACTTCACTTCATCAAGTTACTAGTAAGCATCTCATATCCATATTCATCTTTCATATTTATTATGTGTTCATTTCATCATATATAAGAAAAACATGCAAGTCATATTGATGTTTATACCACTTTTTATTGTTTTTAAGAGTTATATATATATTTATCATCCTATAATTACTCTTTGAAATATATCACTTTTGGTGATGTCTAGGAACCCATGACACCCTAAGATGGTGTATGGTAGGATTAGAATAGCTTCGGAGTTGTTTTTAATTGGTTGGAATAGGTTTGGCGCGAGAAAAACTCATTTCGACAAGTTTATAAGGTCATCCATATTTTGAAATCTGGAAATTTCGATGAGAGGTAAAAATTTTGGCCTAGATATTTAGAAAATACACTTTAAAAGCGAAACGTGGCCGCTTGAACGGGTTAAAACGGAGCTATAACGAAAAAGTTATGCTATTTACAAGTTAGACGACGAAAAGTGTAAAAACCAGAAAATTCAGCATGTTACGTCTACTTTTTACGAGTCAAAAATGAGGCTTAGGCGTTATGAAATGTGTTGACTTATCAAAAATATAGTAGTATATATTATTACGATTCCGAGGACATATAAAACGTAGAAAACGGACTTGTAACGATTAAATTACACGCGATTTAACAAAGTTGCCGTAACTTTATTATATAAGAAAAATTAAAATATTTCTATTAGACACTGATAACGCTACACGCGTCGTTCGGGGTCAAGGAAACTTCCTTTTCTTCGAGCAAGTTTTATAACACCCTAGGCAGTGAACCTAATCGTTGTAGTGTAGTAATTAGGGTAAGCCACGGGTATTGATATCGTTCTCTAGGGGAATAGGAATGCTAGTAAGGAGTTACTACGCTAAGGTTAAGGTTGAGAAAGATTATTTTTTATCTTTTTTATATTTTATGAAATGGAAAGGTACGAATCTCGGGTATTGGATTTGGGGGGTTGGTATTTCTACCGATTACTCTACTATTATCTAATTATCTAAACTAAGGTTGTGGGAGTCTATGTCTAATTAATGTGTGCTCGTATGATAGTTTAAAGATGTGTTTACTTAGGTTGTATTACTCCTTAATTATCTCCTATTGATGGTTGAGTTGTCACATCTTATTCTTAATTGCGTTGTGTGTCTAAAGTTGTAGGGTATGCGTTTCTCCCTAACTCTTTGAACTTACCAAAGGGTCTCGTCTACAAACCCACTAGGGATGATAAACTCCTACTCTATGGCGCTCTTTGGATGGTTTAGCCTACAACTACTCAGGTAATTATATTCTAAGGTTCACAAAGATGAATCAAGCATTAAGTACACAACGAATGACCTATCGCATTACTAGATCATTAATCAACTAAGATAAGAAACAACCAATCAATATTCAATAATTAAGTTTCATACTTCCAAAGCAAACACACAAATAAATTAGCCGGACATGGAGAACATGCAAGCATGCACACAAATAATCAAAGACATGATTGAATTAATGAAGTAAAGACTTATCTTGATGTAAGATAGGGTTTAAAACTCTAAAATCTTGTACAAGACACCTTAGGTTCGGTTTTAGGTTTTCACTCAAAAGACTCTCCACATAAGCGAAAAATTCGGATTCTATATATAAGATTACATATGCGACGGCGTCACCTTATGTTTCGTGGACGCCGTCGTGTCGCCGTCATTAGGGTTTCGTCTTGGCCACGTTAACCTTGCGACGGCGTCACCTTATGTCCGTGGCGCCGTCCTCTTTAACCGGCGTCGTCGGATTGCATCTAGGCCGCCCGAGTAGTGACGGCCTACTCTTATACAACCGGGCGTCGTCACTTGAAAATCTGAGTTTTGAGTTCGAATTGTCACAAAATCTTGGGACGGCGTCGCAATTGGCTTTTGGCCGTCGCTTCTAATTTCGAAAGAATGTGAGTGTCTCGATTTTGACTTTGGCCATTTTCTTCATATATTCGCGCCTTTTCGTCCAAATAAGTGCCATTCAAAGCATTTTGCCTTCAAGAGACCTAAAAGTGAAAAGGAGCGATATTAAGCAATAACGGATACAAAAGTGATCAAATAAGGACTTAAACGACCCTCAAAATGGTACCTTTTAAAACCTTATCAAATATCCCTACACTTGTTATTTGCTTGTCCTCAAGCAAATGTGCTTTTAGCCAATTAATTTATAAGTTGGGGTCATGAAGCATTAATTTAAAGCGGTCCACAACACATATAAGCCCATAAAAGTCATAACAAGCACGGAATTACATACTAGCACCTCACATGGGGTGTTTGGATACTCACATCTCTCGGGTGTATATATGAAATATAACAAATAGAAATGGAAGATAAACACTCATTAACCGGTCCTAGTACATAGATTACCATAGGCTTGAGAATAGATCAAACCTCCATCGCTTTGGCGAAGCACCTAGGAAAGACTATCAAAGAGGTCTTTAAAGGGTTGTAATGTTAGGCTTACGGTAGGGAAACAAAGGGTTTGGTGGAATAGGCTTTTAGTGGTGGCAAGTCAAAATCTCTATGTTACAAGCATACGAAGAATGGCGTTGCTAAGCCAAGACTCGACACTCTAAAACTCTAGGTAACGAAATAAACAAACATAAATTTAAAGGATAGATGTAGGATGGTAGCCCGTATGTTTTTTTTTTTTTTTTTTTTTTTTTTTTTTTTTATCATACTCTATTTTTTCTTTTCTCTTTTCTATTTTTTTTCATACACTTTTACTCTACCATCCTCTACGATAACATCAAAATATTAGGGATTTATAGGCATATCCCTACACTTGAGTTTTATTACTCTAACACTAATTTGACTGATTTGAAAAGATCAAAACACTTGGGGTACATTATTATGCAAACAAAGGGAATTTGAATTTTAACGTTCCCTTCCGTCATTTCATAAACTTTAACTTTTCCCATGAATCCCAATCGTCCCAAAAGCGTATACAAAGGATATGACTCGACTTAGCAACTTATGCAAGCAACTAGATAATTGAACTAAGGGTTTGGGGTGATACCAAACATTTGCACTAAAAGTGAGTGCATAAGGGGTAGGCTAAGGCGATTTGGGTGTATATTTGGGGTGGGGTGTAAACAATGCTCTTCATTGATATTCGGAAAAACGAAACATCACGAGAACCGCGAAAAGGATAGGCTCGAGGGGTTAACTAGGGTATCGTGTACTAAAGATGAATACAACGCATAAGGGTGTGGGGAATTACTCAACCGATGTGGAAGAAGTAATTATATTACGGTATCAAACAAGGGTTATCCTAATGCCTCTTATCATTTAGTTATTCCTAACTACACAAGTGTAGCCTCACTTGCGATCTCGGAATGCATCACAAAACAAGTTCTAGAATCTAATATACTATCGGTTCACACTCTAAGCATTGAAGATGAATGCTTCAATTCCTACTAATCTAAGGGCGATCCTCACATTTTTGGTGGAATTTAAGTGGTAAAGGGTTTTGTGCTAGTCATATAACTTCCTATCCGTGAGACGCTTTTGTTAAGACTAATGGCCCACTCCTATATGTCATAAAAATTTTAAATTTGGTGCCAAAATTACCCTAACCGACATTTTCTCATGGTTTATTACACAATCACAATTTGGACAAAGCAAATAGTCAAGGATAAGCATAGTTTCAAAGTTCCGCTTTATTTTCCTCCTACACTTAAAGCGAACATTGTCCCCAATGTTCCCGAAAGTATCAAAGTTATGATAAAAGAAGGTAATTAAAGCGAAAGAAACTAATACTCCCACGATTAGCTCGGTAGGATCCGTGTAAAGTGGTGGTTAAATCCTTTTCAAGAAGAATTATTGCGTGAAAAGCTCCTTCCAATCTTATGTAACTTCTTCGACAAACTAAACTGCACACTTGAAGAAAATAAGCGAAACCTTCGCGTAAAATCGGCGGTAATAATATATATAAGACTCGATTTAAACTAGGATATAATGCTTGTGGAATGGATGTTTCTGAATTTCTAAGAAAATTAAGACACGGAAAATTCCAAAATTTATAAGTAGCTCGAAAACGAGAAAAAAGTGATCGATGTTTTACTCCTTCCCGCGCGTCGGTTGCAATCTGACGCCGTCTCGGTTATCCCGACAAAAACTAGTCTGCGATTTTACGGAAAAATTCGGAAAATTTACATCTTTAGAATCGGAAAAATTTCAAAAAACATCCATTATGACTCGATACAAGCATTTGACTCGAACAAACACACATATATATCTTTTAATTAATTGTTATTCTCATGTTTACGTTTCTTTTGGCGTGTGTAATCCTCCTTACACTTATCCCTTATGTAAAATACCTTTATATGCAATTAAGGCGAGGTTAAAAACAAAATAAAGCATTTTTACAAATTTAAACATGAGAATAAACAATTAATAAAAGATATATGACACGAAATGAAAATGAAAAACAAATACACATGGGTTGCCTCCCAAGAAGCGCTTGTTTTGTTCGAGTCACGAGCGACTCTACCCTTATTTAACAGATAAAGGGAAGTTTTTCTACACTTAAGTTTAAGTGCGGGTGATAGTAGCAATACACACCCTTAGGGTGGAAATTTGCTACGTGAGGAGAGGGTGATGGGTGATTTATATGCTCAAAGGAGTGTGCTCCCTTCATTATAACCTTACCTAAGTCTATTGGTGTAGCGGGTGCATCAAATCTCCCTCCTAAAAATGGATCATCTTCTATCAACTTCAAAAGATTCTTAGTTAAGGATCCATCTTGACCTAATAAACCCGGTTTAAACCCATAGTGTTTCTTGTTATCAACCATGAATGGGTGATATAAGTATGTGAGGTCATGGGTTACTCCTATATTAGCTTCCACTCTACATGGCCTAGAATCTACCACCTTTATCACGCAACTACCCAGACTATCTATTTTGATGGGTGGATTGGTGCCTAATTCAATTCCAAGATTCACATCTAAAGACGGAACATTGGGTAAGGTTTTTGGTTGAGGCTCCGGTTCATCAAAATTAGGAACTTCCCTAGGACTAAGAGAGAGGTCTTGACAACAAGCATCTAAACCTATATTCCCTAGTGGCGTTTGGTCCAAAGGTTCTACAATCGGGTTCCTATAGTCTCTTCTACTTCTTAGGGTAAGTTATAGGCGATGTGTGTTCCTCAGTGATGGTAGGACTTGTGGGTTATCCGATGGGATTGGATTTTCTACTCTATCCTCCATCTTATCAAGATCACCTATGTATTCATTTTGTCTTGTGGTAGCGCCTAACCATGACATGCACCTTGGTACCTCAACTCTAATCATCTCCTTCCTAAACAACCTTTCCGGCCGAAGTTTCCAAATTGAAAATAGGTCTAAAGATTCGTTTTTGGGTCCCATGTTCCACTTCTAAATTGGGCGTGAATCTCAAAGGTTTCTCATGCATTTGAACACCACGTCCCCAAATATCCCCATCCGCTACATAGTCAAGTCTCCTTTGGGTTTCGTGGGCGATACGAGTGTAAAAGAATTGTAGTGGAAACAGTAAATCAATACCATGATAAAGGATTTTTGTAATAAATATTTAATTCGAGTCCATGCCTCGTGAAAGGATTCATCATGATATTCTTGGAACCTCAAGATCTCATTTGGAGTGGAAAGGGTAGATTATGTAGTGGATTTCGTTGATTGGGTGGCAGTTTTGGCGATTCGCGTTCCCCATAACGGCTAACGGAATAGTTAATGAAAATGGTTACGAACAAAGGTCACGAAGAAGGGGATAGACTAAGAGAAAGCAAAAATGAGAAAAATTTACTTGATTGGAATCAAGCAAAGAACCTAAACGAGGTGGACTACTAACTAGCTATTCTATTCCCGTGGCGCCAAAAACTTGATAACGCACACGAGTCGTTCGGGGTCAAGGAAACTCCCTTTTCTTGAGCAAGTTTTATAACACCTAGGCGATGAACCTAATCGTTGTAGTGTAGTAATTAGGGTAAGCCACGGGTATTGATATCGTTCTCTGGGAATAGGAATGCTAGTAAGGAGTTACTACGCTAAGGTTAAGGTTGAGGAAGATTATTTTTATCTTTTTATATTTTATGAAATGGAAAGTTACTGAATCTCGGGTATTGGATTTGGGGGTTGGTATTTCTACCGATTACTCTACTATTATCTAATTATCTAAACTAAGGTTGTGGGAGTCTATGTCTAATTAATGTGTGCTCGTATGATAGTTTAAAGATGTGTTTACTTAGGTTGTATTACTCCTTAATTATCTCCTATTGATGGTTGAGTTGTCACGTCTTATTCTTAATTGCGTTGTGTGTCTAAAGTTGTAGGGTATGCGTTTCTTCCTAACTCTTTGAACTTACCAAAGGGTCTCGTCTACAAACCCACTAGGGATGATAAACTCCTACTCTAAGGCGCTCTTTGGATGGTTTAGCCTACAACTACTCAGGTAATTATATTCTAAGGTTCACAAAGAGGAATCAAGCCTTAAGTACACAACGAATGACCTATCGCATTACTAGATCATTAATCAACTAAGATAAGAAACAACCAATCAATATTCAATAATTAAGTTTCATACTTCCTAAGCAAACACACAAATAAATTAGCCGGACATGGAGAACATGTAAGCATACACACAAATAATCAAAGACATGATTGAATTAATGAAGTAAAGACTTATCTTGATGTAAGATAGGGTTTAAAACCCTAAAATACTGTACAAGACACCTTAGGTTCGGTTTTAGGTTTTCACTCCAAAAGACTCTCCACACAACTGAAAAATTCGGATTCTATATATAAGATTACATATGCGACGGCGTCACCTTATGTTTCGTGACGCCGTCGTGTCGCCGTCATTAGGGTTTCGTCTTGGCCACGTTAACCTTGCGGCGTCACCTTATGTCCGTGACGCCGTCCTCTTGACCGGCGTCGTCTGGATTGCATCTAGGCCGTCGGTAGTGACGGCCTACTCTTATACAAGCGGGCGTCGTCACTTGAAAATACTGAGTTTTGAGTTCGAATCGTCACAAAATCTTGGGACGGCGGCGCATTGGCTTTTGGCGCCGCCGCCTTCTAATTTCAAAGAATCGTGAGTGTCTCGATTTTGACTTTGGCCATTTTCTTCATATATTCGCGCCTTTTCGTCCAAATAAGTGCCATTCCAGCATTTTGCCTTCAAGAGACCTAAAAAGTGAAAAGGAACGATATTAAGCAATAACGGATACAAAAGTGATCAAATAAGGACTTAAACGACCCCTCAAAATGGTACCTTTTAAAACCTTATCAGACACATACTACGACAACGAGGGACTATGTTGAGGGTCGTTTTTAACAATGACGGAGTACTTTTATAAAGTGATGTCTTCTAGTAAAAGTAAGTTCGCCAAACATATTTTGCAAAATGTCCGACCGTTTGTCAAGCGGAGTTGTAATGAATTAAATACGGTCACTTAAAATTTGCCGAAAACCACCCTTAAATGATATTTTGGACACAAGTACCACACTTAGCCTATATTTTTCTCCATGATCGAGACCTCTAGGATGGAAACTTAAATGCTAAAACTTTGAGATAATAATACAAGCTTTCCAAAACCGTTGAGTTCGTTTCCTAACACTCGACGTGCACCATTTTACGACTAGCTTTTCATGGGTACTTAGTCACTTTCATGAAATTTTCAATGACATTACTTTACTTATTTAAAAGTTATAATTTCATAATGAATCATTAAATGATTATCGTATGATATCATTTCAACGTAAATGCTTGAAAAGTAATTATTAAATTGTCAAGACGTTATAAGAATTATTTTTCGACGATAAGTATTATTTTCAAAAATTCACAAGTGGTATAGATATCATACGAATTGCATGCATAACATTACATCATGACTTATTATATATCATACCATTCATAATAGGTCGCAGTTAGAGATTGCGCATCATTTCAGTGTATCCACTTTTGTCATCGCATCATTGTACCAAGTGAGTTCATAGCCCCACTTTCTATTACTTAATTGTTTACAAACTCTTGGGGAGATACATGCTCAACTATTTTAATCGAACACAAATGCTTTGAACGTCAGATGCTATATCCAAATGTTTTATTGCCACTAAGTAATCAATTGCCATGTTTGAAGTCCCTACATCATGCATCATTAGTCACTTGCAGTGGAGCGAATATTGTGAATAGGCCTATTGGAATTAACACTCCGTTCTTATTGACCCACTAGGGAAATCGAACGCACTATATTTGAATCATTAAGGTAAATTGGCAAGTTTACCATATTAGGGCTGCGATGAAACGATTTTACCAATTTCTATTGGTATGAGGTTTACGCTTTGGTTGTCATGAACTTAGTGAAATAAATGTCGTTTTGTTTTCAACGATGAGTGTGAAACAACGTAACTCACACTACGAATATTGTGTTCAAACGAATTAATTAAACCTATGGATTTCACTCAACCTTTGTGTTGACTGTTTTAAGCATGTTTTATCTCAGGTATCTAAGGCATACACTTCATGGCATGCATGTGGATTTATTATAGAGTCGTGGTGACGAAGCGTCTCTCATGGGATTTATGCACTTTAAAACATCGTTTGAATTGAAACAAACTTATTTCCGCACAAGTTGATTTTCATTTGGGACCTATACTTTGTAAACTCTGATTATTTTATTAAATCAAACGATGTATTTTCCAAACGACACTTTAGGTCGTTCAATATAACTGTGATTGTGATGCTATGACAGTCAACCCCCATGAATTCCATTCCGCTGCAAAACAGGTAATTTGGGGGTGTGACATTTAGCCACAAGACTAGCCAATTCAGCTTGATAATCCACCCTTGACAATGCATCAACAACACTGTTTTCACACCCCTTCTTATAGTGAATCTCATAGTCATACCCCAACCATTTAGGCAACCATTTCATCTGAAAAGGTGTTGTCAACCTCTGATTCAACAAATATTTCAAACTAAAGTGATTAGTTTTGATTTTAAAGTGTCTGTCTAGCAAATATCCCTTCCATTTCTCCAAAGCTAAGATGACTGCAAGGAATTATTTCTCATAAGTGGACAAAAGTTGATGTTTCTCAGATAGTGACTTACTTAGGAAGGCAATGGATGACCATCTTGGTGCAAAAATACTTTAATACCAGTCCTATAAGCATCAGTCTCCACCACAAACTCCTTATTAAAATCAAGCAATGCTAGAACTGGTGTTGTCATAATAGCTTTTTGCAGCTTATCAAGGGCTGCTTAAGCTTCATTGGACTACTTGAAGGTATTTTTCCTTCAACAAAGAAGTTTAAGGCTTACTAAAGAATAAAGATAGCATAATGCTTGATGAATCTCCTATAGTAACCTGTTAACCCAAGAATTCCCCTTTATTGTTTCACATTTGTGGGCACTGGCCAGTCCTTAATAGCCTGTATTTTAGCTGTTGTAGCCACACCTTGTACATATATGACATGTCCAAGATATTCCACCTTTTCCTCAACAAAAGAATATTCGGACTGTTTGGCAAATAGTGTATTCTGTCTCGTTACTTGTAAAACTGTCTTCAAGTGACTCACATGTTCTTCCATACTGATGCTATAACTGAGGATATCATCAAAGAATAATAATACAAATTTCCTTAGAAATGGTTTGAAGACTGTATTTATCACTGGTTGAAAGCTTGATGGGGCATTACTCAAACCAAATAGCATTAATAGAAATTCATAATGCCCATCATGAGTTCTAAAAGCAGTCTTCTCAATATCAGCCTCCTTCATTCTAATTTGGTGATACCCTGACCTAAAAACCAACTTAGAAAACACTGTTTCCTCATGAAGTTCATCAATTAGTTCCTCTATCATAGGTATTGGAAATTTGTCTTTAATAGTGGCCTTATTGAGCTGACTATAATCAACACACATTTTCCAACTACCATCCTTCTTTTTAACCATGACAATGGGAGAAGGAAAACGACTTTGACTGTGTGTAATCACTCCTGACTCCAATAGCTCACTCACCATATGTTCTATGGAATCTTTTTGCACTAGTGGATGCTTATAAGGTCTGACATTGACTGGTGGAGTGTTTGGCACAAGTTGAATCTGGTGATCATGAGATCTCTTTGGTGGCAATGTGTAGGTACTGCAAACACATCCTCAAACTCTCCCACTACAGATGCAATATGGCCATTTGCTTCTACTTTCCCTCAATTTGCAACAAACTTGGAGAACAGATACACATCATTAAGGAATTGGTAGCCACTTTCTTTCTTTTCACCCATTGAAAAGTATCCTGTGGAGTTTCTCTTAACCATACCTTCTTCTGTTTGTAAGTAAAGGCCATAGTCAACTTCTCAAAATTCCACGAATTGTTCCCAACCTAGCCAACCACTGAACTCCCAACATCATTTCACAAGCTCCAAAGGGCAAAATCATAGCATCTACTTCATATGTCATATCCCCCACAATTAATGAAAGGTTATAACACATAAAAGTACTTATCATATCCTGTCTATTGGCCACAGTCACTAGCAAAAGTTATGTCTTCTTGAGCCTACACCTTAACCTTTTGGCAATTTGCAAATCCAAAAAATTATGTGTACTTCCTGAATCCACTAGTATGTGAATTTTTTGCTTCCCAATGCTACCTCTAACTCTCATGGTCTGAAAAGTATTGGTACCAGTCAAGGCATTCAATGATATTTGAGGTGGACTACTTTCACAAAATTGCATAAACCCCTCATAATCAAATTTATCAACACTAGGATTTATCATTGGATCTAGCTCCTCCACATTTTCCTCCTCACATTCACCATCACCAACTACTACCAATGAGTAAAATTGCATTGAGCACTTATGGCCAGGCACATACTTTTGATCACAATAGAAGCACATATTATTAGCCCTTTTTTTCCTCATATTCCTTCTGAGTTAGCCTTTTATTCTGATTATAACTAGTGTTTGGCTTAACTATCTTGTTACTTGGTAAAGTCATTGCAGTGTTTGATCTAACATTCACATTGTTATTCCTTCCTCCAAAAGTGTTATTAGTAGAAACTTTAGATACATGAGTAGGTAGTGAAGGAGGATACTTTGATTTCAAAGCCACCAATGTCTGTTCTTGCATCTTAGCCATGTAAAACACAACAGACAGAGATTCCAATGTAAACATTCTTATCTACAAACTGATCTCATTTTTCAGTCCTCCAAGAAACAGACTAATAACATGTTTTTCAACCCTATTCAACAATTCTTCAAACTTTTCTTGATAATCCTTTACAGATCCATATTGTTTCAACTTTTTCAATTCCATGATTGGATCATCAAAGACTGACCCGAACCTTCTCAAAACCTCCTTTTCATACACTTTCCAAGGGCAATGTTCATCAAATTTGTTACAAAATTGTTGATGCTATACCAAAGCTTTATCATAAACATGCATGGACACCAAATCAATCTTGTCATTGTCATCTACACCATCAATTTTAAAGAACTGTTTACACCTATATACCCACCCTTTTACATCCTCTCAATTGAATTTAGGAAACTCAATCTTGGAAAGTCTTCCATAACCTCTGCAATTTTTGATGTTCTATATACCACCGCTACCATTGTTCTGACTACCACCATTGTTGGTAGTGTCCTCTCAATTCTTGAGTCTGGTCACTTCATTAGACAGAACATTATGACTTACCAATAACCCAATCATTTCTTCTCTGATCCCAATCATAGTTTGCCCGATTTCATGGATTGATTCTTGTAGTGTTTCCATAGATGTAATAAGGGTAATAGAAGTTGTTTTTGTATTCACCATTTTGTACTGATATCACTACTACTCATCAACAATGACTATCAATTATGTTCTTGATTACCCAAACCAACCGCCACTGATTATAGGTTCAATACTAGAGAATTTAACCACTTATGGGCTAGTCTTGTAATCGCTACAGTTGTTTGACACTAACCAGATAGAAAAGAACAGTTGAAGTTAGTGGTGACTAACTTCGCCGGAAAAGTAACTTAATCTTGCCCGAGAAGATGATCAGAAAATGAAATCAGGCTGATACCAATTTGAGATGAGTCAAATTAGAAATCTTGTAAAGAAATGTAGTTTAACAAGAAACTATAATTGGAATTCAACAAGTATAGAAATGAACTCGAATTAACCGAATCAATGATTATGATTTGGAATATGAATTGTGAGTATACAAGTGATAGAGAATTTGTTACAAGTTGATTGAATTGAATGAAAATAAATGAAAGGTACAATATAAAGGAAATTCAGATAACATATTTTGGGCGCCAAAATCTTATATTCAAAATTTGTTATAATGACACGTGGCAACATCTGATTTGAACACGTATCACAGTATTTAAAAATTATATGTAATAACTCGAATCAAGCATATATAAGCTCGAGCTCGACTTGTTAATCATTTTGAGCTCAGTTTATGGGTCGAAATCGACTTCGAGGCTCGATAAAGCTTGGCTAAAACGAACTTAAGTCCAGTTACTCGACAAAATCTCGACTCGTTTACATCCCTAAGAGCACATGTCTCGTCTTGTGTCTTTATGTCATTGTATAGCGAAGTCATCGGATCTATTGCCTATTGGAATAATGTATGCAGCTTAATTTTTTAGTTTCTATCATATACGCTACCCGTTTTTGAAAAGAAAATTATACGGCACCCAACCATATGTTAATTTTCGTTTACACTAATTGCAGCCGTATCTAATTTATTCCTGAAAACTACAAAACGAAAATCACGAAGCCAACTATATTATACGAAAGTAATAAGAATGAAAAACTAAATGTGAAATACCAGCTATATTCATATTTTATATGCAAAATTAGGTTAAAATTGATTTAGAAGGATATAACTAAACTTTCACATGGAGTTTTCAATTCAATTTGATTTAATATGCCAGTGCTTCATGTCGTTAGATAATCATTCGACATAAACTTTGTCAAAATTAGTGCGAACGAAACAAACACATGATTAGGTAGCCTATAAATTTTATATAACAAACGAGTCACATATGTGTTAAGAACTGAAAAGTTGAGCACCTTTACGATATAGTATCCCGAACTACTTTGATACATAGTTCCGTTTTAGAGTAGATCATTCCCTTATTCGTTGCTTGTAAGCTCTAACTTTCTAGTAACCATATTTGATCTAATGCTGCAAATTAGTTTTTTATCTTTTGAAAGAAAAAAAGTACTTATGTGATGTCATTAATAAATTGGCCGGTGTGTATCCTAACAAACATTAGACATTTTATAATCTATTTCAAACCAAAGTTGTTATCCCACGCAATGAACATAATAGCAAATCTCAAAGGTGGTGTTTTTAGAGTTTCGATATATTGAAGTTCTCATATGAGCACGAGAATAAAATGATAATTTGATATTAGAGTTGAAAATTTGGCATATTAAATAGATGGGTATGCTTCATTCAGAAATTAAATGAAAATTGACAAGTGCTCATGACGTTTCATGCTTGATACTATACCCATCTAAGATTCTTTCAATTTACAGATACAAGTGGAGATGACATGTTATATACTTGTAATATTTTTTTCTGGAAATTAATTATTTATTAATAATACCGCTCATGAAATTGTTGCAAAACATCTAGATCGTTCAAGATAACTAAGTTTATTTACGTTTAATTTTCTTTTTTCTTTAACTATGACTTTTTACTTAACCGAGCCTAGTTTAGAGGATTTGTGATTATTACCATGAGGACATAAACTGAAAATAAAAATGTTAGCGAGGTCACATCATACTTGTATGCAACAACTCAGAATTGAATTTGAAACCTCTCTCGTATTATAATGATTATAATTTACAATCACAGACCTTTTACTACTATGCTAACATGAGTGGTTATTTATGTTATTTTTTTCAGCATTTTGTGATCTTTGATTGTTTTTCACTGTTCTAGCTCAGGTTTGAACTTAGGGCCTGTTTGTTATCCTCCATTTGACTTTAGGATTTGGCATGAAGATAATAAAATTTGTTTGGTAGACATACATAGGTTTTAAAATTGTCTTCACGCGTGATCATGACGCTTCTACAATCCGACCAGATTTGATAGGTTTACACCAATTACCATTTTTTGTAGGCCCACAACAATTTCTAGCCACTATTTTTTTTCTTTTTATCTTTTTGTTATATTTTAATACAATAAAAGTATTCATTCAAATCTTATTAAATTATAAAATAATTTTAAATATTATTTTCTCTCACCTACATCAAATCAAAATCCAAATCCTAATTCAAACTCAAATCCTAAACCAAATCCAAATCATAAACCCATTTACAAACCAAACGGACCCTTAATGATTCATACATTGCGAGCTAGAAGGGAATGATTTTGTGTTCATGCTCAATCTACATGTACATTGATCCAAATGATATATTCTAGTAGCCACTATAAAATTTGATACAAAAAGAGATACGGTTAATAAAAAGTTGAAATGAAATTTAAAAAGGTTCTATGACAATAGAGTTAATTACATAAATCGTCCTTGTGGTTTGGTCAAAGTTACGGATCTTGTCCCTATACTTTTTTAGCTGCTTTTCGTCGCATGGTTTACAAATCTTACGGATCTTGTGTCTCGATCGACCGGTCCCAAAAAGGACATCCTTGCAAATCTCTCTAACGTGAGGGCTAACGATCGTTATACAAACCACATGGACGATTTATGTAATTTACTCTTTAAAAAAAAAAGTTTTTTTCTTTTTAGTTTTATTATTCAAATTTTTTTTTAATTTTATTACGATTAAATTTTTTAATAATTTTTTTTTAAAAAAAAATTTAATTTTAATTTTATTATAATAAATTAAAAAAAAAACAATTTTTAATTTTATTATAATAAATTAAAAAACTATTTTTTTATTTTTTTAAAAATTTAAAAAAAAATCAAAAAAATTATAATAAAATTAAAAAAAATTATTTTAATTTTATTATAATATATTTTTTTTAAAAACTGTTTTTTCTTTGTAAAAATTAATTTTAGAAAAAAAATTAAAGTA
This sequence comes from Chrysanthemum lavandulifolium, assembly GCA_022545495.1. Lineage (NCBI taxonomy): Eukaryota > Viridiplantae > Streptophyta > Magnoliopsida > Asterales > Asteraceae > Chrysanthemum > Chrysanthemum lavandulifolium. The sequence goes on from CM040244.1 coordinate 212,535,823, forward strand.
AAATTAAAAAAACTTTTGAAAACTTTTGATTATCGCTTGGTTCTCTCATGGTTTGGCGGCTTGGAATGATGGATTTGAAGGCTTTTGATGTTCTACCTCTTGGTTGATTTCTTTTGTTTTGTGTTTCTTGCAATTTCGGTTTTGTTTTGGAACTTTTTGTTAATAAAATCTTAGCCTTCGAAAAATAATAATTACATTACCAAAGCACTTGTAAAATTTACGAGAACATTTGTTTCATGAGAAAACTTAAAAAACCTCGATTAAAGTTCAAACCGAAACATTCTCACCACTAAAGGAAAGCGAGCTTATTTCTTGATTTCAAGATGCCATGACTTCAAGATATGTACAATATCAAAAAGAAATAAAATAAAATGAGAATGTCGAAAAAATACCACGCTTTTAATAAAATTAATTTTTTAAAGAAAAACAGTTTAAAAAATATAATAAAATAAATTTTGTTTTTTTTTAATTTATTATAATAGAATTAAAATTAAATTTAAAAAAAATTATTAAAAATTTAATCGTAATAAAATTAAAATTTTTTGAATAATAAAACTAATAAGAAAAACTTTTTTAAAGTAAATTACATAAATCGTCCATGTGGTTTGTATAACGATCGTTAGCCCTCACGTTAGAGATTTGCAAGGAGATCCTTTTTGGGACCGGTCGACAGTGACAAGATCCGTAAGATTGTAAACCACATGTATTTAAACGCTAAAAAAAAGCATAGGGACAAGATCCGTAACTTTGACCAAACCACAAAGACGATTTATGTAATTAACTCATGACAATATGTATAATTGGATTAAGAAGAATGAACTTAGTAACTTAGGTAAATATATCCAATAAGAATTAGATCCCGGGTCCCCCTTCTCTAGAGAATAAATTGGAGTAAATCCATTTTTGAAATAAGATACGAAATGAATTTCCAAATCGATATGCATTATTTATTGTTTCGTAACAATTTGTTTGCCTAACAATCCTTAATAGGGCTGAGCAAAGTAGATCGAAAACTGAACTGAACAAAAAAACTGAGCCGAATTGGTCTGATCTAAACTGAACCGCCCATATTCGGTTTTATATATTTGTGATTTTCGGTTTAAGTTTGGCTCGGTTCGGTTCGAGCCAAAACAAAGAAAAACACACCTAAACCACATAAATCGAACCGAATCGAATGAACCGACACAAATTCGATAAAACCGTGTCACTTTGGTCCGGTTTTTGGTTCATATCTTTCATAAAAATCAGTTTTCAGTTTGGTTTTTAGAGAGTTAAAAGTTGTACTAAAGATTCTTAAAATTAAAATCTTACTTCTGCACAGGGGTGAACGTGGTGCGGGTTGGTGCGGTTTTTGGTAAAAATCAACCCGCATCCGCAATTGCGGTTTTTAAAGAAAGAGAATCCACATCCGCGCGGTTTTGCGTCTTCGGTTTTTGCGGTTTATGCGGTTTTGCGGGTTTTTGCGGTTTCTTGGGGCTTTTTTTTTTTTTTTTTTTTTTTTTTTTTAAATTATAATTTTGGTATATAATTATTATAGAATAAATATATTATAATGTTGCATGATATGGTAAAAACATATATACAAAATGTTGTGTATTAGTATGAAATTATAAATCAATATAATAGTAAAAATCAAATGAGATGAATAATTTTATAAACTTTGATGATAAATTCAAAGAAAAATAAAGTTATATTTACTAAAACTAAGATGATAATTTACCATTAAATAGTGTTGAAATATTTATTATAAAAATATAAACAAAAGTAATAAAAAGTTATAAATTTTAGTGTGTTATTCTAAATAATAAAAAAATATATATGAATATAACATAGTGGTGCGGTGCGGTTATTTTGGTGTGGTTTTTCGGTCAAAACCCAACCCGCACCGCAAAATGCGGTTTTTCTATTTCCAAGAACCGCACCGTCGGTTTTTGTTGTGGATCGGTTTTTGCGGTGCGGATTTTGCGGTTTTTTTGCGGATTGCGGATTGCGGTGCGGTTTCTGCTCACCCCTTGTGCATATGATTTAGATGATGTAGAAAGTGGAATATAAAGAAGGGTATATTTGTCAAAGTGTTTATAGAATGAAGAATCCCAACCAAGTTGGAGTGGGAATCTTACATGGATGTTGGATTCCATCTGGGAGAGAAGATGTTGGAGATCTACTAACCCCATTTGCCATGTACCCCCGCATTGCTCCTTATTTGTGGGTTTTTCTTATCAGAAGAACCAAAAAGATGTATGAAATTTGCTACAAATTGCATATCAAAAATCAAAATTGGACTAACATGAACTTGATTTTGAAGCTCATAAAATGATTTCTCTAACGACATAGAGACACACATCTTACCTTACCCACACTTTTGAGATGTTTAATGGCATATTCCGAGTTTTCAGACAGTCGTTTGTAAGGCCATCCGGAGTGGTGGTGACATGCATATGGTGACATGCATGGTCACGCGCAACAACCAAAACGCAAAACACATATCACGGCCGATTTGCATTTCTTTGGTGACCGGCTCACCATGGTGAGCATGTTATTTTTGTGGGTCTCACTTTTTTGTTTTAATAATTTTTATTTGGATTGTGAGTGCGTATGAGGTATATTTGTATAAAGTGTATATTTTAATGAAAGGTAAGGGGAAGGTGAACCGGTGAAAGGTGAGAAAGAGTGACCGGAAGTGAGAGAAGTGTGAAACCTGAGATGGCGCTGATGTGGATAGCGAGGAGTGGTGAGTAGGTGTAGAGGCAGATCCATGTATAATTAAGCGGTTCCCGGGAACCACCTTGGACGACGAAAACTTTTAAAAGTGATATAGAATTTTTTTTAAAAACCACCTTAGAAATTATTTTTGGAACTACTTTAGAATCTTTTTTTGACTTTTAGTATAAACTATTGTTAGCCCAAATCTCAAATAGCACAAAAAAATTAGTTCATTTTACAATTAATAATTAACTTTAAAGAAGGACATAAATAATCCATTAATCGGCAGTGGAGGGAATTAAAGAAACGAAATTGGATAGTCGAATCACTTCATCCAAAAATCCATATGCAAACTATTTATGTGTAGTTAATTTATTCAATGTATTTTTTATGAATAATTAAAGGGTAAAGAATGTTATGTAATTGTTAGTACATTATCTAGATTTTAGGGTTTGTTGTTTAGGGGTTAAGATGTTTTGAATCATGTGATTGTTGATTAAAAGTTTGAATTTTGTAATTTGTTTTAGTTACAATGTTGTAGTTCTTAACCAAAAAAAGAGCATCTAGTTCATTGTTTTATTATCTCATCTTGTTAAATTGGACCCGATCCGACCCGAAAATTTGACCGGTTGATTGTCTGACCGATTACTATTTTTAACTAGACCAAATCAAGAAATCACTTTAAATTTTCGGCTAGATCCGCCACTGAATATGTGACCACTCCCTTTAACGTAAGCCCCGTTACTCTGTTTATATGATATGTTATGCTAATTTATCATTAGAGATATCCCTTTATACATTCCGGTTGCATACGTCATATGTAATTGTTATTCAATACTTATGATTAGGTCACTATTTACATTATTTAAAAACAAGTTAAGTTGTTGTCAATGGTCACAGACGAGTGCATTCCAAATATATACCTTACCTAAGCCGATAATGACACTTTGATAATCCAAGTGGAGCCAATGATGCGATCTTAGTGGCATCAATTTCATGCCCAACCTCCCCTAAACATTCTTAAAAAATGTCAAAATGCTTATAATTTGGTCCCAAGTATAAGAATCATAATCTAGAGCATAAGATGCTGTAAAACATATCTTCAATAGAATGATACTTCACATTTTACACACATTAATAGTTTTGTTCCAGGTTAATTTTCAAATTTTCTTCAATGGAATATTAACCTAAACATAGAAAGCTTAAAAATTAGGGAATATTACCATGTGCATAATTAAGGACACGTGTTGTTATTTAATTGGTCCGTTGTGGGGTGACGACGACCTAAGTTGTTGGATATTTTCAAAAACTTTGGGTTAAAATATGTTATTTTAAAGTATGACGTTGTGTTAGTAGTTAATCAAATGGTTACACATACTTATCCACTAAAAGACTATTATTGCACCATCGTGACAATTTTTAATTGATTTGCGTAGAACGTAACTGGTAACTTTAGTACTGACATCATATTGTTTTTGGAATGATACAAGATATATATGTTAACAGAAGAACAAATTATTAAGGCTATTGCATAACATAGTTGGTTAAGGATGATGATTCTGTTGGACCTACTAAGTTTCTATACTAATTAGATCCTCGTTGTCGAATTTCATTGTGCTACTACTTGCTTGATATGGTATGGATTCGAATAGCTCTTCGACTCTAGGTTTTAAACACTAACGGGTGTTTAAGCTATGACCACGAAATCGAGACACATATCACTTTATACTTTCTTAGCATGATATTGAAATTCCTAAGCAAGTGAGAAAGAAAAGCGCATGGCATCAACGAACATCATAGATCGATTGATTGATTGACAAAGACTCTATAGGTTGTGTTTTAAGTAACAAAGTGATCTTAATATACGAGTAGTTTGTATGTATTTTTTTTTGACTTGGTAATTTGTATTTTGTGTTATAATATTTAGATCTATATTTATAACCAAAAGAGGATACTAGAATGCATTAACATATGCGTAATGTGTTTAGAACAAAATCGTAAGTATGCATTAACTTTTTTCATTTCTTGAAACAAGAATGCAATGTAAAGATATATTTATGAGATATGATAGTATTTATTCATAACAAAACTCTTCCAACTCAATTTCTTAGCTACAAAAAAATTAAGACCATATCACTTGACATCTTTAATCTTTCTATATTTTTTCTTCTCTTGACTTATACAACAAATATGAATCATAATTACATTCTTATCAACCATATTCTACACGAAATAAATAATGCCGTGTATATCTTTTTTGAGTTTTTCTTCTATCTTTTTTCTACACGGAATAAATAATGCCTTGTATTCTACACGAAATAAATAATGCGATCTTAGTGGCATCAAAGAAACAAGACCATAGCACTTGGCATCTTTAATCTTTCTATCTTTAATGTGAGTTTTGTAACGCAAACACCTACAAATGTTCACTTGTGAATAACATTGATCAATATTACATTCTTATCAACCATATTCTACACGAAAGAAAAAAGGTTTTATAAATTTTTGTCATGCATCTCTTATCTCTTTGTTATCAGGCAATGTCCTGATATAGTTAGGCTAAGACGCTTGTTGGCAAATGTTGAAGTAAAAGTTTGTGCCTTACTAAAAATAAATGAATGTTCTTTCGGATAGTATGAAGCATTGTCCTTCATTCACCTACGTAAGGAAGAAACACACGTTAGTTTCGTTTTGGATTTTACCCCAATACCAAGTTCAGACGTGAGAATATATATATTACCGAAAGGCACATCAACAAATTGTATTAAATGCTTTGTGGAACCTTGGTTGAGTCATAAATGAGGTGGGGGTATTTATAATACCTCAACCTCGGTACCCACAGTGCATGGAGAAAGAGCATCACCGAGCTATACCTAGTCTAGGTACTAGGTGTCAGACCATGTGTGACACAATTTCGCGAAATCCGGGACGGATGAAGTAGTCTGCTCCATACAATGATCCATTGGGTAAAAGCCGATATCCGGATAAAATGAGTGTTCTTCTTTTGTTCCTGTTATCGTGCCTTTCGACAGAGCCTTTCAACAATGTTCCTTGTTTGCCGTTCGGCCATATACGCCAACATGTCCTCGTAATATCTTATTATTAGTAGTACTAATGATGTGATACTTAAATTTTTCAACACTTCATTTTTTATTTTTACCTGAGCATCTGACCTGTTGGGCCTTATTGGGTTTGCCGTTATGTACAACACGACAAAAACCATAATTACTTAGGGGTTAAAAGACGCCGTCTTTTTACATCGATATTTGAGATCATGACACGTGCCTATCTTTATATCATCATGTGGTCATTATTGTGCCATGTCAATGTCTGACCCGACGCGACGTTTCACACTTTCCATCTTCTCCCTATAAATAGTCCTATTTCTCTCATTTTTTACCACTGTTGTTCTTCTTTCTACCATTCTCTCCAAAAGATCTTGCGATAGTTGCCTTTCGTCCTTTCAGGTACGTCTTAGTTTTTTCTTCTATTTTCATTTAGGCTATATCTATTCCTTTTGGTGTTCACAATGTCCGAAGAGCACATCCTAGAAGATGTAGAGGAGGCCGTGGGGGAAGAAATGGTAGAAGTAGTAAAACCTAAGTTTGGCGTACATATATATCAATCGAAGATGGAAGAAGCTGATTTGACTTGGGTTGTAGAGCACTTTAGTGTGCCGGTAGAATTGAATCATAGGTTGCCTGAACCAGCTTCCGGAAGACGCCATCGGGTTGTATTTTGAATACTTTGGGGGGGGGGGGGGGCTTAGAGTACTTTTTTCTTCTTTTCTTTTAAGCGTTATTAGACATTACAAAGTACATATCTCTCAGTTAGTTCCCTTGGGCTTAAATAGAACAACCCTTTTTGAAGTGTATTGCCGAAGCTTACATATTATCCTAACCGCCCCTTTCTTCCGTGACATTTATAAACTAAGCAAGCAAGGCCATTAATTTTCCAAACATGGATATCGGCTCATTCAACATATAATAAGGGCTATAGTTTTAAACTCCCTTTGAAGTTTGGGAGACATGCTACTTCATTGTGACAATTATATTGAGCATTTCATGCCTCCAATTCCTCATTAAGAGCATTAGGAACAGGAACAGGAGCAGGAGTCATAGGTTGTTCCAAAACATTGAGTTTCTTTTCAACGCTTAGGACAATCCTAAGTTGACGAACCAATCATTAAAGTTTTGGCCAGAAGGTTTTTCTCTTTCTAGCATCGAACAGAAAGCCGATTGTTCATGTTTTGTGCAGGATTCATCTACAAAATAGATAAAAGTTCAAAATTAATAGTATTTTAAGAGTAAAAGGCAATTGCAAGTGTTCTTACAATTGGGTGGCAAAACGTATTTTTCAAAGGGTATATTTTATTTTACAAATAATGTTTATATCAAATATGTGCGAATAAGCATACATACATTTTCGTGCCATAGGTTTTAATAAAAAACATTTACTCAATTAAGTTATTTATTATTCGTGTGTCTAGATGTCACTTATATTTAATGTACATAAACTATAAGGAGATTGAACTTTAAAATTGACGATTCAACATGTTTTCAAAGTTAAAGTAGTGCACCTTTTATAGTGGTATTGGTAAAACCAATTAAAGAAATACCAACCACTATGTCATACTACTCTATGAGTATAAGACCCAAGTTCTTTCGATAATTGCCTCATATGACGAAGCATGTAGTGGCGCGTGGATTTAAGATCAATCAATCTAAAGACTATTTTGTCACAACTATTCACTTGCATGAACTCGCACCGATGCGTCATGCCTTGCAGGTCGATTGGTTGAAACAAAAAATAAAACGTTGGCGAGAAAAGATGTAAGAATTTAATTTAGAAACATATTAAAGTTTATTAAACATATTAAAGGAAGTTATATCCTGATAGCTTCGAGTATATTTTTCACACCCTTAACAACTTGCTAGAGTCATGTTTAAGTAAACCATCTTGTTCATAGTTATTAGTCATTTTTTTTTTAATTTTTTTAATCCAAAAAAACCCTTTGCCTTTACATGAGTCAATACTAAAAATTAAAAGCAATTATAAACAACTAAAATAATTATAACAATTATCGTAACAATTAATAACATGCAAACAAAGCGTACGACAACCTAATAATAGCCAACTAAGGTCAATATGTATATACTCCCACTCGGTTTTCGAGCTAGGTAACAAGTGAACCACATACATCGGTAAAATCAATCACGTAAGCCTTACAAAAGTATATACCACATATCACATAAAAGTTGTTAAATAATTCCAGTCGACTTCAGGCCCCGACCAGACAAGGAAGGAGTTTTCCCCAACCTTAGCAGTAAACTACAAAGTTGTAGCCTACTGAGGCGTGGATATACTATAAAATTTTCAGATTTTTTCGACTTACAAAGAATTAATAACGAATTTGTTTAGTAACTGGATATCATGCAATCAACAGCTAAAACAATTTAATTAGTCATGTGTATTCAAGATTAAACTCATCAGATTTTCATGTAAAACAACTAACAATTAATCAAGATCAATATATCAAGAACCATTATCCATGAGAAAACATGCACGTGATCATCATGGATATCAAACTAACACTTAATCGTGGCAAGCAAGTCAAATAACGTCATATAAATTAATTAATCATACATTATAAGCACATACAATTGCATACGACCTAGGGTTTTTCTATTATTAATTTTAACGATCATCAAGATCGAATCTTTTTTCAATAAAATCACCCAGAGGGCTTAATAAAATTAATTAACAAGAAAAACATGTAAATCTATCAAATTAAGGTCCAATTTTACGTTTTAAATAATTAATAACACTATTTAAAAGCTCGTGATGCTACTGTTGGAATTTAAGCATGTTATACATGTAATATAAACATAAATCACACGAGTAACTTAATGGAAGACAAGATCAAATAGTGCAAATTAATTAACCTAATTAATATACCTTGTTTACCTTTCCTTGTGATGGATTAATTGAAGAAACAAAATCAAGAACCCTTATTTAGGGTTTATGTTAATTGACCAAAGATAAAACACCAAGAAGATTCAAAAGGGTTGAATCCTCTATGGTTTCATAGACAACACGTTTAACTAGCAATGCAATTAGAATGCTAGTTCTTGATATTGAAAACAAACCGATCACTTTTGTTCAAAGACCAAAATCGAAAAATCTAGCTTTTAGAAGTGGTGTTCGATCGGTTTGAAGGGAGAGAGAGAATTTCGTGAAATAATAATTAATATACTACTTTAATATATTAATTCTATTAAGGGAAAATTAGTCAAATATACCGCGCGCCCTGATGCATATCACTTTATGGACCACGCCCTTTTAAAATTCGAAAATGGACAAGTTGCCCTCCACTTTTTTTTACCCAACCAGGGGCTGCCATGTGTCCGACAACTTATGACACAAGTACGTATTTTTCAAGTATATGTCATGTATTGTTTTTTGGGCAACTTGTATTGTTTTTTGGGCAACTTTATATTTTTGGGCAACTTGTATTTATACACAAGGATAATTTTGTCATTTTACATTTTCAATTAAAAAAAATCACAGACTCACACTAATCAGACTCACACTAATCAGACTCACACCGCTATATTTTTGTACCCACCTTAAACATTTTCATTACTCCCGCTCAAAACTTTTCCCAAAAATCAAATTCACATTTTCATTATTCCCCAATCCCCACTCCCTCCATTTGTCTTCTACCTCACATAACCACTCTTATTATCTCTCCATATTGTCATCAATTAAGCCAAATCCAGTTTCTGTAATCTACCCTTGCTAGTCACAACACAGTCATCAGTATCCTTGCAAATCACATACCCCTCGCGATTCACCATCTCAAATTATCCACAAATCAGGTACTTTAATTCGTTATATGTTCAGTTTTGGTGTATTAATGACTCAGTTTCGTGTTTGGTAGATTTTTATTACTTGGAATCGTGGTTCATATAAACGGATTTTGGGATCCATTGTGATTTTAATTCGTTAATTTTGTCTATTGATTGTACTTCTAATTTGATGTTTTAGGTCACTAATGAAGATTTTGTTTGTTATTATGTTTGCCACCCATGTGATTGAGACTAAAACAATTCGTCTTGTTTTTAATTGAAACAAAAAATGCGAAATGTTACGGCAAAAAATTATATATTGCCACTACCTGTAAGTTTTATCTAATATTAAACAATTCGTCTTGTTTTTAATTGAAACAAAAAATGAGTAGCGACTGCCGGACCAATTTAGTTGTTGGGTCTAAAACACCGATAATTTTACCACATTAACTAAATAAAGTAACCATCTTAGAGTTGGTCTTGGGTCCGTCACTGAGTCCGAGTAGTTAAATTAGCAGTCTCTTGTTAACTTTGTATAGGTTAGAATGTGGGTAAAAAAAATTGTGCCACACATAAGTACAATTTCTGGATCCGCCAGTTGAGCTTTAGAAGCACTAGACAAATTGGGTGCTTGTCGCCATGTTACGCGACCAAACATGGAAACCACTGCTAGTTTTAATTGCTTCCTTCGCTAGGCTTTCGAAACCATCGCTAGTGGTATCGATACCGCTAGTGGTATCGGGTACCACTGCTAGTGGTATCGGTACCACTGCTAGTGGATTGAATACCTATACTAACTAGTTTTAGTTATATGCTGATACGCAGATATTGTGTACTTAATATGATCGAGTTGATTGTTCGTGTATTATTCTAGTCTTAGCTAGGCTTAAGTTTCGTGTTAGGTAATGAGTTTTGTCATCATAATTGACGCCGATTTTCAATTAATATGGAATTGATTAAGGGACAAGTATATCTACTTTAGTGAACATATAGTAATTAGTAGAAGTTTTGGCTTAAGGTGCATCACACATTGTATCAATGATGAGATAACTTCGACAACATGATAATAGTGCCAGTCATAGCTAAAACCGTTCACGTGTATCTTCATATTGCTGTCTGATATGCTTTCGTATTCACGATACTTCACCATGGAATAAGTAGTACTCAATATATAAGTACTCAGTTTTTTTATACTTACGTTTTGTGATTTTTGTGATTTGATTTGTACAAATTGGTTAAGATTCATTTGTTAGTGTGGAGCTGTCGAATAATTGAACGGTCTGTTTTCTATTAGGAAAAAAGACTTAAAGTGAGACTAATACTCGACCATGAAGTTTGGAAAGGAGTTTAAGAAAGAAAAGGTACCCGAATGGATCGAAGCCTATGTGGACTATAATGGACTAAAGAGAGTATTACAAGAGCTCCGAGAATTCAAACAAAGCAAAGGCCCTTCAACACCAGCGAGAACTTCACAGCAGAAGTCATCATTACTCAGACCCTTTAGTGGCCTTGACGTGAGCGAGGGATTAATTTGAGCGGGGGTCAGAAGCAGAGGATACAGATTGCGCGAGTTCTTTATCAAGATGCTGATATATATCTTTTTGATGATTCGTTTAGCGCTGTTGATGCTCATACAGGAAGTCATTTGTTCAAAGTAAGTGGTTTTTATTGGTGCTTACAGTTTATTTAAGTTTTGATATATATTTGAATACGCTTTTGGTTTATGATCGAAAGGAATGCATGTTGCAATTTGTAAACTCTAAGACTGTGATTTACATCACCCAATACCGAAGGATCCATCATCTTCCATGGGGCAAATAGGCTGCTGAGATTCGTGATCCGCGTAAAGGGGCTTGTGTTTGGCTTGGAATTTTTAACACAACTGAAGAAGCTGCTAAAGCTTATGATGCGGCGACTATAATCACAAGGTTTGTTTATTTTGCTATTTTGTCAAACGTTCAAGCAAATGGGCACTTTGGGTAACATGTCGGGTTACATTGAGATACTTTGTGCCTTAAACTCTTATTAAAAATAGTGTGTGTATCACGTTTTGATGGTTTTATATCAAGCCAGTTGTTTGAAATATAGTGCAACCCGAATCGACCCGTTCATGTTCTGTCAGTCTGATTTTTTTCATTGTGTGTTAAAAAATGGCTGGTAAATTAAAAAACATCAAGGTTCACACACGGAAGTCACAACATGCTGTAAAAGAGTCGAGAAGTATCTACTCATGTGACTGCAAACGTCCCAACATGACTGGCCCACTGAAGCAGATCACTCTTACCGTTTCTTACCTGATATTCTAAGTGACTAGAAGTAGTCATATTATGTGTTCTTGGATAATGTTCATGTTATTAGTTGTTTCTGAGTTTACAAAGACTAAAGTAAAACCCCGCTATGTACTTTGTGTATATTCTATAACTATCCAGTTTTTTCATGGTTTCACATTTTCTGCTATATGTTATGGTAGGTTGATTATATGATTTAAGCGGAACCCAAGACAACAAAACGGGAGGAATATATGCGGGGGGTGATGCATCTTCAGAATTAGGTATGCTTCATTTAGAAGAATGTAGGTTGTCGGTTATTGGACAGACACATTTGTAGTTTATGTCATTAGGAGCATAGAATTGTGACTATTTGACATCAACTTACCAAGTGTATTATTAGTTTGGCGCATAGAAAATGTAGGAATGTAGGATTTGGCCAGGACCCATATTAAATTGTTCTAAAACTCATTTATTTGACGCCTTTACTCACTTGTCTTAATATGAGGTCAAAGATGTGATCTACAACTGTTCGTTTAGTAATTTTTCTAGCCACATATTATGAATAAAATTGAGTGCAATATCTGTACCTTATGGAAAATCAGAGTGTGTATTGACATGGCGATAACAAAGCACCACAAGAAACTATGTTCTTGTTTCTGGCTAAATTTGATGAATCAGCCTTATCTCAGGCATGACTTCGTAAAGAATCGTAAGTATCAACTATAGTTGGTCTTCACTAAGAATTTCCTTTAAAGCTCTCCTTTTTTGCTGTGAATCTACTTGGCATGTACTAGCATACCATATAAGTTTATTTGCTCTTTGGACCGCTTGCTTGATGAGGGTATAATGATATGTAAATGTGAAATATAGTTGCAGATCTTATGGTGATTAGAATTCTAGATTAAGAGACGACACCGATTTTATGTTTATTACGACTTAAAGCTTTTCTTCTATGTATGCTTATCAACACTACGGTTTCTATGAAGCCTTATGTTTGTGAATTATGACATGCGCAGTTTGATCAAGGGCTAGCTGTTGACGTGGATGATCGAAACTACTCTTCCGGAGCTTCAAGTGCAAGGGTCTAGGCATGGAATCTAACACAAACAAGACATGGCGCCCTGGTTGCCCAACTTCCCATAGCTTCTAATGGAATCAAGAAATGACTCTTATCTACAAACAAAATCCCCACAACCGACCATGGTTAATGCATTCGATCCCATACTTGATGCTATACCGGTCTCAAATCAACCCAACAACATTGCTTATTTGGTAACAAGATTGACTCACCGGTTGAACCTAAACATGAACAACACATGATGCGACCATTCTTTGATGAGTGGTCAAGCCCGTGAACAATGGTCCGATCTTGATGTTGATAGCAAGAACTCCTTTTCAACAACGCAACTATCTATGTCAATCGCTTCGAGTATTCGGAGGAAACGAATGCTCCCCAAATGGTATGTTAAGTGTAATCACCGCTAATTAGCATTTATGTGTGTGGTTTATACAAGTATAGAAAATAAACCGAACCATTGTTGTCTTGTGCGGATGCGTAAGAATGGACACTTTAGTGTTGAAAGATTGTGCCAAAGATGGTGTGTGTGTCGATTATGTTGTATGATCTTGAAATTACATCGATTATGTAAGTTTTGGATGTTGTTGTCATGTTGATCGTTATTGTCTGCTTGGTTACGTAAAATGGAGCTTCTTCCTGTGAATGATTTGGATGAAGCATTACACAATTTCATAAACAAGGATGACAGGATGGCTTTCCATTCGTGTGAATGATGTTGAAGATATAATTGTCAAAGTCGAGAACTGCTTAGAGGCAAGAAGCTTAACTCTTATACTTGTGGTATATCTGTAACTCATAATTAACCTATGGTATGTGTAGGCACGTGTCAAGGAAAGTTCCAAGTCTAAAGAAGACCAACCATTTACTTCTAGTGCTCAGACCATGGAGGTAGTATCTTCTAACTTTTCTCGCCTTTATGCCTAGTTTTATTTGGTGACTCGATCGCTACAAATGGGCATTTTCTATATGCGTAATATAAACAAAGCTCCTAGGGAATTGAAGTGCATCTTCTTTTAGTGACGATGAGGATGCCACAAAATTAATCGGTACAATGTCTCTCGCTAGAGGCGTAAAAGGATCACTTCAACAATTTACGTTGTCTGCTCGTGAAGTTTCTGAAATTGGAAAGACTTCAAGAGGAAGGGGAAGAGAACGAGGTAGAGGATCGAGTAGTTTGAATTAGACGACTCTTGATGCATCTACAATGTTCCGTCATTCAGAAAGGTCTGCTAATCTTACTCGTGAAGATGAATAGCTTAGTTGTGGAGACCATTGACGGCTTGATTTCCTATAGAGTACTCTAGGAAAACTTACCTTCAGCTTGTTGATGAGGTAGCTTGTAAACTGATGAGTTTATACAATGGTTGAATTGTATATGATATTTTTGTGGTAAATTTAAATAGGCACCTATCCTATCAAGGATCGTAAATAAGATGCAACATATCTGTAATTCTAGATTATTACTCCGTATTACAAGTACGGATATCCATGATACAATTTAGGTTTCTATTTAAACATCCTGAATTCAATATTTTATAACACTGTGACCTTCATAACAAGCATGTAATATGTAAACTATGGGATGAGTTACAACCAATAATTATATGTTCGGCGAAAACAGTTGCAATAACACATAGATTTTCTTTGGCATAAAGGTGATGCATTCTAATATGGTAACCTACCATGAGAAATGTGACGTGCTGAGTAATTCCCTCGATCACCTCTATTCCTCGCCCCGCATCCTGTGTTTAACATCTCACAAGTGCGAGGTCACCATTGTACACACCAAGTTAATAAACTTATAAAATGTGTTGCATCATTTAAAAACTCAATGACTTGTGGTACATGAATTTTACAACCCGTATTACACGTTCAATTACAAGGACTATACCATCTTATAAATCTCATGAACCATGCTTGACGAGTCATGTTGTTCTGACCGATGGATTGACCAAACGATGGGCGGAAAAGGGTTGCAGTCATCCCTGCTCCTATGGAGGCAGAAACTAGTGACGAACAACACCTAACCGTAACATAATACACCCTTTGCCCAAGAACTTTGGCCCATTCTTTGTGTTTAGCATCAACATCAACGTCATCTACTTTGTTAGATTTTGTGATGTCACGAAAAAATTGATAACTTTCAATCCCAACTTGAACCAGCCATGGTGCTGCATATCCTAAAAATTGCCCTGCTCACCCAAAACAATGTTTGTTTATTAGCCTGTAACATTATTAGAGTGATCAACTTTTTTAAGACATTTGGTTAAGTAGGAAAAAAAACTAACCTCGAATGTTATTCTCGCAAAACGAACAAAGTAGATATAGAATGGCATCCCCTATTGGCCTTGCATGACGGCAGATCGTGGGACGCCTAGCACGAACAAAATAATATAAGCAATTAAATTTTAAATTATAACTATTGTTGTATATCAGATTGTATGAAGATAACATGTAGCAGTCAAGGAAGAGTGTGTACCTTTAATAAGCTTCCATGCAACACGCTTTGAAAAATAGTGAACAACAAGTCATTCTAATACACGTCGAGTAGTAACAACACTAGTCTAAGATATACAATGTATCAACCTAGTGCTCAACATTAAATTCTACACAAAATACTTTTAAAATTCAATAACACAATATTGTACTTACTTCAAGAAAGACTTGCTTTACTGTCATCTTAAAAGGTTCAACATAGTCCACATCTTGATGCTCATCCACCAAGTCATGTAAAGAAGCATTAGCAGAGTCTTCTAGATTAGATTGCAAAAGAGGCATATAGAACAATAAGAAACACCTCAATGATGTCAATGCAAATGGTCTCAACTGAAAAGCTGAGAATAATGGCTTTAGCTCAATGTCATATTCTTTAGTATCACGTCGAAAGATGGCTTCAGATGCAGGCCATAAACTAGTAAAGTAATCTTCTTTTAAAAGAGGAGTGGTAGTAAGCGCGTCAAAATAAGCAACTCTTCTTCCACCAAATCTGTTTCATCGAAACGATGAATTATTAGTAGTACATTATAATGACAAAAAAAAGTTAACTAAAATTTACCCGTATAAAGACCTTGTTGCAAAAGGTGTATCGGCGGTCGATACACGGCGGTGAGGTGGCAAAGAATGGTGGCGGAGTATAAACTAGCTGAATGTATGGTTTGACCATTAACACTTGATTTTTTTCTCGTTAGATCCATTAGCAAACTTATTCCCGCCATTCTATTGTCAAATGGAATGTGATTGAATATAATCAATAAGTTTTTGAAATCAAACGAATACAGCATAAGTGGTACCTGAAACCCATCGTGGCTGCAACCATATGGCTACCCCGCCAACATACGGGCTTCGGCAAGCTACACTTAGCTAGGCAAAGAAAGCTGACCCGGTTCTCAATAAGCAAACCCACCACCTGTAAACGTCTGAAACTGACTATACATGCTGAAATTTTGATTCCATATGTTGTAAGGAACATTTTCAAAACCATAGCTTAGGTTTGCAAGCAACAAACACCGTTGCCACACATGGTCCATGGCTGCAACCATCAAAAACTTTGACCACCTCTCCGAAACTGATTTTGTTTAGGTTTCTGTTATGACCACACCTCGCACATCATACTGCTAAATCAAGATCTAAGAATACCAAAAGATTGCAAAACAAACCCAGCAAAGGCCCAGAATACAAAATCCATGTGGTACCTATAGTGTCAGACAACGTGCCACCAAGGATAATTCAAAGGCCAATTCACAACATCATACTTCTGACACTTGTGATGTTTTGAAGTTATCATGTAATTGAAGGTAAAAATCTACAATTAACAAACAATTAAGCAGGTAAATAATTTTGACACACAATCGATTGCACATTAACAATTTACAATTGAGCATTTAAAAACCCAAATCAATATAAAGTATTGATTAACTTACATAGTAACGTATAGGATGAGGTTTTCTGTGTTCAAGATCATGGATATCACTACAACAATTAGCCAAACCAAAAACCCCAAATTGGAACCCTAAATCGAATTGTAGATTCAAACTGAAACTTGAATTTGTGTAGAGGAGGCTTTAATGGAGGTGTGTGTGTTTGAATGAAGATATGAGAGGAAGAAGTAGTGGTATGAAAAATATGTATTGGGAAAGAAGTGGTACACATTTGTACCCAATCTTTAGTATATAGAATATTTTATTTATGTTATGTAAAATGACCAAAAAATCATTTTTAAAAAATACGGTTGCCCAGCGCTTTTTTGTTGCCCAAAAAAAATACCTTACACATACGGGACACTTGCCGCACTGTGGTTGAGTTGCCCAATAACAGCGGTTGCCCTCGGTCTAGTTTCAAATTATTTATAAAAGTGGTCTAGAAAGGGATATGCACTGTATGCATGGTCTATTTGACTAATTTTCCTTTTTAATTATGACCCCATACGTTCACACTTTTTTCGGACATACATTTAATCGGGATATGAAAATATCCCAACATTTCTCTCCTTTGTTCTTTTGTTGTTTTTTTTGCCTTTCTGTTTTGTTTGCTTATATGCTAGCTTTAGTATTGCCTTCAGGTCTTTAATATGTGAGTGTTTTTTTCTACTTTTGTGCCCTTGCCTGATTGCTTCTTGCTTTTATGCTCTTTTGTGTTTGCTTTTGTTTGTTTATTATTTTGCCCCTTCCCTCTCTTGCGTTTTCTTTTGCCTTTTGTCCTTGTGTATGTGTTTTTCTTGATTTATGCTTTTTTAGACCTTTTTTCTATGGTATATATATATATATATATATATATATATATATATATATATATATATATATATATATATATATATATATATATATATATTTAATTATTATTTTTAAATGGTTTTGTCTATGGTCGGTTTGCTTGCTTGTTGTCGTATGTATTTTGCGTTTCCATTGTACTTGCTTTTGCACTTTCACGCTCTTTTTTCTTAAACTCTTCAAATGTACATTTACACACTATTACACTCGCTGGAGGTCCATCTGGAAGTTGGCTCTCTAGTGTTGGGTTTGTCCTGATGATAGGGACATGATCTATCTACGTCTTACCTCCCTCTTACCTTGATCCAGCGAGATTGGGTTTTGTTGTTGTTGTTATAGGAGATGAGGCCAAAAGATTGCGGCGGGTATCGAAAAAATCAAAGATGAGATCCAATCAAGACATTTTGGCTCAAATTAGTATTTTCGTATCATAGTTTTTATTATTTTTCGTATCATAGTTTTTAATATTTGTCGTATTTGTATGCTAATTTTAATATTTGTAGTATCGCATTTTTTAGTTTTTATGTATGAGGAGAGTTATTTTACATACCAAACTTTTCTTACATACAAATGGGCTAATCTCCACCATCCATTTAAAAAGAAATCAATGGCTTAGATTAAAAACATTTTATTATTTCACATATTTTTTATAATTTAAATATCTCTTAAACCGTTAATCGTTAAGTGAAAATATTTACACCATCACAAGAAGATTTAATTATCTTTCTATAGACGGGCACTTTGATATACTTTCGAAAAAAGAAAAAAAAAATGTTTTTTCCACGTTTTTTCGTCTTTTTTTTTCGTTTTTCTTCGAAACTCGAATTTGCATGAAATATCATATATGATTTAACACTAATTTGAAGATCACATGTGATATTAGTGTTAAATCACATATGATATGTAATATCATATGTGATACTAGTGTTAAATCATATATGATAAATCACATATGATATACATATCATATATGATTTAACACTAATATCACATGTAGTATTCAAATTAGTGTTAAATCATATATGATATTTTAATACAAATTTCAGTATCGTAAAAAAACGAAAAAACTTAAAAAAAACGTGAAAAATACGAGAAAAAAAATTTTGTCGAAAGTATATCAAAGTGTCTATCTATAGAAAGATAATTAAATGTTCGTCGTAATGATATTTTCTTTTTCGCTTAACGATTAACGGTTTGAAAGTTATTAATTTTTTAAAAAAGATGATGAAAGTGGGTTTTTTAAATTGTTTGAGATTAATCTCATCAATTAGATCAAATAAAAATGGATGGTGAAGATTCATCCCTTGGTATGTAAATAATCTTTTGTCCTCAAATTATCTTAAATATTTATGTATATATAATTCGTATCGTTTTTTAATATATTGTATCTGAATTTAATTTTATATTAATATACATCTTCATATCAATCGAACAAATGCAATAGCTTAAAAAAATTATATAAAAATTACCTTCTACTATACAACTCATGATGTTTGTAATCATGTTTATTGAAGCAACAAAACTATCAATAAAAGAAAATATGCATGAAAATCTAACACAGCGAAAAGAACAAATAAACTGCTAGGCCCAAGACAGTTAAAGCCAATTGAGGAAGAGAAGCTGTGTGCAGGCTCTCGTTGTTGCCATCGTCATCATCGTCGTAGAGTACACCAATCTTACTACTGACACCATATCCTCCACGACTTCCTCCAAGGTTATCAACGAATATAATATAATTGGCGCCTGAACTAGACTTGTTAATACTCACTAGATTGGATAGCAAATCAACTTCGGATTCAGATTCAAGATTAGGTTTACGATCCAAGGACGCATCAAGATTGTTAACTAGGTTAAACAATACGAAAATCAACATCAAGTTGTTCATCTTCATCTTCTTCTTTGAGATACGGCGCTTTATAAAGCAAACAAAAAAACAAAAGAAAATTGATCGGTTGAGGTTATGAAGTATGAACAATAAGATTAATTAATTTACGGTGGCAAGGTGCTTATATAGGAAATCGGATCCGTATCACTAATAAGGAATGATTTAAGACGGTGTTTAGTTTCTTTATTCCCATGTGTTTATCTAGTATATGGAAACTTAATTATTATTTTGGCACACATGATAAAAAGAAAGAACCATAATCGTGTTTGAATTTGAATAACAAGACAACATGCATTACATGTCAAATTCTATCATATAAATCAAACAAATGCCAAGAATTAGGAATTAATTCCAGATCAACCAACTTTTAGTTTTAGATTTAGGATCATTTGAGGATAAAAGCTTTTTTACAGGGATCAATCTTCACCCTCCATTTTTATTAGATCTAATGGATATATTAGATTAATCATAACAATTTAAAAAACTCACTTTCATCTTTTTTTTTTCAAATATAAATATATTTCAAACCGTTAATCGTCAAGCGAAAAAAAAAATATACCATTACGACAAGCATTTAATTATCTTTCTATAGATAGGTACTTTGATATACTTTCGACAAAAATTTTTTTTTCCGTGTTTTTCACCTTTTTTTTAAAGTTTTTTTACGTTACTGAAATTTGCATGAAAAAAATCATATATGATTTAACACTAATTTGAATAACACGTGTGATATTAGTGTTAAATCATATATGATATGTATATCATATGTGATTTATCATATATGATTTAACACTAGTGTCACATATAATATTACATATCATATGTGATTTAACACTAATATCATATGTGATTTTCAAATTAGTATTAAATCATATATGATATTTAATGCAAATTCCAGTTTCGAAGAAAAACGAAAAAAAAAGACGAAAAAACGTGAAAAAACGTTGTTTTTCTTTTTTCGAAAGTATATATCAAAGTGCCCGTCTATAGAAAGATAATTAAATGTTCGTCGCGATGGTGTAATTATTTTTGCTTAACGATTAACGGTTTAAGAGATATTTAAATTATAAAATATATGTGAAATAATAAAATGTTTTTAATCTCAGCCATTGATTTCTTTATGGATGGTTTAGATGAGTCCCTTGATATGTAAAAAAAGTTTGGTATGTAAAATAACTCTCCTCTTAGTTTTGAGATTGATATCGTATAAAACACCACCAAGTAATATTAGCATGCAATTCAAAACAGACCACCTTTTTATTTAGGAAAAAGAAAACGGTCACATATTATAGCTACTAGAGCGCACGGTGTCCACTCGCCGTAACCCCTCGCCGTCCAGCGTGGACCTTCGTCGTCCGCCGCCGTGACACCGCCCCCCTTCACCATCGTTAGCCGTGGGTTGGTTCTTCATTCTGACGACGAGCAATTCTCCTGACAAAAAGGGTTTATAACGTTTGGATTTTTCAAATTTTATCCGTTACTAAACGGATACAAAACTTTTTTTTCTTTTTTTTTAAAAAAAAACTCACCACTCTATAAATAACATATCATATCCTACAATTTTTTTCATATTCAATCAAAATACTAAACCATTCAAACTTGCTGAAACATGAGTTACACGAGTGAATCATCTTATTCCGGCGAAAGTGACCTTGAAGAGTTAACGAAACTAGAAATGTTTATTAAAGAGTTCGAGGCGGAGCAAACGTTGCAGGAAAAAGAAGTCGGTCCTTCAAAACATCGTCAATATATCCCTCGTGAACGTGTAGTTGCTGAAGCACGTCTAATTGCTGACTATTTTGGTGACAACCCAAAATATACGGACGATAATTTTAGGCGTCGATATCGTATGAGTCTTCGTCTATTTCTACAAATAGTACAAGGTATTGAAACATATATTGAAATTCATCATCCTCTTCCTAAGCATTTTGATTTCTTTAGAGTGCGACCAGATGGTAGGGGTGTAATGAGTTTTAGTGTGATTATGAAATGCACATATGCCCTACGCCAATTGGCTTACGGGATAACATCTGATGCGTTCGATGAGTATTTACAAATAGGTGAACATTGTGCACGCGATTGCCCAGATTATTTTCTTATGTGCATAATCCAACTATTTATTAAGGAGTTTTTAAGAAAACTATATGAGGATGACATTCGTCACTTATACCATGCACATAACATCGCTCATGGGCCTCCGGAATGTTGGGAGCATCGATTGTATGCACCGGGAATGGAAAACTCGTCTCAAAGAATGGCAAGGCCAATTTCATAGAGGTGATAAAAATATCCAACTATAATGCTTGAAGCCGCTGTTTCATACGATTTGTGGATTTGGCATGCATTTTTGGGGTAGCGGGTACGAATAACGATCTAACGGTTTTAAATAACTCTCCGTTATTCGATTAATTGCTTGATGACATCGCCCGAGGTTGAGTTTGAAGTATACGGTGTAAATTTAAGCAAAAGTATTATCTAGTCGACGGAATTTACCAGAGGGCATCTTTGTCAAGACATTTACAGTTGCAACTAATCCAAAAAATGCCGCATTCAAAGCGAAACAAGAAAGTGCTCGAAAAGATATCGAAAGAGCATTTTGTGTCCTCCAAGGACGTTGGCATATCATTGCCCAACCGGCGCGGCAATTTACTATTGGCAAGTTACGGAGAATCATGTACGCGTGCATCATAATGCATAACATGATTTTGAAAGATGAAAACTTTGCGATATCCGACATTGCTGAAACGTATATTTCTCCGACACCAAATTTACAGCGGACATGGATTGAACGTTGCCAATTGCAAAGAAAATTCAATGGGCACAATTTCAATGGGCACAATTTCATCGAACATGTTTGGCAACAAATTCAATGGGCACAATTTCAACAACAGAATCCAAATAATTAGTCTCATTATAATTTGATGTATTTCTTGCGTATGTTTTTTTTCGTATCTTTATTTTATGTTTCGTACGTTTTTTATTAAGTTATGTATTGTATTTTTATTTTGAATAAAATGAATTTAGTTTATTTGGAAATGAAATTGAATAAAAAAAATAAAGTGGTAGTGGTGGCCCCAAATGAAAAGGTTGAGGTTTGTTATGAGTGAGGGGGGGGGTTGTTGTGGTTAGTTGTGAAGAAGTGGGATGCTGATGTGGCGCTGAGATGACACTGATGAAGAAGGGAGGCTTGTTATGACACCTTATGCTCTTATACATTTAGCAAGATATGTTACTACAATAATTTTATAAATACTAATGTATGAATTTACAGTAGATTGTGAGAGGGTAAACAGTGGAAGCTACAATAAACCGCACTTTCCCCTCTCACCTCCGATTATCTCATCCTTTTCATCTCTATCTATAACGCACGCATAAATCTCTCTCTCTCTCTCTCTCTCTCTCTCTCTCTCATCTTCACAAATGTCGACAAACCTACCATTATCTCATCATTTTCATATCTATCTATAACACACACAAAACACTCAAAAAAACCCACCCACCAGTGTTTTCTGGCGAACGAAAAATGAATTAGGGGGTCTTTGGATTGGCTTATTTTACTGGATCTCACTTTTTGATACATGATCCGAGTATAAAGTGGCCCTAACAAAGGTATACTCATTGGTTATTTATTTTTTAATTTTTTAAAATTTTGGATATTGATTTTGGATATTTTTTCTTGAGAACTACGTTAAATTGAAATATAAGCATTGAAATGGGGGGTTAAAAAAATTGGAATTTGATGGTGGTTTAACTATGTTTAATTTTATGGATTTTAAATTTAGGGTTTTTGGTTTATCCAAATTACAGAGAATGGGAGATGAATATAAGAGTTTGGATGAGTAACTTATTTAGCCCGCTTTTGGCCTTATTTACTGGCTCATTTTTAGACCCTTATTACTAATGGCTTAAGCCAATAAGATCTTATTGAAGTTGATAAGGTTCAAAGAGCGAGCTTTTTGGATTTCCTAAACACAAATAAGCCCATAGGATTAGGAATTGAACGTATGTTTTTTTTATTGTGGTTTTAGTTTTTGGTTGAGCATTTTCGGTGACATTAATTTGTGGAGAGCTATTATCCGTACTTTGTCGTGGCAACTTATCACGGTTGCAGCCATGCCGGATGTGTCCTATTTCTTCAACTAAATACATAAGGTTATTGGTTTTGATGCTTGAATCATGATTTAAGTGTGATATTTTCAGCCTTGAATGAGGCTTTATTCCTGCGGCTTTGCACTTGAGTGTATTGCTATATTGGTAACATCGGTTATATCTGAGATTGTCCGCACCTTGGCGGGGCGACTTATAATGGATGCAGCCATGGCGGATGTATCATCTTTCTTCGATTAAATATGAGTATTAAGGTATTGATGATCACTACAAGAAAAACGGGTATTTGGGAAGGGGAAAACCATGCCAAATACTCGAAAAACCGTGCCAAATGCTATTTGGCACGGTTTTGGCTCTGTCCTAAATATGAGGGTGCCAAATACATTTGCGTCGGGTCAAAACAGTGCCAAAAACTATTTGGCACGGGTTTTGAGACAATTTTGCTTTAGTGTGCCATGTGTCAGGTATTTGGCACGGTTGGTAATTTTTCGTTCTAAAATGTGCATTTGAGACACTTTTATATTACGTGCCAAATGAGTATTTGGTACCGGCTCATGTTCAGTGCCAAATGTGTATTTGGTACACTTTTTATATACTGTGCCGAAAGTATTTAGTATGATATCATCTCTAGTTCCAAATGTTTTTGTCACGGTTTCTCTCAAACGTATTTGGCACATTTATATTCGTCTTGCCAAAATCATTTGGTATGCCTTTGCGTTCACTAATAAGATCATTTGACGTAGTTTAAGTAATCGTTGCATACATGCATCTGACACCAAATGAGTTTCATACAACATCATATCGATCTATCATGTACAATATGGCGTAAATAAATTTTGTCTCAACCTAAGAAGACATTCAACTAAACTTTTATTAATCATGAGTAAAATTAGATCAAGACGGTACTTTGAAGTTTGAATTCCATAATGGAAAAAAAAATGATACGTCTAACAAAAAGTGATACATGAACTTAAATGAAAATCACTAAGCAGCCTTGCTAATAACGGAAAATGAGTAAGTCCCATCGAATCAAGTCTTTGGAAACCCTGCATAATATAAAGTTTAAGCATTAGAATTATGTACAAGATCAATTGAAATGCGTTTACTTGAAATGGGTCAAATGGATTAAAACTTGTCGTCAGATTCAATTGAGGCTAAAAAATGGTTTTAAGCTGGAATATCATAGTATCATTTGCATGAATAGATGCATAAAACAAAGCTTAGTAGCTAGCTTTTAGAAGGGATACTTACATGAAAATAGAATCGCACTTATTTCAGCTGGATGTGTGACGATGGGTTCAAACCTCGTAGATTAGTAGGGCAAAACGTTGGAAACCATGGTTACCCCAAAAAAAACAATAAATGTGTTTTCCTAATAATAAAAATAAACATGTTAACAATTGTGCAATTATTGGATAATGTTTACAAATCAATTAGGTCTTGTTCTTGAGCGCAAATACCTTAACAATTGAAAACGTATCTTCCTGTTTTGTTCAGGAGTCATGAGAACCAATTTAAAGCACATTGCCACACTATGTTCTTCTTTCTTTACAATCATGGAACGCATAGTCAGTAAGGCATGCGGATATTAAAGGATCAAACCTGAAAATAGTTAACCAGAATTAGAATAATGTTCACTATGAAAGGATAAAGCATTAGGGTGGTGCACATGGACCTATAAAACACATCAAATCTCTAAATAATGTTTTTACAGTGTTCTTAACAATCTTATTTTTCTTTTCTTTTATATATCTAAGCATCTAATATGTTGAGTATTAACATCTCCTCTCTAAATATTTGAACATTTTAGCAGTCCAATCATGATATAAAATTTAAAAACATATACAACAAATGAGATATGCACCATATAGCTTGTTGAAAGTCTTGCATATTTATCAATCCACAGCCATTCTCTAAGGCTGGACACAGTCGTGACCCGGTTCATCCCTTGCCACATCAGCTTTCTCTCTCCGATGACTAAACACGAGCAATTTGTCACAGTCAGTGACCAAGTTAAAAAAAACACAAAACAAAAGAATGTGTGTGTAAAGTCAGTCGAAAATTAGACCGATAGTTTGTTTTTTCGTTTCTCGACCGATATATGACCTCATGACCACACTCGACTTGACCAATTATAAAGTCGGTCGTCATTTTTTATTTTTTTTTACCAACCGATTTATTTAGTCCCATTGTGTCTCTAGCCTAACAATAATTTAGATAGGTCTAACATTGAAAACTCAAATTAGCAACCATCTACTATATAAACTAATATTTAATTTGATTAGTCTATAGATTTTTTTTTAGTAAATAATTAGTCTATAGAATTTCGATAACCAAAGGGAATAAATAATCAGTGAACACATCAATACTAATTCAAAGAATGGAATGAAGCGATATCTTTTAAGATTAAACATCAACATTAACAATAATAGCTAAAAAATAAGTTAATAGGTTTACTTACAAATATTGTAGATGAATGAGGCCCCACGTTTGTAAAACAACCATAGGCAAGAAAACAAAGAAAAAAAGTCACTGGAAGGGAGACTTAATTTCCAAACGGCACCGCAAAAATGATGGATTAGATTTTGGAGAGTCGGTTATGTTAATGGAATAATGGGTTATCAAATTCGAAATTTGGGATGGAGGTAAATTTTAAGAATACCCGGCCTATTTAAAAATTTTCAATTTATGATCTATATAGCGCATAAAAAATAGTGTATTCAATAGGAGAAAAATAATAGTGGTATCTTTCTACTACGTATAAAGAGTGTATGTTCATTCCTTTAACTTAATATGATTTAAAATTGAGTAACATGTTTTGCTTAAATTACCCATTTATTTTCAATATTGGCACGTTTTAAATACCTTTAATTAAAAATAGTAACAACATCCACAACTAAAATAATAATTTAAATATTGTTTAAATTTTCAAACTTTTACTGTATCATTTTTCATAACCAATAGACTTTTTTTTCCTCGCAATGACTACAAAATAAACTCGTAAGTGTTGCATCAAAGTCACCAAAAACACAAATTCACAAATCACAAGTATAATTATTTGCCGCTATACACCGTCGTTTTGCGCGAGTATTCATCTAATATTATCAAAAGCCGCTGTTAAGTTACTCGAAATATCAGTAAAAGCTTAAACATGGTCGAGCTTAGTGTATATCAAATTTAATAAATGAGCTCAGGCTTCATACCAAGAGATCAATTTAGTCCGTGAACCAAAATGAGCGTTATGTAAATTTCTCTATGTATAATTGTCTCTTAGTTTTCTTTAGATTGTACGTTCCTTCAACGATCTTAGAATAAATAAACGAGCTCGAGCATAGTGGGCTTGACATGAGTTGAGCCGAGTTAATTTTAGGCTCATCATAAGATAAATGTTTAGGCTCATCATAAGAATGAGCCAAGCTCAAGTAGAGCCGAGTTAAGTTGGAGCTATAAAATAAGGCTTGACATGAGTTAAGCTTGAACCTTATACTAAACGAGTCGAGTTTGAGCTCAAATGTGGCTTGCATATGTTTTAACATAAGTTATACCGACATGTCATGTATTTTATCACAAATATATAAAGAAAGCACATGAATTATCACATCACCTTTTAAAGTAAACACAAATATACGACATCTTTTATATAGTAAGAGAAAATATTTTGTGACAATCCATCTTTTTATTGACCAATAGGAGAGCTCAATTGCAAAATCGAGTCCTCCTATTGGCTAATAATAGTCAACATTGAATTAGTTTGGTCAAAGTGGTTTTGAATATTTTGGTGGAGAAAAATATATAAAAATCCGCAAGGCCTTGTGAGCTCTTTCTTAATTTGAGAATTAAGTGTAAAAAAAGTTATATTTTGATTAGTTAATATAATTTACAATCATACCTTAAACTTTTGAAGAAAGGCTAATCTTAAATATAATTTTATGCACTTAAGTATAAAATCCTCAGTTTTCATAATTTTTGAAAATTTATATATTTAACATAAAACACATATACTTTAAACTTTTTCTACATAAAACAAATACTATTATTATAATTATAATATAATTATTATTAAATTGACCGTAATACCAAAAAACCACCAACATACACCTACATGTTATCAAGTATAGGCACGATTAAATATAACATATATAAGCATAATTCATATTAAATGAATTTGAGTTATGTTAAAATGTCAAATTAAACTACTACAAAAATAAGATTATTAAACAAAATTGATCATTTTTGTCACGGTTTTTACTAACTGTTCCAAATACGTATGTATTTGGCACGATTATTAGAAAATGTTCCAAATACATGTGTATTTGGCACTGTTATTGAAAACTGTTCCAAATACATAGGTATTTGGAACGGTTTTCTAGCAGCGGTTCCAAATAAATATTTATTTGGAACGGTTATCAAAGCGGTACCAAATACACGTATTAGGCACTCTTTTTTTATTGTTCCAAAAGAGTTCGTCCTAAAAACCCTCTTTTCTTGTAGTGGATCATCACATTTTACTTACCTTCGTATCTTGGCGTGGCAGCCACACTAGCGATGTGGTTGCAGCCATGGCGGGAGTTTTGTGCTGGTGGTGAATTTGTATATCTGAGCCTATGTATTGCTGCAAAAAACTTATGTAACCAGCTTGCTCATTGTGCTTGGGTCTGGTCCATAGTCACAGGTTCATTGGTCCATACCCGTGCATCGAAAGACTTCTGAATGGTATGGCAAGGATGCTATTCTGACTATCACATGAATACCACATTATGAGAACACATATGAAATTGAATTTTTTGGCCATTTTTTCTGGATCGAAAACACAGGTGCGCCATTCTTTTTTATGTGGCATATACACATCTATTTTTTGTGAGTGTTGAATGAGTATGTCATTGTTTTGATGGTCGGGAATGTGACACCATGTGTAAGAATTATCTTACATTTTTATAATTTGGCATACCTTTTCATTTACAATTTGAAAACCACTAAGGCGATGATGATGCATTTATGTTGTTCGAAACACACTTTTCTTACACCCGAATCTTGGCGGGGCAGTCACATCGCACATGTGGTTGCAACCATGTTGGGTGCTTCGTGATGTTCCTCTTTTTGCATATATGAGCTTTCTATATCTTCTCTCCTTTTATCTACCACATTCCACATACATTTTAGATCAATCTCTTCTCTCTCATACTACCGCTTAGAGTAATGAAAATTTGGAAATAAGCCTTAAAAATAGGCTTATGGTATATATATACCGAGTCAAATAAGCTCATAAGCCGCAAAATAATCGAAAAGAAAAGTAATGTCGTGGCCATAAGTTGTGTACATGCTGTATAAATTGTATATAATCTTCCGTCATAAGTAGTGTGCAGAATCGAGAGAGAGATTTGTGTGCGTGTTATAGATAGAGATGAAAATGATGAGATAATGGGAGGGGAGAGTGGAAAGTCCGGTTTACTCACTGTTCACCCTCTCACAATCTACTGTAACATCAATATTGTAATAATATGTGAATTTGAGCGTGTCTAAGCTGGATCGATTAAAGTTGAGATTAAGTCCGGTTTGGCAGGGCAAACTTACTAAGTTTGCAACCATGGTGGTCGTATCCTCTTTTTCCAATTAATTACTTATCCGAGCCTTTGATGATGCTGTTGAGATTGTTGTTGTCGTTTCTGCTTAAATTTAAGATTTATGGTTCGAGTTGCTTATAATTTCTGCTTATGCTTCTTCGATGCCACCAATTCTTTTGTTGCCGCTATCCATGGCGTTTGATGATGGCGATGGGTGTGTGACGATAGTGATAGGCTCATAAGCTACAAAATAGGCCATAAAAATATCAAGTTAAGTTGTGGTCCTAAGTTGTACATAAGCTGTAAAAAGATGTGGTGATGCTTACATCAAATAGTGACTGTGGGAACAATGCTTGCTACAGTAAAGATTTATGGCTAATGGGATTTGGTAGTATGTGTCATATTTTTCAAACATTGTTGACATAGTCACAAACACTGTAGCAACTTTTTTAATTGCTTTTTCATGATTGCCGTCCTCTTGATGAATGTTAAAGAGTTATAGACGTCGTGAGGTAAATAACATGCAATGGTGATTTTCTGCATTTATGTTTTTTCAGATCATAGTTTACTGACGCCCGTATCTTGGCGGGGAACCACATCCGAAATGTGGTTGCAGCTATGGCGGGTGTTTTGTAACATTCCCATGCTTGCAGATCTGAGCCTCGGTTTTCGCAGTAAGCACTTGAAGTATTATAGTATTTTATTAACTACTATATCTGTATTGGTTCGAAAAAACCTCAAATGTTGTTGGGCATGGATTCCCGTGATTTTGCACATGCTATTCATAACGATGGATGCTGATCTTGATTGCACCTCTTATCTTTGCACTCGCTGGTAAGATTCATTATCTTTTTTTGTATATAATTTGCTAAACAATTATTTAAACCAACTATATTCACCACTCAGAAGTAATGCAAAGTATGCAATATCTGACGATTGGCTGGCATGTAAGAACTAGATGGCAGTGTAAATGTTATTCTGACTTTGCAATTTTATCGTTGCGACTGATATAATTTTTATATCCGATTTTTGTGAGTAAAATAAAAAGGATGAATGAATACTTAGAACGAACTAAATACTGGACTATTGTTTAAATATCAAAAACTTCTAGACGAACTAAAATATTGGCAATCATGTATGAAGTATGAATCTGTGATGGCTGTTAACTTTGTAAACATTCTGTGTTGTTCCTTCCCTCACTTTCTTTCCTTATTTATGTGATTAAGTGACAATTCTATCTTTGAATACCATTAGCTAAACTCCCTAGACAAGATTTGACGATATGCATCACCATTTTAGTATCGCTAATTTAAATTTCTAACGAGTTCTCTTTTTAAACATAATAATTTGCTAATGCAAGGGAACTCCCAAATATGTTTGTAGGATCAATTAGGAAGAGTTTCATTCTTTGGAGTTTAGATAAATAGGACAAAGTGTGGTTGTGGTTGATGGTATGGAAAGTACATGTGTATTTTTAACTACAATGTGTGCCTTGTGAGTTTGCTATAATGTCAAAAGAAAGGGTTAGTTTTAAGTATATTAAAGTTTGTTTGAAATTTTGATGCAAGATGAGTACTCGCTATAACCGGAATTTTTTTAGGCCCGGTCGAAAATTGTGTTCGTGAATGGGTTTGTAATGCTGAGTTCGAGGGTTTGTAATTTGTGGCCAAAGGTTTTGCCTCAATTTTTTTTGCGTTTTTAACCAAATTAAAATTAGAATCTTAAGATATAGTAATATTACTTAAGGATCCAGTTGAATACTTTTTAATATCATTGATTGCTTTTGTTTGACTCAAATCTTTTGTGATAGAAAAGTGTTTTGGTGCTTGTTGAGCCTATTGTGCAAGCGCAAGAGTTTGTGTAAAGTGTGCAAAAGGTTGCGGATGTTGTGAGTAATCTGGAACCATAGTTTACGAATTCAGTCAGAGACTGGATGTGTTATAGCACGGGTTTTCTGCAACGCTTTTGGAAGTAGTGGAGTTTCTGATGCTGGTTTGCAGCAAGCCAATTCTAAGGATTGTGTAGTTTACAAGAGCACAATTAGCTAAGCAACTATTTTATAAGGAATTATAGTTTTCTTACCAAAAAAAGGATTAGTAGTTTTAGTAAACATAAACCACAGGTGGCAAATTTGACCCAACCTGCAGTAACTGGGTCAGTTTGGAAATGCATCGATCGGTTAAGTTTTTTGTGTACGTTTTTTTCACAACCCAGGTTGGTTTACGAAATTCTTAAATTTATAACTGAAAATATACTTTCGTTTTGACAGAGTACTAAGATATGGGGGCTAACTAAATATGAACTGACAATTAATAAGCAAATTACAGGTTTCACGTCATAAACAGCTAAAAATTAAGAGTTATAGAAATAAGGCAAAGTAGAAAAGATTGTGAAAACTGGTTGATGATTTTAGAGTTGAACATGAGATTGGGATATCAGTAACGCATAACAATGACACTCGAAAGATTCGTTAGTAGTTTATTTCTGGTACTAATAAGATGTACTTACAAGTTCTGATTGTGGTCATATATAGGTAGAAAGAATAACAATAGTGATTTAGCTTCCATACAAATTATGGTCACTACACAGCATATTGAAATATGGATGTTTTTATTGGATAGATTTATGTAACTAAAATTGTTAATTACATGTAGTTAAGTTTAATGCAACACTAATTGCTCACATTTTAACCTAAATTGCATCCGCTATATCATGTTTACCATTTATAATCGCAACAACGTGTGCATTTGATTAACTTTTTGACGTTTTTCTATCTAATACTTACGTAGACAAACATCCGGTCGCAAAGCGCGGGCCTAAAAACCTCGTAGAATAAAAAATTGGTTAACTTTATTGTTGTTAACCAGATACTAGTCATGTTAATGGTTTATTTGACTGAACTTGTAACATAAGTAGTCTTGCATACATTTCAAAATTTTCAATTATTTTTTCGGTACAAATCTTGCATACGTGATGCCATGACGCAAAAGCTGTCAACTAATTCCTTTTTTTAGTCCAAATTCAATGGTTAAACTATACTGATCCACACAATTAAAAATTAAGTGTCCTATATGGTTGGAAACCCCTGGGTGTCTAGTTTCACAAGAAATAAATGGTGAAGCGTGTGGAGTTTCCTAGAAAGAGTTATGCTTGTTTTCCTTCAACTGGTTTATTGGGCTGATTCATCCGAATCTTGTCCAACCTTTTATGTTTCAAGTCTTTTGAGTATCTTATGTCTTTATTAATAGTATTTTATGATTTCTAGCTCATTTAATAAGTCTTTTGGTGTGTCAAGGGAGTTGGGGTTATGTACCAAAATCTTATTAAAATTTGAGTCTATAGCTAAGGTTGGAGATTATGTTTGATCAGATTTCCTGAGTGAAATTAAAGCTTTAAGCTTTCTATCTTGTTATGTATCTCTTTGGTTGATTCCATTGAGTGGTGAACTATCTTTAACTCTGTATCTTCAAGGTGGATTCCTTGAGGTGGTAAGTTATATTATGCCTTGTATCTTTAAGGTTGATTTCTTGAAGTGGTGAGCATCGTTGTCCATTTTGTGTCGAACCGATACCTCATCCTACCCATTACTTACCCGCTTAAAGCAAAATCTGTGAAATATTTCCTATTTTTTAGTCCAACTTCAACGGTTAAACTGTATTGATCCGCAAGTCCAAAAATTAAGTGTCCTACATGGTTGGAAACCCTTAGGTGTCTAGTTTCACAGGAAAGAAACGGTGAAGCATTTGGAGTTTCCTAGAAAGAGTTATGCTTGTTTTTCTACAACCTGTTTATTGGGAGATTCATCCGAATCTTATCCTACCTTTTGAGTTTCAAGTCTTTTGAGTGTATTATGTCTTTATTAATAGTCTTTTATGATTTGTAGCTCATTTAATAAGTCTTTTGTTATGTCAAGGGAGTTGGGTTATGTGCCAAAACCTTATTAAAAGTTGAGTCTATTACTAAGGTTGGAGGTTATGTTTTGATCAGATTTCCTAAGTGAAAATAAAGCTTTAAGATTTCATTCTTATTTTGTATCTCTTTGGATGATTCAATTGAGTGGTGAACTATCTTTAACCTTCAAGGTGGATTCCTCGAAGTGATGAGTTAAATTATGCCATGTATCTTCAAGGTGGATTGAAGTGGTGAGCATCGTTGTCCATTTTGTGTCGAACGGTCGAACCCAATACCTCATCCTACCCATTAGTTACCCGGTATTAAGTTTGGTACTAGAGCAAAGTTGAGATCATGCCACCACGAAAAAATAATGTTAATTAAAGAGATCTCCGATATGTGGAGATATATGATCTTAGGAGACAAGTTTAGCAACTATAAGAAGAAATAGCCCGTGTCAAATTCGTTAATGAAGAGGATCAAGCTCATGATGATGATTCAGATGGTGATGAGGAATATTACAATTCTTTTGGTTCTTCCTCCGCTTCTGATTCAGGTCCTCCTTCTCATTGCCATCGCGACTCATCTGAACTGTAGATGTACTTCGGTATATCGTGTTATTTCACTTGTGGGACTCCAGTTCAGGAACGGCCCTTGTGAGAATTAGAGATGTGTTTTCACACTATGCTGTTAACACCCTCGAAATTCAAACTTGTAAGTGCCGGAATCCGCTTATTACTAACCTGTTTTATGTTTTCTTCTTATGGAAGCTCCGGAGCGGATGGATCGTGCAGACTCGCCACATGCTCATACCAACAACACATGAAAGTTCTCATCAAAATCAAAGGCAACTCAAAGTTAAAGATGATTCTTCGTCAATGTCAAAGAATCTACAAAGTGTAAAGACTCGAGAACTTCATCATTGGAAACTCAAAGTCAAATAGAAGTGTGAGCATGGTGGAGAAAGACGTGGAGACACCTAACCAACGAAGTTGACAACGGCAGACAACCACATTAATTGATCACAAAGCATGAAGGAACAAAGAATCAAGACTATTCTATATCTACACGCAAAGTTCTTGCTCGAGAAAAGTAAAGACCTAATCAAGTGGAGCATCATTTGAATGACCACCCCTTAGGGGGAGATTGTTAGCCTTGATTATTTTTATTAGAAGTGATGGTCATTCACGATTAGAAACTTTGTAATGTGTGTTAGATATCGTGATAGAATAGTCAACGGGCTCGTGGATTGGGCTAAGCTAATTGGGCATAAGTTATGTTAAGCTAGCCTTGTCTAGTTTGTGAAACCCAAGCCCAATCCAAGTCCATCTCAAGGCCCATGGCCAAGCCTTAGGGCATCTTCTACTTGTACTATAAATACCCCTCTTGCACAGATATCCTTAAAAACACTCCAATAACACAAAAATGTTGACCTTTTTCACCCAAAGTGCTTAGAAAAGTTACGAGTAGAAATGACCAATGAACCAAATACGAGTTTAAAAACGTATCTAAACCCGTAAAGCTTGAAACTTTTTGCGAAAAACTAAAACTTTAACACCAAATAAACCTTAAACCACAAGAATCTTGAATTTTTTGTTGAAAAAATGAAAGCTTTAAGCGTTTCAAATATGTAAAACGTGAGCTTATACGTAACCCTTCAAAACAAGCACAAACACTCCTAAACCATTGTTAGGCGATTGATACCAATTGTAAAGCCCCTTTTTTCACATATACCACTGTTAGGTCACTAGTTTTACAAACACAAGTTATAGAGAAAGAGATAAGGCGATTGAACAAGTATCAAACACACACACACACAATAATGTAAACGGTTATGCGTGAGGCATATGTGAAAGAAAAGAAATTGAACAACCAACCCTCAAGTGAGGGTTATTACATGGTTTATATAGGCAAGGAGCTAGGGCAACACTCCCTCTCCTTCCCTATTCCTTATTGGGCTTGGGCCTAAGCTTATGGGCCTTCTACATAAGCTTGACCTTAAACAAACATAAAGGCTATAATAAAGCTACCTATTACATATGAAATATAAATACTTGAAATACTGTTTAGGAGTGATTCCAACAACCTCAAACATCAAGATATCCTCGGATGTTCCAGAGTTTGATGCAATTTTTGAACTAAACAAACGTGACGAACAAATTCAAGTTCACTGTAACACGATCAGAAAGTTGAAAGCCCAAATCTCTCAATTAAAGGGTGAAAAGAACAATATGACTGGCTCCCAAATGCCTCCTCCTTTAGATTCTCGGAATTCTCAAAATTTTCATCTTCAAAACTTGGTTAATACCTTACAAAAGGAAAGTGAGAGTTTTCTAGAAGTAAATGAGAGTTTTCTAGAAGAAAATGAAAAGCTTAAACGTCATTTCAATGAGTTATTTGAGTCAATTAAAGTCACTCGTAACAAAAATAACGAAAACATAACCTCGTTACAAAAGGAAATTGAGAATCTTAAGAGTCAGGTAAAAGGGAAAATGACAATGACCAATGGGGAGAATGGTGCTTCAAAGGGGCATGTCTGTAATAAATATGCTTTGTCTGTGAAATATGTTCCTCCTCATCTTAGGAATAACAAACTGGCAATTCAAACATATTTCTCATATCTTAAGGACATCCTAGAATGTCTCCGTGAGATTGTAGAAGAGGATAAGTTAGAGAAACCACTTGATAATGCAATTGGTCATGCATGCTTATATGCCAAACGATCTCAAGAACTTCTAGAATGCTTAATTACAATATGCCCTAAAACCTTAGGTGAGCAAGTCAATAAACTGCAAAATCATCTGAAAATACTCAGAAACACATCTAAATGATCAAAATATCACAAATCAGTGTTTTATGTGTTTCAAATGCAAAATTATCAAAATCGATGAAAAACATATCAAATTTGCAAAATTGCGTTTCAGTCCCCAAGTTTCATAAATTGTCAAAAATAGTCCCCGAGCCATAATTTCAAAAGCAAAAGTCACCAAAGGTCCTTTTAAAAGTTGTCAAAATAAGCCCTTTGGTGAAAAATATCAAAAGTTTGAGAAATTACAAGTTTAGTCCTTCAAGTTTGAATTTTGGCAAAATGGCCCTCGAAAATAGCAAATTGGCAAATTTGGTCCTTGTACTTTTGAAAGTGTCATTTTCAGCCCTTGGATAAACTTTTCTGAATTGGCGCTATGGTCCTCTATTTTGATTTTACACAAAGGTCCCTTGGTTATTAAAGTCTTTAATCCCATTATGACCCTTATCACAAGCCTCGACCCTGTCAATATACAATTTGAACCCCCTTTATAATATCTCGCAAAGACCAAACCATCAACTCCACCCTCTTTCCCACCTTTCCTCTACCTTGTCTCGCTCCCACCATGCCCACCACCAACACCAACCAACCCGGCCTCCTTCTCACCTCACCATGTCCCCCTCCTCAAAGATACATCCAAGGATCAATAAATGCTCCTTACCCACCATATCAACCCCATTTTGGCGATTAACCATTTTGGCGCCAAAAACATGTTTGAACGGTTGAGATTGATTCAAGCCATCCAATGGCCAGGAAAGAGTTGGGAACTGCTCAGAGATGAAAGAGAAAGGCTTTGGGTTATAAAAGAGAAGCAATTGGAGCAAGTAGGAGAGTCTTCTAGTTTTTATTTTCTTTCTTATGTCGTTTTTTATGTCAAAGTGTTAATTCAGTATTAAACTTGTATCATTTTGTTAAATTGTATCAAACTTATGTGTTCAAATGTATTGCAATTAAATTCAAGTACTAATTTCAGTTTGTTGTTACATTTCTCATTTATGTCCACTGTTGCAAATTTCCAAGTATAAATCTTGTTTACAAGCTTCAAAAAGCTCAATTCTAAGCTACAATAAGCTTATACAAGCTTCTAATAGCTTTCTATAAGCTTATGTTTCAGTTTTAAGCATAGTTGGTCTTTGGTCAAAGAAAGTCAAACAGGGAAAAATGGCAAAGGAAATGGAAATGGGTGAAGCAGCTATGGATATGGGTTGATATTGAGCTAGGTTAGGGGTTTGGATAGGTTAGTGGTCCATTGTTTCAGTATTGGCTAACCATTGTGGTTTGGACTCTTGTAAGTGAAATTTTAAGTTTCTTTGCATTGTTTGATTTTGTGGTTAAAACTGTTTCAAATCTGTCTTTTCAGTAGTGTTTAGGTTAAGTTAACTTAGATTGATCACAATTACAAGTTGGTTAAGAGTTTGGGGTCTGTTTGTACTCAAAACAGTAAGTTATAGGGGTGTTTGGATTTGAGATTCCAAATGCATTAGAAGCTAGATCAGTGGTTCCAATCTTTTGGTACATGTTTGATAACTCCAAATAAACTCAATTGAGTCAACATCTTGGGTCTGCTAGCTCAAAAAGTCAAAAGATCCTTTGAAACTGTCTCATTTGCTTACTGTTGGATTTTTAAAAGTGTAACTCATCATTTTGTGTTTAGAAATCAATGATATTGCTTGCATTAGGTTTATAACATCATTTAACATCATTATCAGTCATATAAATTGGATCAAAATCCATTAAAGTCAAACTTTGCTTCTATTTCAAAAAGTCAAAAATGTCACAAAGTTGGATTTAAGCAAATAGTGCAGCAGTTGCACAGGGCTCATTAAGGCTTTTCAAGGTTTGATTTTTGGTTTATAAGTAGTCCTCTTGGTTGTCTTTAAGGCCTCACATCTGTTTTTGCTTTAAGCTTTCTGGATAAGCTTGGGAATAAGCTCAAAACAAGCCCAAGGTGCCCTGCACCAACTCAGTATATACTGAGTGATTTCTCAGGTTTTGTGCAGCTTGCACAGAGCTTGTAAAAGCTTTTCAAGGGCTGGTCTTTTGGTCATTGGTAGTCACTTAGGTCTAGTTGAGATATCAATAATTGGTTTTTAGTTTAGAGCTTATTTGGTTGCTTTTTCTTGGACTGCAAGTAGGTACCATTTTCTGTTTTTAGCTAAATATCAAGAACATCAAATCTAATTAAACCTGTGAATCAGTGGTTTTAGCTTGTTGATTCTCATTTCATTTTAGTTATCTTAGCTTATCATAGCTTGTGTATCAGTTTGGTAGCTTTTGGTGAGCTTTTGGCTTATCAAGTGCTTATTTCCATAAGCACTTCCATAGCAGTTGCATATTTCTCCACACAAGCATCTGTTTTTCCAATTTTCTCATATTCCTAGTATAATTTTAGACTTTTCCTGAAATTTTCAGATTTTTCTCAGCTGTTTTACTATTTTTCTTAATTTAAATTAGTTTTTAAGCATTTTTAAATAGCTTTTAATACAAAAAATTAAGAAAAGCTTCAAAAAAATAATTTTTCATTTTTCTTAAGTTTAGATAAATGTAAAAAGCTTAAAAAGTATTTTTCCATATTTTCTCCTTTTATTTGGTATTTTTAATAATTTTAATTAGTTTTAAATAGTTTTAAATTAATATTAAATACATAAAAGTCTAAAAATATATTTTAGTTTTAAATTAGTTTTATAGTATTTTAGATTTTTCAGAATCATAAGTTTATTTTTCTAGCCTTATTTTGTATTTTCTCTTATTTTAGAGTATTTATAAATAGTTTTAATTAGTTTTAATTAATAATAATTAGATAAACAAGTGTTAAAAATAATTTTCTTTTTCCAAATATTTTCTTATATCATTAGGTTTGTAAAATGTATTTTTCATATTTTTAGGATTTATCTTGTGTAATTTTCACGTTTTTATTTATACGTTTACGTTATTTTTATTTAAACGTAAGTTTTAGTTTTAAGTTTTAAACGTTCATCACTTTAAAAATAGTGATAGCGTTTATTTAATATCTTTTATCTTTTTAATTTTCTTAATTTGTATTTAAGTCGCTTTATTTTTATAAACTTTTTCAGTAGTGTAATTATCCTATCCTAATCCTTTTGGATCATTATCCTTAGTGATCCTTCTATCGTCTGATCAAGTGTTGTACACACCATTGAGTCTCCTTGGGACTTAACGACCCGGAATCCATTGTATTTCTCGATCTTAATTGTATTTGTGTTCGAAATTTGTTTCAAGTCTGTTTGACTTGATTGCTTAGCGCAGATCAAAATTTTAGCGCCGCCGGGAGTTGTCTTGATTTATCTCCGCTTTAGCATATTAGTTGTTTGAATCCTCACTCATTGTTTATATCATCCATCTCTATATATATATATATCCATATTTTCTTCTAAAAATCCAAAACCCAAAACATCCAAAACGTATAAAACACAAAAATATTTTTCCTTTTGTTTCTATATATGTATCAAAAATAAAAATACAAAAGAATCGTCGTTTTCTCTAATAATTAACAACTTAAAAGATTACCACGAAAACCAAGGCGATTGCACTACCTAACTGGGGTGCGACCATAATAAGTTCCCGAACTAAAGATATAAAACTTGCCTTTGTGTCCATTGTGATTGGTGTACCTTTTTCAAAGCCATTCATCTTGGATTATTGGTTAAGTTCATCGTTGTTTTGCCTCGATTTTGTGTTAATTGATTTTGTTGTGATACCGACGCTTCGTAACCGGAAAACCCATAAAGATTCTTCTCACCGATTTTTACAAAACCGTCTTCATAATTCTCATTCTCATCGAAGATTTCATAATTCCATTTCTCTCCTTAACTCGAGTTTCACGAGAGTTAACTCTTGTGTATGCGCACTCGCTCTTCGAGATCCGTGAGCCCATTTCGTGAGCTTGTCAAGATTCCAAGAAGGCGTGTTCAGAGACTTTCGCTCCATCGATCGGATCGAGATCCGGACTATTCACACTACTTCATTGTCATGGCGGATGAGATTCCTATGTGTGAGCTTCTCCGGGCACCCATCGGCGGGTATGGAGATGCTATCGTTATGCCGACCATCGTGGTGAAAATTTTGAACTCAAGACCGGTTCTTGAACCTTGTAACTTCAAATCAGTTCTACGGTTTTGAGCGGGATGATCCTCATGCTCATATAAGATGGTTTAACAAGATTGCATCTACCATCAAGTATAAGAATGTCCCTTCGATCTTTGTTAAGCTTCTTCATTCCGTTTTCTCTTGAGGGCAAGCCCGGTTGGCTTGAAAAACAACCCCTAAATCAATAGAGACATGGGAAGATCCGGTGAAGAAATTTGTGAATGAATTCTATCCACCTTCCAAGACCACGAGTCTTAAAATGAAATCATCAAGTTCACTCGAAGTTTGATGAATCCTTGATGAATCGTGGGATCGTTTCAAGGAATTGCTTCGCAAATGTCCTCACCACGGTTTCTCCGAGTTGATGCAACTCGATACTTTCTACAATGGAGTGAGTCAATCGATCAAGATTCTCTCAATTCCTCCGCGGAGGAAATTTCCTAAACAAAAGCTGTCAAAGAAGCTTTAGCGATAATCGAAAACAAGTCTAAAGTCCGACCGCACGAAGCAAGCGGTTGTTTCCCAAGTCGGTGTTGGACCTTCTTCTTCTTCATCGCCCGTGAGTCGGTCTAGCACCGATGCTAAGATTGATAAACTCACGGAAGCTATTCAAGCTTTGGTTCTCTCCAATCAAAAGAAAGTTTCTTTTCCACAAACTTCACCTCTGCTGAAGTTAAAAAGTGGAAGTCGTGTTACCGTGGTGGCCCCATGCTTATTATAATCTGTATGGCCACCGATGGTAACCCTTTGAAGCTAATCTTGTGGGCGGGATGTCTAATCAAGGAGGCAATCAATATCGTGCTCTCAGAGACCCGAACCACCGCCCTAACCACTACTCGGACCTCCGGTTTCAATCAAAACCAAAACCGTAATCGAATCGAATAGACCGAACCAAGGTTTTCAAAACCAAGGTCATTTCAATCAAAACAACGGTTTTCAAAATCGAATCAAAATTTCCAACATCAAGGAAATTACAATAGAAACCTGTGTCGTGGAAACTTCAACCTGTGGTATTATCATGGCAATAATCCAGGAATTTTCAAAATCAAGGCCCTAATCCTAACAATAGAGGCCGAATTTCCCGTGCAAACTCAAGCTATTGTTCCAACTGGACCATCATCGATGAGTCGTTGAAACAATTCATGAAATCAAGAGGAAATGAATCGGTTGTTGGTCACCAGATTTACGACATCAAGAAGTCTTTAAATGATCGACCCTCGGGCTCGGTACTCTACCTAGCAACACGATCGCTAATCCGAGGGGCGATGCAAAGGCGATCACAACCAAGTGGTGCTTCTTATTCGGACCCATTGTTCCTACTACCCTTCTTCCTCTCTCCCAAGGTAGTGGAAAGCGAACCTCCAAAACACAATGGACCTCGACTCCAATGCCTCCTCCTCCGTGGCATTTAGTCAAGTTACCAAGGAAACAACGGACAAGGTGCATTATTCAAGCCCACGGTATCAAGACACGTCCCACCTTCGGTAGTCCAACCTCAAGTGGTCCGAAACCCAAGACAAATCAAGGAGTTGTTTTGAACCTCCGTAGCTCTGCTGAGAATCAATCCAAAACTTCTATTCCTTATCCTCACGGTTACATGAGCAAAGCTCCGAGAAAGCTAGTCATCGATGGAAAAATTCTTTGATTTTCCAAGAACTTCACTTTGACATAAGCTTCGCGGATGCCATCATGTTAATGCCAAAGTTTGCATCTACTCGAAACATATCTTTGAGCAACAAAGAAAAGCTATTTGAAATGGCTAAGACTCCTTTGAATGAGAATTGCTCATTGTCTTGTTAAAGAAGCTTCCGAGAAGCTAGGAGATCCCGGAAAATTTCTTCTTCCTTGTGTTTTTCCGGGATGATTGAATGCTTTGCCCTTGCCGATCTTGGTGCAAGCATCAATCGATGCCGTATTCGATGTGGAAGAAATTGTCTCTTCGGAACTTATTCCTACCGCATGACTCTTGAGCTTGCGGATCGTTCTATATCTCGTCCTCTTGGCATCGCCGAGGATGTTTTCGTGAAAGTAGGAAAGTTCCACTCCCGGTGACTTTGTGGTCGTTGATTTCGATCTTGATCCTCGAGTTCCCCTCATTGTTGGGCGGGATTTACGAGGACGGGCCGTGCTCTCATCGATGTATTTGAGCAAGAGATCACTCTCCGTGTGGGTAATGAAGTCATACCTTTAACCTCGATCGGACTTCGAGGTACTCCTCAAATTATGACCTTGAATCAATTAATCAAGTCGATTTAATTGACATTGCTTTGAGGAGTACTCTCAAGAGTTTCTTGGTTATCTTCATAATTCTATGGGTGGGAATTCCAATTCCACCACATCTTCTCATCCTATCATTGCCGACTCTTCCCCCTCTCACTCCGTTTGAGGAGGTGACTTCCTCGGAAGAGATCGATGAATTCGGCTCTTGATGAATCAATTCACTGGAATTGATGGTGTTTATGATTCGGAGGGGATATTCTCTATCTTGAGCAATTGCTTAATGAAGATCCATTATCTTCACTCCTCCGA
This sequence comes from Chrysanthemum lavandulifolium, assembly GCA_022545495.1. Lineage (NCBI taxonomy): Eukaryota > Viridiplantae > Streptophyta > Magnoliopsida > Asterales > Asteraceae > Chrysanthemum > Chrysanthemum lavandulifolium. Next base: position 212,578,377 of record CM040244.1, read on the forward strand.
AAGAAATCACAAATGAGGAAATCAAATCGGTGCAATCATCTCATGAAGAATTTCCCGAGGTTGAACTTAAGGACCTACCTCCTCATCTCGAGTATGCATTCTTGGAGGTGATGATAAATTACCGTCATAATTGCTAAGGATTTAAGCGAGGAGGAGAAAAGCGCTCTCATAAAGGTCTTGAAGTCACACAAGCAAGCGATTGCATGGAAACTCTCCGATATTAAGGGTATCAACCACGAATTTTGTACTCACAAAATCTTAATGGAGGATGACTTCAAGCCGCGGTCAAAGTCGAGAAGGGTGAATCCTAAAATTCACGAGGTTATCAAACAAGAGGTTCTCAAACTTCTTGATGCGGTTTGATTTACCCGATCTCGATAGTCCTTAGGTTAGCCCAATTCATTGCGTTCCAAAAAGGGTGGCATTCTTGTTGTCACAATGAAGAAAGCGAGTTGATTCCAACTCGATTGGTTACTGGTGGCGTGTGTGCATTGACTATCGAAAGTTAAATGAAGCCACCCGTAAAGACCATTTTCCTCTACCCTTCATGGACCGGATGCTTGAGAGATTAGCGAGGAACAGTACTATTGTTTCCTTGATGGTTTCTCGGGTTACTTCAGATCCCCATTGATCCGCTGGATCAAGAAAAGACCACATTCACCTGCCCATACGGGACGTTTGCCTATAGACGTATGCCTTTTGGCTTATGCAATGCTCCTGGCACGTTCCAAAGATGTATGATGGCGATTTTCCATGACATGATCGGGGAAACTATGGAGGTGTTTATGGATGACTTCTCGGTCATTGGGGACTCGTTTCAGACTTGTCTCTCCCACTTAGACAAAATGCTTAAACGGTGTGAAGACACCAATCTATGTCTAAACTGGGAGAAGAGCCACTTTATGGTCAAAGAGGGCATAGTCCTCGGCCATAAGATTTCTAAGAACGGGATTGAGGTAGATAGAGCAAAAGTTGATGTCATTGCTAAACTACCTCATCCTACTACTGTCAAAGGTGTTAGGAGTTTTCTAGGTCATGCCGGGTTTTATCGTAGATTTATTCAAGATTTCTCTAAAATCGCTCGCCAATGACCCATCTTCTCGAAAAGATGCTCCTTTCATCTTCTCTCCGAGTGCATCAAGCTTTTGAAACACTTAAGAAAAAGCTTACGGAAGCACCCATTCTAGTTGCCCCGATTGGGACTTACCCTTCGAGCTTATGTGCGATGCAAGTGATTTTGCAATCGGTGCGGTCTTGGGCAACGCAAAACCAAACATTTCCAGCCAATCCACTACGCGAGCAAAACTATGATCAAGCTCGGACCCATTACACCACTACGGAAAAAGAATTATTAGCGGTGGTGTATGCGTTTGAGAAGTTTCGCCATATCTCATCTTGACCAAATGCGTGGTGTATACGGATCACTCGGCACTCAAATATCTCTTTGCAAAACAAGATGCAAAGCCGAGATTGCTCGTTGGGTTCTCCTCCTTCAAGAATTTGATATCATCATCCGTGATAAAAAGGAGCGAGAACACGTCACGATCATCTGTCGATTAGAGAACCTCACCAAAATGTGTTCGAGAAAAGGAAATCAATGAAACTTTTCCTCTCGAAACACTCAATATGGTTTCTTTTCGTGGAGATTCTTCTACCCCATGGTTTTCCGACTTTGCAAATTACCATGCGGGTAACTTTGTGGTGAAAGGGATGTCGTCCCAACGTAAAAATAAATTCTTCAAAGATGTGAAACATTATTTCGGGACGACCCCTACTTGTTTAAGATTTGTGCGGATCAAGTCATCCGCGATGTGTGTATGGTTAGGAAGCTATTGACATTCTCAAAGCTTGCCATTACGGACCTCTTGGGGACATCATAGCCCCAACTACACCGCCAAGAAGGTGTTTGATTCGGGATTCTATTGGCCCACGATCTATAAGGATGCCCATGAATTCGTTAAAAACCGCGACGCTTGTCAACGTCACGGAATATCTCACAAAGAATGAAATGCCGCAAAACGCCATTCAAGTGTGTGAGATTTTGACATCCGGGGCATTGACTTTATGGGGCCATTTCCTTCTTCTCATGGTAACAAATACATACTCGTGGCGTTGACTACTTGTCGAAATGGGTCGAAGCTAAGGCTTTACCCACCAACGATGCCCGAGTTGTGGTGAAATTCTTGAAATCCTTATTTGCTAGGTTTGGAACTCCACGAGCCATCATCGGTGATCGTGGTACGCATTCTGCAATGACCAATTTGCAAGAGTCATGCAAAAGTATGGTGTAACTCACCCATTTCATCTCTGCGTACCACCCGCAAACAAGTGGGCAAGTGGAAGTTTCCAACCGGGATTAAAGAATCTTGGAGAGGACGGTTGGCGAAAACCGTGCCTCTTGGTCGGATAGGTTAGATGGCGCACTGGGCCTTCCGTACGACTTACAAAACACCCATCGGGTGCACTCCATACAAGTGGTGTACGGAAGGCATGTCATCTTCGATTGAGCTCGAGCACAAGGCATCTTGGGCCTTGAAGCATGCTAATTTCGATATTCGAGACGGGTGATCATCGGAAAGTTCAAATGAATGAATTAAATGAACTCCGTGATCAAGCTTACGAGAACTCTTTGATCTATAAACAAAAGACAAAGAAGATTCATGACTCAAAAATCAAGAACCGCGTTTTCAACGTCGGTGATAGAGTCCTTCTTTTCAATTCAAGATTGAAGATTTTCTCGGGAAAGCTCAAGTCCCGTTGGTCTTGTCCATTTACTATCGCTAAGGTTTATCCTTATGGCACCATTGAGTTATCTCAAACCGATGGTCCTAATTTCAAAGTGAATGGTCATCGAGTGAAGCATTTCTTTGGAGAGGACATTCCATCCATGGTTGTCCCGGACTTACAAACTTTCCCCATGAACCAATGAATGCGGGATCGAGTCAAGCTAGCGACTCGGTAATCAAAAACAAGAGCATGCCATATGGGTTTTCACCCATATTTCGTCTTCTTACCTCTTTCTACCACCCTAGTGTGGGGGTTGCCACATGTTTCAAAAAAAAAAAAAAAAAAAAAATTCATCTTTCTAAATAATGGCCGTAATATTTCCTTTTAACGTTCTTTGTTTCGCATAACCGCGGTACTTTGAATATTGAGGGCAATATTCATTTCTAAGTATGGGGGAATTCTCACGAATATCATATATATTATCCGCCTAATCCCGTTTTTGCCAAAATTTTTTTTTGGAGTAAGTGTTTTACACTTTCTCATCAGTTATCGATCCGCCATGTCGTAAGACTAAAGGATTAGCTAATCCAGAGCAAACGGCTCTTGGTAAAGATTTCTCAAATCCGTTTATATGGCTTGCAATTTGCCCAAAATTGTATGGTTCTCAACTCACCATATCCTAAAAAGTGAAGAGTTGGCTAGCCCGCAAGATTATGGCTTGTGGTAAAGGCGTGGAAAACCATAATTGGTATTCACTCACCAAAGATAATTCGATAATTTATCTAAGAGTTGGCTAGTCCGAGAAGGTGCGGCTTCGTAAAGACAAAATCAAATCCGTTGAAAGTCGGTGGTTTGCTCAAAATCACATGGTTATCGGTGTACCATGGTTCTTACTTGAACTGAAACATTTGGCTACTCGTAAGTAATGGCTTTTGGTAAAGAGATTAAAATCCATTATGTTTTCTCAAATCATTGCTAGGGACTAGCAATATCTCGATGTGGGGATTGATGAGTGTGTAAATACTCATCATTTTTGTACAAAATAAACGCAAAATCATCCGAAAATACTCGAAACACATCTAAATGATCAAAATATCACAAATCGGTGTTTTATGTGTTTCAAATGCAAAATTATCAAAATCGGATGAAAACATATCAAATTTGCTAAAATTGCGGTTTGATCCCCAAGTTTCATAAATTGTCAAAATAGTCCACGAGCCATAATTTCAAAAGCAAAAGTCACCAAAGGTCCTTTTAAAAGTTGTCAAAATAAGCCCTTTGGTGAAAAATATCAAAAGTTTGAGAAATTACAAGTTTAGTCCTTCAAGTTTGAATTTTGGCAAAATGGCCCTGGAAAATAGCAAATTGGCAAATTTGGTCCTTGTACTTTTGAAAGTGTCATTTTCAGCCCTTGGATAAACTTTTCTGAATTGGCGACTATGGTCCTCTATTTTCGATTTTACACAAAGGTCCCTTGGTTATTAAAGTCTTTAATCCCATTATGACCCTATCACAAGCCTTGGACCCTGTCAATATACAATTTGAACCCCCTTATAATATATCGCAAAGACCATCAAACCGATCAACTCCACCCTCTTTCCCACCTTTCCTCTACCTTGTGCGCTCCCACCATGCCCACCACCAACACCAACCAACCCAGCCTCCTTCTCACCTCACCATGTCCCCCTCCTCAAGATACATCCAAGGATCAATAAATGCTCCCTTACCCACCATATCAACCCCATTTTGGCGATTAACCATTTTGGCGCCAAAAACATGTTTGAACGGTTGAGATTGATTCAAGCCATCCAATGGCGTGAAAGAGTTGGGACCGCATCGGAGATGAAGAGAAAGGCTTTGGGTTATAAAGAGAAGCAATTGGAGCAAGTAGAGAGTCTTCTAGTTTTATTTTCTTTCTTATGTCGCTTTTTATGTCAAAGTGTTAATTCAATTATTAAACTTGTATCATTTTGTTAAATTGTATCAAACTTATGTGTTCAAATGTATTGCAATTAAATTCAAGTACTAATTTCGGTTTGTTGTTACATTTCTCATTTATGTCCTTGTTGCAAATTTCCAAGTATAAATCTTGTTTACAAGCTTCAAAAAGCTCAATTCTAAGCTACAATAAGCTTATACAAGCTTCTAATAGCTTTCTATAAGCTTATGTTTCAGTTTTAAGCATAGTTGGTCTTTGGTCAAAGAAAGTCAAACAAGGTCAAAAATGGCAAAGGAAATGGAAATGGGTGAAGCAGCTATGGATATGGGTTGATATTGAGCTAGGTTAGGGGTTTGGATAGGTTAGTGGTCCATTGTTTCAGTATTGGCTAACCATTGTGGTTTGGACTCTTGTAAGTGAAATTTTAAGTTTCTTTGCATTGTTTGATTTTGTGGTTAAAACTGTTTCAAATCTGTCTTTTCAGTAGTGTTTAGGTTAAGTTAACTTAGATTGATCACAATTACAAGTTGGTTAAGAGTTTGGGTCTGTTTGTACTCAAAACAGTAAGTTATAGGGGTGTTTGGATTTGAGATTCCAACTGCATTAGAAGCTAGATCAGTGGTTCCAATCTTTTGGTACATGTTTGATAACTCCAAATAAACTCAATTGAGTCAACATCTTGGGTCTGCTAGCTCAAAAAGTCAAAAGATCCTTTGAAACTGTCTCATTTGCTCACTGTTGGATTTTTAAAAGTGTAACTCATCATTTTGTGTTTAGAAATCAATGATATTGCTTGCATTAGGTTTATAACATCATTTAACATCATTATCAGTCATATAAATTGGATCAAAATCCATTAAAGTCAAACTTTGCTTCTATTTCAAAAAGTCAAAAATGTCACAAAGTTGGATTTAAGCAAATAGTGCAGCAGTTGCACAGGGCTCATTAAGGCTTTTCAAGGTTTGATTTTTGGTTTATAAGTAGTCCTCTTGGTTGTCTTTAAGGCCTCACATCTGTTTTTGCTTTAAGCTTTCGGATAAGCTTGGGAATAAGCTCAAACAAGCCCAGGTGCCTCGCACCAACTCAAGATATCTTGAGTGATTTCTCGTGTTTTGTGCGGCTTGCACGAGCTTGTAAAAGCTTTTCAAGGGCTGGTCTTTTGGTCATTGGTAGTCACTTAGGTCTAGTTGAGATATCAATAATTGGTTTTAGTTTAGAGCTTATTTGGTTGCTTTTTCTTGACCGCAAGTAGGTACCATTTTCTGCTTTTTAGCTAAATATCAAGAACATCAAATCTAATTAAACACGTGAATCGTGGTTTCAGCTTGTTGATTCTCATTTCATTTTAGTTATATTAGCTTATCATAGCTTGTGTATCAGTTTGGTAGCTTTTGGTGAGCTTTTGGCTTATCAGTGCTTATTTCCATAAGCACTTCCATAGCAGTTGCATATTTCTCCACACAAGCATCTGTTTTTCCAATTTTCTCATATTCCTAGTATAATTTTAGACTTTTCCTGAAATTTTCAGATTTTTCTCAGCTGTTTTACTATTTTTCTTAATTTAAATTAGTTTTTAAGCATTTTTAAATAGCTTTTAATACAAAAAATTAAGAAAAGCTTCAAAAAAATAATTTTTCATTTTTCTTAAGTTTAGATAAATGTAAAAAGCTTAAAAAGTATTTTTCCATATTTTTCTCCTTTTATTTGGTATTTTTAATAATTTTAATTAGTTTTAAATAGTTTTAAATTAATATTAAATACATAAAAAGTCTAAAAAATATAATTTTAGTTTTTAAATTAGTTTTATAGTATTTTAGATTTTTCAGAATCATAAGTTTATTTTTCTAGCCTTATTTTGTATTTTCTCTTATTTTAGAGTATTTATAAATAGTTTTAATTAGTTTTTAATTAATAATAATTAGATAAACAGTGTTAAAAATAATTTTCTTTTTCCAAATATTTTCTTATATCATTAGGTTTGTAAAAATGTATTTTTCATATTTTTAGGATTTATCTTGTGTAATTTTCACGTTTTTATTTGTACGTTTACGTTATTTTTATTTAAACGTAAGTTTTTAGTTTTAAGTTTTAAACGTTCATCACTTTAAAAATAGTGATAGCGTTTATTTAATATCTTTTATCTTTTTAATTTTCTTAATTTGTATTTAAGTCGCTTTATTTTTATAAACTTTTTCAGTAGTGTAATTATCCTATCCTAATCCTTTTGGATCATTATCCTTAGTGATCCTTCTATCGTCTGATCAAGTGTTGTACACACCATTGAGTCTCCTTGGGACTTAACGACCCGGGAATCCATTGTATTCTCTGATCTTAATTGTATTTGTGTCTGAGCTGTTTCAAGTCTGTTTGACTTGACTGTTTAGCGCAGATCACCCAGCACATCTAAAAAGGAAATGCATAAATTAGCAAAACCAACTAATGTTCCCATTCCCTCTACAGGAGTAAACAGTGACATTAAAGCGAGCAGGTCAAAGTCTCAAGACAATACAAGGAATGATAGGACCTCGCAAGCTAAGAATGTGCATTGGAAGAAAGTAGAAGATCACCCTAGGAACACTAAGTTTGAGTTAAATAAAACGAATCGTGTTGATTCTAGTATTTGCTATAAGCGTACTGTAATTAATTCGAATTCTGCTGCTACTTTTAAAAAAACTTGTAATGATGATTGTGTGGTTTCTGTTACTAATCGTGAATGTGGTATGAATGTCTTGTCTAATGCTGTCGATTGCCCAGTTAATATTGTTAATGCTAAAAATCGAGCTAAGAAGGCTAAAAGGCAAAAGAGAAATAAAGTTAGAAAACAGTGGAAACCCACAGGAAGAACATTTAGTAAGATAGGCTATCAATGGATACCTATCGGCCATAAGGCTAATCGGACAATGCCCACTAGAAAATGGATGCCTACTGGTAGAATTATTACCTTAAGTGAACATACTTTGAATAGAGCAAATACGGACACTAATCGCATCTATTCATAATGATTCCATTGCTTCAATTTTCGATATGAATGTTTCTATCTCGATGTGGGTGTTCCAATCATCGTTACTAACCAAATGGAACCCATTCTTGCATGGGATCCCAATTATCCGATTATCCATTCTTGTATCATGTTCAATGCGGATCGTTCAAATCGTTACGTGGTACCGGACTCAGTCGTTCCAAGCATATGATTGAAACCGGTCACGGCTCATGAACTTTGTGAGCAAATTCATCGGGACTGTTAGATTCAGAAATGATCATTTCGGTGCAATTATGGGCTATGGAGATTACGTTGTTGGTGAAAGTGTTATCTCCAGAGTGTATTATGTGGAAGGTCTTGGTCACAACCTGTTCTCTGTTGGTCAATTCTGCGATTCTGATCTAGAAGTAGCCTTCAGAAAACATACATGTTTCGTTAGAAAACTTGATGGTAAGGAACTTTTAAGAGGAACACGTGGTTCAAATCTATACACCATCTCTATCGATGATATGATGAAGTCTTCTCCAATTTGCTTGTTGTCAAAGGCTTCAAAAACAAAGTCATGGTTATGGCATCGTCGTCTCAATCACTTGAACTTGGCACCATCAATGATCTCTCGAAAGGACTTGGTTGTAGGTTTACCTAGACTTAAGTATGAAAAGGATCATCTTTGTTCGGCATGCCAATTGGGAAAAAGCAAGAAGTATGCCCATAAACCCAAACCTACAAACTACATTACGAAGTTCTTCATACAATTCACATGGACTTATGTGTACCCATGAGAGTGAGAATATCTTTGGGAAGAAATATGTGTTAGTTGTGGTTGATGATTACTCTAGATTCACCGGGTCAAGTTCTTAAGGATAAAGGATGAAACTCCGGATATCATCATCAAACTCATCAAACATTCTGGTGTTCGTCTTAACAAAACCGCCGAATCATCCGAATAGACAATGGGCGAGTTTGTTAACAAACAACTTAGTGAATTTTATGAAAGTGGGAATCGGTCATCAAAGAAGTGTTCCACGATCTCCTCAATGTAAAGGTGTAGTTGAAAGACGAAATTGAACTCTTGTGGAAGCCACAAGAACAATCTCGATTACTCAAAGGTTCCAATGTTTCTCGGGGTGAAGCCATTGCCACCGCATGCTACACACAAAATCGATCCACGATTCACACTGTTCATGGAAAAACTCCATATGAACTTGTTCACAATGAAAACCTAATCTCTCATTCCTTCGTGTATTTGGTGCTTTGTGCTATCCTACGAATGATGGTCAAGATTTAGGTAAACTAAGAGCTAAAGCGAGACATTGGATTTTTGTAGGATATGCACCAAGCGAGTAAAAGGATACCGAATCTACAACAAGAGGACCCGAAATATCATGGAAACTATTCACGTTACGTTTGATGAGTCGACGGTTAAATGGCTCTGGACAATCCAATTCGGGACCCACACTTCAAAACAGTTCCATTGGTTCATCTCTTGTACCAAACTCTTCTCCAGCAACTCCATATGTACCTCCATCTGAAGATGATTTGAAGAAATTGTTTGATCCTATGTTTGATGAAGACTGTGAGCCAAGTGCTATTGAATTGTCAACTCCTTCAACAGAGGCTGCTTCTATCTCTGTCAATGAAGTCAATCCTTCAGTTTCTATGTCATTAAGTCAGGAAGCGCCTGCTGCTGATCAATCTGTCTCATCAACAAACCTTCAATCACCAAGTGTACTTCATGGAATTACGTCTGATTCACAGGATGAAGTTAATCCCTTTGCTACTTCCGAAGATGCTCCATTTGAAAATATATTTGCTCCCGAATCATCATCGAACCATCTTCATCGGGAGAAATCGACTCGCTACTTCGGCCCACAACAACAACCACATGAACACCTTAGAAAATGGACACATGATCACCCATTGGACAACATCATTGGAAACCTTTCGTCCAAGATCCACTAGGAAACAACTTGCAACCGATGCCTTATGGTGCTTCTTCAACTCCGTACTCTCTAAGATCGAACCAAAAGATGTTAAGCGCCATGAATGAAGATAGCTGGTACAATGCCATGCAAGAAGAAATTCATGAGTTTGATCGACTTGATGTATGGGAATTAGTACCTGCTCCAGATTGTGCTATGATCATTGCTCTAAAGTGGATCTTCAAAGTGAAGCTTGATGAGCATGGCGATGTATTAAAGAATAAGGCTAGATTGGTTGCAAAAGGATACCGTCAGGAGGAAGGTATTGATTTTGAAGAATCATTTGCTCCTGTTGCTCGTATCGAGGCAATCAGAATCTTCTTGGCTAATCTTGCAAGTAAGAACATGGTAGTCTATCGGATGGATGTAAAGACGGCGTTTCTTAACGGAGATCTTAAAGAAGTCGCTCACGCCGACCAACTGAAGGCTTTGTGAATCGAGCATCCTACTCACGTTTATCATTTGAAGAAGGCTCTTTATGGTTTAAAGCAAGCTCCAAGGGCATGGTATGATCTGTTGTCAAAGTTTCTTCTTTCTACCGGCTTCAAAGAAAGGAGCGATTGATCCAACATTGTTCACCGAAGTCGTGCAAACACTTAATTCACGTTCAAATTTATGTTGATGATATCATCTTTGCCTCGATTGACCCCAATGAATGTGACCGTTTTCAAATGAAATGGGTTCTAAATTTCAAATGTCAATGATGGGACAAATGTCATTTTCTTGGGATTACAAATTTCACAAAGTCCGGAGGCATTTTATAAATCAATCTAAATATGCAAATGAGATGTTAAAGAAATTTGGATTTGATTCTAGTGACCTGCTGACACTTCCATGATTGAGCGTACTAAAGCGGATGAGGACCACTCGGGGATCATGGTAGACCAAACGAAATATCGTAGCATGATCGGATCCCCGATGTACCTCACGGCCAAGAGACACGATATTCTATTCATTGTATGCATGTGTGCTAGATACCGTGCTAAGCCTACCAAAAAGCACCTTGAAGCGGTTAAGCGGGTCTTCGGTACCTCCAAAGAACCATCAACATGGGACTTTGGTACCTCAAGGACACCGGTATGTCACTAACGACATATGCGGTCATGCGATCATCCAGGTGTCAAGATACTCGTTGAAGTATATCCGGAGGTGCTCGGTTTTGGGTGATAAGCTTGTGAGTCGGTCGTCAAAGAAGCAAATGAGTACTTCTATTTCCTCTACGAGAGGTTGAATACATAGCCATGTCGTCATGTTGTGCTCAAATCCTTTGGATGAGATCTCAATTAACCGACTATTGCCTTGAATTCAACAAAATCCTCTGTCTTGTGATAATAAAAGTGTTATTGCTCTCTTATGCAACAATGTTCAGCACTCAAGAGCCAAGCATATCGACATTCGACATCATTTCATCGGGAACAAGTAGAAAAGGTGTCGTGGAACTCTACTTTGTGAGAACTCGAATACCAATTAGCGACATCTTCACCAAAGCTCTTCCTAGAGAACGTTTGAGTTTATCCTTCCACGTCTTGGTCTAAAGAGTCTACAACCGGAAACACTCAAGCGTCTTCAAGAGGAAGACGAGGAGTAAAGGTCTTTATTCATCTATCTCTTGTATATATTTTTCAAAAGCAAAATACAAAACTTGAAAAACCCTCAAAAGAAAATATAAAATATAATTTTCAAAATCCATAAAATTAGAAAATCTAAAAAAAAAAAAAAAAAAAAACTCCAAAAATATTATTATTTTGTCATGTTTTTCCTTATTCGATATCATCTACGGACTTTGTGTTGACATTCAAAGAATGTCACGGGTTTTTAGATGTTCTTCGAATGCACATAGTTTTTTGAAAAAAAAAAAAAAATGAGGCGGAGAAAAATGGTGGTTTATTGTTATTTCAGACAGTAACCCGTTTTTAAAGAAAGAACAGAGCCATGCTTTATCTGGTTTTTCAAATTTCATGCTCTGATTCTATAAATACAATTTCTTACTATATAATGAAAACTAATTGCTTTGAAAAATTACTTGGACTCTATTTTTGAAAATCATCTGAACTTAACAGTTGTCATAAATATCTATCTCTCAATCAACAACTTATGTCATTGATTGAGGGGGAGAATGATTTTTCAATTAAATTAACAAGTGTATTTTTCAAACAATGGTACCAGACCGTGGTTATTATTAAGTTTTCAAAAGATATTCAAGCATGTTTAATCTTTGGAGTCTAAAGTCTCAAAATTCGATCCTTATCAGTTAAAAAGTTTCTCAATATCAAGTCACAATTCTCCTTAAAAGCTTTCAAATTCAATTTAAATCTACTGAGATCACAATTCTCAAATGACTTGATAATTGTGATCAGGGGAGAATTTGTGATTTAAATTGGATTTAATCTGATAATTAGATAAATGGTTTTATAAGGATGCATAAGCTCTCCTCCTCGCATGTGACAAACGATTTCAAATTATCCATGCACATGTTGAGGGGGAGAATCTACTTTAAACTTTAAATTATTGAAACGTGATTTAATTATCTCTATGTGCAGGTTCCTTCTAATATGTGCAAAACTCTTTCAAACTTCGAGGCACATATTGAGGGGGAGCAAACTTTTGAAAACCTCATCCTTCCTCAAAATGTTTTATCTAAAGTAAATTGATTGGGAAGTGATGATGATCATTTTAGAAAATGTTAATCAAAAGATTGGACCTGTCATTCTTAATCTAACGATTTCAAAGATCTCTTGCCTCCATATGCTAAAACAATTTCTGAATTATATGCATATGTTGAGGGGGAGCATTCTAAAATATCAAAACAATTGAGATACAAAATGCTTTGATGTTATATCACAAGTATCTTGATTGAGTTTCAAATGGTTTTCAATTGGTTTCAAGGCGGAAGAACTATACCAAAAGACCGACCAATCCTACTTTATGCATGGTGATATAAGGATGATAAGGTTAGGTTATGGTCCCATGATCCGCCGAGCGGTGGGATCTACCGAGGACAATCCACTAGTTAGTGTAGAAGTCCTTAGGTATGATGATAAAAGGAGAAAATGAGATATGGGAAGAGTGCGGATCGAGACGAGCTAGTCTTGGAATAAACCCAACAAGGTTCTAGCTATGAAGTCTCGGTAAGCATCGAAGGGGTTGAAGAATGAAAAGAATTGAATGTGAAAAGGGTGAAAAGAAATAGCCCTCCATTTATTCAACCACAGGCGCGTAAACCGGTACAATTCATATGCTCGATGGTAACATCGGTATTGAAGACAAGACGTCATGGACCCGGTGGCTCCGCACTTACAACTTCCCAAACTACTCAAGTTCCTCTTAAAGGGCTTGTTTCATTCTCACGGGAACCTACATAATCTATCGACTTTCTCATAGAGATTGTTGATATTGAAGAAGGAGACCTCTCCTAGTCTCCACACAGAACCAAATATGCACAAATTGAGTCTAGAGCCTCGAGATCATCAATAAATATCATTAGGACACTTTCAATGAAGACTCTGTTTCACACAATGTGGAAAGAGATTATATCTTGAGTCCCACATTATCCTTGTGGTATTGCGAACATCCGAGTAATATGCAAAAATATTCACAATGAAGATGGAAAGCCTTCGGAGCCAACATCTAACAAGCTCCTAGTAGGTGGCATGTGAGATCTATTCAAATAGATCAATCATGTGACAACCGAATGTAAACAATGGGGCGATTCAATCTTTTGAATCAATCACGGTTCGAGTTATGGATTGATGGATACCTTTGAAAAACCGGTCATTGTGCTTAAAAACTCTTTTCTTTAGCACATCGACCGTGTACGAATATTTCAAATCAAAAGGTGTTTTATGATTGATAATTGATTTTCATTAAAACCTTCGTTGTATTGCAAAAACAATTTCTATTGAGCAATACACGATTGTTTTCAAATCTCTTTTCATCAATCGGTGAATCTCTATTCATTTGGTTCACTCACTCCGTGTTGTCTTCTTTGAGATGTTACGGTTTGAGAACGACTAGAGCATTGCGAAACCACGTCAAGGAAATTCTTGAATTATACACGATCACAGCAAGACTTATAATGATCAACGGGAACCGTGGGCGTGTACCTCAATTCATCGATAGAGATCAAAGACATTTTCGTGCGCTTTATTGCTAAGCTGTTTTATGCGGTACACCCGAAATTTCGGTGATCGTAATGAAGCGGTCAATCCATAGCCGCATGCTCACACAACACATTCATTTCCAAAGAAATCATGATTAGTGCATCAATGACTCGATATTTTCACTCCATGCTTCGCTACTACCGCCAATATCATGAATCAACGAAGCTTCCGCTACTCGATAAAAAGAAATCATGATCCGAATGTGAGCATGTCGGTCCAAAAGTCACAACATCACATAATACCAACATCACAAAGGAAGAGTCGAGATTTAATATGGTGATGATCTCAAAGCAGCTCAACAATCATTCTCACGTGGATCGGTTAAAGACCTCCACTTGGAATTCCCAAACATGCAATAATGAAGATTCAAAGACTACGAGCTCTCGAGGAAAGGACTTAATCAAGAATCCTTGAACAATCTAATGATAAGGTTTTAAAAGGTACCATTTTGAGGGTCGTTTAAGTCCTTATTTGATCACTTTGTATCCGTTATTGCTTAATATCGCTCCTTTTCACTTTTTAGGTCTCGTGAAGGCAAAATGTTGGAATGGCACTTATTTGGACGAAAGCGCGAATATATGAAGAAAATGGCCAAAGTCGAAATCATGACACTCACAATACCGAATGTAGAAGGCGACGCGCCAGAGATATTTGCGACGCCGTCGGAGAAAGTTGCGACGGTCGAACTCAAAACTCATGTTTTCAAGAGACGGCGCCTAGTGTGAAAGAGTAGGCCGTCGCTACTCGCACGGCCTAGATGCGATCCGCACGACGCCGAAGTCAAGAGGACGGCGCCACGGACATAAGGTGACGCCGTCGCAAGGTTAACGTGGCCAAGACGAAACCCTAATGGCGGCGACACGACGGCGCCACTAAACATAAGGTGACGCCGCCGCAATTGTAATCTTATATATAGAATCCGAATTTTTCGTCTTTTGTGTGGAGAGTCTTTGGAGTAAAACCTAAAACCGAACCTAAGGTGTCTTGTACAAGATTTTAGGGTTTTAACCCTATCTTACACCAAGATAAGTCTTGCTTCATTAATTCAATTATGTCTTTGATTATTTGTGTGTATGCTTGCATGTTCTCCATGTCCGCTAATTTATTTGTGTGTTTGCTTAGGTAGTATGAAACTTAATTATTGAATATTGATTGGTTGTTTCTTATCTTAGTTGATTAATGATCTAGTAATGCGATAGGTCATTCGTTGTGTACTTAATGCTTGATTCATCTTTGTGAACCCTAGAGTATGATTACCGAGTGATTGTAGTCTAAAACATCCGAAGAGTGCCTTAGAGTAGGAGTCTATAATCTCTATGTGGATTTGTAGACAAGACCCTTTGGTAAGTTCAAAGAGTTAGGGAGAAACGATACCCTACAACTTAGAAACACAACGCAACTAGGAATAAGACGTGACACTCAACCATCAATAGGAGATAATTAAGGAGTAATACAAACTAAGTAAACACATCTTTAAACTATCATACGAGCACACATTAATTAGACATAGACTCCCACAACCTTAGTTTAGATAATTAGATAATAGTAGAGTAATCGGTAGAAATACCAACCCCCAAATCCAATACCCGAAATTGCACCTTTCCATTTTCATAAAATATAAAAGATAAAAATAATCTTCCTCAACCTTAACCTTAGCGTAGTAACTCCCTACTAGCATTCCTATTCCCCAGAGAACGATATCAATACCCGTGGCTTACCCTAATTACTACACTACAACGATTAGGTTCATCGCCTAGGTGTTATAAAACTTGCTCAAGAAAAGGAAGTTCCTTTGACCCCGAACGACGCGTGTAGCGTTATCAAGTTTTTGGCGCCACGGGAATAGAATAGCTAGTTAGTAGTCCACCTCGCTTAGGTTTCTTTGCTTGATTCCTATCAAGTAAAATTTTTCTCATTTTAGATTTCTCTTAGTCTATCCCCTTCTTCGTAACCTTTGTTAGTAATTCCATCACTTTTCATCATGGAAGGTGATAACCCACTACCATTCATCAACATACCACCAAATGACCCGCCAAGAGCCCGTACTCTTGGTGAATACTCGAGACCAAGCCACTTAGGCTATAGGAACACCATTGAGCTTCCCGACCAAGCCCAAACTACGGCCTGCGATCCGACACCATCCGGTTGGTGCAAAACGGATGTGCATTCCATGGACTTCGTTCAAGATCCAAATCAAGATCCGAGGATTTCTCAAAATCGCCGATTCCATCGACCTTGATGCTACTACTCGGGAGACCACGCTGCGCTCTTCCAATTCTCTCTACGGGACCAAGCTAGTAATTGGCTTGAGCGACTTCCCCGGCTCCATCTCAAGTTGGGATGATCTTACTCGCTTCCTTGCTCAATTTTTCCCACCGGGAGAACCACTAAGCTTAGGAATGACATCTTGATGTTCCAACAACGTCAAGGTGAATCTCTCTACGAAGCATGGACCCGATTCAAGGACTTACTTCACAAAGTCCCTCATCACGGCATTGATCTTTGGCTCCAAGTCCAAATCTTTTATGATCATGTCAACTTTCCCACTAAGCGATCCATTGACCAAGCGGCCGGTGGAAAACTTAGTGATCTCACCGCAGAAGAATCATGGGAAATAATAGAGGATCTTGCCTCTATGACAACGAAAGTTGGGATGACCCCGTGAGTGCCCAAACCGTCAAGGCAATCTCCTTGCCTCCTCCCGACCGTAGGATGATCGAACTTGAAGATCGTGTTAAATTCCTCATGAGTTCCTACAAAATCCTAAGTCATCACGACAAGTGAATCAAATCACTCTACCTTGTGAGTTATGCGGTGGTCCCCATGACACTCGTGGATCGCTCAAGGCTCTCCGAACAAGCTTTTGGACTACGCCCATACGCATCGACGGAGCGGAGAGAAGTGGTACACTTTCAAACCCGAACAAAACAACTTAGGAAACTCATACAACCCATCATGGAAAAATCACCCTAATCTTAAGTGGAACCAAAACTCAAGCACACCCCAAAGTTCATCTAGTTCGCCTAATAGGTTCAATTCTCTAATACCGGAACCCCACTAATCTTGAGGCAATTGCATCTAGATTTTGTCATCCCAAGAAACTCGATTGAATAAGCTTGAAGCCGATTTTAAGCAAAAACAGAGCGAGATGACAACCAAGCTTGATGCCCTCTTAAAAGCCTTCAATGAGCGGAAATTGAGCACTCCCAAGTGATACCATTAAGAACCCAAAAGTGAATTCGATTGCATCGACTTCATGTTCTAGTTCACCATGGAGAGTGCACACCCATGCCCCTCTCACCCAACGGTTCATTCGGTAAATGCTATCAAAAGGGTTCCAAGTCATCCAAGAAATACCAAAGCCCTAAGCACCTTTGGTAAAGCCTACTTGAGAAACCCACAACCAAGAATCCAAACCTAGTTTAGAGGAGGAGTACAAGGAACTCCATCAAGAAAACCGATTCTTGAAGTCTTAGCTCATGCACCTTACTATAATGCTTTAAAAGAAAAATATGAGTTAGAACTTAGGCTTGGGAAACATGGGTCCGCCTTTGTGCGAAACAACTTACCTAAGAAATTAGATGATCCCGGCTATTCACTCTTCCGTAGACTTGGAACTTCCAAGCCACTCGATGCTTTAGCCGATTTAGGATCATGCATCAATCTCATTCCGTTGTCCTTCATAGAAGCCTCAACCTAGGAAAGATTGAACCAACGGAAACTATCTTAGGATTAGCGGACGGTAGTATAGCACGTCCGTTGGAATAATAAAGGACATGGTAGTACATGTAGGAGAGTTGACTCTTTTGGCCGACTTTCATGTACTCGACATGAATAAGGACCCAACATGCCCATTACTAGTTGGAAGAGGATTTTAGCTACCGCTAGTGCCATCATCGATTGTAAGATGTCCAAAATAGTGGTAGGAGAGGGAGTGCTAGATCCGCTTACGATGTTAAAAACATACATACTATAAGGATGAGGAAATCCCACATGAGATAAGGTTGGATAGAGAGCCTTCTCGATATGGACCTTGGATTGAGAAGAACATCATAGGCCCCAAAGACCTTTTACCTAGATAAGACCTTTACTAGTGCAAAGAACTTTCCAAGAACAAGAATCGGCTAGGGATATAGAAGTGAACCCGCTCGAGGATGCCCTAGTATTTAGGAAGATGACCGAGTTCCTAGGAAGCTTACCCGTTAACCTAGTCATGAATAAGTGGATAGTTGAGGAATCCGAACACAAGTGGAATTGGAATAGACCGCCTAGTGATGGTAATGGAAGGTGGCACATTAGGATACAAATCTATGATCCCGATGGTGAGATGTTCGAAAAGACTTATTTAACGGAACGTACTACTAGGAACTTGAATGATAAGTTTGATCCTTACGACATTGTTGAGGATAGACTTACGTATATCGGTACGTAGGAGCACGACTACGAGTCTAGCTACAAGACTCTTAAATAAAGAAAAGCGCTTCGTGGGAGGCAACCCATGCTTAATTGTTTGCTTGTTTGTGTCATATATCTTTTATTAATTGTTTATCCTCATGTTTAAATTTGTGAAAATGCTTTATTTTGTTTTTAACCTCGCCTTAATTACATATAAAGGTATTTTACATAAGGGATAAGTGTAGGAGGATTACACACGTTTTCAAAAGAAACGTAAACATGAGAATAACAATTAACTAAAAGATATATATGTTTGTTTGTTTGAGTCAAATGCTTGTATCGAGTCATAATGAATGTTTTGCGTAAATTTTTCCGATTCTAAAGATGTAAATTTTCCGAATTTTTCCGTAAAATCGCACCGCTTTTTGTCAGATAACCGACGGCGTCAGATTGCAACCGACGCGCCGTGAAGGAGTAAAACATCGATTACTTTTTCTCGCTTTTCGAGCTACTTATAAATTTTTGGAATTTTCCGTGTCTTAATTTTCTTAAAATTGTAAACATTCATTCCACAAGCATTATATCCTAGTTTAAATCGAGTCTTATATATATTATTACCGCCGATTTTACGCGAAGGTTTCGCTTTGTTTTCTTCAAGTGTGCAGGTTTAGTTTGTCAAGAAGAAGTTACATAAGATTGGAAGGAGCTTTTCACGCATAAATTCTTCTTGAAAAGAATTTAACCACCACTTTACACGGATCCTACCGAGCTAATCGGGAGTATTAGTTTTTTCGCTTTTAATCACCTTCTTTATCATAACTTTGATATTTTCGGGAACATTGGGGACAATGTTCGCTTTAAGTGTAGGGAGGGAAAATAAAACGGAACTTTGAAACTATGCTTATCCTTGACTATTTGCTTTGTCCAATTGCATTTGTGTAATAAACCATGAGAAATGTCGGTTAGGGTAATTTTGGCACCAAATTTAAAATTTTTATGACATATAAGAGTGGGCCATTAGTCTTAACAAAAGCGCCTCACGGATAGGAAGTTATATGACTAGCACAAAACCCTTTACCACCCAAATTCCACCCAAAATGTGAGGATCGCCTTAGATTAGTAGGAATTAAAGCATTCATCTTTAATGCTTAGAGTGAGAACCGTAGTATATTAGATTCTAGAACTTGTTTTGTGATGCATTCCGAGATCGCAAGTGAGGCTACACTTGTGTAGTTAGGAATAACTAAATGATAAGAGGCATTAGGATAAACCCTTGTTTGATACCGTAATATAATTACTTCTTCCACATTGGTTGAGTAATTCCCCACACCCTTTGCGTTGTACTCATCTTTAGTACACGATACCCTAGTTAACCCCTCGAGCCTATCCTTTTTCGCGGTTCTCGTGATATTTCGGTTTTTCCGAATATCAATGAAGAGCATTGTTTACACCCCACCCCAAATATACACCCAAATCGCCTTAGCCTACCCCTTATGCACTCACTTTTAGTGCAAATTGTTTGTTATCACCCAAACCCTTAGTTCAATTATCTAGTTGCTTGCATAAGTTGCTAAGTCGAGTCATATCCTTTGTATACGCTTTGGGATGATTGGGATTCATGGGAAAAGTTAAAGTTTATGAAATGACGGAAGGAACGTTAAATTCAAATTCCCTTTGTTTGCGTAATAATGTACCCCAAGTGTTTTGATCTTTTCAATTCGGGTCAAATTAGTATTAGAGTAATAAAACTCAAGTGTAGGGATATGCTTATAAATCCCTAGTATTTTGATGTTATCTTAGAGGATGGTAGAGTAAAAGTGTAAAAAAAAAAAAAAAAAAAAAAAAAAAAAAAAAAAAAAAAAAGAAAAAAAGAGAAAAAAAAAAATAGAAAAAAAAAAAAAAAAAAAAAAAAAAAAAAAACATACGGGCTACCATCCTACATCTATCTTTTAATTTATGTTTGTTTATTTCAGTTATCTAGAGTTTAGAGTGTCGAGTCTTGGCTTAGCAACGCCATTCTTCATATGCATTTAACATAAAGATTTTTGACTTACCACCACTAAATAGCCTATCCCACCAAACCCTTATTTCCCTACCGTAAGCCTAACATTACAACCCTTTAAAGACCTCTTTGATAGTCTTTCCTAGGTGCTTACGCCAAAGCGATGGAGGTTTGATCTATTCTCAAGCCTATGGTAATCTATGTACTAGGACGGTTAATGAGTGTTTATCTTCCATTTCCTATATTGTTATATTTCATTTATACACCGAGAGAGATGTGAGTATCCAAACACCCCATGTGAGGTGCTAGTATGTAATTTCCGTGCTTGTTATGACTTTTATGGGCTTATATGTGTTGTGGACCGCTTTGAATTAATGCCGAATGACCCCTAACTTACAAATCAATTGGCTAAAAGCACATTTGCTTGAGGACAAGCAAATAACAAGTGTAGGGATATTTGATAAGGTTTTAAAAGGTACCATTTTGAGGGTCGTTTAAGTCCTTATTTGATCACTTTTGTATCCGTTATTGCTTAATATCGCTCCTTTTCACTTTTAGGTCTCGTGAAGGCAAAATGTTGGAATGGCACTTATTTGGACAGAAAGCGCGAATATATGAAGAAAATGGCCAAAGTCGAAATCATGACACTCACAACCGAATGTAGAAGGCGACGGCGTCAGAGATATTTGCGACGCCGTCGGAGAAAGTTGCGACGGTCGAACTCAAAACTCATGTTTTCAAGAGACGGCGTCTAGTGTGAAAGAGTAGGCCGTCGCTACTCGCACGGCCTAGATGCGATCCGCACGACGCCGAAGTCAAGAGGACGGCGCCACGGACATAAGGTGACGCCGCCGCAAGGTTAACGTGGCCAAGACGAAACCCCACGAGGCGGCGACACGACGCGCCACTAAACATAAGGTGACGCCGTCGCAATTGTAATCTTATATATAGAATCCGAATTTTTCGCCTTTTGTGTGGAGAGTCTTTGGAGTAAAACCTAAAACCGAACCTAAGGTGTCTTGTACAAGATTTTAGGGTTTTAACCCTATCTTACACCAAGATAAGTCTTTGCTTCATTAATTCAATTATGTCTTTGATTATTTGTGTGTATGCTTGCATGTTCTCCATGTCCCGCTAATTTATTTGTGTGTTTGCTTAGGTAGTATGAAACTTAATTATTGAATATTGATTGGTTGTTTCTTATCTTAGTTGATTAATGATCTAGTAATGCGATAGGTCATTCGTTGTGTACTTAATGCTTGATTCATCTTTGTGAACCCTAGAGTATGATTACCGAGTGATTGTAGTCTAAAACATCCGAAGAGTGCCTTAGAGTAGAGTCTATAATCTCTATGTGGATTTGTAGACAAGACCCTTTGGTAAGTTCAAAGAGTTGGGAGAAACGATACCCTACAACTTAGAAACACAACGCAACTAGGAATAAGACGTGACACTCAACCATCAATAGGAGATAATTAAGGAGTAATACAAACTAAGTAAACACATCTTTAAACTATCATACGAGCACACATTAATTAGACATAGACTCCCACAACCTTAGTTTAGATAATTAGATAATAGTAGAGTAATCGGTAGAAATACCAACCCCCAAATCCAATACCCGAAATTGCACCTTTCCATTTTCATAAAATATAAAAGATAAAAATAATCTTCCTCAACCTTAACCTTAGCGTAGTAACTCCCTACTAGCATTCCTATTCCCTAGAGAACGATATCAATACCCGTGGCTTACCCTAATTACTACACTACAACGATTAGGTTCACCGCCTAGGGTGTTATAAAACTTGCTCAAGAAAAGGAAGTTCCTTTGACCCTAGTGTTAACTCATCAACCAAAGAACCTCCCAAGAAAATTGCTCGGGTTGTTCATAAAATCTCCTCAACCGAATCATCACCCGTCAAAGCCTCAAACAATAGAACTCCCTCACAACCAACTCTACCAATCAAACCAACTCACAAAAGGATTGTTCCCACAAGACAACCCTTGCCAAACACAACCATACCTCCTAAGCAAATACCCCTACCTCCACCAAACCATCACCTCTAGTACCTAGAGCTATCTCATTCACCACTCCACTCTCATCCCCACATCTTTATAAACTTAGAAGACTTGCCACCTAGGACATCTCATCCACCACCATTGCCAACATTTTTCTCAATTGAGAAAATGGTGCAACAACAACCTTCTCACCAAAACTTTGGTGTTGAAACCACACTAGCACCCGTGTCCTTCTCTCCCTCACCCTTAAATGGTCCATTTTGGATTATGAGGAATCAACAAAATCAATAACCGGATCACATGGAAGTAGATACCTCTCTACCACCATCCTCAACACATATTCCACCACCTTCATCCTTAGTTGCACCACCTCCAACCTCATCAAACGTGCCTCAACAAATCCCTCCATCCTTTGTGGAACCTCCACCTTCTTCATACAACCTTCCACCTCAAACCGCTCCATTCCTACCACCATCATTCCCTAGCCATGACAAAGATTGTTATCATTGTCAACATGTTGAAGGATTAGTACATGAAGTACGTGATGAGCTACCTTTCATGTTCTATCACCTCCTCGAACGTTTCGATGAGGTCAACAAATCTAATCATCCCTAAGCATAGGAATTCAAGTGATGTTCTCCTCTAATGCATAACTTAGACTTGTTAGGAATCATACATCGTGTTTAGATCAATTTCTTAGTTTTAGAGTTATGTACATCATTTCTCTTGTTTTATTGAATGAAATTACATGTTGTGTGCTATATGGTTATGAGAATATGTTTGGTGCTATAATACATAACTCATTTTTTATGCTTACTTCACTTTTCACATCTACATTGCTGCTAGTAGAATGCAGGTATACGGATCCCTCACTTTTGCCTAGACGGATCCCTACAAAGGAGGAACCGTGGGATCCGTGCAACAGAAGCACTTTTTATTACTAATTTGAGTCTCATTTGCAGGAAATTATGCATCATATACTTGCTTTCTAACCTTTGTTTTGTAGATTTTCAAAATGCACATGAAGACTTTGACACCCTCAACAAGGGGGAGCTTTTCGTCAAAGAAAAACTATTGCAAAAACGCTTACAATACTTTCACTTAGGATTTCGTTATTACTTGACGCCCTCACAAAGGGGATCACTCGTCAAGGGGGAGCATTTTCGTCAAAAGACGAAACCATTTGCAAACATAATTGCAAAACACTCGCTTAGTCTTCCTAATTACTTGACGCCTTCATCAAAAGGAAGCACCCGTCAAGGAGGAGCTAAGACGAGAATTCTTTTCTTCTCTTACTCTCTATTTTTCATATTATTACTTTTCACACGTTTTTCTCAAAATAATGTGTTAGTTTCTTTTCGACGCTCTTTTTGTTTCGACAAAAAGGGGGAGAAGAAAGTAAAAACTCTAATTCAAACTTTTACGAATTTTAGTTTTTCCTTAAAATAATCTTATGTTTTGTCATCAACAAAGGGGGAGATGATAATACAAATAAGCCGTAAAAACATTTATTTATATTTTACGATCTTTTAATGTTTTGTCAATAACAAACGTAAAAATCATTTTAACGAAATAAATAAAATACGTAAATAGTTTGAGCCAATAGTTTACTAACACACTTACATTTTCATATAAAACACTAAACAAGTAATATTGTTTACATCTTATAGAAATGCATATGTATAACAACTAGTGTTTACATAATATGGAAATGTACATATATATATATATATATATATATATATATATATATATATATATATATATATATATATATATATATATATATATATATATATATATATAGTATATATTGTAATGGGTAAAAATCTAAGTCCTTAACCCATTGACTAGATACATTGAATATTGTTGGGTAAAATCCAAAGTCCATGACCCATACCCATGGAACTTGATCCATAACCCATGACCCATTGCATGACATCATACATGAAGTCATGTTGGGTATTATCCATGACCCAAGACCCATGACCCAATGTCTAGATACATTGCATCTTATTGGGTATCCATAACCCATGGTTCATAACCCATAACCCATAACCCGGTTTGCAACCCAAAATCCAGACTTAAGTGACCCGGTGCGGATCCCTGGATTGATTAGCGGATCCCTCCGGGAGGGATCCGTGGGAACCGGAGAACAATGGAGAAATTTTCCTATAAATAGTGAGCCATTTCTCTCTTGCAACTCATCCTTTTTTACACATACTCTCTCTTAGTATTGTAACATCTCTAACCTCAGATCCAAAGGATCTTTCTATGTAGTTTTGTGTTTGTGTGATTTTCTAGGTTCCTCTTAAAGGCGAGATCACCACCTCTTGAAGACGTGCAAGCTCAAGGTCATGAGTTGCTAAGCTTCGTCATCATCAAGACCACTGAAGTGTCTCTTGTTAATAGTTCTTTTCTCCCTCCATAGAAGTGTAGTGTTGAAGGCATTAGTGAAAGGTGCCAAAGGGTTGTGTCAAAGGCATTAATGAAAGGTGCCGAAGGGTCGTGTCGAAGGCATTTGTGAAAGGTGCCAAAGGGTCGTGTCTAAGGCATTAGTGAAAGGTGCCAAAGGGTTGTGTCAAAGGCATTAGTGAAAGGTGCCAAGGGTGTACATTTGATATGGTGCATCGATGTAGAAGATAGTTAGTTTGGGTTAAAGGATAGTGATATCCTTATGATGTTGTAATAAGGAGTATGTCTCCTTTGGGGTAGTCGTGTATTGGTATAGTGTTAGGTAGTAGTTCATCTTTTGTAATAGAACTCGGTATCTAGCCTTGTACCAGATAAAGTGTAGGCGACGTTGTGATAGTTTTGGTTCTATCTCATGGAAGAACCCGGTGTCTAGCCTTGTACTGGATAAAGAGTAGGCGACGTTGTGAAGGCTTCTCCGCCACATTAAGGAGCTTGTGTTGTGTAGTGCTTACAAACTCTTGAGTGGGGAACTCGGGGAGTGGAGTAGGGCAAGGAAGGTGTCCTTGTAGCCGAACCACTATAAATACTCGTGTTGTGGTTTTGTGTTCCTTACTCTTTATCTTTGCATTAGTTGTTTATATGCTTATCTATCATCATCCAACACACACATTAAAAAGATTGACATAAGTCGATCTAAATAGTTTAAAACGAAGTTTTAATAGGTAAAACTATTCAACCACTCCTTCTAGTTTTCCACATATAGGACCTTGGTTAAGGAGTTCAGTTTATTATGAGATATTTGATACAAGTTACGTTCCTAAATGGTTTATTACTATAAATGAACTTTCAAATCTTAACCTGAGTAAGCATTCTTAACCTGAGTAAGCATTCTTAACCTGAGTAAGCATATGCTAATGTGTCAGTTTCAATTGTCATAAGCTTAGCCAAATACCCTCTAAATAAGCACTTAAATATACGCAGATAGGCATTTAAATAACCAAACCTAAACACCATCCCAAAAAGGTTATCATTATGGGATCACATTGACTAGCTTAAGCACACACATTGTTACTTTTTATGTAGTGGTGATTACTTTCTTCATTATGTTAGTAAGTTTTGCTAAATACAATAGTTAGAGGTGTTTGGATTTGCTTATTAATGGGACTATTGGAATTCTCCCTTATCAATTACAAGTGGAAGACTGCCGAAAACAATATGGTGGCCCACAAAACTGTATAAACAAAATGCTTGAGCATGTGGTTATTCTCAACCCTTTCATATTCAATAATATTTATCTTGGCATAGACTTCAAGAACTCTTCATCATTGGCATTGCATAAAAAACTAACTTCCCATAATATAAGGTGTAATAAAAAATACTTTCCTTAAGGCTTATTATATAATTAGCAATTCAATTTAGATGCTCGAAAGATCCAAATAGAAAGATAAATCTAACTGGATCCCTACCAGTAAAATGTGTGTGTAAAAAAGAGAACACGATGGAGGCTATCAAACAAAAACAAAAGTAACCGATCCAAGACAAGTCTTGTCAAACGACTAAAACAGAGATAAAAAGCAACTAAAAACCAACATCCTCCTCCAAATAACATCATTGGTTACAAGATCTATCTTTTAAGTAAATGAGTCAATAGTTTAATTGCAAAGGATGATTACAGAAGGGAAACACCATTTCTAGGCATCATGAGGATGACAAACTGACATATACAAACATTCAAGGTGGGGGTTTCTACTTTCACATGCTAGGCATCTCTTATATACAAAAAGGTTTGGTTATTATTTATGAAAGTGCAACCATTTGGTAATTACTCTTATAAAGCATGATAGACTCGTTAAAAACTCATCAAACATAACACCAAATTTACCAGGATACTTCAAAAATCTCAAACTCCTGGTGCAACATTTGTCTATCGAAGTGTAACAAAGATGATATTAGCTTATTTCGCTAGTACATGGCCTAATATGACTTAACTAACCATATTTTAGATTCCGGTTAATCATGTCTTACACACAATCCTAACAAAGATAAGCAAGATATTTCAATCTTATGTTTGATATTTAAAGGTTATTTTTAAATTCTAGTAACTTATTTTTACAAACATGATGTAATGTATTCTCTTGTAACATAACCACTCATGGTACAAAGAAAACAGAATGCATAGGGTATATACTATCCTTTATCAGTCACATGATAAGAGAAATGCATGTGTTCTTAGATATGATGTTCTCCTAAATATCATGTTGTCCTTAATTATTTTATATTTGAAATGTATGCTATTATAATTTCTATATGTCCTCAAATATGTAAGTGATTTTCTCAAAGATTGATGACGTACATAATAGTTAATAAAATATTATGTGTGACACTTTTTCTTGACATTTGATTTTGAATGTTGAGTCGTTTGTGAGCAAAGTTTACATACAAAGTCTACATATGTTATTTGTTTGCTCGTGTTTGGTTTTTCAGAAATGACACCTTTACTATTTGCATTGCAAATTAAATTGCTTGAATATTTCGGATGAAACATGCAAGTTGTGAATCCTACTTCGTTGTGTATTTTATGCATCTTTTATCCATTTTAATATTTGGAACACAACCATTTAACATGTAGACTCAATATAATATCATTAACACAAGTGTGAGTTGTGAACTTATGCATATTCTTTTCGTCTTATAAAGGACTTCATTATTTTCATATCAACCGAGTATGATTTGAGTATGTAGGTTATAATTTCTTTAGTTATAATTTGATATAATCTTGAAGCTAGACAAATAATGACTCCAATTTCATGTTTATACTTGAAAACTTTGTCAATTATATTCGATAATAATATCAATCATAATTTGAATAATGACTCGATATATACTCAAAATCTTTCTTGACAATCATTACCACTCTTTTTAAAAGAAAATAATAAAGATTTATGGAAAATGTTCCATTAAGTTTAATACTAGTTGTATGTGTGAGGTTAATAATAATGACATGTCAACTTACTACTTAAAGATTGTTATTCATTTTTACATGCGAAAATCTATTTATTATTACGTATAATATTCATAGTTTTTGACATTTCATGAGTATAAAAATAATTATATATCTTAATGATTTTTATAAAACTTAAAATTATTGTAAAATACTACATGTTTAAAATATTTTGTGTATGTGTTAGATCAATGTAAGTTAAATACATTTTCTTTTACTTTAATATTAATGTATTAATATGATGTTCTATCTTGTTTGACAACCCATGGTTAAGCAAGATAGGAGGTTGCAATGATTTCGAGATCATAGTAGAGATTTGAAAAAAGTATTTAATATTTGAGGTGGCATGTTTTAACACTTGAGCATTTGAAAAAAATAATTATGTAAAACAATGCTTTTCGATGTATATGATTTATTAACTTAGTTTATATTCCTAAGTGAGTGACTAAAACATGCAAGATCTATAATACATAAAGCTTATCCCCCTTAATTTAATGTGCAGGGGGGGTTGTGCACAACCAAAAGTACGGTACATACATGTCTATGCATACCGAAATAACTACAACTCATCTCATTTTAGGAGGCCTCATATTCAATGCATTCAATTTGGTTTATGAAGACTCGGTTGAATGGTTTACGGCTTGAATGCTCGAGCTCACAATAAACACATATTGAATCTTGGAAACACAAAAGGGCTGCAATTTGCACCCTCAAAGAATATGGATCAATCTACAATTAAAACACTACTAAATGGAACCTGCATAAATAAGGCTTGCAACCCATTATCTGCCCAGACATTGTGGGTAGGCGTACAGGTAAAAAACGACCGTTATTTCTAAAATTATGGCTGTAGAAATCGGAGGCGCAAATGCTGTATTGTTCCTGGACGAATTGAAATTGGATGAGACCGGTACGATCGTAGTGATGTTTTGTAGGATGTGGGATATAAATGCTCCTTTGGGCCGATACTTGAGCACTGATTTCTTGATCTCTGATGCTAAAGTATGTTGACATCCATGTTTGAAAAACCTAAATAATGCCAATATGTAATAAAAAAGATATCAAATGTCTGTGTTGTTTATCAATTTTTCTTATCTACTTTTGATGCGAGGAAATGTTATCCATTGTACCGCCAAGGCAATGGTAGCTCACAATTTCTTGAGGTTAAAGAGGGTGCTATATATTCGGTTAAAAATTTTGTAGTCATGCAAAACAGAGAAGATTTTCGTATCAGGAAGGACGATACGTTCATGCTTGAGTTTAATGGATCAACAAGAATAAGGAAATCTTTGGTTATATCTAAGGGATTTGTTAGGTATCCGTTACAATTGGTTGATTTTGATCATATCCAGCCCACAGAAAACAAATATCTCATTGGTAATGTGCTGTTTGTTTAGGTATCTTAAAATTATTTGTTTTTAAATATTGTTGCTATAAAAGCTTTTACATTTCAGATGCTGTAGGTTATGTGACAAATGTTGGTAGGATGAACTATACCAAAACAGGATCCAAAAACCTTGATTTCTACCTGGCGAATCATAGGTTGAAATTTATATTTGTTGCAAAGGATGTTGTAAAAATTAAAATATTTTTGCCAATGTGTATTAGGAAACTTACTGTTCTCTTTATTTCGATTCCCTTTGTAATCAGGGGCCAGTCCATACGGGTGACCCTGTGGGGAGGGCTTGCTGATGTGTTGATTGAGAAGAAGGCGACGCATGTAGGCATGTGTCTTTGTTGTGGTGACTTCCACCTCGCAAAACAATATAACGATAAGTGGCTTATTGACTATTTACCTTTGCATGTTCAACACTTTTCTTTTACAAATTTAACCTTTAATATTACCCGCTAGATAAGCTCTATCTATCCGTAGCAGTTCATCCACCCAGCTCCTAGATTCCGTTGACATTCCTGCAATTAAAGAATTGAATTCAGACATTTGGTAATAAACTAATTTTATTATTGAATACATCCTAAAACCAACAAATTTTAACAAATCATTCAATCGTTTGTTAGCATCATCGATGCTTCAAAAGGAGATCGCGTGTAGACGACTCGAACCAAAAGAAGGATCTATCGAGAATCGCTCATGTGGGCCCGAAATAAAAGGAATGATGTATGTATTATTTTGCACCCGCCATCTCTATATTATCTTTATAGTGCATAACATTTATAAATCTTATTTATACACATGCGCCATTTTCATAATTAAGGCCAAGATTGATAATGTGCGTACTAGAAAGGGATGGAATTTCCCATCATGTGGGGAGACAAGCTGCAGGAAAGGGCTACTAGAAAGAATGGGAGATTTTGGTGCGAGTCATGCGTGAGACAGTTGAATACCGGTAATAAGGTAATGACATATTTGTAGCTTATAGTTTGATTGTTTGAATGTGTTAAATAAAATTGCTCACCTTGACATTTACCATCTGTGAATGCTTTCTTGAGATATCGTCTTGAACTTGGTATCTCGATGATACCGAGCGATCGTGGTGGTCCTTTTGATGATGCATCCGTTGAATTGATCGGGTTCCCGGCTTGGCGTTAGTGTCGGATGAGGATGAGGTACATTTATAAATCCCCGACTACTTACACCCTATTACATCATTCCCATTACTCACGGCTTACTCTACAGGGTTTAGACGATCATGCAAACTTGCCATCACCTATAGCTGACCTCATTGGGACAACACACGTGTTTGAAATCAAATCTCACACATATTATGAATATGGAACATTCGAGAGTTTTACGTGTTGGAAAGTTGACCCGCATAATCCATCAGCTGAACCCACAAGCGCAAGCACCGTTGATAATGAAACCGCTGTTACATGCTCATCATCCAAGTCACCCGCCAATCGCCAACCCTCACTACACCGTCCAAGCCTGTAGAGGATAGGATAAGGAAAAGGTAGTCGAAACAAACAAAAAAACATCAAAACAGCATGTATTTGTATAAATGCACGTACTGATGGAATTCCATTGCTTGCAGGGTGGTTATTGATGATTCAAATGACGAAAATGAGCTGCACGGATAATGATGTACAAGGTGATGAGTCTAATATTGCAAGTAATAATACATCTTCAACATCCACCCATCATTCAAACGATCGATAAAGGCCAACCCCGCAAATGATAATAAAGATAAGA
This sequence comes from Chrysanthemum lavandulifolium, assembly GCA_022545495.1. Taxonomy (NCBI): domain Eukaryota; kingdom Viridiplantae; phylum Streptophyta; class Magnoliopsida; order Asterales; family Asteraceae; genus Chrysanthemum; species Chrysanthemum lavandulifolium. The sequence continues at coordinate 212,609,145 of CM040244.1, forward strand.
GGTTAGCAACCTTAAAACATTTGGGTGACAACAAAATATCTTTTACCCTATTTATCTTACTCTCGCAATACATTTAACGTAATAATCATGTTTCGTTGTATGCAGTGTTGCTATTGAGAATTCGGACGCGGATATTGAACTGATAACTGTAGACATTGAGCAGGATGGTGATGATAGCACCCTAACCGTCAAGAAGAAACAAAGACGGTGAGCACATATTGATTGTCACTTTTTTGTCGCTAACCCTTTTACGTTTGCCCGCATAATAACACGTTTCTCCCTATATATTTTGTAAACAGGTTTGTGGTTGAAGAATCGGAATGACCCCAACCAAGGAGCGCCCCATCAAGACTTTATAAAACAAATGCTTATGACAATAATAATACATTTGATAAAAACTGCTTTTGGGATTTTGTTTTAATTTTGTTTTAATTGTTGTTTGGAAGACACAAGACTCAACCGTTCCGTTACATTTGGTTTTATTTTTGTTTGACAATATATTTTGGTTTGCCATCAAACGAAATATTTTTACTTTTTGTGCTAAACTCCATTTGATATACCTCCAAGATGAACATACTGTGGCTTTGGACACTTGCTACATGAGATCAAATAGATATGTGTGTTAGTAATGCGATGACCATGAAAGCAAGATGGTTCTTTTGATTTCTCCATTCGACATTGTTACCAAATGTAATGTCTAATGTACAAGATATGTTCTATTAATACTATTTCATATGTATATAGTATTTCATGTAATAGTCGGCAAGGATTTTTTTCGATTTCTCCATCGACATGGTTACCATATGTAATGTCTCATGAACAAAATAAATATGTGAATGAACCAAATGTTGATATCTGTATACTGTTTCATGTGATAACCGTGTAACCAAACATCTAATTAATGAAACTCATTTCTATGTAATTTACTAATTTTCCTGTTGTATCCCCTTTTTTCATTCACTCATATAACCCTTTCATGTGATAAACGTGTAACCAAACATCTAATTAATGAAGCGTACTTCTGTATAATTCTCTAATTCTCCTGTAGTATCCCCTATTTTCATTCACTCATATAACCCTTTAAATAATTGATCGACTTAAAGTACATAAAGGGTCATCTAAATTCATGAACACATGTGATTGATTCATTGTGAATACCTAATAAAAAGTTTTTCAAAACTTGCGGAAATTACCCAAAGGTTAAGACGGTGTTGTTTTAAATCTATATACAGAATACAGAAAACAAATTGTTTGCATTTGTTGTCAACAAATCCGCTGGCACAAAATGTGTATTCAAAGTTGCAGAATCCATCGCATAACAATAGCTCAAATGATAAAGATATTGAAGATGGTTATGCTGCTTAATGCAATCACCAAGATTGGCTAAAATTGACTTTATTATATACCTAATGAATTAAATAATGACTGTTAAATTATGTTTGTTATGAATTATATGAGTTTGAAACCCTCCTTCTATTTATATGTATTTATACCATCCACTACATATGTTTAATTTACACATACATTATTATTTTATACATAACAAGTGTGATATAAACTTATCTTATAAGGCAATTTATAAAACACGTTAATTCCTACTTTACTTTATAACAATTAAGAGTTTTTTACTTTCTCCATATGTTATATAGATGAACCATAATGAATTTGTGTGTTATTATTGGAAAAAAATCAGTCTCATTATTAAATCAATAATAAGAATCATAAAAACCTGGAGATACTTACCATACAAGCCTGTTCATTGTTCACTACACTTATTGCATCAGTTCAACACTAGAATCCCAAGAGATGCTTTAATATACATCTTGCTTCTATATCTTTCCAAACCTGCAAGGTTATGTGTTGCAAAATTGATACATATCCTCCAAATAATAAATGAATACAGGTACATCTCAATTTAACAAGTTACTATACCTTCCAATTATGTATATGATTAAATCCATCTTTGTTTTTTCGTTACAGGGTCACAAAATGATCATGCTCAGGTTCCATCCCTGTCAGACATGTTGCACAAATCTTTCGTTATTGATTCGAAAACAATTATCAGTCAAAGTGGAATAACACAAAGCTATTGTGGTTTACGGCTAAATGAAATTGTCAAATCATTTACAGGTATACACCAGCTCCAAACATTCACTTGTGTTATTATAGTACAAAATTGTTGCAACAATTGATACCTGATTCGCATGTTCACCGTAATTTGTTAGGACAAACATCACGCTCAGTGGGCGATTTACCAGATATGACGGCGAATCAAATGGCTTCTGCTTCAAAACAACCCTTTATGTATAAAAAAGAAGAAGAGCAGGTGTTTAACTAACCAAATTATATTTGGCAGACAATTGTTTCCGTAATAATGAATAATACCTTAATGTTATTCATACAGGGACACTCTCTCAGCGTGCAGCTAAAAAAAATCCCACACGGAGCCGCACATGCATCTGCAGGTAGTTTCATATTTTATAATTGATGCCTTATGTTATTTGATGGATAAAATGTTGTTATTCCCAATTAAATTTACCTTTTTGGCAAGGTGTTCCGTTGTTTACCATAATATTGGCCATCCATCATTTGAGTGTCAAAATTGCAAAGCGATTATGTGGTATCAGGAGAGAAGCGATAAATCAAAGAGCGCTACCAACCCAACTTTTTCCATTTGCTGTCAAGAGGGAAAACTTCTTTTTCCAAGATTTAATGAAGCGCCTTCACCTCTTAAAGAGTTTATGGACTATAATAATCCTGCAAGTTTAAGATTCAAAGACCAGATCAGGGTATATAATGGCATGTTTTGTTACACATCTTTTGGAGCAAGAATAGACCATTCAATTAACACGGGCAGGGGTCCATATACCTTTAGAGTAAATGGCCAAAGCTATCATCGAATAGGTTCTCTTCTTCCAAAACAGGGCATTCAACCTAAATATGCACTGACTATACTTTTTGACCTTCGGAAATGAAGTGAAAACCGAATGAGAGCTTTTATAGACAAAGATGGGGAGATGTGTTGGATCCAAGTATAGTAGCGAGATTGATTAAAATGTTTGATCAATCAAATTCAATCACTAAGGCATTTGAATGGCTCGGGATTGGTGCGAGAACCACAATTCACCACCTTTGAACTACGGTGATAAGTGGACATAGTACATCTCGGCAATACAACGCACCAACCGTGGCGAAATAGCGACTCTAATTACTAATGACTTTGGTGATGGTATTCCTACAAGAGATATTATTGTAAGTAATGAGGATGAAGGTTTGAAACGTATTTACGAGTTGCATTCGAATACATGGCACTCAATATCCATTGTTATTCCCATATGGGAGGAAGGATTTCATGAAAAGATACCATATTACAACAACATGGATGTACGCAAGACCAAAAGGGCTTTTGTCACAATGAAAGAATACTATTCATATATCATACAACAATGAAATAACCAAGGTACTACTTCGCTAGAGGTGGGCGATTATTCCAACAATACTTGGTGGATTCATATACGGTTGTTGAAGAACAGAGGCTAAAATGGACCGGGAAAATCAAGATACGTTACGCGTTGATCTATATCATAATGTTTGTGTGTTGTAACAAGGGGATACAAGTGCAGCAGACGGGAAAACGAATCGTTCGCCAAGAAGTTTTATAGGCGGTCCAAGGTATATGATGCAAAACTACCAAGATGCAATGGCTATATGCGGGCGTATGGAATCCGGACTGTTCATCACGTTCATCGCTAATCCAAAATGGCCCGAGATTGCGAAATGCTAAAGCACGTCCGGGCCAAAAGTCCATGACCGTCCGTAGTGGCAACACGTGTGTTCAAGATTAAACTTCCTGAACTGTTAAACGACCTTACAAAACATCATATTTTTGGCAAGTCACGAGGAGGTAAAAAAAATTAACCCATAATTTTAATCTATTTACTCTTTTATATATACATTATGTATTATCTTATGTTTTTTTTTCCAATTATATTTCAGTTGTGTATGTCATAGAATTTCAAAAACGTGGACTGCCACATGCTCATATCCTACTGTGGCTAGAAGAAGAATTGAAATGCAAAACCCCATCCCAGATAAATGATATAATTACAGTTGAGATACCATGTCGAATCAATGATCCGGATGGGTATAAAGTAGTAACTGAGTTTATGTTACATGGACCTTGCGGTAAAGATGATAAAAACGCCCCATGTACAATTGAGGGTAAGTGCTCAAAACATTTTCCTAAACCTTTTGTGGTTGAAACAATTGTTGATAATGATGGTTATGCTATTTATTGCCGGAGGAATAATAACGCTCACCATATAAAAGGGAAATTCAAATACGATAACAGATATGTGGTGCCTCACAACCGTTATCTCCTCATGAAATACCAGGCCCACATTAACGTGGAATGGTGCAACAGATCCAAAGCAATTAAGTACTTATTCAAGTACTTAAATAAAGGTCCCGATAGAGCCACAATTGTTATACAAGAGAATGTTAAAAATGATGGTGATTTAGCAAATGTACAAGTTTTGGAGGTGGACGAAATAAAGAACTATTTGAATTGTCGTTTTTTAGCTCCATGTGAGGCGGTGTGGCGTTTGTTTTCATACGACATACATTACTCATATCCGTCTGTTATGAAGCTGAATTACCACTTGCCGAATCAGGACGCAATCACACTACGTGACTCGGAAAGCTTACCGCCCTAATTCAAAGGGAAGGTATCGACATGACCATGTTCACCGATTGGTTTGAATTAAACAAGCGTGATCTGATAAGCGAATCAATATCGTATCTTGAGATACCTACACATTACGTGTGGCATGAGAAAGACAAACTGTGGAAAAACGCAAATTGCAAAAATGCATCGGGCGGATTGTTTACTCGCACCGGCGTCGGAGACCGATATTATCTTAGAATGTTGTTGAACATTGCTAGAGGTCCTGATTCTTGGGAAAAACTCATGACTGTTCACGACAAACTATGTTCCACTTTCAAGGAAGCATGTTTTGAATATGGCCTTTTAAATGATGACACGGAATGGACACATGCTATATCAGAAGCAAGTGTATGGATGTTTGGACCACAGTTACGTGACATATTTGTAACAATTTTAATCTTTTGCGATGTTAGCAGACCTTTAAAATTTTGGGAAGAAAATTGGAAGTTTCTATCAGAAGATCTTCTACACAAGAAAAGGAAAATGTTTAATTATCGACTTGGAGTTGACGGACGAGCAACTAAAGAACTATTGTTTGATAGAGATCCAAGAGTTGTTAAATAGAAATGGGAGATCTTTATCGATTTCCAAGACCTACCGAAGGTTCGACCCAAGGTTACTAACCAACATGGACAATCGTCTCATACGAGAAGTGTTGAATTATGATATGAAACAAAGTAAGATTGAACATCAACAACTTCATTCATTGTTAAATCCCGAACAACGTTTAATCTATGAAGAGGTGATTGAATCATCCATGGTAAAAAGGAACTTTTACTTCATCTACGGTCCAGCGGAACCGGAAAGACGTTTTATACAAGAGTATCATCTCAAGATTAAGATCAGAACGCATGATAGTGCTCGCTGTTGCATCTTCAGGTATAAATTTATACTAAATTTTAAACAGTCAACTATTTTAAAATGGATAAAAATTTGTGACTGATTAACACTTTCAATTTGGGTAGGAATAGCTTCATTGTTACTACCGGTGGGAGAACCGCGGATAGCCGTTTTGTTATACCGCTTGAATTATTAGAGAACCAGTACATGCGGCATAAAACAAAATACACATATGGCTGAACTCATACAGGAAGTTAAACTTATTATATGGGATGAAGCTCCGATGACTCAAAAATATGCTTTTGAAGCATTGGATAAGACGCTCAAGGATATTTTAGGATATCATGATCCTGACAGTAGGAATCGAATATTTGGAGGAGCGGTCTTGCTTGAGGTGACTTTCGACAAGTCTTGCCATTATACCAAAAGGAAGCAGGCGAGACATTGTTCAATCATGCATAAACCAATCGAACTATGGAAGCATTGCAATGTATTTAGACTTACACGTAGCATGCGTGTCAACGAGTATCTTGAGAATGGGAGGTTGATACTCGAAAACAAGATTTCAATAGATGGGTTTTGGTGTGGGGATGGAAGCGTCTTGGCAAAATGCAAAGAAGGGAGGACGACCCAAGTTGGATTGACATTCACGAAATATTCCTAATTAAATCGTGGGATTGTCCAATAAAAGCAGTTGTCGCGAGACATACCCTGATTTTACAACGAGGCAAACCGACGATGTGTACCTCAAAGAAAGGGCAATACTAACTCCTCGGAATGATGAGGCTGATGACATCAATGAGTACATGTTTAAACAGTTATCAGGGGAATCTGTTACATACAACAGCGCAGATGAGATTTGCAAGGCATCTACAGACAGCCTAGAACAACACGAACACTATCCGATTGAATTTCTTAATTCCTTAAATTTCCCCGGGATGCCCCCACATGCTCTTCACTTAAAAAAGGAATTACCAATTATGCTATTGCGGAACATCAATCCAAGCAAAGGGCTGTGTAATGGAACAAGGTTGCTCATCACAGATCTAGGCGCTTTGTTATTCACGCTAAGGTCTTGATGAGTTCAAATATAGGGATAACGTTATTATACGAGGATTATCCGACATCAACGCAATCCAAGTGGCCATTTATTCTAAAACGGCGACAATTCCTGTAAGACCATGTTATGCAATGACAATTAACAAAAGTCGTGGTCAATCACTTAATTACGTTGGCCTCGATTTGCCTTCTCCCGTATTCAGCCATGGTCAGCTTTATGTCGCGCTATCTAGAGTTACCAGTCCTGACGGCCTTAAGATACTAATGATTGAAGACAAGGACCCAGAGCTTAAGAATTGCACGCGTAACATTGTTTTCAAAGAAACATTCAGCAACCTAACGTAGGACATATATGTGATGTTCAAGCAACAGTTATTTATTATTACTTGGTTATTTGCCACGAACACTCATAATGTGCATGATATTGTTCCGACTCTTAACATGTATTCATAGTGCACCACGGTTACTCTATAATCAAATAACCACAAACTGTAGTAGGCACGACTTAACTGTAAACCTTAAAACAAAAAAAAATTTACTATGATACACTCAGACTCAGAAGTCAAAGACACCAAACTATAGACAGAAAACCAACCACCTTCAAACACAAATAACCACCAAAAATCCAACACCAACTTCTCAATCCCTTAACCTACTCATCGCCAGAAACTAAGACAATAGCTAAACAACAACAATTAAGGGATTAAACAGAACACACACCCAAGATTAACAAGACTCGGCCGAGAGAATTGGGTGTGACCAGAGCAGGTATTCACACCTCTCAAGGAGGCAGATCAAGAAGTTAGTCACACCGTTTGCACCCTCTCGACCAAAGAAAAGTTAATCTTAAAGGAAAGAACATAAACTTACAGTGCTATAAAGATGACTGCGGAAACGAGTCACAACACTCTTAATTAAGAGATATTGATTAAAGAATGTCCCAAAATGAATAGCCTCCGATCTGAACAGGGTCTCAACACAAGCACCCTTAATCACCAATAACCCATCTAACCTGCATAACGATGCCACCAATAACTAAAATCTTTAACCATGTGCGTATAGTATTGAAATTAAGTAGAATAATGTAAAAAAGAAACACACGATATGCACTCGGTCACATATAAATGGATTACATATATCGCATTTAACAACATAACGGATAAGTAAAATTGACAAGTAAACTTGCCATTCAATACGATGAAACATATACCCAAATTTACCATTAACTATAAACCTTAAAACAACCAAAATTTAGGTCGAGAAAGTCATACTCATTCTTAACACATAATTGGACTTTCAAAATATCAATTGTAAATGGTTTTGAACATTATTAGATTCATTAAAACAACAATCCAAAGTATGCCTTACCCCATAATGACCATCTCAATGTACAATCCGCACTTTCTTCTACCAATAATCAACAATGCCAACAAAATCCCAAAATCAACAATAAACCAACTTTAGCTCAAAATTATTTAACCAAGTGTAATTAATTAGATATAAGCATAACAAATTCCAAGACACCATCATCATCCTAAACACTAACTATAAAAACTTCAAACTCTTACAAATTTAGACCGTTAAGTAAAACATATGCTTATTTGTTCAATTGAATCGAAACAAAAATAATCCAATATCATTTCTAAATCAATAAACATCATAAAGCAACTAACACTCAATAAATTAAAACATTTAAACATGAACGCTTTAATTTGATCATAATGAAATCGAATACCTGAAATATTGGAATCAATCGACAGATAATCAGATCCTTTATCATAACCCTCAAAAAAATTATATTATTTACTATTTATTTTGATCAGTTTTGCCTTCGATTAAAAACCCTAAATATGTTATTTAGGTATTACTGCATCTTTTCACCAAATGTGAGAGAGAGGTGTGAGAGAAAAAGTCAAACGGGTGATACTTTACCCTTTTTAATATTAAAAAAAAAATTAATAATGTAAATACTTAAACATAATGGATGATTAAAACATAAACATAACTGATCATTGATCAGTTTCTTCCATTGATAAAGTTAGAAAACCAGATACATATCCACCATTCATACAAACCATACATGATACCAACTACATACATCAAAACACAAAAGAAAATCACCAACAACTCCTAATCTTCATCATCAGAGCTTTCAGCTTCATCCAACCTCTCCAAAAGCTCCTCCTTCTCCTCCAAGCTTTGACGACACAGCACAAGCAGTTGGGCCAACAGATCAAGCTTCCTGCGATCCTTCAGTTGTATTTCAAGGATAGCATCATGACCAGTTGCTGCCACGACATTGAAACGAGAAAAGTTGGTAGATGCCTCATTGATTGTTTGCTCCTTTTTGTTAATCACTGCCCTTAACTGACTGCTCTCCTCCCCGATACGAGCAATGAAACCTTCCTCCTCTGCTTTGTCGTGAGTTATCAGCAGCCTGAAAGCATCGGCAAGCTTTCCAGTTTCAGTAAGAGATTTCAGTTCATCGAGGTTTGGTGTGGCTGACATTCGATATTAGGGTTAAGGTGGATAGAGTTGTGTGTTAAAATTAGGGTTAAATGTAATTGCTCTTGGATTGACAACATATATACACGAAATTGTGTGGTCATAATAAAACAACACAAAACAATAATTAAGGTTCGTAAATAAGAATTTGCAAAGATAATAACACAAAGACACTGAAGAGGCATTGGAACATTTAATTTGGGTGTTACTGGAGACTTTGAAGTTTCCATGCATAAATGGGGAATGCAGTATTTAGGAAGATGTCCAACATTGCAATATAACACCCTCAATTATACATTTGATATAAAACAAACCCTACATGCACAATGCATTACAATTAACATCCTAAGCTTAAAAGACATGCTTATAATTTATAAAGCTTCGTTTATTAAAAATTTCATAATCATAAAAACAAGCAAAACACTGAAAATTTAAATACCATCAAAGATATTTAAATCAAAGTTACTAATTAAACTCATTCATTTTTTTAGCATTTGACTCTTCCTCACGAACACCGTCTTTAGCTTGCTTAAACAAATTAACTAACTTTTCAAGCAATACACGATGCCTCTCTTGAGTCTTTCTCAAAGCATCAATCGAATCTAAAGCTACGCCACGATGACCTAACGCTTCCATGTTCAAAATCATCGTGTTGTTTTTGCCATTACACGCCTCAAATGATGACAACAATCAAAAAGCAACTTTGATAATGCATCATCTTCACATGCCTGTTGCACAAACCACAAACGCATACAATCATGCAATTTAGATGATCCTGAAATATTCATCAAATTCTCTAACAACTCAAAATTTGCCATTGAAGAGTACAAATATTTATATAATTCCAAATAACAAAAGTCACAAATAAATAAGCAACAAAACACTTATGTAACTTACTCAAATTAAAATACTACATATGAAAAGACTATGTTATTAAAAACTTTTAATGAAAATAAAATAATATAAATACAAAAGTAATTATAACATTATTAGGCATCTAAATATAGATTCCACTAAAATAATATAAACTAAAGTAACAATAACATTATTAGCCATCTAAATAATAAATACAATGCAACTTCTCTAATAGGTATCTAAATACCATCATATACAACATTACGGATAAAACATCACCCTCAACCACTAGACCGTGCATCGCATCTTTTCAGGTATTCTTGAGTGAAAGCCTCGTTTGATAAGAGTAGTGCAGATGGAGCAAGTGTATGGGAAGGCGGTCGTGGAGTCTCGATTGGCGAAAGTAAGCCTGCTTACTTTTTTCCTATGTACGTCCCGCATATTTATAAGAGTAGTCCATATGAAGCAAGTGTTAGTGGTGTCGATGCCAGGAGCCTCCGTACGGCTACTCTTCCTCAATTGGCTTTTACTTTTTTGGGCTTAATGGTTGTTTTGTGATTTGTGTACGTAGGATGTTCATGCATTCTTAGACAAAATATGATAGATGAAATTTTTGTTCCTTTGATTAACATGATGAGATGTTTAGTTAGAGTTTATAATTGTTATGTTATATGGCAAAAAGAATACAATGAAATATAATGAGCATTCTATTATATTTTATCTCGCTTGGTTCATTGTAGTTTAGTATAGCCATAACCACCGAGCAACAACAAATCTAATATCCATTAACATCAAGTTGTGGTGAAAATAAATCAAATATGTCAAACTCAATATCAAACATTAACAATAGACATAAAATAAGAACAACAAACAACAAAATATGCAACTCTACTGTCTTCCACATCTTGAAATTTATTTATTTAATTATAGCTTCTTTCCTTCTTTTTTTTTCCTTTTTTTTTTTCTTTTTTTTTGGGGGGGGGGGGGCAATCATGGTTTTCGAACTTTTGGCCGACTATTGTTGAAATACATATGAACTCATTGACGTGTTCATGGCTTCTTTAGGATCGAAATATCTAAGAAATAAAAATATGTAACTTGAGCGAAGACTGAAAAACATGACAAAGAAACTCAAGGTGTGTAGTTAAAAAGATAACAAAAAAAAAGAGAGAATAAAAATAAATAAATAAATAAACCGCATATAGTATGCAAATGTAGAAAAAAAATTAAACAAATCTAAAATAAATTAGGAAAAATATATTCGGTTTTGCACTTTAGACGTCGGTAGAAAATGAGGTGAAGAAGTAAAGGTTAATAAATTTTTATTCCCCTCAAATTGTAAAGGAATGAAATATTACCCACGGTAATGGATGATTGCATTCTCTTTAACCAAGCTTTGTTTTCCATTGCCTTTCTCATACCTTACCCCTTATACCATCCAACCAAGCATGCCCTAATATAATGCATTTGTTTGATTGATATAAAGAAAGCACGAACGATAATTCTATGGAGTGATATTAACATTACTCCATGGCGTACACTGTACAATATCAAACTCAAAATCAAAGGTTGCTTGATGTGGGAATAATCTTTTGATTCTTAGAATTTTGTTTGACTTATATGATACATACTCCGTATAATTTATTCGTACAGACTCTCACTGTCTATCCCGGATTACGTTATTATAACAGTTTAAGACTCTTGGTTCATGATAATATGAAAGATTCTATTGGAAGAATTGAATTTCTTATATACCAATAATAACCCAATTAGAATTGATAGAGTATATGAATAACATGCTATTACGAATAAAACAAATCTCACATACATGATGTCGTTAAGGCAAAACTAGATTCCTGCTTGACTAATAACACGACACATTACATGCCAAATTGTATTGTATGATACGATAGAGATAATGGTGGTTTCATTCATAATGGAAGCTTATGAAAACTGGAAATATAAATGGCTGAAAGACAACGATAATGCCTTGCATTAACAAGCCGAAAATGGCAAGGTTTGAGACGGACTCTACATATATCTACAATAAATAAAAGCTACCAAACTCATCGTCAAAAGAAAGAGAGGCAGAAGCATTAGCCAACATTATACAATGAGTGATGAGGCAGCATTCATTTAGACAAGTATCTGTTAGTCATAGTCAACTCAAGCAACATTTTTTTTTTTTGTTCAAAGAGATTGATCAATCAATTGCAAACCATCTTCAGCTTCTTTGCAGCCTGTGCAAACCCCACGATCACCTGCAACTCGTCTAATGTCTTCACACCAGACAACACACGAAAAATCTTTGTTATTTTTCTTGAAAACAAAAAGTAAAATAACAGATCAGTTTGACTTATCTACCCTATAGTGTGTAGATTTGCATTGAGTCCTATCTCAACTGGCAAATTTTGAAACCTTGGCTAAAAACTGAAGCTTATCAAAGAAATCCCGTATTACAGTGTTTGCAATCATACTAAAAATACATCGCTCATTTTAGTGTCAACCCCCTCAACCATTGTGAAAAAAGTATTCAATCCTACTGATCAGCCCATTTTCTACCTATAGGCCCAATAAATGTTAAGTCCAGTAGGTAAATAGGAATGTAAGACAAGTTACTTAAAAACCATCCATGGTCTAAAACTCTAAATAAGTCCCACACATTTTACCAGTCTCATGCAACTCTACTTATACCGAACCAAATAATATCCAATTTTCACTAGTCATAGATACTTTGGCAAAATATGGTACACCTGAGACATGAAATGGCTTTGAACAATGTCAATCAGCTGCTCCTTTGACGGGTTAGGGATCACATCCGCCTAAAAAATCAAACATATCAGAATTTGACATCACATAAACAAGCATGCATATACTCTAATTTCGGATAATACAATGTAGCTCACAAGATTGAAGTGACGCCAATATCTCCGCAAGGCAGCCATCTCTAGTTTGCTAAGATCAACCTTCTGAAAAAGAACAAGATCAAGTACTATTAAACTTTATATAGACAAATTAAGAAGTTAAAACATTAAATTGTCTTTATTTTGGAATGAATAAAGTTTGCATACCACGGACCCACGAGAAGTAGTAAAGGAGGTCTTTGATTGTGATTCACACGATAATGACCCGCTAACAGTTTTATGGGACGACCCTGTTGATTTATGGTGACGGTGCCTATATCGATGCGAGCTTTGGGTATCATCACATGCTGAAAACATGGAATTACATAGCACCATTATTTTTTAGTGGGTCCATATGGACAATCTTAATGGAATGTATAATAGAGTTGCTAACAGTAGTAAAAACGAAAAAGTACAAAGCATGTGGCTAAGGTATCCAAAGTAAAAACAATTGCAAAGATTCATCAACATCAAAATTATGATACAGAAAAGGACACTTTTGAGTTTTGCCATCCAAATATTACTCCATTATCCATGGTCCATACTTCTAAAGGTTTATTTTTTTAAACTACTTCACAATTATGATGACAATGGGTTTTCGCAATAGTACATTATGAAAGCATCACTAACCAAAATCAGAAACGTTCCACTGAACACTTTCAAACTCGAGATCATCATCATCTTCATTACCAGTAGGAGGTTCAATCACACTAAGAGCATTCCTTTGTAGCTTCACCTCTATTCCATTTGTTAGCACCTATGGTTTATTGAAAAGAATTTCATATCACAATCCCCCAAAATCCAACATTATATGAGCAACAAAATGTTCAGGGCATAAGATTTAGGGGATGCAACCGTCTAGTGTATGTGGTATAAGAAAGTTGAAGTGATGAGTTCAGGAAACAAAACTGGACGATAGAAGGTAACCATTGAAAAGTGCACAAATTATGATTTTGTTATAGTGTATGTACAAACATAAAACCTTTATCTCTAAGTCAACCAAAAAGATTTAAAATAAAAATGATGAGAAAAAGCATAAAAACACCTAAAGTGTGCATAAAACTTAAAAGCACAAGAAATCCTACAATAGATGTCTTGAAGAAAAACTGGTGTGATTGTTGAAGAAACTGCTGGTAATTACAGGTCAAAGTTTATAATCTTTCAACTTAAAGAGGGTATCGTAGACGAAGAATGGGTCTAAACTCTAAAGTTCATCTTTAAAATTAATACAAAATAAAAGTAACAAGAGAACCATAAAGCGACTTTATATGTGTAATCCTCAAATTAAACCCAGTAAATTTAATGAAGAACGAGTTAAGATAAGGTAAATTCCTAATGCGCATTATGAGTTGAAACGTATACAGATGAAACTGATGAGATTGCGATTAGGACGAGTATTTGACTCATATGTATGTCTATAGTGTCTCTTTATGAGTTGAAAAAAGGTAAAAACAATAGATAAATACATAAAGATCATTATCTAAAAATTAAAAATAAAAGGTTAAGTAGCGCTAACTAACAATGTGTTCAATCCAAGTAAACTTCCTTTGAAAATTACAGAATCCAAATGGCATTTTCAGGAGACAATTATTATCAATCCAATCCAACCAAAATTCACAAAAATAACCAAATAATCCAATCCTAAATTTAAAGCTTGTTTAATACGGAGTAGTACTATTAGAACAAAAGATACACAAATGCAGGAGGATGTTCATAGAACATAATCATGATTCATGAAGAATAAAACACCCTAATTTCCAAAATTAGAAAACAATTTATTCAAATTTATTTAGTTCCAATTTATTTGATCACCAAAATTTGTAAACAATGATCCCACCTTCAGCAATCAAATCATATTCAAATTTTATAAAACAAAAAGCACCCATTACAAAACAACAAAAACCCAAATCAATATGCAAATAAACAAGTAAAATTTATTTTAATAAGTTTTGCTAACGACAGCCCTTACTTAAGCATATGATTTACATGACAATACCACATATCGATAGTTGTGATTGGATGATAATCGCACTCAAAAGAAGTGATACACAAATAACACTTGATCGTGATTGAATGATCTATTTTTTACAGCCAATAATAATAAAATATACTGGTTAAAGTTTTTAGGATTGTCGTTAGCAAAACCCGTTAATAAACAAAAACTAAAAGTATGTATTACCAGCCAATGCCAACCACCAAGGCCAACAGCTTTCTTAACAACACCTTGTAATCCAACAAGAACTGATTTTGTACGGTTGTTTCCTGTTACAACAACCTTTGTATGACGTGGCAGTACGGACAATTCTTCTTCACTACTATCACCACCACCATTATATATTTCCTCCATTAGCATTGTCCGTACAAATGAACAAAATTTTATAAAAAGATTATTATGAAATGATGACAAAATATTAATGTTATGAGAGTGGAAAAATACATGAAGAGAGTGGTGAGAGTGAGACACAGGTTAATGTGTGTGTTTTGAAGTTTACTTGTGTTGAGCAAGATGTTTATTGCGAATGTGAGAGTGACACGTGTGATGCAAATAATGGAATGCCATGTAGCGATTTTTATTACTGGGTAGTGTGTAATTTTAAGTTAACTAAACTTTTTTACTCTTTGACTACTGTTGGTTTAAACTTTAAAGCAAGGAAGTGGGGTCAGTGGTTAGTTCCGAATTTACCATAATAACCTTGGGGACAAGATTGTGTGTTTTGATTTTGATGCTAAAAATAGAGAAATAATCTGTTAATTGCAAGCACTAGTAGTTAGTAGTAGATGTAAATGGTAGCAATCAGTGGTAGTTTTTTTATAAAATTTTTCGGTAAGTTAGTTGTAATTAAATTTTAATTTGTAAGAAAAATAATTAAAAGTTACGTTAGAATTTCAAATCTTTATTAAATAGTTGTAGCGTTAAAGTTTTAATTATTGTTTTAACCGTTGTTTCAAGATAAGCTTTTTATCAAAAATGATAAATGTTACACGTTTCGGACCGCTTTTAATTAATCTAAATGTTACGTGCTAAACATAGCATTAGATATCATATCTAAACCTGGATATCACCATTCGTTTGATTTCAAGTAGAATACTCACTTTCTAATAAATCAATAGAATAATATTATGTCAATTTAGTCACTAAGAGTGGACGGTATAATAACGCTACAAGAGGTGTTAAAGCTTAACGCGAAGGCGTTATAGCCCGTTACCCACAGCGATCGTGGCGTTATAGCCACGTTAACGCCCCAACCTTAGCCAAATAACGCTGCGTTGAGGGTTTGAAGAGGGGAAAAAATCACTGAACCCCTCTAAACGGCTACTAGCCGTTGGGGTTTAAAAATATTTTTACCCCCACCCCCCAAAAACGATATAACGGTTAGTTTAAAAAAAAAATCAAAACCATTTTATTACCACTATAAATACCCAAATAAAACACCATTTTTTTCACACTTCCACTACTCAATCCTCTCAATCTTATACTTTCAATTACTAAAAAATATATCGGGAGGCAACAACGATGATACATTCATGAATCTTCTCGGTGGTGGGTGGAATACCTCAAACTCGGGTTCATCTTCAAAACCGAACGCTTTGGTTCATCTTCAAACCCCAACGTCTCTTTTCCCAACCCACTAGGCTTGTCGAGCCAAGATCTTTTCCTATAACATCAACAATATGTGTTTTGGCAACAAAATCAACAAAACACACTAAACACCAATTTTCAAAATCTACAATTCTCACAACATTCACAAACTGAAACACATGATATTCCCGAGACACTCACGTCTCCTCCAAAGCCCAAAATTCGTGGTAAACGAAAGACCAAAAAATCCAAAGACCCCGAACCAATCGATAATGATGACGAACACTGCGTTGTTGGACGTTGGCAACCAAAAGAGGAAGAATTACTTGCCACGTGTTATGTAGCTGTTACGGAGGATCCGATGGTCGGGCGTGCACAAGGATATGATACGTTTTGGCATCGGGTCAGAAATGAGTTCAATAGACTCAATTTTCAACGACGCACCAAGGATATGATAACAAGCAAGTGGAAAACGTTGAACCGTGATTGCACAAAGTTCAACGCGTATCTCAAACGTGCGCAACGAGAACAGAGAAGTGGGGAAAGTGAGATGGATGTCCTCAAACGGGCGAAGCAAATGTATCGTGACGAGCACAAATCCGCGCCGTTTGCTCTCGATGATGCTTAGGAGATTTTGCGTAAGCATAAGAAATGTGACTCGCCGGATCCGGTTGATTTAACCGGCGACGTCCCAAGCCAAACAAACGAGGCTTTGTTAGGTCATGATGAACAACCACGCCTCATGAGGAAAAAAACGTGCTTTCAAGAAAGCAAGATCCGAGAGCACGACAAGTACTGGGGGAGCAAGCACCGGAGGAGCGAGCTCGTCAAGCCAATTCACCGAAACTATGACAAACGAGTATCGTATCAAACGTGAAACCGCCCAAGCGGCGTATCGGGCCGCCCAAGTCAAAGATGAAACGATAACAAGGTTGGAAGAGATGAAATTTTTTATGATTGACACTGATGACAAAGATCCAAATGTCGTGGCTTGGATCAATGACGAAAAAGACCGAATCATCAAAAAATATAACTTGCAACCTCGTCACTAGATTGTATTTTCGTCATTTCCTTTATGTTGTAGTTTAATTTGCAATGTGTTTTTTTATTTCGTTGTAACCTTTTTTTTAATTTCGTATTGTAATATGTTTTCGAATTAATGATATGTTTTTTTAATAAATGAAGTGTTTGTTTTAGTTTAGTGGTTGAATTTGAAAATATTAAATGTTAAACCTTAACTTGAGAATGTTATGATAAGGGGTGTTTTTTTGGTGAGTTAAGGTGAAATGTTAAAGTTGATGTGACACTGACGTGACAAAGGTTAAAGCTTGACCTAAGGTGACCACACCTTAGGCTCTAAGTTAATTACATCTTTAACATTACAAATTAGCCTCCTCAAAATTACGATATTAGCTTATTTACATGGGAAGAGATCCTCTCAAGTTATTTATAACTTGATTAATCAAGTTGGCCAATTATCAACCATTGGATCATATCCAATGGTTCAAATCAAAAGAACATGAGATGATTTGAGCAATTGGATTTGATCCAATGGTTGATAATTGCAACTTGATCAATCAAGTTATTTATAACTTGAGAGGATCTTTCTCCTATTTACATAGCCTTCCCCTAGCCAATTCTTGGCATTCAAATTTCGATACGAGCACCTCATTGCCTGATCTCACCATTGATGATGCTGCTACTGGTAATCACACGAAATTCGGTGCTAGCAAAAATTTTGCATGGTGTTTTTTTTTTTTGAACAAAGATTACATTTCATTTCACTCCTCACAAATGGAGGTAATTTGAACACAACAAGTTACATCGAACATAAAGGGCAAAATCGAAGCCGACTTGCCAAACAAAATACACGAGACAACAAGTTAAGCCTAAAAGAAAGATACACCGAATAGTTGTGATGACCACATCAACACCATAAAGGGTGGGGAATCACCAAAGTGAGCTTTAGGGAGACACAACCATACGAAGATGTAGCTTGACAAAAGTACACAAAGACATAAACATACATAAGATAAACCAAGATCCTAAAAGGAGCCAGAGAAGAAACCCAACAGATCTAGAATCAAAACCCGCTACAAAGAACTATCGATGGCGGACCACAACAGATCCGAAGCAGATCGCGGTGGTGGCGCAATGACAACAACAGCAATGAGAGACGATGATGATCGTGAGTAAGCGCTTTTATGGGAAAATAAAGATAAAGAAAGGATCCGGACTACGGTCGAAACCGATCACGGAGAAAAGGACGGGTTGGGTGGATGTGTTTTAGAGAGGTAGAAGAGTTTTAGAGAGAGGTTTTCCACTTTTTTTTTTTGTAGATTGTTTACCAATGTGTTTTTTGGGCCATTTGGCAAATGGTAATATCGTAATTAAAGATAAAATGAGGGGTGTGAGCGCAACACCAAAAATTCAAACGTGGGTCCGGCGTTGGCGCGTGCGATTGTCTACCGATCAACGTAAGAGCACATTACTTGTAAATAAGCCCTTTAACTTTAATCCTCAAAGTTTTTGATAGTTTTATGTACACTAGAACATGTCTTTAACTCATACGTACACTGATTAATTCCTTGCGACTGTTTTTAAACCTTTTACTTTACCCTCCCAAGATAATAAAATCGGATTAAGAGTAGGGTAGCAATCGATCCAAGTGATTGTTCGATGATACGACGGAACATTTCATTCGAAAATAAGGTATGCCCATAAGCGAACTTCAGACATTTTTTTGTGGCGAATTTATTTTGAGGTAGAATCGGATTTGTTTGTAACCTCAACTAAATTACCCTAAAACCTATAATATTTACATTAGACGTCAAGAATTTTGGGAGGCGGGACCTCCCATGCCCCAACATAGTTCCGTCCATGGTATGCTCGAGCTCGGCTTGATAGCTCGACTAGCTTTAATCATCTAAGCTTGAGCTCGGCTTAAGTAATATTCAAATAAGGCTCGAGCTCGGGTCGAAAAGCTCGAATTTATAAATAAATATTGTATTCGATAGCTAAACTCATCGATAAAGTCAAAAAAATACGCAATGAACTCAATAACATAAAACTTATACAAAACATTAGGGTTTAAAAAGTCCTTCTACAATATATATTAAGTTACTATACTATATTCACATTAGCATTTAGGTTGTTTATATTAATTTCTATAATAAAAATATTTTATGTACATGAAGGCTCGAAAATTTCGATAAAAACTCGAGCTCGAGCTATTGAAAGCTCGAACTCGGCTTGTTATGTGTTTTAAGTTAGCTTATTGGGCTCAGAATCGAATTCAATAAAAGTTCGACTCAATCGAGTCAAACTTAAATTCAAACTTAAGTTACTTAATAAAAGCTTAACTTGATTGCAGCCAAATTAGGTACTCTTTATAAAGACATCAAAGATTTCACAAATTTGAAATTATTCTGATAAGCTAATAATGGTTGATGAGTTGGTAGGACCAAAATGATGAATTTTTCTGCTCACAGGAATGCATAATTGGCATTTAATGGCTATGTAAAACAAAAACAATACATTATTAGCAATTAATTCCATCTAATCTTCTATTCGAAGAAATAGGTAAATCGATTGCAGTATTTATAAGATACTAGATGACGGTTGGGATTATTATAAAAAGTTTCTTATAATAAAAAGAATGATAAGTCATATGGAAGTGACATGTAGGGCTGAGCAATCCTGACCGACCAACGCCCGGCTACGACCGACACAAACCGATCTTAACTCGGGTCGGGACTCGGGATGGGTTTTCAGCCTTGTCGGGTCGGGAGTCGGGATTATTTCGGGATAACACAAAAAAAACCATACAAACAGGTTTGTTTCGGGATTCGGGATTACCCGAACTAAAATCGGGTCAGGATTCGGTTAGAATTTTCAGTCTTGTCAGTTTCGGGATCGGGTCGGGACGAGTCGGTTTCGGCCCGATGCTCAGCCCTAGTGACATGTATCATTTTTGTCACGTCATCATGCCACGTCATACGCCATACGTACACCCCACCCTCACCCCGCAATAAAAAAAAAAAAATAAAAAAAAAAAAAAAATCCGCCAAAAACAAATTTTTTCTAAGCAATTTTTTTCGCTAAAATTTATTATCGCATCATTAGTTATAAAAGCATCGCATCACAATCATAATTGTGACGCAAGAACTTATAATCTTAACGCACTAAAATCATTATTACGATGCAGTAACTTTGTAACCGTGATGCAGTAACTTACAACCTTAATGCATTAATAAATTTTTGTGCATATTTATTATAAGTTACTGTATCATAGTTAATAGTTGAGTGCATCAACTATTATGCATGATGCAGTAACTTATAACCTAAATGCACTAAAATCATAATTGTGATGCATTAACTTATAACCTTAATGCACTAATAAGTTTTGGTGCATCTTTATTATAAGTTAATGCATCATAGTTAATAGTTAAGTGCGTCAACTATGATACACTAAAATCAAGGTTATAACCTTAATGCACTAAAATCATGATTGTGATGCAGTAAATTTATAACTGTGATGCAGTAATTTATAACATTAATGCACTAAAATCATAATTGTGATACAATAACTTATAACCTTAATGCACTAATAAGTTTGGATGCATCTTTATTATAAATTACTGCATCATAGTTAATAGTTAAGTGCATCAACTATGATGCACTAAAATCAATGTTATAACCTTAATGCACTAAAATCATGATTGTGATGCAGTAATTTATAACCTTAATGCACTAAAATCATAATTGTGACGCAGTAACTTATAATCTTAATGCACTAATAAGTTTTGGTGCATCTTTATTATAAGTTGCTGCATTATAGTTAATAGTTAAGTGCATCAACTATGATGCACTAAAATCAAGGTTATAACCTTAATGCACTAATAAGTTTGGATGAATCTTTATTATAAGTTACTGTATCATAGTTAATAGTTAAGTGCATCAACTATGATGCATTAAAATCAAGGTTATAACCTTAATACACTAAAATCATGATTGTCATGCAGTAACTTTATAACTGTGATGCAGTAATTTATAACCTTAATGCACTAAAATCATGATTGTGATGCAATAAAACAATTTGGCGGAATTTTTTTTTTGCCCAATTTTTTTTTTTTTTTTCCGGGCGGGTGGGGGTGGGGTGGGGCATGATGATGTGGCAAGGTGATGTGGCATGGTGATGTGGCAAATGTGACACATGTCACCTCCACATGTCTTCTCATTTTTTTCATTCTAAGGGCCTCTTTGGTTGGGTTGTATGGGTATGGATCTATGACTTTGAAAGTCATTAATGTTGTTTGATTGGTTATAGGGTCCACCACAATAGAATGAGGATACCCAATGTGAAGGTTTCCTCATATATTATGTGTGGGTGATTTCTTCATATCCTCCATTATCATTCTACTCTATACCAACACCCATACTTATTGTGATTCATAGGGACAAACCAAACGCACCCTAAAAAACTTTTCATAATAACCCAAACCGTTTATATTTATGAGAATTTATAACGACAAATAATAATGGTTGCGATATTGTAGTTAAATTGTAAGGATTAAGATTAAGATGAATATGAAGTATATATAAAATAATTAGTAAGTGATTACTATAACATAAAAGTGCAATAAACAAAATACTACACTCTTACATTAACCTCGTAGTGGCAAAAGCTTGTTTAACAATGTCATCAACATTAGTGTGATTGAATGATTGAAAAAAAACCCTATCTTCTTCTACAAATGGTAGCTACTTTGTTGTCATGTTGCTATGGACATCTTGTATTTACCTCCACTGGAAATGCTGGTAGAATGCAAAATGCATACTAGACTCGTCGAGTCAACAGCCCGTTGTGGTTTTGAGATGTTATTTCTTCAAGCAATAAGTTTCGATATTGAAAAGAGCTAAAATGCAAAGAAACCAGTGTTTTAAAACTCAAGTTGACCCGGACGGTTGAACCGATTCAACCGTGAACCGATCGGGTGACCAGAAGTCGGTTTTGAGCCAAAAACCTGGTTGAACCATGACCCGGTGGCTCAACCGGGTCAATTAGAAAACCGGTGTTTAAAACATTGAAAAAAACTATCTTGTTGTGGATCTTGATGTTCTGACTACACCAGATAAGAAAATATACAACATTTACTTTAAAACAAAGAATGTCTATACCATGGTAGTAAGTAGTTAAGCAGCTAAGATCTCATCTGCATGTCATTCTAATCAACGATGATGAGCAATTTGTCCTTCTTATGCAGACTAAGGTGGTGTTTGTTTTTTAAGAGGTTCTGAATCTGAATCTGAACCGCACATCTGAATCTGAGGCGTAAATATCTGAATCTGATCGCATCTGAATGTAAAAAAAAACTCGTGTTTGAACCGCACATTCGCGTTTTCGCACTATTTTTTTTTTAGTTATTTTATGTCGAAGAAGCAACTGGAGGCGTTAAGACGCCTCTCAAGCCTGCACTATTAAGATCTTGTTGCCTCGATTGCGTCCGAACGGGAAAAAACAAACGGCCCGAAGCAGTAAAATGTCGACCGCGTCGAATCTGCTCAGATTCAAAGGTCATTAAGATGTTTTTTTAAAACAAACACCCCCTAAGACCGCTTGACAGCATGGGGACCGTTACCTTTCTTTTATCAGCATACAAAATAATCTAAGCTTCTAATTAACCAAACTACTTCTTTGTTGACTTTACTACAGTATAAAAGTGAACTCAAAATCTCAATCGCAAAACATACCTTTGCCTAACTCTAGCGCTTGAACTTCAACATTAACAGAAACTAATAACTTCAACAGCCTAGATTAAATGAAGCCCAAAAGGAAAAAAAAAAAAAAAAAAAAAAAAAAACAGAGCAAATCAGTTTTAATTAATATACAGAAGTCAGCAACATTCAATACCATCTCTTACCAAATTTAAATTTAGACCGAGTAATACCAACATTAGTGAAATAGCGCCGTGTTTGAGAAGTGCACATTTTGTTTACCAGAAAGCAAATATCACAGCATGAAATCATTTACAGCACTAGATAGTGAGATTATCAAAAGAAATCATCGCACAAGGTATATATATCACACCATGAAGCGGTGTTCATCTGAATTTTTACCAAACACAATGACACTGATTTCATCATCTCCAGAATACAAGAGCACATCACAACGAATAAGTATCATATACCCAAACCATAAAGTGGACTAATCGTTTATAGAACACAAGTAATGTACCAACAAAGTAACCCATCATCTCCGGTCTGAATGTGGCATACATAAATACCGAAGTCTACATCATAAATTTCACTATATATACATATGATGATAACCATCTAAATCACTCCTGAAGGTCTGCATTATCTGTTCCATGCGTAGGCAAACCCCCACATGAAAACTTCTATATAGACCATCCTCCTTGAATGTTTTGCAGGCGACACACTATTTACAAATTACATATGCCTACTCGGTTCATATAAAGATCTCTACATATATATAACTAATATATACCTAAATTCCACCTAAAAAACAGCTCATTTTTGGTCCTTTGTATGGTTATCGAACATAATCTTAAGCTATTTTACCCTACAAGGCGTCATCTTGGTCCTTAATGGTGTATCAACCGTCATGCAAACAAATGAACAAACCTACTTGTGGATTTAGAATGCCAAGAAACAGAGATACTTCATCATCTTGCGCTTCTTGTGCCGATTAGCACGGTCTCTCTTTTCCTCTTTAAAGGAACCTTCTGAACTACTTGGTGAAGGTGTTGCATTGACCCCATTTGAAGTGCTTGCAATACAATGATCTGCTGGATCATTTTGGGGTGTGGAGTTCACTTTGGAGGTTTCTTCCGTACATAGTTTGGTCTCCTCGCCATTGTTAAGAGATTCTGTGGATAAAGTAACAAAAGAGCATGAGATATACATGTATAGGCTTACACCTATATTACCTGCTACAATATGTAGGTAATTGCCTGCTTTTTCTTTATAAAAACACGAACACCACGTCTAAGAAGTTTACAATTAAGCCCCCTTCATTATATCACACATATATTTTTCTTATATTTTTCCCACATTCCCACACTTATTTAAATTTAAATGGCTCAAATAGTTGGAGATCAAAATGCAAGTAGCAAAAATTATTCCAATACAAAGCACGACTAAAACCAACAAACAAGATGTAAAGCTCTGATGTGAAGTACACACTAGGAGTGAGCAAAACCGACTTAGACCCGAACCAAAACCGACAACCCGACAAAACCGACCAAAAACCGAACCGATTCCAAGAACTCGGGTATGAGTCGGTTTACATATTTCCGGATAAGTCGGGTCGGGTCGGGTCGAAACCCGACAAAACCGACTTAAACCCGACAAACCGAACCGAGTCTACCGAAACAGACCCGACTTATTTTCGGTTCGGTTTCGGTTTGGGTTTTGGGGCAAAGTCGGTTTCGGGTCGGGTTGGCCCGAATGCTCACCCCTAGTTCACACACATTATTTCGTCCATCTGACATATTAAGAGTATAAGTTTATTCTAACTAAAACAAAACGTAACAACTTAACCATAACAAAATTTCCTTTAGTTAAAACATATTTTTGGCAGGAGTATTCGACGCACATGATATAATTCGTGAGGGTAAATCTTAAGACATGATAGAAAATGAGAAAATACGTATGAGTTATTGAAAGGGGTTTAAGTGTTTAACTATAAACTTATTAGAAGTGATGTTCCCTTTTAATAATACAAAAGCAGACAATAGCAGGTAATATTTTCCCTTATGTTAAACCTTATTGTTAGTAATCATATTCAATTTTAATATTTGTAAACTTAAAACTTGAAACTACTTTTTTCAAGAATGGACTGTAAAAACAATGCATTGTAATCCATTAATCATATACGTTCATGGAAGTCAAGCTGGCAATAAAGAGTACACAGATGAAGACAGTCGATAAACTTTCACGCCCTCTACCAACATGGCACACAAGGATCAGGCCAAAAAAAAATGAACATGATTAAACCAAAGTTGCCTAGAATGCTGATTCTCATGAAAGTATATAATCCTGACGAAATAGGTTTTACATTTATATCAAAGCACTTATTACAATATCTTTGCATAAACACATAGCAACAAGGACTAAGCTTTAGACGTGATTAGCATTTGATATAAGACTACATTCAACAATTTAATGAACGTGAAAGAGTATGGAAATGGCAGACAGCAAAAGAAATGATAAAGAAGATGATAATGATATGAAACATACCTAAAGTAGTTGGTTGGACAACCACTTCTTTTAGCTTGGCAGGAGCAGATACATTCAGCTTGACACTTGAATCTTGGATTTCTGTGCCTACAGTATCATCCCCTAGTTCACCCAATAGGGCATCCAAGTCGAACAATTCTTCCGATGTCATACTCATGGTCATACAGCTTGAATCAGCAGAACTGGTGCTTCGCGATAGAGGAATATCAAGATCATTCATCTCCAAAAAATCGCCACTCAAAGCATAATCTTCAATAGGCAGATTGGGAGATCGGTTAGCAATGCCTGATGGCCGATCTGGAAATCTATTGGTGGTTGGTGATAAGGGATTAACAAGATCATTCAACTCCAAGAAATCTTCAACAGGCGGATCTGGAGATCGATTAACCATGGCTGATGGTCCTCCCACGACATCAGTATTCTTTGCCTAGAAGATATCATCTAGTCATGTCACAAAGAATTAAAAAGAAATTTATAGACATAAGAAAACTTGAACATGACTTACCAGAAGTTCACTTTTGGATATCCGTCCGCTTACATTGTCATCAACCATAAATACCCTGTATAGTGCTTTTTGATCCTGCATGTTTACCAACCAAACTGGCAATTGACTAGCAGGTCGGATTAAAATATAAATAAGAAGGAACGTGTAATACTTTAGTTACATGGGGTCTGAATAAAGGTGGCAACAAGGGTTGAGCCGTGAAAACTTTGTGTCTATTTTTTCAATCAAAAAATCATCAACTATAATTACAAGAACAACATTTTGACAAATAATAAGCTATATCTATGTGAAAAGCAATATAGAAGGTTGTCGCATTTTAGATTTAGGTCACTTTTACATCATTTGACATGTTTTACTTTTAGCTGTTTGACCCGTTTCATTAAAAAAAATTAAAGAAAAAATATATATATATATACAAAAAAAAAGAAGAAGCCCAAATTGACCCATTCATAAGTCTACGAGTCAAAAATGACACCTCTAGGTCTAAAGGACAGTGTGCATACCGGCTTACTGGTACACTTATCAGTTGCTGTGTACATTTGCATAATCCAATTAGTCTTTTTTCCATCAGGGGATCGACCTTCATAGAAATTAAATGTGTTTCTCAAACCAATGATTGTGGATGTGGAATATATCTCACAAGCCTCCCCTGTTGACCTCCAAAATCCGTTTACTGTATCAGTTTTTTCCCCAGACCATAGGTACCACATGTCGGCTGCAAAACAGTTGGCAGTTCAAAAAACATATACTTCTTGATATAGGTAATAAGCTCTATTGGAAAATAAAGAAGCTATGATATGGATACTGACCAGGGAGATTTGAGGGTGTGAATTGGTAAGGATCCACATCAGAAAGTACGTTTAAAGGCAATCCATGTCCACTTTTTAACCGCATAATTAGCTTAAATATGTCCTCGTATGTTGAGTATTCATTGAGTTCAGCTGCAGGAGAAACAAATGCTGGAGGACACATTGCAAACTAAGATTGTGTGAGGTAAGCGAAACTTTGGATTGACCGGATAATGATATCTGCATAGAAAATGAAATGTTAGATAAAGTGGCCTTGATTCATTGAGGATCCTATATTAGTTTACCCTTTTTTGTATTCAAACCAGAAAATGAAGATAGATTTCGACAGAACACGTAAAGGAATTTAAGCAGCGTCATATGATCAACATGGTTAACATACTAGATATAGTCAGTGGTTTACATGCATCTATCATTTCGACATTTCTAGTTAAAATGGTACTTGTGAAACTAGCATGGCGATCCAATACTTGTAAATTATCTGTTAAACATCACTTGTGTAACTATATTCATGACTAATTTGTGTGTTTTATATTGTAAATGTACATCTAATTTAAATGGCCGCATTACTAGTGGTACATAGCCTTATATATTCATGATATATGCACAGAAATGTAACTTATCTAGATACTCATATCTTGGAAAAACATCCCATGATGAATTGAACTCTAAATAGAAAAATGGGTATTCGTCATTTCAATAGATAAGTAACAGGAGACCTATTATCCATGATAATTCACTAATTCTAGAGCTACCACAGGAAAACTTCCTTACAAAAGCTTAACGATCAGAAAATCTCCTTACTTCTGATAGAAAAAGGTACAAACTTTGACATCAATACTCATTAGACCGAAGTTATCCCACTTAACCTATAAGTGTAAAACCATCCCTCCTCTTTAGAGCGTATAGGTACTTGCCTTAGCAATAGGTGACAATAACCAACTCTTGTTTCACATATAAGCTAATATATAGCTAGTAAACTAGAGCATTTATCAGTAACTAACATTAATGGTCAAAATGTTGGGACGGAGGGAGTACTCTCTAAACAACTCAGGGGTGGCCTAGTGGCAAAAGGCTTGTGACTATCATCACTATAAATGCAAGAGGTCGCCGACCTTCTGAAAAAGGATGGCTTTACCATGTTTCAAACCCCGTGGCCCAAAAGGGTTACCCAAAACGGAACTTTAAGGGTTCAATAGTTAAGTTTAAAAAAATTATCTAGGTTCGTTGGATAACCGGCCCTTCAATCAACAATAGCATCATGTCTAGTTTGTTTTTAAATGTTTATACTAGTGTCATCAATCTCACCGCGAAAACTAAACCCAGCATTAGTCGTTTCATCTAAATATCTAATCAAGACTGCAAAAGGAAATACATATAATACAAACATTAATTAACTAAAAGCTATTTACTTAAAAAGGCAAAATCAGTCAAAATCAACACCCAAAAACAGCAATACTGTCATATTATCATTAAATACAACAAACCCACATCACATAATTACATAAACCGAATAATCTAATCACCCTTAGGGTTGACCAGGTCAGCCATAAGGTCAATATGTGAGTTTGAGTGTAGATACACCATCGATTAAATGATCGGAATACCTTTGGAGTAGACGACGACTCCGGCGTCTGCTCCTTTGACTCGGGCCACTGCGTGTGTGTTTTCTTAAGGAAGTAAGTGATGATGATGAGGGGGTTTAAATAAGGGTATTAACTAGGGTTTAATGACATAACTGTGGTTAGTTTTTGTAATTATGGTGTTTGAGTGTCTGACTTGGTCTTTTGTTCTTTTGGTGTACCATGTGTTGTTAATCTAGTCCTTTACTTTGTGTTTTGATAGATTTTGTGGATGTACAAACCTTTTGTCATCTAAAGGCTAGTTTGGTTTGTGGGTTTTAAATTTAAAAAGAAAAAAATTTTGTTTGGTTGAAAATTTATTATTGCGATTTGGAATTCAAATACTCCCTTCGCTTCAAAATTATTGTCAGGAGACAAGAAACACAAAGATTAATAAAAGTGGGATCACTATAACTATCAACCACTCAAAACTAATATTCTTCATTATGTTCTCTTTTCTACTAAAAAGAGAAAGTGACAATTAATTTGGTATATCCATAAAAGAAATATGACAATAAATATGAGATTTTATGAGATCAAATTGAAGGATTTTATAAAAGTAAAAGGAAGGGGTGGAGTTTGATAAATATTACTGTAATGTTTTTAGTGGACCTCACTTACAACTCTATATTTATTTTTATTAATATATTTTTTTATTACAAAATTATTATATAAAATAATTAATACTATTAAATATTTTTTTCTCTCTCCTAAATCAAATCAAAATTCAAAAATTTAAGACTTTACATTCAAATTTAAATCCTAATCTAAACTCATCTACAAACCAAACGGGCTCTAAGTTACTTTTTGAAGAATTTATATATATATATATATATATATATATATATATATATATATATATATATATATATATATATATATATATATATATATATATATGTGACAACCCGTACACCCAATAACCGGTCATTTCTCGACACATTCATGTCTCATTATTTCAACATTTATAGTAAACTTGGTTTACTTGTTTCAAATTCGCGTAACCTTGAAGGTTTAGCGGCGAATTCATGATCATGACATCACGTACATTTCATATGGACTATGATTAGTCTACATTTCATTGACATCATGTGCATCTCATTAGTTCATTCACGACATTTCATTTCACCTTTATACGCGTAATTTTTATATTTAATAATCTTTATCGCGTGAGTTTTTATTTTGAATATTTAACCCGTTACTTTCAAAAATGATCCCGATGTATTTTTAAACTTACATTTAGTTTATAAAACTATATTTTAGTTTTCCTAGTGTTTCAAATTTATTTGGTACATAAATCGTTAAAGTTAAATTATTACGTCGTTTTTCTTAAAATTATCGATAATTATTTTATCACTCAATTTTCACAAGGAATGTATTTTTACAATTTTATCATCTCATTACATTCTATTTTGTCTATTAAAACTTACTTTTACCAAAAATTTCCATTTACCTTTACTTGTACATTTTCCTACACATTTACTTACACTTTCTTGCAAATTATACAAGAATATACAAATACATACAATAATAAAAAAAAAAAAAAATATCTTGGGATACAAGATCCCCAAAACCGGCCACATGGAGGATGTAGTAATTGATTGGCATGGTGCATTAAAAATCATGTTTCTACACAACTTAAAAGTCTTCTACTACTTTTCTCATTCATTCATTCATCTCTTCAAAGTGTTAGCAAGAAAAATTGTTTCTCTCTTTCTTTTGGCTCTCAAAACCGGTCACTACATCAAGCTCACAAGGGATCAAAAGTTTTGCAAGATCAAGTGTTTTACAACCTAGTATATACTCTTTATATGGTTTTGAAATAAAAACCAAGGGTATTTAAGTTTAATCCTTGTTACTTTCACCTCATCACTATCACTTGTAAGCATGTTTTTATCATTTTCATGTTTCCTCTTCATTTTCATATGTTTCTTTTCATTTTTGGAGCTTATATGCATGATATGTGATTTATACCATTTATTTCATGATTTTTGAGTTATATATACATATTGGTCATCCTATAAATATTCCCATGGTATTCTTTGGTCTTGATGGTGATTAGGAACCCATGACACCCTAAGAAGGTGTATGGTAGGATTAGATTAGTTTTGGAGTTGATTTGAAGGGATTAGAATAGGTTTTGTCCGAGAAAAACTATTTTCGATAACTATATAAAAGGTTCTGTCCTTGTTTGAATTTCTGGAAAAACCTACTGTTGGTACGAAACTTTGGCCTTGATATTTAGAAAATATACTTTAAAAGCGAATCCGTGGCCTTTTGAGCGGATAAAAGCGGAGTTATAACGAAGCCGTGGTGAATTTTTAAAGTTTGACGACGAAATAAATACTTTTCAGAAAATTCAGCTTGCTGTTTTAGTTTGTTCGGGTCAAAACGAGCCTTAAGCTTCACAAATTATTTCGACTTATCAAAAATATATTAGTTTACTTGATCGAAGCTAAGGACATATTATCGTGAAAGCGGTTTGAAGCGACAAATATATGCACGTTTTCATAAAGTTGCCGTAAATATTATTTACGAAAAACTATATTATTTTTACGTTACAAGTATTTCATTAGTTTATAACGACCATGTTTTTGTTTGTTTTTAACTATGATGTGAAACTTTTAGAGCGAAATGTCTTCTAGTAAAATCAAGTTCACCGGCCA
Source organism: Chrysanthemum lavandulifolium (assembly GCA_022545495.1). Taxonomy (NCBI): domain Eukaryota; kingdom Viridiplantae; phylum Streptophyta; class Magnoliopsida; order Asterales; family Asteraceae; genus Chrysanthemum; species Chrysanthemum lavandulifolium. Next base: position 212,640,476 of record CM040244.1, read on the forward strand.
TATTTTTCAAAACAAAAAGCCGTTTGTCAAGCGGAGTTATAGTAAATTATTACGGATGTTCAAACTTGGCGAAACTCATTTTACGCACACAATTAGCAAAACCACCATCTTTAGCCCTTGATATCTTTATGATCGAGACCTTTTGGACGAAAACTCTGAACTGAAACTTTTAGATATCGATACAAACTTTCCAAAACCGTCGAGTTCGTTCTCTAACGATCGGCGTACACCTTTTCGACTAGTTTTCCAAAGCCATTTTGTTAATTTCATGATTTTTCCGGCGACATTGTTTTGCGACGAAAAGTGGTAATTTCACCAAAATCATTATAAAACCATTGTAGGATGACATTTTGACGTAAAAACATGTAAAGTCATTTTGAAGGGTCAAGGCGTCAAAAGAGTATTTTTCGACGACGAGTAATATTTTCAAAACCGTAAATGGTATAAATGACATCGTAGTGCATGCATATCATAACATTACATTGCAACTCATTACATGTCATATCCTTCACAATAGGTCAAGATTAACGTATCACATTACATCTCGGTGTACTCACTTTTGTCTTCGCATCATTCCACCAAGTGAGTTTTCATAGCCCTACTTTTACTTGTTTTCATAAATGTTTTGGGGAGATACATGCTCAATTATTTTCATAACTATCATGATTATTTGAAACTACATGTTTAAGCGAAGCCCGAATGCTTAGTCATGCGTAATGCAGTTTGCCACACTTAGAACTTCCATATCATATTCATTGAGCTAATGGTCTTGGTATATTCATTGAGCTAATTCATTGAGTCTTTGTATATTCATTGAGCTAATGGTCTTATATTCATTGAGCTAATGGTCTTGGTATAACATTGGGCTAACGGACTTGGTATATTCATGTACTTGGTACAATCATGGACTAACGGTCTTGGAGCGATTTGATCAACACTCATATTTGTTATATCAAGTAACTATTGATACATTAAGTTAGGCACTATTTTGTGAATTCATTTGACGATGTGGGCTTGAACATAAACTACATTACACTTTGGCAATGGGTTGTGAACACACGGTTGCAAGTTTTGTATGGGCGGAACTTGGGCGAGTGGATTTTCAATGCCTTTCTTTGCATAAACGATTTTGAAAGGCTTTACATTTCTTCATAAACTCTATGAACTCACTCAACCTTTGTGTTGACACTTTTAGCATGTTTTATCTCGGTATCTAAGGTATTCACTTCATGGCATGCATTTGGACACATCATGGAGTCGCGATGACGACGCGTCTCACTGGGTTTTACGTGCTTTAAAACATCGTTTGAATTGTAACAAACTTATTTCCGCACAAGTTGATTTTCATTTGGGACCTACTTTGTAAACTCGATTGTTTTATTAAATCAAGCGATGTTCTTTTCAAGCGACACTTTAGGTCGTTCAATATAACTGTGATTGTGATGCTATGACGATCAATCCCGAGAATTCCATTCATTGCAAAGCAGTAATTTGGGGTGTGTGATTGGCATCGAGCTTGATTATAGAGAACTAGGTTGCATCATTGACCCTAGACTATAACTACATTATCATAGCATCTCATCATTTCATCACAAGTGCATGTTCACTTTACATGCGGTTTTTACGTACATTTTTCGAGTTATTCACTTTCATTTCACATCGATTGTCACATGGATGCCCTTAAATGCCCATTCCATTATTCTTTCTTCATACTCTAATGTGGAGAATTCCTTGTCAGTCCCTATCACAATTTTCACATCAATCGACTCATCACCGATAACGTCGAATGCCGAGATAAACTTTTAAATAGGGCGAAGTCGCTCTCACTCCTTTGTTTCACCACTAACATGTCGAGTTACACTTTATTCACACATTAAGTCTCTAAACCATCATACATTGAAGCACTTACAACACCTCATAACCTATCTTTTCGGAAACCGTCGATCATTTTGAAAAATAACCTCAAACTCATCGTTTCTTATCACATTTCTTTGAGCGCTTATTATTAACATCGGATTTTGCTCGTCTCACATTTCCTCTTGTTTTGAAGAAGATATGGCACAAGAAAGCTACAGTTGAAATGACCCAAGCGGCTATTCGAAGTTAGTGAATGATAGCATTGCTAATGCTCTAAGAGTTGAAAGGAAGCGGTGGGCTGCTGCTGCTGCCGAGGGCATGACTTCTTCTGTAGCCGCTAGGCTTCTCTCTCTTGGAAATGGGAGGATCCGGAGTTAAGAAATGTTCGTACAAGGATTTCAAAGTGGTGAGCCCACGAAATTTAGAGTACCGAGGGAGCTACTGACAATGGTTCGATGGTTTGAAAAATTGGAATCGGTGTTTTGCTATGTAGCTGTCCGGATGATAGTAAAGTTAAATTTGCTACGAGCACATTACTCGATGGAGCATTATCGTGGTGGAATTCTTATGCTCAACCGATTGGGATGGAGAATGCTTTCAAGCTTACTTGGGAGCAATTTAAGGGTTTGGTGACTAAGTTTTGTCCTCGTCACGGAAATCAAAAAGTTGGAGCGGAGTTCTATGAATTAGTAACCATTGGGTGCGATATTGACACTTACATTCGGAGATTCCAAGAATTGGGCGTGTTATGCCCGTCCATGGTTTCGATAATGAGAAGTTGCTAGAGGCTTTCATCGGGGACTTCGAAATTATTCAAGGCGATGTGACTTCTTCGACCCCAAACGATTGAGGAAGCTATTCGATTGACTCAAAAGCTCATGGCCCGGTAGTGAAGAGGCAAGTACCCCAACACCAACCAAAACAACAACAACCCCAACAAGCGCACCAACTACTACAATAACCAAAACAACAACAACAACGGCGATAACCAAATCAACCACAACAAAAGAAAATGGGAAAAGCGACCAAGGAGATTATAACAACAACAACCAAAACCGCAACACTAACCATCATCAACAACGAGAAAAGAGGGCAAGCGCGCAATGGTATATGTTCTTTGCACGATGAAAGCGAGAGGTTATCTTTGGAACCTACCCACTATGTAATCGATGTAAGTATCATCACACGGGTCTTTGTCACGCTAAGTGTTACAAGTGTCAACAAGCGGGACACCTTGCCGAGAATTGTAGAGGCAAGGCCATGGTTACATGTTACGGATGCGGGGAGCAAGGACACTATCGGAATCAATGTCCTCAAAACCAAGGTCAACAAGTCGAAGGTGCTCATGGGAATGTATATATGTTAGAAGGAGGAGGAGGAGCTCGTCAAGGTATCAACGACGGAAGGCGAAGAAGTTCGAAACTAACGGTCTTATTTCTCCTTATGTACTATGTCGTACTAAGTTTATGTCTAATCATCGTATCCGAAACTTTATAACTTAAGATGTACTACTTTTGCTGAACCACTCGTTGTAAAATATTCTCATCTATCGTACTTTATTTTCTTTCCGATTTGTTATCATTTACGAGGATTTTAATTCTTTTACTTTAACTATCATTTTAACGACACTTCTCCATGTCTTCTCTCCTCGATGTTCATCACAATTTTAACATCGATTGACTCAACACCAAACAACATATGAGTCGATTAGTCCAAGCATTGCATAGTTACTCCTAAATTATACATAGCACGATCACCTATGTCTAATTCGGGAAGAATCATGCAATGAAGGGAGTAGTAGTCTCATATGAGTAAGCAATTCCGTGTCGAGCCAAATTTTCAAAGATTTTCTTCAAACCACTTGTTTCGGTTTGATCCGCGTGGCGAGTTCTTGTTTGATGAGTTGCAAAGATCGAGCTAGAAACAAGTCGTTACCTAAACCGATTTAGCCTAATCTCATGCGGTTCTTGTTTGATGAGTTGTGAGATTAAGTAAAATCGGTTACCAAAATCTTTGAGGGTTTTGCTCGGGAATGGGAAAGTTTGCCACATCAAACCCTAAACCCGATAGACTAACAACGATTGAATTCGGGGATGAATTCCTTTTTGATGGGCGAATGTGACAACCCGTACTTACGGTCATTTCTCGACACCATTCATGTCTCATTATTTCAACATTTATAGTAAACTTGGTTTACTTGTTTCAAATCGCGTAACCTTGAAGGTTTAGCGGCGAATTCATGATCATGACATCACGTACATTTCATATGGACTATGATTAGTCTACATTTCATTGACATCATGTGCATCTCATTAGTTCATTCACGACATTTCATTTCACCTTCATACGCGTAATTTTTATATTTAATAATCTTTATCGCGTGAGTTTTATTTTGAATATTTAATCCGTTACTTTCAAAAATGATCCGGTATTTTTAAACTTACATTTAGTTTATAAAACTATATTTTAGTTTTCCTAGTGTTTCAAATTTATTTGGTACATAAATCGTTAAAGTTAAATTATTACGTCGTTTTCTTAAAAATTATACGATAATTATTTTATCACTCAATTTTCACAAGGAAAGTATTTTTACAATTTTATCATCTCATTACATTCTATTTTGTCTATTAAAAACTTACTTTTACCCAAAATTTCCATTTACCTTTACTTGTACATTTTCCTACACATTTACTTACACTTTCTTGCAAATTATACAAGAATATACACAATATACATAAAAAAAAAAAAAAAAAATATTTGGGATACAAGATCCCTAAAACCGCCACAGGGAGGATGTAGTAATTGATTGGCATGGTGCATTAAAAATCATGTTTCTACACAACTTAAAAGTCTTCACTACTTTTCTCATTCATTCTCATCTCATTCAAAGTGTTAGCAAGAAAAATTTTTCTCTCTTCCTTTTGGCTCTCAAAACCGGTCACTACATCAAGCTCACAAGGGATCAAAAGTTTTGCAAGATCAAGTGTTTATACAACCTAGTATATACTCTTTATATGGTTTTGAAATAAAAACCAAGGGTATTTAAGTTTAATCCTTGTTACTTTCACCTCATCACTATCACTTGTAAGCATGTTTTATCATTTTCATGTTTCCTTTTCATTTCATATGTTTCTTTTCATTTTGGAGCTTATATGCATGATATGTGATTTATACCATTTATTTCATGATTTTTGAGTTATATATACATATTGGTCATCCTATAAATATTCCCATGGTATTCTTTGGTCTTGATGGTGATTAGGAACCCATGACACCCTAAGAAGGTGTATGGTAGGATTAGATTAGTTTTGGAGTTGATTTGAAGGGATTAGAATAGGTTTTGTCCGAGAAAAACTATTTTCGATAACTATATAAAAGGTTCTGTCCTTGTTTGAATTTCTGGAAAAACCTACTGTTGGTACGAAACTTTGGCCTTGATATTTAGAAAATATACTTTAAAAGCGAATCCGTGGCCTTTTGAGCGGATAAAAGCGGAGTTATAACGAAGCCGTGGTGAATTTTTAAAGTTTGACGACGAAATAAATACTTTTCAGAAAATTCAGCTTGCGGTTTTAGTTTGTTCGGGTCAAAACGAGCCTTAAGCTTCACAAATTATTTCGACTTATCAAAAATATATTAGTTTACTTGATACGAAGCTAAGGACATATTATCGTGAAAGCGGTTTGAAGCGACAAATATATGCACGTTTTCATAAAGTTGCCGTAAATATTATTTTACGAAAAACTATATTATTTTTACGTTACAAGTATTTCATTAGTTATAACGACCATGTTTGCGGCTGTTTTAACTATGATGTGAAACTTTTAGAACGAAATGTCTTCTAGTAAAATCAAGTTCACCGCCATATTTTTCAAAACAAAAAGCCGTTTGTCAAGCGGAGTTATAGTAAATTAATTACGGATGTTCAAACTTGGCGAAACTCATTTTACGCACACAATTAGCAAAACCACCATCTTTAGCCCTTGATATCTTTATGATCGAGACCTTTTGGACGAAAACTCTGAACTGAAACTTTTAGATATCGATACAAACTTTCCAAAACCGTCGAGTTCGTTCTCTAACGATCGGCGTACACCGTTTTCGACTAGTTTTCCAAAGCCATTTTGTTAATTTCATGATTTTTCCGGCGACATTGTTTTGCGACGAAAAGTGGTAATTTCACCAAAATCATTATAAAACCATTGTAGGATGACATTTTGACGTAAAAACATGTAAAGTCATTTTGAAGGGTCAAGGCGTCAAAAGAGTATTTTTTTCGACGACGAGTAATATTTTCAAAACCGTAAATGGTATAAATGACATCGAAGTGCATGCATATCATAACATTACATTGCAACTCATTACATGTCATATCCTTCACAATAGGTCAAGATTAACGTATCACATTACATCTCGGTGTACTCACTTTTGTCTTCGCATCATTCCACCAGTGAGTTTTCATAGCCCTACTTTTACTTGTTTTCATAAATGTTTTGGGGAGATACATGCTCAATTATTTTCATAACTATCATGATTATTTGAAACTACATGTTTAAGCGAAGGCATGAATGCTTAGTCATGCGTAGTAATGTTTTGCCACACTTAGAACTTCCATATCATATTCATTGAGCTAATGGTCTTGGTATATTCATTGAGCTAATGGTCTTGGTATATTCATTGATATATTGAGCTCACTTATATTCATTGAGCTAATGGTCTTGGTATAACATTGGGCTAACGGACTTGGTATATTCATGTACTGGGTACAATCATGGACTAACGGTCTTGGAACGATTTGATCAACACTCATATTTGTTATATCAAGTAACTATTGATACATTAAGTTAGGCACTATTTTGTGAATTCATTTGACGATGTGGGCTTGAACATAAACTACATTACACTTTGGCAATGGGTTGTGAACACACAGGTTGCAGGTTTTGTATGGGCGGAACTTGGGCCGAGTGGATTTTCAATGCCTTTCTTTGCATAAACGATTTTGAAAGGCTTTACATTTCTTCATAAACTCTATGAACTCACTCAACCTTTGTGTTGACACTTTTAGCATGTTTTATCTCGGTATCTAAGGTATTCACTTCATGGCATGCATTTGGACACATCATGGAGTCGCGATGACGTAACAAACTTATTTCCGCGTCTCACTTGGGTTTACGTGCTTTAAAACATCGTTTGAATTGTAACAAACTTATTTCCGCACAAGTTGATTTTCATTTGGGACCTACTTTGTAAACTCGATTGTTTTATTAAATCAAGCGATGTGTTTTTCAAAGCGACACTTTAGGTCGTTCAATATAACTTGTGATTGTGATGCTATGACGGTCAATCCCGAAATTCCATTCACGTTTTGCTAAAAGCAGTAATTTGGGGTGTGACAAATCACTCCAACAAATCAGTAGCTTCGATTCTATTTTGTTCTCTCAAGAAAGAAGGTACGAAGGGTGTGTAACAAGGTGTTGATCAGGCTCTTGGTGTACGAGTGTGAGTGTGATCGTGGGTATTAATTGGGTTCGAAGGGTTTTGATTATTGTATTCCCTGTTTCATTTGGAATCCGACCTAAAGGTATCCTCTACATCGTCCTTGTGTTCATTCGATTATTATGATAAAACCTAAGCTATGTACTCGTTAAAATAAATATATGAATGGATTGTGTGCCAACATAAAAATTAAAAAAAAATCATATACTATACGCCTATATGTGTGTTGTTTGTGTCGCGTGATTGTGAACTGGTTTGGTGCCATTGTTTCCAGCCTTAAATCAACCTATAATGCACCTAATTAAGCCCTAAAAATCTGTGTTGAATGAGCATTAATGAGGCGTATAAAAATAAGAAACACTGGGTTGTTTAAATGAGAGCTTGTATGATTTTATGTGGGAGTTTTGAATGATTTTGGCTCGTAAATCTTTGGAATGTGTAGACTGAATTGTGTGTCGTGGTGTGTGTACATGTATGGTTGAACCAATCTAAGTTTAAACATCTGATATAGCAATGTTAAATACATGTCTTGTGAATTATAAAGGCTCGTGTGCGTATGTATAATTAAAAGGGTGTAATATGATGGCCTAAAACGGAGTTTTGATCGGGGACAATTTTGTATGCTGAATATGTGTGCACTATAGCTCGAGTGCCATAAGTGTTTAATTCTATATTTTTTCATGAAAACTTAGTTTAATGTCTTATTTAAGTTTTCCAATTCGTTTGGAGTGAATTGGAGTTGTATTCATCATGTTTTTGAATTTTACGGAATGATATATCAAATATGAGTTTTAATAACTTAACTTCAGTCTGGTTCCACGATTTTTCATTTAAAAACTATAAGGAGTTATGATTTACCAATTTACAGTAGTTATATTTCATATGTGTACTAAGCTCTGGAATTCTTGTAGATTTTTCTGAAGTGCTTAAATGGGTCTAATAATTGTAAACTTTTGGGGTGTGCCTGCAGTTCACTTTCTGGACATGATTGGATAAATGATTTTTAGAATGGTGTTTGCACTTGATAATAAATTCTGAGAAAATTCTTGTAAGCTCATAAGATATATAGGTACTTTTGTAAATTATTGTAGCTTCTGGATTGGAGTCTAGACATGGTTTGAAAATTCGTAAAGTGAAGGCTAAGACATACTAAAATTAGAAATTTGTTAAGAAGCTAAGTTTTTGTGATATTCATACCATATGATGTGTTTGGACTCTAAAAGGTACTTAAGTGATAAATATGATATAATTGGTTATATGTTAACCTAATTTTGATAACGAAACCCTAAGTGGATTAATTGTGAATTGTAAACCAAAGTTACGAAAGTTACTAAATATGAAAAGTTGCTATTTATAGCAGGAAACCCTAATATGTCAATCTAAACAACAATAAGTACTAAATCAATAATAACTTATGAAATGGTTCTTAAATAATAAGACGATCATTAATTCGTGTAGATTCGTTGAAGAAGGAGTAACTTCTGATCTTTGTGTTTTCTGATATGGTTTCATTGCGGTTTAAAGTACATGCATTCTACCCTTTCTCAGTAAGGGTTTATTCTCATGACTTCTCGATCCTTGACTTGATTCCTTTGCTTTGATATGATTATGTTTGATATAATCCCTTGATGTAATTCCCTATGATATGATTCAGTGTGCTATCCATTCTGTTATGATGTTAAGTTTGATACGCTTTGTTGATTATGATATGATTGCTCTGTTATGATTATGGATAGCTTTGTTTTGCTTTGTTCTGTTTTGTTCTGTTGCCCGAGCTTCCTAGTCATGGAGGTACCATGGCCACGTCATTGAGGCACCAATGGCGTGACACTATTTGTGGCGGTGTGATCAGTCCACGGCATTCCCTTCTGTTCTGTTATATGATTAATTGTGCACATGGCCACTTTGTTATATATATATATATATATATATATATATATATATAGACACTTTATTTTCATAACCCACTTTAAGTGCGAAGCTGCGAGAACCACCCTTTTACAACTAATAATACACAATGTACATAATTTAATGCTCTATAGCATTTTGTTATTTTTATTTAATTCAAAAGGGCATAATAGTAAAAGACATTTTTATATTATTTTTGTTTTTTTTATAATTCCCGTTTTTAATAAATCTTAAAATTCGGAATTATTTTTATTTATTTTTATTTTTTTATTTTTTTATTTTTTTTCATTTTATGCTTATATGTTTTCAAATACATTGTGCATACATCTTTTTTATACCTAATCATTATTTATTTTTTTAAATCTCAAAGAGCATGCATTTTTTTTTTTTTTTTCAAATAGGTAATGGTGCATAGATGTTTTTTTCCCAAATAGTTAATGTGCTTACATATTTTCAATTAGTCGAAGTGCATATATGTTTTTTTTACCTAACACTTTTTTCTTATCAACCTACCAATATTTTTGCATGATCATTATTTTTTTTGAAAGTTTGAAACACAAATTAAAGAACATAATCATTATAAAAAGAAAAACAAGATTGATATACTTAAATGTTACATTTCACTTGATTACAAGTACAAAAACACATGCAATAATCATATATCTCCAAAAGTCGTAAATTATCTTCATGTATAATCGTGTTCATCCACTTCCCGGTCGATATCATCATCTTCATCAATCAATCCGAAACAAGCATGCACGAAAACAATTAAATCACAAACAAATAATAAAACGAAAATTAATCAAAACAATTAGCATAATACATATGTACAATCTTGTGTATATTAAACTAATGATGTAAACATGTTTTTTTAATCATAAACACAAAACATATATGTTTTACAATCCAAACACAAAACATATATGTTTTATACGTAAACATATATGTATCTTTCCAAAACGTATATGTTTTATAATCCAAACACAGAACATATATGTTTTATTTTTAACCAAACCCACAACTACCGGTATAGATTAAACCCGCAACTAAAACCATAGGGTGTAAGCTCAGTCCAAAAATCACGACCTCCAACTTCACTATTTGGAAGAATGGCAATGGTATTGATTGATTATATACATAAAGTTCAAAAGGTGCTATTAATTAGTAACATGCCCCCATTATTGTTTTGCCACCGTTCTATAGTTGGACTTTTCATGGTCGAAGGGTAGCAACGACAAGGTCCACATCAATCACATCTAACAATATAACAAATCTTCATGAGCTTTCAATCACCTCATCATAACAAATACTATTTTGTTACTACAGATCTGTGACAAAAAGACCCTAGATCTAAAAACATGAACTAAGATCACAAAAACTATTTTTTAAAAGAATATTATATGACATACAAATAAAAGAGAGCTCTGGTATTGAACAAATAAAGATCAAAAAATTCAAAACACCTATTTAATCTCGAATTGATATACAAATAAAAGGAAGATATGATATTAGACCAAAACAAACTATAAAACACACATATTAAAGCAAATACAGAAAGCAAGAACAACAAAAGACAAATAACCAATGCATCCAAACAAATGATTTTTGCGAAAAAAAACAACATATATTGTTAGAAAAAGAATATGAAATTGACATATAAATAAAAAAAAAAGATCTACGAAGCATATATCAAAAATAGATGTGATCAAAACACAACAACATCAAGAAACACTCCATAATTATAAGATTAGAAGCCATGGTCGTGGATCCATAATTACATATTGAAACGAAAAAACAAATACAACCTACCTTAGATCTATAAAAGATCTTGAAGCCAACTCGAACGAAAAAGATATATGAAATCCAGGCTATAACTTTTTTTCGGCTTAGAAAAGAAACGAGCAACAAGTGTGTATTTGTTATTCGTGTCTGAAGAATCAAACCTGAAAATGGAGTGTTGGATTTTTGAAGAGATGGAGGCGGCAGAATTCTGGGGAAGAGGTGAGTTTTCTTCTTTTCTTTTTTTTAGGTTAAAGCAAATCTCAATCCCTAATAGTATGGACGGTTTTTAAAAAAATATAAGTGTGATATCCCTTAATTACCCTTACACTAATTACAACAACCAACATGATCTTTTGGGTATTTACATAAACGGCACATTCAGTTTTGACCCTTGATCAACTAATCCAATGGCTAATAAAGAGTTCACGCAGTTCTCGCATTTAAAGTGGGTTCGAAAATAAAGTTTCACTATATATATATATATATATATATATATATATATATATATATATATATATATATATATATATATATATATATATATATATATATATATATATATGCATAGTCTCGTACTTGCATATGTAGTATGTTTTGCGGGGGCGTATGGATGCATCCTAGGTATATAATTTGGATTTGGATATGATTTGACTTAGTGATTGGTTTGTGCGTGCCATGCACCCCATTTCACTTCTGGTACATTGGAGTCTGCAGCTCCTTGTAAAACTTATGATTTTACGGATATATGAAAATAATTATGATTATGTGACTAAGCATGTGGCATGCTTTCTGAGCTTGTTGGTCATTTCTGTATGATGATTTGATTCCGTTTGATTCTGGATTTCCTTATGATACTTATGACTTGCTCTATTTTACTTCTTATGATATATGACATTTTGTTCAGTTGATCCTTGATCTCTTATTCGGTTGACATATGGTATTCGTTTCAGCATGAGATTATGTTTCCCTTTCCCTACACTTATATATGTTTGATTATTCGTTTTAGTTATATCTGTTACTGGGCTTTTTAAGCTCAGCCGCATTTCTTTTTCTGCGGCAGGTTTTAGGTTGGAAGCTTGGATTTGAGTGAAGAGTGCATAGGAGCTCTTAGTGGACTACCCTGATGATAAATATCCATTTACTTCTGGATTAGGCTTAGACTTGTCTTCAGTTTGATTTAGTTTGGTTTTGTATTTTAGTTTTGGAACTCATTATGATTTAGAATTATATTTCCTTTAGTTTCATTTTGAACTTATGTAACTTTATTATTAATAAAAGTCTTCCGCGTGCGTTTGTATATTCTGATTGACACCATAATGAGGCATTCTGACCCTTGTCAAGTTGGGCTGTTACAATATATGATCAAATATGTACGATTTTAAGGGCTAAATGGACCCTAAAAACGTATGAAATTACACCTTATCAGTACACAACAAAGTTTACTTTGCACATGTGATTTATTGTATATGTGATGATTGTACATATCGTGCGTAAAGTAAAATTTGTTGTGTACTAATCACTAGTTGTTTAAAATATGGTTAGGTGTCGAATATAGGGTCACAATATTTGATAAGACAAGCTTTAGATGCTTAAGATTTGTTGAGAAAAATCACTGGATAATAGAAACAAACACTCTTTTGTAACACCTTAAAAAAATTTATATTTTCCAAACACTTAAGGAGTGTTTGGTTAATCGGAATTGGAATGCGGAATGATGTCACTACCTGGAGATGAGTTTTAAGGTGTTGTTTGGTTAACGAAAATAGGAATCATGGTATGGTTCTCATTCCAATAAACATGTTTGAGTGATAGGAATGGAACTTATAAAAGAATCTAAGGGGCGTTTGGTTTGAGAGTATAGGTATCAAGGAATGACTTTCATTCCCATTGTAGTTGTTTGGTTAATGGGTTTGATAGATGAAAATGGGTATCAAACTCTCAAAATTAACCATTTTTAAACCCACCAAAGTTATATAAACCCATTCCCAATCTCATACCTGTAATCATACCCTCATATAAACCAAACATTCCCTACAATATTTAGATAAAAAAAATACTCAAAATGTGTCTTCAGTGAACAATTTAATATGTACATTTATTATTTCTTTTCTCATTTAAATCAACATTTACACACTAAACATTAAGCATGAAAAACATCAAATCTAAGTATCTAATGAATGATCAGGAATAGATAATTTCAAATGGGTCGTGATGAAGAAAAAAAAGGTTTGTTAGTACATAAAAAAAGTGTTTATACACACATATCTCTTGTATATGCATGTATATAGATATAGTTTATGTGATTGCAAAATATGAGACATGTATTTGTATCTTGTTACAATGACATACAAGTACACAACAATTCATTGATTTCGAGAACTAGTACCACTCAACACAACCTTAATGTACTAATTCAATGGTCGAGGTTTTACTGTAATTCATACTTGGATTTATGGACTTGCTAGCAAGGACGGAGCCAAAAATTATTTATTATATAATAGCAACATACAATTAATTGATCGCTGAAACTTTGAGTATCCATAAAGGCTGAGTTTTATTTCATTATACATCGAATTATATCTACGTTATAATAAAAATGACAACTTGTGCATTCCTTTTTGGATGTATTATAAACCATTTGGTTTAGGAACTATTTAAAAAAAATCTCACGAGCCAAACTAATAACTAATTATGTCACTAAGAGCAAGGGGTATAGTGGCGAGCTCCTTCGCCGTTTCTGACGTGGCAACCCGCCACCCCTTGTTGTCCGCTCGCTACGACACCGGATTAGCTCGCCGTTTCGGTTCTCGCCGTGGAAGTGAGGAAGAAAACGAGAAACCACTTTTTAAAACTATCTGTTGCAATACCAACGGCTAAAACATTTAAAAATCAACTTTAAAAAAAATGAACCCATTTTTACACACTTTATAAATAACACACCACATTAACAAAAAATTTCACACACTTCTTTACCAAAAACACATTACTTAAAATATCTAAAAAAAATGTCTAACCCAAACGACAACTATTTTACTTCTCTTCTCAAATCTAACCTCTAGAAAACTACAAGGGGGGTTGAATAGTTTTACCGATTTAAATTTAGTTTACATAAAATTTTAGATCGATTATATGTGAAACATTTAAATGACAAAATATAGACAATGCAAGTAAATAAGAAAATAAATAAATGCAATAAAGTAAAGAGAGGAAGAGATAGAACCGTGACACAATGATTTATAGTGGTTCGGCTATAAGGACACCTTCCTTGCCCTACTCCATTCCCGAGTACCCAACTCGAGAGTTCTTAAGCACTATGTCAACAAGCTCCTTTAACCGGCGGAGAAGCCTCACAACGTCGCTTACACTTTTTCCGGTACAAAGCTAAATACCGGGTTCTTTACAACGGAAGAACCAATCCAACACAACTAACATAACTACCACAACTAACACAACAACTTTGTGATTACAATATGATGTATCAAGTACAAGAACCAACTCAATGATCTTGTAGAGATGATAAAGCCTAGCAACTCTTCCCTTGAAGATTGGAAGACTCGTATGCAAAGAACGTGATCTCGTATTTTAAGAAGAACTTTGATAAACACAAGAAGATAACTACAAGAATGATCCTTAAATCTGAGGTTAGAAAGATATAAGAACGAGAGAAGATATGTATGAGAATGGTTGAGAAATAAAGAAGAAATGGCTCACTATTTATAGTCCAACTGTCCACTGGGTTTTGGGTCATGGGTCATGGACTATGGGTCAAGGGTACCCAATATGATGTCATGCATGATGAAATACATACTTTGGGTTATGGGTTATGGAATTTGGGTCATGGGTCATGGACTTTGGGTCATGGGTCATGGATTTTACCCAAATTGATGTCATGCATGATGTAATGCACATGGGTCGTGGGTTTCGGGTCATGGGTCATGGGTTAAGAATTGCCCAATACATTTACTTACAATTTATTACACAAAAATACATAACAAACAAATGTAAGTAAGTAGTAAAAATAAATATGATAACATGTAATTTTTAGATTTATACTTGAGATAATTTTATGCTTGTTATCGACAAAACATAAAGAGATCGAGAAATATAAATAAATGTTTTTACGGTTTATTTGTATTAACAATCTCCCTTTTTTTTGTTGATGACAAAACATAAAATTATAGTGAGTAAAACTTAAGAATTGGATGTTTAAAAGTTTCGAAAAGTTTATAAGTTTTACTCTCTTCTCCCTCTTTTTGTCAGAACAAAAAAAGTGTCGAAGAGACAATATGACGGAATAAGAATTCCAAATGCAAAAACTCTCCCTTGACATGAACTACCCCTAAAAGAGGACGTCTAGTAAGAATGTAATCGAAAACCTACACAAGATGAGGTTAGTGATAAACAATAGTAAAGCCTAATAGAGATAATGAATCTAAAGAACGAGAGATAAGACGAGACAAAGTCAAGGTACGTAAACAAGAATCCTTGCAATAAAAAGACCAAAATGTAGTGGTATGTTGACCACATACATTTGTAAAACTAAGAACGAAGATTTGTTCTTTTAAAATATAAAAACTAAAACATAAAAAAGAAAGACAAAGAAAGAAAAAAAAAATAAAGTAGGAAAAACATATTATAGATCTTGGATGCTTGCATATCCATTAATGGATAGTTCGATGGGTGATGATGTTGATGCGTTCTACGATGTGATTAAAGCGCATTTCGTCCCTTATTTCAATGGCAACTTGCCTTGAACTTTCACAATGGACAAAAGAGATAGTGTGGAAGTGGTGCTAGAGGTTCATTGATCCAAGAGTGTTCATTATGATGCAAAAGTGATGGTGGAATGGTTGGTAAAGGCATGTCAACATCCATTATATCGAGGATTAGAGGTGGTGGATTGACACTTTTTGGTGGAAGATCTTCAAGATCATCAAAGAAAGGATTTGGAGATGTTGGAGGTGTGGAGAAGATAAGCTCAATGGGATTGATGTTGGATGAAATAAATGGGATGTCTTGGATGGTTGAGTTGGTGTGGGTGGCAGAGTGGATAGTGGTGGTGGAGTAGTCTTTGGGGTCTTAAGAAATTCCTCTAGAGTGGTGATTGTGGGAGTAATGAGATAAGTGATTTGAGTGGCTATGAGAGAGTGTGGTGGTAAGTCCAACGGAGTTGGTGGAGTTTCTATGTCATTGTTACTTGATAGTGAAAATGTGGGGTGGTGAAGAGTTGGTTGAGGAGGATAATGAATTAGTAAAGCAACACGATCGTAAACTAATTCTTGCGGTTTTTCTAGGTGGAACAATGGAAGGTGGTAGAGTGAAGTTGGAGGTTTGAGCAAGAGTGGCTTCTTAGATATGATTTTCAATGACATTGGTAATGTTTTGGAGTGTACTGATTCACTAACAATGTTTTCACGTGTTTGGGAAAATTGAGATCTTTTGGATGCCATGTTTTTCTAATAATCTAAAAATTGAAGAGGGTGAATGTAACATATTGGATTTCATATACACATCATAACACAAACACACATAGGCATATAGATGATTTCTAGAGAGAGAAAGTGGGATGTTTTAGAAAGAGAAACTTGTGGAATATTAGATTCCAAATGAACATCCAACCCTCTACCTTGCATGGTAGAGGGTATTTATAGGTTACAAACTAAACGACCTCCTGACGGCCTGTGGATCAGGTATACAATGGGTAAAGACCCGTCCTTCCTCCACGGTGTTGCACTAAACTAACTAATAAACTACTTAATAACATACATAACGACAAGTCTACGAGCTAACTTAGGCTAGATAACATTTGGGGTGACCGACTCTTTACTTATGGAATTTCCAATTCCTAACAATCTCCCCCTAAGGGAGGTCACCCCATAAATTACATTGTGAATCCTAGCATTCTTATACATCTTCAGTCTTTGAGCTCGTAGACTTCTCTTCATCAAAGTATTCAAACTATGTGCATCTGTGGAGATTTCATCATTGAACAACTGTAATGAATATTTCGTGGAGGTTGAAAGGCTGATCCACTATGATAACCTTTGAGCATTATAAGAGATCATCGACCACAGAAAGCTCGACATCATACATTGGAGTGTTGCCAACATATGAAATAGTGACACATTGGACCGACATGCTCACATTACGGATCATGATATCTTCTTATCGAGTAGCGGAAGATTTCGTTGATTCATGATATTGGCGCAGCAGTAGCGAAGCATGGAGTGAAAATATCGAGTCATTGATGCACTAATCATGATTTCTTTTGAGATGAATGTGTTGAGTGAGCATGCGGCTATGGATTGACCGCTTCATTACGATCATTTGCAAACATAGGGCGACTGCATAAAACATTTAGCAATAAAGCACACGAAAGTGTCTTTGATCACTTTCATTGAATTGAGGTACACCCACCACGGTTCCCCGTTGATCGATACAAATCTTGCTGTGATCGGTATAATTCAAAGAATTTCCTTGACGAGGGTTTCGCAATTGCTCTAGTTGTTCTCAAACCGAACGTCTCAAAGAAGACAACACGGAGTGAGTGAACCAATGAATAGAGATTCACCGATTGATGAAAGAGATTTGAAAAACAATCGTGTATTGCTCAATAGAAATTGTTTTGCAATACAACGAAGGTTTTAATGAAAATCAATTATCAATCATAAACACATTTTGATTTGAAATATTCGGACACGGTCGAAGTGCTAAAGAAAAGAGTTTTTAAGCACAAAGACCGGTTTTCAAAGGTATCCGTCAATCCATAACTCGAACGAGGATTGATTCAAAAGATTGAATCGCCCTTTGTTTATGTTCGGTTGTCACATGGTTGATCTAATGAATAGATCTCACATGCCACCTACCAGAGCTTGTTTGATGTTGGCTCGAAGGCTTTCCATCTTCATTGTGAATATGTTAGCATATCACTCGGATGTTCGCAATACCACAAGGATAATGCGTGGGACTCAAGATATAATCTCTCTTTCCACATTGTGTGAAATAGAGAGTCTTCATTGAAAGTGTCCTAATGAGATTTATTGATGATCTCGTGGCTCTAGACTCAATTTGTGCATATTTGGATCCTATATCGGAGACTAGGAGAGGGTCTCCTTCTTCAATATCAACAATCTCTAAGAGAAAGTCGATAGATAATGTCGGTTCCCGTGAGAATGAAACAAGTCCTCTTAAGAGGAACTTGAGTGGTTTGGGAAGTTGAAGTGCGGTGCGTCATTGGGTCCATGACGTCTTGTCTTCAATACCGATGTTACCTTGGTAACCACCAAGTAGCATATGAATTGAACCCGGTATCGCCCTAAGGTTGAATAAATAGAGGCTATTTGTTTTCACCCTTTTCTCATTCAATTCTTTTTCATTCTTCAACCCTTCATTGCTTACCGAGACTTCATAGCTAGAACCTTGTTGGGTTTATTCCGATTACTAGCTCGGTCTCATCCGCACTCTTCCCATATCTCATTTTTCTCCTTTTTCAATATACCTAAGGACTTCTACACTATCTAGTGGATTGTCCTCGGTAGATCCCTCCGGTTCGGCGGATCATGGGAACAAATACCTAACCTTATCATCCTTATATCACCATACATAAAGTAAAGTTGGTCGGTCTATTTGGTATTGTTCATCCGCCATTGGAACCAATTGAAAACCATTTGAAAATCAATTCGGATACTTGTGATATATTATCAAAGCATTTTGTACTGAATTGTTTTTGATATTTTTAGAAGAAGAGCTCCCCTCAACATGTGCATCAAGTATTTGAAATCATTTTGCACACGGAGGCCGAGAAAGAATTAACTTCTTTGAATTCCATTTTCTAAAGATATCAACATCACTTCCTAATCAAATCAAGTAGATAAAGCATTTTGGGAAGGATGAGGTTTTCATAAGCTTGCTCCCCTCAATATGTGCCTTGAGGTTTGAAAGAGTTATGCACATCTTGGAGGAAAAAGGTTCTTAGAAGCACATTAACAATCATACCGCCATACGAAACCAAGTGAAAAACAATCAAGGTACTTTATGATGAAACATGTAAAACTTTGTACCTTGAAGATTTATTTCGTTTGAAATGCTCCCCTTAATATATGCTTTGAGATTTGAAAGATAATTTAGCATATATGAGAGACTTAGATGCACTTTGAAAAGGTCATCTTTATCATCTTTCATATTTATATCACATTTTCTCCCCGATCAAAATTTCAAATCCTTTGA
Organism: Chrysanthemum lavandulifolium; assembly: GCA_022545495.1. NCBI lineage: Eukaryota > Viridiplantae > Streptophyta > Magnoliopsida > Asterales > Asteraceae > Chrysanthemum > Chrysanthemum lavandulifolium. The sequence continues at coordinate 212,659,745 of CM040244.1, forward strand.
GATTTTGGATCTCAAGTGATTTAAATATGTATGAAACAGAGCATTTGTTGGAGAAAATGTATACGGTTTTATAAGATTGAAGTGGACAAGGCAAGTTCCTTTTTATACATAAGGAAACCACAACACACAACCTAGCACTATTACATACATTATAGTTGTTTAATTGTCGTTACACTACATTTTACACATCAAAATATAGATCATACACTACTTCGGGAGATATCATCATTCGATTATTTGAAGCGGTTTGTAATGACCTTCACGAGTCTGCCACCAACAAAGCTTTCAAGGTGCGGAAGATTCTTGAGTCTTAAGTCTTCGCTGATCGCGACAATGAAATCTTCACACCTCTTTAAGTCATCATCGGTCCGAATTTAGTCTTCTCCCACGGCTTCGGATCAACTCTAAATTCATTCACTCTAGAGTTTAATTCTTCTTGACCATTTTGAGTGTACCATCTTTGAATTTGTAGATCTCACAAAGTCTCATAAGCATCGAGTCCCGTATCTGTCGGTGAAGATGATGGCTCTAGGGGTGTCAATAACTCTGTATTCATGACGAAATTCATGCCTGTAACATTCCATTGTGGACTTGTAAGGTTGACCCGGTCAGTAGCTTTCCATTCCAAGTGAAAGTCCTCAACCCTTTTCGAATGACTAAGCCCCGATCCAAAGATTGATAGCGATAGAGAGCCTTTTTCTCACGGATGGGCGGATGTTCAAGGTTTCCTTGGAGATTCAACAGATAGAGATCTTCAAAGTCATTTGGCGGCAGTGTTTGAAGTCGTTTTCTTCAATAACATACTCCTTAAAATCGCTCTTTTAAGAACTATCTTCTTCAAATACTCATATCCATAGATTGGGAAGACCTCTACTGTACAACACTTAAGATTCGCGACTTGGATCGAACATCTTTGCGTCTTTTATCGGCACCATGTCTCTCGATGTAGAAATTCTTCTTTTGAACCACCGGTGAGAAATACCATATGAAGCGACAATGTCATACTTTTGTTCTTGACGAATTGAATTGATCGGGAACCATCTGTTCAAGTCCACGATCGAGTAGGTTGCGACTTTCATTTTGAGATCGAAAGAGCTGGTCTTCTTTCGTAGAACGAGCACACGATAATCCAAGTCATGATTGAAGAAGAATTCACCTGAATGGTCATCTGTCGGGTTCACCACCTAGAGGAAGAGGCTTGTTCACATTGAAACGGTGATCCGCTCACCGACCGATCATTCAAACATCTTATGGCATTCTTCCATCCGGTATTGGAGTGGTTGGCATCGAGTGAAAAACCTTAACAATTTCAAAAGCTTGTCCTTCAAGATCCCTTGGGTGATGGATGAGATACTCTTACATTCACAAAACCACCTAATGAAGCTTCCCATATCACCAGTGAAGTGCAGAAGAGAGTCTTCAGCTGGAACTTCATAATTATTGGTGATAGTTGATACCCAATTGTTGTCAGGAATCATCATGTCAGACTCTGGGATGGACCACGAAGGTTCTGGAGTATGAGGTCTCTCCTCGATGATCCAGCTTTGAATTGTATCTCTTGAAGGTGCAACTCTGGATGTGTTGGTGCATTTACCCGCCACGTATGAATCAAACCAATCATCTTCAGACGGCTTGGGAATATGCTTGGTGGATGCATCATCGTCATCTGATTCAGACTCTATCATGACATGCGACTCTTCATGAACCATTTGATCTTCAGGAGTTGAAGAGACTGTGGGTGTGAACCTTGAATCAACCGTTGTCCAAGCAGCAGATTTCTTCTGAGTTCCCTGTTCTCCGGTAGGACAAGATTGATTGGAAGGCTTTGGTGATGATGATGGTTGTTGTTGTGGAGGTGTAGTAGTTGTGCCTGAAGATCCACCAGTACCAGAAGCTCCAGCTCCTCCAGTTGGAGGTGGTGGCTTGGGACCTCCAGACTTATCAGTAGATTTCTTTGGAACAGTCTTTCTTTTCTTTTCCTTTCTTGAACATCCTTCACAAACCGATGGTGATTATCAAGTCTCATCGATACCTCGAGTGCTTCATACAATTTCTTATGTGTATCGTTCAAATGCTCTCTTGCATCATACATTCTTTCGAGAGAGGCGATCTCATATCGAGATTGGCAAGTCTTTAAATCGTTGAAGTGTCGAGCTTTCATCGCCCATTCAACTGCATCTTTAATATCATCTTCTCGCCTTCATAATAACCTCATTGATTTTAAAATTCTCCAACTTTTGACACGACTATCAAGATTATTAACGCGATGGGAAAATGTTTCTCAATGGTTGCTATTCGTGTCATAGCCTCTCCAAGTAATTGCTCAGTAGATTTGACTGGGGGCGGTGAAGCAGGATATGGTGAGGCAGGAGGAGTATCTGTGTCAGAAACTGTAACCACTGGTTCAAGTGATTGATCATTAGAAGGATTAGGTGGTGGAAGAGTGGTTTCACAAGTAGGAGCAGACATAGGAGGGATGGTTGATGTGTCTTGCTGTATGTTGACATTAAACATGGACTCTACTTCTTCTTTGTCATTACCTTGCTTGACAGTCTCCGTGTCCGTGGATTTGTCGTTTAAGAACTGATCCCCGAAAGAGAAGTCTGTGTCTAGGTTCTTCAATGAGGGTAGAGAATCAGAAGACATATTAGGTTCTTCCAAGTGCACGGACTCATCGATTTTGACACAAGGTTCTCTGTGGGTCGGATGCAACTCTTTATCAACATTTTGATCGGACGGTATCACATGAAGCATGAGTTACTTCTTGTGCTTCGGATACCACCTTATCCAATCCAGATTGAGTTATGGTTCTTGATGGTGAGGAGGAGAAGGTCAGAAGCATGTGAGCAGCTTGTTATGTCTCTACACCAACAATACCTTTCCCTTTGTCTTGTTTGATTGGTGTTATTTGGCGAGGCACTTGTTCAGGTTCTCTTAGCACAATACCACCTACTGGTGCACTCATGTTCTGACTTTATAGGCTTTGCTTGATTCCAAGTTGCAGAGCAGCATCATCTTCATCAATCAACCTCATATTACCCCTGGAAACCTCAGTTTCCTCAACGTTTACTTTTTCCCCTTCCTTCTTCTTTCTTTTCTGCTTCTGGTAAGAAGTTTGTGACTTTTCACGTCTTCTTTTAGGAAGAGCAGCATATGAAGTCTTTGAAGTCTTTGAGCTAGAACCAGACTTAGCAGCTTTGGGTTGTGGTTGAGTGGGAGAGACATCAACTTCATCACTGGATCTGGAAGCCCTTTTCTTGAACAGTTTGAAATGATCCATCTTCTTAATATCTTCAGTGAGAAGAGAGTCAGGAATTGGTAGTCTAAAGATTTCTTTATTCGCTCCACTGGGAATATATTTGAGATTGCCCAGAACAAATTCATCCTCAACATTATGTAGTTCTGATTCAATCCTAGGGTTGAAGTTGTGAGTCTGTTGCAGGTACTGGATAACAAGCTTTGAAAATCTGATGCTAGGAATCACAAGTTTGTTCAGTTTCTTTCGTCCATGAGCTTTATTCTGAAAGTTTGTTCTATCAGAAATGAATGTGTTCATTGACAATGAAAATTCTTCCCGGATCGTTACGAGACATTCACATTCACACCATTGACGATACCCATAGGATTTGCAAGATGGAATTCTCACTTTATCAAACCCCGATGTTTTGCGGATAAGCACAAGTTGAGAACTGTTGTCATTGCTCTCCGGGGTTGATACATGTGTCCGTGATGATGTCGAAGCCCTTGTAATGCTAGTCGGTACCCCAAACCAATTAGAAAGACTATTAGATCGTCGGCACTAGGTGGAGGTTCGGATCGTATGTTGGGGTTGCAGGGGTGATTCCTAGAGCCTTGCTAAGAATGTCGAATTTATCTCAAATTCCTATTATCCAGTTTGCGGGAATATTTAGTCGTGATTTTGTTCCATTCAAGGGTGTTCCGAATTGTTGTATGTAAATGGAGGAATTGTGCATTGCTTTGTTAGTGCAAGAAGAAGTTTGTGTTTTGAGGATATCAATAGACACTTTGAGGATAGGATTTTGTTGCAACTTTTGTAAGTCCACATAACAATTACTTTTCCAATTTACGCCCATTGACTTTTAGGAAGGATTTCTTCGATCGAGAGGACATTGGGTGGTGCAGAAGAGGTAATGTTCTCAGCTGAGGTTGTGTTTGCCATTGAAGATCTGAAGATAAATACAACCAACAACAATGATTGGGAACATGTTAGATTATAAATGGTTAGTTAGACAACATTGAATACACCCTTATGTCATAAACACACAAACTTAGAAGCTCAGACAGGGTTCCCATAAGCATATTGAGATAGATTGAGTGGCATAAGCGAGATTTTAAGGTTAAAGACTCCATTTGATACAATTTTCACGAGAAGAGTTGTCTTGGAATTAAAAAGTCAAAAAGCACATTTGCTAAGAAGTAATGTCATGAAACAAGATACAAATGTAGAAATGATATAACAGTTTGTATGAAACAAGTTGTAATATTGATTTGCCACAAGGGAATCCAAGTACAACTTGCTCAAACTGAAATGTTATAGTAGGTCACAAAGAGTAAGTTGTCACTACAAGTTGCTACAGGAAATCCTGAATCAAGATTGTAAGCATGAGATTATCCTAGCAAGTTGTCTTAAAACATTTTAATAACCCTAGTCGCCGTATGAAAAATAAACCAATTAAGTCGCTAATCATAAATGGACAAGTCGCTAAACAAGGCTAAGTCGCTACATGAAAACATACTATGTCGCTAACTTGTAAAGACAAGTCGCCATCAACAGTAACACAGCCAAGTCGCTACAAATCAGTTCACTAAGTCGCTACAATTACTAAGTCACTAACTTGTAAAGACAAGTCGCCATCAACAGTAATACTGCTAAGTCGCTACAAATTGGTTAACTAAGTCGCTAACTTGAACGCACTTAAAAGTAACAACTCGCCACGATGAATTTGTACACTAACTCGCTACCAAGAACATTATCACTGCAGATAACACGCCACCAAGAACTCAATCATATCATTCTAATAACGTCGCAAACCATTCAACATAATCAGATCATTTTTTTGAAACACAACCCAATCCATTCAGTTAATCCATATACACAAACGATTTCAGAAACACAACCCAACTCGAATCACAAAGAAGACGTTCACATATTTATTAATACATATATTCATGAGAATTACAACAACCCTAGTGCATCCAAACAGCCCTTAATCCATTGACACATATATCCCAATTATTTTCATTCAACAAATCCAACGACAAACCTATACGAGGTAATCAAGAGATGAGGGTCAAGTTCCGTGGGATCTGTTAAGGAGAAAGGAGTTAGGAAATGCATATATTCATCATATTTGGGGACAAGAAACAAGTCAAGATTGCCATACCACACGCAAGTCGCTACGAAGAACCTCGAGAGAGAAGAAAGAAAGAAGAAAAATAGTTGATTTAAAGTTTTCTAAGAAATAAAGCGGCAAGTCGCTAGGTTAAGGGAAGGGTTTAAGCAAGATAACTAATTTGACACATTCGGTCCACAGTAGTTTTGTGAGTGGTTAGCAACTCGCTATGACTTTACAAAGCAAGTCTCTAATACCAAACAATGTTGCTAAGACTTTACAAAGCAAGTTGAGATCTTATCACATTATGTATTCTGAGACTCATTAGTTATATGAACTTATCGGATAGCAAGCTAACACGGATAGCATAAAGAGATAACATAATAAGATAAGCAAACTAACATAATGGATAAGCAAACTAACAACCTGCATTTGAGCACAAAACATAACCAGCACAGATATAAACAAGATATCTTAAAAAATTCTCCCCCTCAATCAATGTTACTAGAGAACATTGATTGACTTCAACCCACCCGTTATAAGATAAGAATATATCAGTTGTTCGAACTTCATCTATGATCCCGTATCATTATTGAATGACATTTCTAGGACCGTAGATGTTATCGATAACAAAGAATATATCCTTTATTAGTTTGAGGAAAATGACAAAATTATGAATTTAAAAGAATGAAATATTTAAAAGGTATTAAACCAAAGTGTATAGAATGTATTTGTAAAGTATTAAAACAAAGGTATTTTTTAACTTGATTTGTACACGATATATAAGAACGAGTCCGATTCAAGATGAAAAGGAGTCAAAGCACGAGGTACATCAATTACGGCATGCTATAGCTCTGAGTGAGCTATATTCATTTCGATGGAAACCAAGTCATGAAGTTTCGATTGAATTGAGCATTGTACACGAAAAAGGCGAGAGCACATTGTACTAGAAACACATGTAGAATTGCAAATGGATGGGTTAGTGACATGAGTAATCTCACTATTGGATGTATCACGGTTTAATATAGGCGCATCATTATTAGAGATCCCTTTAGGCTCAATATACTTGAAGAGTTTTCTGTAGGCATCCACTTAAGGCAAGATCTAGGTATGTAAGTCCGTTTGGATCTGTAAACTTAAATAATGCGGTGGGAATCCATTTGAAGCGACTACTAGTAGATTTGTATGTGTGCACTTCCTATTTTGACTATCGGTCCTTTTATGATTAGTATGTTTCTTAGGGGATTGATCAGCCAATTGATGTTTCTTATGAGAACTAGTCATACTTCTAGTATTTTTGAACTTTGAGCTTTGAACATTAACATGGGGTTTGAGATTCATCATATCGGAACGAAGCAATGAAGTGACTGGTTTTGTCAAAACAACATTCTCATCAACTTGGGAGGCAAGCCTAGATTTCGATGGTTTAACTCTTTCGGTTCTAAAGGCATTAGTCGCTTAACTCTTGTATGTTTAGAGTGGTTACGAGCAGTTGACTTTCCCAAAGTTGATGGTTTTGCAAACTTAGTGTTCACCATATTTCCAATAGATTTCCTAAGCTCATTTTTAAGGCAACAATATTGAAGCTCTTATCACAATTTGGGCTTTGAGGTCATCAATGTCTTTCAACAAGATGTTAGATTGATTGGTCAACTTGGAATTGGTCTCTCTAAGTTTTTCTTTAATGACTCATTTTCTCTTAATATGTTGGACACACATAAAGCTAGTTCAACATTTCTAGATTCAAGTGTATCACTCATCTCATGATGATCATGCTACGCACATCCGAGAGAAGTAATTTGATTGCATATGGTTAAATCTTTGTCACGAACTGGGTTTTAATTGATTAATTTCAAAAATTCTCGAAATTGAAATTCGATTAATGCAAGATTTTTTTGCATAAAAGCTTTCATCCTTTTGTTGTATTTCAATTTCCAATGAAATACAATGTTTTTCAAGAATTGAGTATTTGTTTGAAAGTTCATCATATACCCCTTTTTCAATCATGTCATTAGCTTTAATAGTTTTAGTTTCAGGCTCAACCAAGATCGATTTCATAGTATTATGTTCAGAATTAGAATCAGGTACATTAACATATGAATTACTCTGATTAGTTAAGTGTACCTCATCACATGAAACCTTTTATGACTCTTAGTCTTTGAGATCAGTACAGTTGTCTTCATCCTTTTTTATTGCAACTGAACTTCTGCATTCGGTATCATGCATTGGTTCAACTGATCTATTGCATAACCTATCACAATCTTCCCATAGCATCACTTGACACCCATTCAATTCATTCAACTTGTCATTCTCTTTAGCAGCTTCGTTAATGCATATTTCCACATTACCCATAAGTTGAATAAAGGTGTTTCTGAACTCATGAATTTCCATTCCAGTGTGTTTCTTGAATGAGATTCCAGTCATGTCATCATCAAAATCTGAGGAATATTCCCCCCTGATAAGTGGCTGAAATTGATTGAAGATTACTTGAAGAGCTGCATTAGATTTATCAGTTGAGAAATTTTCTTTGGTAATTTGAAACCTCAGTTGTTCTAAGTTGCGTAACACATTTCTTGTCAAAGTGGGAAAGTCCTGACGAAGGATAACACTGCTTGTTCGATCCATAGTTGTAGATAGAAGTAGTTTGAGATGCTGATGAAGTAGTTGAAAGGGCTCAATGTTGCATTCCATTTGCTTTGCATCATTTGTCAATATTAAGAGTGACTCATCAGAATTGTTTTGATTATAAGATGCTGAATCATTCACTGTAGAGCATTCTGGGTAGCAGCCTATTTCATTATTCTGTGAGGTATCATAGAGTGCAAGTACTTTGGTGATTAAAGGATCAGTGATGTAAGACATTGTGGGTTGACTAGTATCTTACGCATGAGCGACCTCACCACGGTGGAGATGATTGTAGGTACGTTGGTAGACATGTTTACAGGTTAAACGGGATTTTATAGCTCTATGATTAAACCTGGAAATAGATTCTTTCACGGGATTTTACTAAATCAAGAGAAAACCGTATTACAGACAAGAATCAACCAAGTCGCTAAGTAACCTTGAACAAAGTCGCTAAGTACCAAGTCGCTATAATACCAAGTTGCTAAGACACAGTCAAGTCGCTAAATAACAACTCGCTAAGCACCAAGTCGCTAGCAAAATTTTGACAGCAAGTCGCTAAGCACCAAGTCGCTAAGTTGTCAAGTCGCTAAAGAGCAACTCGCTAAGCACCAAATCGCTAACACCAAGTCGCTAACAAACTTAAGTACAAGTCGCTAACTTTCACCAAGTCGCTACCCGTAGTGGAGAATCCACTAAGTGTACTGTTTGTCGGCTTGTCTCAATAGACAAGTCGCTAGCTCAACTCGCTAAGACCTTCAACTACAACTTACTACCAAATTACAAAGCAAGTCGCTACCAAGAGAACTTATCCGTAGCTCAAGTCGCTAGCTAGAAAAACACAAAAACACCACTTTTCAATCCAAAAACAACCCAACCACGATGATTCAAGGTTACCAAATCAAAACCCAAGCACATACAATGATTCTAAACACAAAACTACACCCAAGATTCAAACATTAACACTAGAAATGATCCAAATGATGCAAAAACTACTAAACTTTTTCAAACTCTAAAACCACCTAAAAGTCACTAGAAATCCAAAGATATGTAAGAGATGATCAAACCATGGCTCTTGATACCATTTGTAACATATTGGATTTCATATACACATCATAACACAAACACACATAGGCGTATAGATGATTTCTAGAGAGAGAAAGTGGGATGTTTTAGAAAGAGAAACTTGTGGAATATTATATTCCAAATGAACATCCAACCCTCTACCTTGCATGGTAGAGGGTATTTATAGGTTACAAACTAAACGACCTCCTGACGGCCTGTGGATCAGGTATACAATGGGTAATGACCCGTCCTTCCTCCACGGTGTTGCACTAAACTAACTAATAAACTACTTAATAACATACATAACGACAAGTCTACGAGCTAACTTAGGCTAGATAACATTTGGGGTGACCGACTCTTTACTTATGGAATTTCCAATTCCTAATAGTGAAGGTGACGGAGATGCAAACATTTTAGAACCTTATTTATAGAGAGAAATCAATGCATTGCAATGAATGCTAAAACCACAAAATAACCCATAATCTAATGATTAGATATGAATTGAATGCATGTAATTATAATAGGTTAAGCACTAAGTCTTAAACTCAGTAAATATTAAGTAGAAATTAGTAAAAGTAAGAAATTTCAAGTTAAAAACGTCAAAAGAAGGATAAAATATTCTTCTGATCAGCCAGATCCCACGGATCCATCCCAGAAGGGATCTGGCCTGCCTTAAAGCAGTGATCCGGGTATCAGACAGAGTCAGATAGAAAAATAATGTAATAAATAGCAAGACCTCGTGTGCGCCTATATAAAAACGATGTGGAGTTGCGGTTATCTCGACTCTAAGATGAAAAATAAAGATAGAAGTGTAAAATATATACGCATATATGTGAGATAACCCAAACACTCCTTAATTCAATGTAGCTATGTTTGAATGTACCCGAAACTACATATTAGTTATGTATTCCCTTTAGCATTCAAGAGACATATGAGATGATGGATGAGAAGAGATTTTACTTTGTATTAACAATGTATAAAAAGATATGAGTGACTAGACATGAGAATATTTGATTAAGAATATGGGGTGTAAGTTTTGAAAAATCAATTTGATAAGATTAAGATGCAATTTCTAACTAAAAATATAACTATATAAGTTTGAACATAAATCCCCATAGGCTTTGATGTTTGTGATTTGTGCAAAATAGAATTCCTAGACTCAGAAGAAGAATTAAGGATACGTACCTTGTAGAAAGAGGAGTTAGAAGAAAAATTATGACGATTGTTCCATAAGACCTAGTCCTAATTGAAGTAGGTTGAATGATTCACCCTTCAATGGCTTGGTGAGAATGTCAGCAATGTTGTCTTCGGATGAGACTTTCTCGATTAAAATGTTCTTTTTTTTTAATATTATCTCTTAGCAAGTGATGGCGTATTTCTATACGGTTGGTGCGAGAATGCAAAACTGGATTCTTGCTAAGATCAATGGCACCTTTGTTGTCACAGAGGATGGAAATGTCACTTAGACGGATGTCGTAGTCAACAAGAGCTTGTTTCATAGATATTGCTTGTTGGCATGCTTTGCCCGCAAACACATATTCTGCTTCTATAGTAGAGATAGCTAATACAGTTTGCTTCTTAGAGAACCAAGATGTGAAGCAACATCCCATAAATATACAAACACCACTTGTGCTTTTGCGATCAATATAATTACATGCATGGTCAGAATCTACATATACAAAAGTTTCTACCCCTGTCCCTCATCGAGTAGTACCTTTTATATACCTAAAGATTCTTTTGACGGCTTCAAGATGAGAAGATTTAGGATCTTCTTGAAAACGAGCACATAAATAAACACTAAACTTGATATGCGGCCTACTAGCCGTGAGATAGAGTAATCTACCAATCATGCCACAATATTTGGTGTTGTCAACGGATTCACCGTCTTCATCTTTGGTGAGTTTAGTGTCTGATGACATTAGAGTTTTATTTGGTTTGGAATCGTTTAAACCAAATTTCTTTAACATTTCTTTAATATACTTAGATTGGTTGAAGAATATACCATCTTCTAGTTGTTTGATTTGTTGACCGGGAAAGAAGTTCAATTCTCCCATTATACTCATTTCAAACTCGTCGTGCATAATTTTAGAAAAATCATCACACAATTCTTGACAAGTAGATCCGAATATAATATCGTCCACATATATTTGAACAATGATGATATGTGATTTGTTTTTCTTGGTGAATAAAGTGTTATCTACTAACCCTATTGTATATTGATTATCTACGAGAAATGTTTTAAGTCTATCTTACCAAGCTTTAGAACTTTGTTTAAGACCATAAAGAGATTTCTTAAGTTTATATACATATTAAATTTTTCAAAATCAACAAACCCGAGAGGTTGTGACACATAAACTTCTTCATTAATAAAACCGTTTCGGAAAGTGATAACATTAAATAATCCTGATTTTTAAGTGTCAATTTCCCCCAATTATGCTCATATTTTATATTGTTTATATGGATATATGCTCTTATTTCTTTATATTTCGTTTCTAGATTATATATGAGCATAGGAGCTAAAGAGACGCGGTATTGGAGATGCACTTTGATGATTTATACCTTAGTATGCTCACATGGAAGAAGCTACGACATAACTCACACTCTCATTTACACTATAGCTATGAAATCAAATATGAAGACCAAGTCAACACTAGTTACGGCGTAACTATCAACTCAAGTTACGCCGTAACCATCTAGGTCAAGATGAAGTTCGCACCTCCAAGAGTTACGCCGTAACCCACAACTCTAGTTACGGCGTAATCATGTTTACGAATGTTCGGATAAGATCTAATTAGATTACGGCGTAGCACAGTGAAGATTACAACGAAGCTGAAGAGGTTACGGCGTAACCATCTTTGAGATTACGCCATAACCACAACTACGAACATGGATTAATGAGGATATATTAGTTACGGTGTAGCCAATTCATAAGGTTACGACGTAGCTAGATCGGGCCTATAAATACAAGCCCTAGTTTTTGCATTTTACATCATTCACACAACTCCAAAAGTCAAAGAACGTGAAGGGGTTCCACAAGGCCGATCTTACACAGAATACGGAGCTATTTCCAAAGGATAAGTCATAACATTTGATCGATAAGCTCTAGCTTTTCTTATTTCATTTACATTTTGATTTATGTCTTCATTTAATATGTCAAGCATTGAATTGAGTGTTCATTTTAATATGATCGGCTAAGCACCTTTGGTGCTAGCCTAGTTATGATTCCTTAATTGTTTTGTTTATGGTTTCGCATTTCTATTATTACTTCTAGTGTATGCATGCATAGTTCATTGGTAGCCACCTTTCCTTTGGTAGTTTTTAAGCCCGGTTGTACTTGCTTGTCTAGGAGAATTGACCAAAAGACCCTAGGGAAGTAGGTTGCGAGGGTTGATAAGAATTAACCAAAGGACTATCAATTCCTCTCGTGTGAATTGACCAAAGGATCACCTTCCGAAGGGAGGAATTTAAGAAGTTAGGGATGTGTGTCTAAGATCCTAGAGGTAGGGAACACATTGTTACGAATCTTGTATGTAGGGCACTTAATGACTTAGCATAGATTACCGGGGACCTCGTCTGTAACACCCTGAAACCGGGCCTTATGTATTTATTGCAAGAATGTCATTCGAATAGTTGACTACAACTTTCATAAGTTTAAAGGACTTACGGGATTGGTTAGTCAACCCGATAGTCAAATTATAAGTATTAAATGTATGTAAATGGTAATAAAAAGTATGACGTGTCACATTTATAAGGTACATGGACTTAAAGGGCCTTAGTTGTTAAGTTATAAATGTTATAGAAAGTTTAATGTGATCAAAATAGAAGCAAAAGGGCTTGAGGGACCAAAAGTGTCAAATAGTGAAATAGCTTTGTTGTGAAGAAAGTTATAACTAGATATCTCCAGGATATCTCATTTCATAATTATCCAGGAGTGTATGTGTGATACCGGTTTTGTCAAAGAAAAAGAGAGGGAAGAACAAGGATTTTCCAAGTGCTAAATTGATGATGTTTAAGTGTTCTAATCCAAGAGTTAAGCCATAACTATGATTCTTATCAAGTAAGTAATCCTAATTGTTGAGTTAATTGAAGAATTGAAAAGTTAAGGTTTATGAAACCTAAATTGGGAAATTGGGTAAAATATGCTTAAAGGCTAATTAAGATGTTATAGTAAGTTATGAGATAAGTTATATTGATTAAAGTTAGTAATTTATGGGTTAATTATCATATAATCCTTATATGTCTATATTATGATTAGAGATGTTAAAGAGGTGACTTAATGGTTATATAAACCATTATTATAGTTAGTTGATTATGTGTTTTATGATCTTAACCTAGGATGGTAAGGATGATGATGGCGATGAACATGATGATGATAACGGTGAAATTAAGAATGATATCTTAGCTTGGAGCTAAGGTAAGTAAACCGGTTATAATGTAAAGTTATAATAATTTCTATGCATTATGTGTTATGTGGGTTAATGTATAGCTTGTGTAAATGTGTTTATATGGAAGTGAGTATAAGGTTAGTTAGGTGTTAGTCAAGAATGGAATGAGGAATAAGGAAGGTTAAGGCTTTATGTAGTTAAGGTATGTGAATATATTTAATGTTGCTTTGGATTAATGGTTATATAATGTATATTGCGTGAATGAAGTATAATGTTAAGTTATACCCGTTTTACTTACTAAGCATTTGTGCTTACTGATTCTTAGGAAAGAGATCAATAATAAGAGTTTGTAGTATATTGGGTAACTCAAACGTGTTAGGTTTGAGCACCGAGATCGTTCCAAACGAGGGTTGAATGGAATTTCCAACTCACGTCGCGATTATCGGGATTTGAATGGGAAAAAGGGATGATATGATGTTTTCTAAACTACGGGGCAAGGGAAGCATAAAAGGGAAATTACACTAAAATGCAATAAATGAAACGTAAATAAAATGCAACTACGTCTAATCTAAATCCTAAATATGATCTAAAATCATTTTTAAACTAAAAATGCAATTTGAAACTTAACTATGATTTAAAACTAATTTTTATGATTTTTCTCGAATTTATTTGAATTAAAAGCTAATTTTTAACTTTTAAAACTATTCTAAATTACTAAAAATAATGAAAATAAGAGGGAAAATTATGAAACTATTTTTCAAAATTCTAAAATAACTAAAAAGATTTTTCAAAATTTAATCTGTATTTTTATGAACTTTTTTCTATTTTCTATGAATTAAAAACTATTTAAAACTAATTAAATTGCTAAAAATTACTATTAGGAAAATTATGGAAAAATATTTTTTTGGCTTTTTATATTTTTATTAATCTGAGAAAAATGAAAAATTATTTTTTTGAAGCTTTTCTGATTAATTTTTATTTAAAAGTAATTAAAAACTAATTTTAAATGAGAAAAATAGTAAACAGTGCAAGAAAATTATGAAAAATTCAGGGAAAATCTAAAATAATACTCTGATTCTAGGAAAATTAAGAAAACCTAGTCTAGTGTGCAAGAAATGGGAGCTGTAGCAAAATTGCTTAAAAATAAGCACTTAAAAATAAGCTAATGGCCTCAAAAGTACACCAAATGAACTCAGCAGCTAAAGTGTGCTAAAACTACTTAAAATAACTCTATATCACCTAATCTAAACCTCTATAGTGGTAATTAAACTGATTTGACTTAATTAAATTATGAAAACCAAACAGCCTCAACCTACTAACTTTAAGCTTAAGCAACAACTTATTTAGTGAACCAAACTGAAAACCAAAAGTTGAGAACTCAAGATCACCAAGCAAAGAACAATTGGACCAACTTTCAGACTCTAAAAAGCTATTTTGAAGCTTAGAGAGCTTCTGCAAGAAAGCATGTTCACAATCTATATATGCTGATTGTGAACAGGGGAAAATCATCTGTTTTGGACATCTTATGTAGAGCTTATAAGTACTTCCAAAAATTCCACAAAAATAACTTTTGAAAACTTAACCAACTGAAGTTATAAATCCCAAAATCTCAACAGATATGAACCAGAAATGAGTCCATGAAAAATCCACAAAGTTTTATGAAAACCACAATTTTCACTTTTGACTTATGACAGATTTTGCAAAGTTTGACCAAATTGAGATTTGAATCCAATTTTTGAACTGATTATGCTAAACTAAGATGAGATGAATCTAACACAAGCTATATTAACCTATTCTAAACCTGATTGCAACATATTAACTCTAAATTCTAACTGATAAGAACACTAAGACAGATTATTATAGATTTTGACTTCTAGCTAATTAGAGTGCAAACCAATGGCCAATATGAGTGAAATACACCTAGACTAATCTAAATCAACTAAGATTAAACACTAGATTATCCTTTATCACAGATTTGAGTGCTGAGTCAAACACCTCTTATAAAACTGTTTTGCAGCTTTCACACTTAAACCACAGATCTACACCATTATTATGCTTAAATCAGATTCTAGTGATACTAAATGACCTAAATGATGCAGCTATACCAGTTAAAACATTCAACAAATCACTACTCCTAAATGTGCAAAACAGATCAGATAATAACAGCAAATGATTAATAGATTAAAGCAGATTAATAAACAAATGAAATAGCAATTCTACACTATATTAAACACAATTAAACTACCAATAGAAGATCTACACTACTGATTCAATTATAAGACAGAAATTAGAACTTACAAAAGTCCTGCCACTATGGCATGCTTATGAGATCAATGAAACAGTACAGAAACCTGCTATCAACCCCAGATCATATCCAAACTTAACCCAAGTCCAAAGCTATCTCAGCAACACAGATTAATTCACCTATGATTCTGCACCTTTGACTTTGGTTGACCAATTTATGATTTGAGAAACTGAGTAGATTATATAAGTGAATACTTAATAAGCTACTAATTAGCTTATAAAAGCTTTTAGATAAAAAATTTAAGCTGAAAACAGATTAAAAACATATTTGAGATATTTTTTTTTTATTTTTAAAAGTATTTTTCTGATTTTTTTTATTTTTGTTAAATGATAAGAACAAGCTGAGAATAACTTTGAAATAAGCTAAGATGATGTAAATAACAATAATAAGCTGAAAACAACAAGTATTAAACACTTAAACAAGGATTTAAAAACAAACTGAATTTTATTAAACTTTTAAAATGGAGATTACAAATGGGATTACAAAGCTGAAATTACTTTAAAAACATAAAAGCTGAAATTAAAATTACAAGTAAACTACTGAAAAATAAAAGGTGTCTACAACAATGAGAGAGGAGTCCTATTTATAGATGAGCTACAGCCTTTGGAAGAATCTGGAAGGAGAATTCTGTGCTTTCTCTGAGTCGTTTGTGTCCTTTGGATCATTTCCCATCAATCATCAATCATTTTCCACCCTTGGATCATGTGTCCACGCATGTGTAGCCAATCATAGGAGAGAATTTGAGGAAATGACACACGGATTGCCAGCGTGGCATCCGTGTGTCAGTCACGTGTCAGGAGAAAGTATTTAATTTCCCATGAATTGTGTTAACTTGGTGAATTGAAGCGTGGGTGATTTTAGGGTTCACGGGCCTGGGTAAGAAATGAATTGGGGGTGAAATATTAGGCGGGTAATATTTTTTATTATTGTTTAACTGCTTTGACCAGGTGATAGGGAGTTGACCTGGGTTTAACGGGTATGGACAATTAGACCAGGTAGGGTTTTGGGCTTGAGTGGATTGGGCCTAAGGTGTAAATAAGGTTTGGACATATAAATGAATCCGGTTAATACTTTAGGGATTTAACTTGTAATTTCTGATTTTCCAAGGACCAGAAGTGTAATTACTGAAAATGTGCTCCAAGGGTTAAACATGACAATCTTCATTAATCCAAGGGCTACTTTTTCAAATTTTGAATCTCAAGGATAGATTTTTCCAAATGATGAAAGTTCAGGGACTGATTCTGCTAATTATGTAAACTTGATCATATCTTTCACAAATCATCCTCTTAGCATAGAAATCTTCACAGATGCACAAGTCTGACCTTCCGGCTCAGCTTTAGCACTCTTTATCTCTCGTGCTCGCGTTTTTATCTGATTTGGCTATCTTTTGCGTGTTTTGACATATCCGTACCTGCAAATGCATAAACTCAAGAAACCATTAAATATTAGCAATAAACGGCTCTTTCTTGGTTATTTTGGGTCTGATTTGATAAAGAAATGATATGTGTTTTAGCACATATCACTTACGGTTTAATGTTTCAATGTTTTACAGGCTATGGTATTAATGTGATGGCTTGGATAAGGATTAAGGTTAGATATGCGTAATTTAGAAGATATTGGTATGAAAGTAGAGCTAGGTAGAATACCGAGCTCAAGTCAAGGTTGTACCCCCGTAAGTCTTTTAATGGTTTGTAAAGTGGAGTCAAGGGTCAAAATGTATGTTAATGGTGTCATAACAATTTGGTAGTCAAAAGGTGTGTCAAAGCATGTTTGATGTGTTTATAGTCAAAGTTTAATGGGTGTTTGACATAAGTGTGAAAATACCCATTTCGGGATGTAAACTCATGTGTCTGTGGAACGAGTTTAATATGTTAAGTTAATGATATTGGTTAAGTTCGTTGGGAAAATGAAGTGATAAAAATGGTTTATGGTGAAAATGGGTCGAAACGGTTTTTGGCTCAAAACCCGTTATTTTGTAAAGTACTATTCCGAGGGTCAAACGATAAATGAGCCCAAGGATAGAATAAGTAAATCTGGAAAGTTTTGTTAATTGTCGGGTCATAGAAGTTGTTTTTCCGGAAAATGGGTCAAAAAGATGCATAAAAGGGTTATGCAGAAAAAGGGGCTTTTGGGTTAAGTGTGTTCTTACCCATTTTGGGTAGCAAACGGGTTGATTGATTATGTAAATGATTTAGTATGAAATGTTAATGGCTTTGAGTGAGTTTGGTGTGGAAATAAGGTAGTATGGGTTGTTTATTGTGAAAATGGGTGAAATTTCGGTATGGGGTACACTAAATTTCGGTATGGAACCAAAACTCCCAAATTTCGGTTTGGGGTGAATCTGTGGGCAGATTTTGTCGGTTTTCGAAATATCATATCTTTTTATCCGTAAGGCGCCACGAGTCGTGCCACCTGGCGTTTCGAAGGTAATTGAGGCTATTTTCATTTAAAAATAGTCTCAATGTGTGAATGTTTATAGATTGTCAATGGTCAAATGAGTAACAGCAAGTCAGTTTTGATCATGTCGCTTCCGCGAAAAAGTTTTAAATTTTAAGTCAAATCGTTTACGGGGTGTATCAAATTGGTATCAGAGCTTCGGCTTAAGTCAATTAGGTTTCCACTTTAGGTTGCCTAAACTTAAACCATTATTAGATGCGTTAAACATAAGAGTAGTAATGTGTAGAAGTAAATGTTTAAGTATTGAAGCAAATTATGAGATAGGTTATATGAACCTAAGTAGATAATGATGAATGTGATTTATAATGTTAGCATGTATGTGATATAAGTCCATGGAGGACTTAAAATGTTTAAATGATTGAACAGCCGTGCAACTTGGTTAGTGCCGGTAATCGCTTTGTGATTATAAGAACGTGTTTTAAGAGTGGTGGTAATGGAATGTGATTAAAATGGTAAGTGGTATCAGAGATGGGATAAAAGTGAATTAAAGTATTTGACGCTTAAAGTGTGAAATGTAGTAATGATAAGTGTGCTAAATTATAATGTGTGAAGGTAAAATGAGAATTGCCACACTAATTATTAAGCATCTATTAATACGAAAAGTAAAGAATGGGATTAAAGAAACGATGACAAGTAATGATGAGATGAAAGTGGTATAGCTAATGTGCTAAAAACTAAAAGAGATGAGTTAAGAATGTAAGGATATGTTGCCTAACTAAACACTAAGAGACCGTGTTAATGTATAAGGTGTATATAAAGGATAAATGTAAGTTAATGAAGGTGTTATTGAACTAACCTATGTAAGGTTAGATGTAGAAAAGAATTGAATAACCTAAAAGAGGTAAGAGTAAAGATGTTGAAATGGTTAACACACGTTAAAGAATGTAAGTTGTAATGAGAAATGTATACACATTATACATGTGTAAGTATGATAAGCAGGTTTCATATACTCTATGATGCTTGCTTTAGCTAAATAGCATGAATGGAATAATGTATGCATTAAAATATTAATGGCTTGGATCCAATGTTAAATGTGAAAGGTTAAAGATGGCTATCATGTAACCAATGAGTTAATGATGGCATCCTTCGGGATGGCCGAACTAATGATGTTAATGATGGTATCCTTCAGGATGGCCAAGTTAATGATGTTAATGATGGTATCCTTCGGGATGACCATGTTAATGATGTTAATGATGGTATCCTTAGGGATGACCAAGTTAATGATGTTAGTGATGGTATCCTTCGGGATGACCATGTTAATGATGTTAATGATGGTATCCTTCGGGATGACCAGGCTAATGATGTTAATGATGGTATCCTTCGGGATGACCAAATTAATGATGTTAATGATGGTATCATCCGGGATGACCAAGCTTGAAATGATAAGGTAAGATGGATCCAAGCTAGGAGAGAAATGTTAAAAGTGAAATATTTAATTTACAAACAATGAATGTGAAATGAGAAAGGGAAACAGAAGTTAAAATGTGTAACGAATAGGTATGAATGTTATGTCGAAAGTGTATAAGTAGGACGATTTATGATTTCCTTAGTTAAATGGTTTGGGACACATTTTCATTTAATTAAAGAAATTGTGAATCGCCGAACCATGAGTTTATGTTTCTTGATTTACATCGATTGGGACGCCTTTCAATGTAAATGAGGAAGTATAAATTAGTGGGCTTATGTATTCCCGACATAGCATGAATAAATAAGAAGACTGGAAAATGAGGGCCTGGTAGTAGTTAGAAGTCGCAAGAACTAAGATAAGTGGAAATAAAATTAGAATGAGACTTTTACTGAGATGTTATGTAAAACTTCCAATTGTGATGTTTATAGTAGAACTTGAAAAGATTAAGAATTTGTAATGATGTTATAATTTACCTTGAGGAGTGGTACAAAATGCAAGTAATGATAGTAATGGATGCTAACCTTTATTGGTACCCTTATGTGTAAATGTGATAAGGTTTTAAAATGTACCTTTTTGAGGGGTCGTTTAAGCCCTTATTTGATCACTTTTGTATCCGTTATTACTTAATATCGTTCCTTTTCACTTTTAGGTCTCTTGAAGGCAAATTCTTTGGAATGGCACTTATTTGGACGAAAAGCGCGGATATCTGAAGAAAATAGCCAAAGTCAAGAATCGAGACACTCAAGTCTTTGAAATACAAGGGGACGCGTCGGTGTTAATAGCGGCGCCGTCGAGCACTTCTGTGATGGCTCAGTAGCCAAATTTCTTATTTTCAAGTGACGGTGTCAGGCTTTAAAAGAGTAGGCCGTCGCAACTCAGACGGCCTAGATTTGATCCAGACGGCGTCACAACATAAGGTGACGCTGTCGCAAGACTAACATGGCCAAGATGAAACCCTTGACGGCGACCCGACGTCGTCACAAATCATAAGGTGACGCCGTCGCGATTGTAATCTTATATATAGAATCCGAATTTTTCAGTTTTAAGTGTGTAGTCTTTTGGAGTAAAAACCTAAACCGAACCAAGGCTGTCTTGTACAGTATTTTAGGGTTCCAAACCCTATCTTACCACAAGATAAGTGTTTTACTTCATTAATTCAATTATGTCTTCAATTACTTGTGTGTATGCTTGCATGTTCTCCATGTCCGACTAATTTATTTATGTGTTTGCTTAGGGAATATGAAACTTAATTATTGAATATTGATTGGTTGTCTCTTATCTTAATTGTTAATGATCTAGTAATGCGATAGGTCATTCGTTGTGTAGTTAATGTTTGATTAATCTTTTTGAACCTTGGACTATAACACCTAGAGTAGTTGTAGGCTAAACCATCCAAAGAGTACCTTAGAGTTAGAGTTTATAATTCCTAGAGATTTTGTAGACGAGACCCTTTGGTAGGTTCAAAGAGTTAGGGATAAACGCATACCCTACGACTTTAGACACACAACGCGATTAAGAATAAGGACGTGACAATTCAACCATCAATAGGAGATAATTAAGGAGTAATAAAACCTAAGTGAACACATCTTTAAACTATCATACGAGCACACAATAATTAGACATAGACTACATACACCTTAGATTAGATAATTAGACAAGTAGAGTAATCGGTAGAAATACCAACCCCAAATCCAAACCCGAGATTCGTACCTTTCTAATTCCTAAAAAACATAAAAGATAAAAATAATCTTCCTCAACCCCAACCTTAGCGTAGTAACTTCTCACTAGCATTCCTATTCCCTAGAGAGCGATATCAATACTCGTGGCTTACCCTAATACTACACTACAATGATTAGGTTCTTTGCCTGGGGTGTTATAAAACTTGCTCAAGAAAAGGAAGTTCCTTTGACCCCAAAGCAGCTGCGTAAGCGTATCAAGTTTTGGGCGCATTGCGGGAATAGAATAGCTAGTTAGTAGTCCACCTCGTTTAGGTTTCTTTGCTTGATTCCTATCAAGTAATTTTTCTCATTTTAGGTTTCTCATAGTCTATCCCCTTCTTCGTGACCTTTGTTAGTAATCCATCACTTTTCATCATGGAAGGTGATAACCAACCACCATTCATCAACCTACCACCAAATGACCCGCCAAGAGCCCGTACTCTTGGTGAATACTCGAGACCAAGCCACCTAGGCTATAGGAACACCATTGAGCTTCCGATCAAGCCCAAACTACGGCCTGCGATCGACACCATCCGGTTGGTGCAAAGCGGATGTGCATTCCATGGACTTCATTCCAAGATCCTAATCAACATCTTAGGGATTTCCTTAAAATTGTCGATTCCATTGACCTTGATGCTACTACTCGGGAGACCACGCATCTGCGTCTCTTCCAATTCTCTCACGGGACCAAGCTAGTAATTGTCTTGGTGACTTCCATGGCTCCATCTCAAGTTGGGATGATCTCACCTCTCGCTTCCTTGCTCAATTTTTCCCACGGGAGAACCACTAAGCTTAGGAATGACATCTTGATGTTCCAACAACGTCAAGGTGAATCTCTATGAAGCATGGACTCGATTCAAGGACTTACTTCATAAAGTCCCTCATCACGGCATTGATCTTTGGCTCCAAGTCCAACTTCTCTATGATCATGTCAACTTCCCCACCAAGCGATCCATTGACCAAGCGGCCGGTGGAAAACTTAGTGATCTCACCGCGGAAGAATCATGGGGTATAATAGAGGACCTTGCTCTCTATGACAACGAAAGTTGGAATGACCCCCGTGAGTTGCCTAAAACCGTTAAGGCAATCTCCTTGCCTCTAATTGACTCACAATCTTCCGACCGTAGGATGATCGAGCTTCAAGATCACGTAAAATTCCTAATGAACTCCTACGAAAATCTTAAGTCTTCATGCCATGTGAACAAAGTTTCTTCCTAGTGTGAGCCGTGTAGTGATCCTCATAACACGCGCACTTGCACCCGATCCCCCGAACATGCTTCCGTTGACTACGCATCCTCGCGTATTAATGGAACGGGAGGAAGATTCCCTACAATACCCGGACCTAGGGATTTCAATGAAACTCGAGAGGCATGGAAGGGCAAGCCCGACTTCTATTGGGGACAAACCAAAGAATTTACCTCTAATGACTTCTCATGGCCCCCATCTCACGGTCCTAACCAACAAAACATTGAAGGGATGTTGCAAAACCTAGTCGCATCCCAAGAAGCCCAAATAGCTAAGCTCTCGGACCGCTTTAACCAACAACAAGCAGAAATGGATAGGAAGATAGATAACCTTTTGAAAGCCATGACCAATAGTGACAGGCAGGTTAATGCTATCTCAAATCCCGAGCCTTCCGGTGTAGAGATTAAGGACCCAAGTAAGTTAGCTAAGCACGTTCAATTCGTCAATACCATCGCCTTAGTGAAACCTAATAGAACGAATGACGAAGCGAACCATGAGATGATACTTGAGGTTAAGGAAACACCGACGAATGAAACAACCGAGGAAGTGAATGAAGTAGACAATGACTATTTCAATAAGTTTCCTACGGAAGAAGAACTATCTCGCCACCCTTACTTAGTGCGTGACCTCCGTCACATGTATGTTAGGAAGAGCCCTAGGATCAAGTTTGGAAACCCTTGGAATCTTAACATACCATGTTGCATAGAACACCTTTTCGTGGCAAAGGCCTACATTGATCGCAAGTCCCCAATCAACATAATGACTAGCACCTACTACAATTGGGTAATAAAGAAGCCTATTCCAACTAGGCAAGACCCCGATAATCCTAGTGTTAGTTGCAATTTTCTTGGTAGAATTAAGGGATTGCCCGTTTATGTAGGTAGTTTCACGTTTCCTACGGACTTCATAATTGTGGATGATATTAGCACGACCATAGATCCTAGCTTGTCCCATGTTATTCTAGGAAAACCTTTCATAGAAAACACGGATGACTTATGATCCCTCATTAGAATAGTGCGATTCAAGGATGAGACCGACGACATAGCTTACCAAATGCCGTTTAAGATTGAGAAGTTTTCATCACTCTCTAATGATGAAAAGGAACTTAAACCTGTCGGTCTATTATAGGAATAATGAGGATAAGGAAAAGGAGTAGATTATGTTATGACTAAGATTTTTGGATTCTATAAGGATTGCTTGAACTTAGGACCGGAATATAGAAACGAGTGGGGAGAGGACGAACTTTTAGAGAGGTGTATCATAGGGCACTTCTACAACATGGAACCAACCACTAGAGACCGTCATGAGGAAGGAGATGACGGTAATGAAGTCACGTAAGAGCACGACTACGAGTCTAGCTACAAGACTCATAAATAAAGAAAAGCGCTTCGTGGGAGGCAACCCATGCTTAATTATTTGATTGTTAGTGTCATATATATTTTAGTGATTGTTTATTCTCATGTTTAAATTTGTAAAAATGCTTTATTTTGTTTTTAACCTCGTCTTAATTCCATATAAAGGTATTTTACATAAAGGATAAGTGTAGGGAGGATTACACACGTTTTCAAAAGAAACATAAACATGAGAATTGCAATTAATTAAAAGATATATGTGTGTATTTGTTCGAGTCAAATGCTTGTATCGAGTCATAATGGATGTTTTGCAGAAATTTTTCCGGATCCTAAAGATGTAAATTTTCCGAATTTTTCTAGAAAATCGCAAGACCGCTTTTTGTCGGGATAACTTTGACGGCGTCGAGATCGCAACTGACGCGTCGGGAAGGAGTAAAAATAACATTACTTTTTCTCGTTTCGAGCTACTTATAAAATTTTGGAATTTTCGGTCTTAATTTTCCGAAGTGCAGTAAACATCCATTCCACAAGCATTATATCCTAGTAGAGTCTTATATATATTATTACCACCGATTTTACGCGAAGGTTTCGTTTGTTTTCTTCAAATGTTGTAACATATTGGATTTCATAAACACACAAATAAGCTCAACAATGGATCGAATAGTATAGAGTTTAGAGAGAGAAAGTGGGATCCTTTCTAGAGAGAGAAAGTGAAAGAAAACATAGAAGGTTAGATTAAGATGAATGAAGGTCCAACCTCTACCTTGGGAGGTAGAGGGTATATATAGTTACAAACTAAACATCCTCCTTGGATGTGGATCGGGCATACGGTGGGTAAAGACCCGTCCTTCCTCCACGGTGTTGCTCTAAACTAAATAACTAACTAATAAAGCGATAAATAACGATATGTCTACGAGCTAACTTATGCTAGATTATATTTGGGGTGACCGACTCTTCACTATGGAATTTCTAATTCCTAACAATCTCCCCAAGGAGGTCACCCCATATTTTACATTTGAATCCTAGCATTCTATTTAATCTTGGTCTTGAGCTCGTAGACATTAATTCTTCAACATCTGCATCTTTGTGCTTTTGCGGTGATTCTTTAAAGTCCGATAACTTTGTACTTTAAGTGGAGGCCTTTATCTTGATCCACATCATTGATGATCTTGAGCTTTAATTGAGATCATCACCACATAAATCTCTGGATCACCCTTTATTGTGTTGCCATCATGTGAAGTTGTGACTTTCGGACCGACATGCTCACACATTACGGATCATGACATCTTTCCATCGAGTAGCGGAAGCTTTCTTGGTTCATGATATTTGTAGCGGCGTAGCGAAGCATAGTATAAAAATATCGAACCGGGTTATGTAGATATGCACCGGTCATGATTTCTTCAATTAAGTGTGGATCTTGTGAGCATGCGGCTTTGGATTGACCGCTCAATTACGATCACCGCAACCGTCAAATGTACTGCAAACAACGATTAGCAATAAAACACACGAAAGTGTCTTTGATCACTTCGTTGAATTGAGTACACGCCCACGGTTCCCGTTGATCGATTACAAATCTCGCTGTGATCGGTAGGATTCCTAAGAATCTCCTTGACGGGGTTTCGCATTTGCTCTAGCCGTTCTCAAACCGGAGCGTCTCAAAGAAGATAACACGGAGTGAGTGAACCGACAAATTGAGATTCACCGATTGATGAAAATGATTTGAAAAACAATCGCGTATTGCTTGAAGAAATAGTTTTGCAATCTGACGAAGGTGTTATGAGAAAGATCAATTTTCAATCAAAATACCTTTGTATTTGAAAAGAGTACACATTCGATGTGCTAGTGAAAAGAAGAGATTCACACATCGAGCGGTTTTCTAAAAGTATTTTCAATCGGAGATACTTTTTGAATTTGAAATGAATACACGTTCGACGTGCTAGAGAAAAGAAGGTTTGCACATCGAACGGTTTTTCCAAAAGTATTCGTCAATTCCATTCCTGGACCAAGGTTAATTCACGAGTGAATCGCCCCATCGTTTCTGTCCAGTTGTCACAAGCTTGATCTTACGAGAGGATCTCACATGTCACCCACCAAGAGCTTGTTTGATGTTGGCTCTAGAAGGATTTCCATCTTCATCGTGAATATTTTCATATCCCTCCGGTTCTGGTGGATCGTGGGAACTAATACCTAACCTCACCATCCTTATAACTCCATACATAAAGTAAAATGGTCGGTCTTTTGGTACAGTTCATTCTTCCTTGAAACCAACTGAAAAATCATTTGGAAAAAACAATCAAGGTACTTGTGATACGAGATCAAAGCATTTTGTACCTTAATAGTTTTGATCATTTTAGAAATGCTCCCCCTCAACATGTACAGATGATATTGAAATTGTTTGGCACATGGAGACAAGAGTTCTTTGAAATAATTTCATGATCACAATTTTCTTAGAAAAAGCCTTTTGTTTTCTTTGGTAAATTCTCTTCCTCAATATGTGCATAGGATATTTGAAATCATTTTTTCACATAGAGGCAAGAGATCTTTTGAAGCACATTTACGATCACACAAGCCATTAAGAAACCATTTAAAACTCAATCAAGGTACTTTATGTTAAAACATAAAAGCATTTGCACCTTGATAGTTTCTTTTCTTTAAAATGCTCCCCTCAATATATGCTTGAGATTCGAAAGCGTTTAGCACATATGAGAGAAGGCGTGCACAATTAAATCAAAGCGATCACCTTTTATCAAATTTCATTATTAAATCACAAATTCTCCCCGATCAAAATATCAAACCCTTTGAGATTTTGGATCCCAAGTGATTTAATAAGGTTTATAAAACATGGGAGAAAATGTGCACGATTTAAAAACTCATCTAGTTTTTGGATAAATGCTCCCCTCAACATGTGCATTATGTATTTTGAAATAGTTTGGCACATGGAGGCGGAGTGCCTTTGAAGGACTAAAACCAATTCCATTAAAAGCAGTTTGAGATTTAAATCACGATCTCTCACCCGATCAAAGATTTCAAACCATTTGAGATTAGTGATCCCAAAAGATTTAAATAATTTAGAAAATTTTGGGGAAAGGCGTGGCAAGATTTGATTTTGAAAATGACGAGATAAGGATCATTTTAAGACATTAAAGATTGTTAGTATCGGTATGATTGTTTTAAGAGATCTTTTAGTAAAATAAAACAATTTCACAATCAAACAAAACAGAAAAAATTTCATTTTGGCGGATCTTTGAGTTTTAAAGAAAATCATACCATGACATAACATTAAATCTTTAGATCACCACTTTGTTTCGTTATAAACCGGACCTTTTATGAAGAAATATCGTTTGAAAATATTTTATTTTAAATCACACTCCCCTCAATCCATGACATAAGCCAATGATTGAGTGACTTATGTTTTGATAAAATGAAGTCCGGTGATTTTAAAATTTAGTCCAATTTATTTTCAAAACAATATTTTTCCATTTTCAAAAACAATATTATTTAAAGTTTTAGAAAAATGGTATCATTCACTACTTGTCCTGCACAAAGATACATTAGGTGGTTGAGAAGCTTCCGTTGTTGCTGTAGGGCTTGGAAGAAAACCGTCTGCCAATGCAGTGATACCTCTTACGTTGCATTTATGCCAACTCTCCATTGAAGTCCAATTAAGCTCCGTTTCTTCATTTGTCAACCCAAGATATCGTTACCCTTTCCTTGCGGCATCCAATCATGTTCATTTATGGGATCCGGATCGGGAACATTCTTATATACCAATATACTGCATATGTTAGTGAACACACATACAAATATATGGTGGTCGACAACACCCAAACGACAATCGACTAATAAAAGTCAATCCAACATATCCATCGGATCATGTAAGGTATGGGAATAGTGTGTTTCTCAAACTCTAATCATCTAAACCTAACATTCATATCCTAGAAACCTAGTCCTTCAACATAGGCAATTATATTTTTTCGAGATAAGCACGTAGGATAATTAAGAAAGTCCGTTAGATGATATAAATTTGAAAACATTCTCCCCTCAATCAATGACTTATTTTACGAAAGATTAAAAGCTGAAGTCATTGATTGAGTTTTCAATTTCACAAAAACTACGAATCGATAGATTTACAAGCAACTCATTTACCACCATTTTAGAAAACAACAAATATTTTTCGAAGAATTTATAGGCGGAAAAATATTTGAGTAGAACAATGATCCTTGACATACTTTCCTCATTTGTTTTAGGATAAGTGCACGAAATATTTGAAAAATTGGTTTAGCATGACACTTTCCTTTCTTTTGAAGAAGCGGGTTGCTATCGAAATAATAGCAAACCATAGTTTAAGCACAGGTTCTGATCTGAAATAGCAGTAAGCCATTATTTGAAGCTTGGGTTCTGATGCGAAATAAGCGTAAGCCATAGTTTGAGACATGTTTAAAAATATTTACACCTCTGCTCGAACTTCATCTATGGTCCCGTGCCATTATTGAATGACATTTCTAAGACCGTAGATGTTATCGATACCGAAGACATGTCTTGAGAAAACATATTTTGGTAATTTTAAATTTTATGATTTTTATGGATTTTGATGATTTTATATTTTTCTATTTTTTTGTTGGTTTTATATTTTGTATTTTGATTTTTGATAAATATTTACAAATAGAATAGATGATATAGTTTAAGAAGATGATGATACGAGTACCGAGATAAGGATATCGAACAACACGTTGTAAAAGATAGAAATCGTCATCTCTTAAACTTCCACCACCAAAGCTTCGAGGCTCGAATAGAAGATAGAACACGAGCCTTTGAGAAAGAGAGACTTTGGCGACTTCCCTCATCTTGTCAATCTTGAATAAAGACCATTTTCCCAAGAAGAAGAATGAGAAGAAAGCAGTCTCATTGAATGAAGCTCGGCACCACGAAGAACATGAGAACACCGAGGTAACAAGTTAAGACATTGATCGACTTAGCGGTTATCAAATCCGGAATAACTAATGAAGACCGATCACATGAACTGTTTATGCGTCCCGATGTACACATTACTCTTCGAGATTGACCGGTTGTCTTATGCGGGGAACAATACATCAACATCTTCATATTACCAAATACATTCCGATTAACTTCCATATAACCAATCACCCATAATGTACACAAGTACCCAACGAGTAGAAACAACAACATCACACTAATGGTTGAATCACCGATCCCTCTGCAGATGTCAACTATAGAATAGCGATTAAGCTCGATCATGTGAATATGTTGTCCGACCACGATATACACATATATCTCCTCCGATCGTTGCGATCTCATCGAATCATCATTACATTGTGTACATGAAGCACTAACCGGAAGCACTCTATCAAAAATCATAAAGAAGATGTCGATATGCAATATCATCTCACGAACCAAATATTCTTTTCACATTTATTCTAAGCGAGCGACGTAACATATACCAAAAGTCTCGAGAGACCATTTCCTCCAATTAGTTGGAATAATACACCAAAGGCTACGAGTTAAACACCGAGAGTTTCTCTACGGTTATGACCATTGTCTTTCCGGCATAACTTCAATCGGTAGAAGTGTTAAGTTCATCATGTGTACTCGTTGTGCTTTTAGATATATGTCTCCTTCCCCTTCTTTGGTTTTGATACCTCAGATTCAACAAAACATAATATACCCAAAACTCGAAATCTTGTGAGAAGAACTCAAATAGCCCAAATGAATTACGTGAGAATCAAGCGCAATGGAAACTCTCTCGACTATCTTTATCAACCCATATGTAGACAATTTGAAGTGACCGGTGATGAAGAATACCCGATATACCAAACTTGAAAATGAAGTCAAGTTCCGCATTTGTATCTTAAGCTTGCACTTAATAATGGAAGAAGCGGTGTCGAGAATTTATGCTTCAAGCAAATTTCTAAGTACTCACTACTCAAGCAAAGTATGAGACATTAACACCTCTTGCGATTATCCACACCGACATATCGTGTGACATTGAGTAAAACAAAGTAACTCCTAATAGTGATAGTTAACGGTCTTCAACCATCCACCTCATTGCTGGTAACTAGATAACCCAAGACTTCAACTCAAATTCTTAAGCCCGAGCAAGTTATCAAATAAGAATACACCTTTGTGAATGTCAACTTCAACCTCAAATAAGTGATAAAGAGTAACTTGAGTAATCAACTTGTGTCAAATGTCCAACACTTGAATAAACATTCAATCGGATGAACATTGACCCAATGAATGAACAAAAGCAAATGATTCCTCAACATCAATGCATTCTTCCTCAAGGTATACATGTAGAAGCGATCCGGAAGATTTACTAAAAATTTCTTTTAGCGGATGAGAAGTCATTTTTCCTTAATGTTTATGTGGTTGATTTATAGCGTGCACAATGAGAGGAACAATAATCCGTGAAGATTTGGCAAAGGAATACCAAAGAGCGGATCATTATTCATGAACAATAATCCGTGAAGATTTTGCAAGGGAATACCAAGAGCGGATCATTATTGATGGTGCAACTACAATATCATGATAGTCATTATCAACGCCTTTTGAAGTAAGCGGAGATAAGGTTTCTTGAGAGTTCGAGAAGTACTTCTTAGATGGTGAACTAGTTGAGTCGGTAGAAACCGGAGCATGAGCTTGAGTGGATGATCAACATTCGTTAGAGGTTGGAAGTACTCATCAAACATATCTTTGAAACACAATGAATCCCAAACAATGAATCCCATTTATCCTTAGTAATTGAAGCATTAGGCGTTGGAGGTGTCATCAAAATCAATCAATGAATCATTGCTAAAGAATCGAGCAAGTCTAATTGGTGATTAAATTTTGGCTTTTCAATCTCCCCAATTAGTGCTCTCCCTAAAGCGATGAAGATTTTCAAGTGTTCTTCTCGGCCGGATTAAGAAGAAGTCTTTAGATCATCAAATGCAATTAGTCTTTAGTCTTCTAATCATGTAGCTTTCAAATGTAGATTAGACTGTAGACTCGACCTTCTTCAAGATTATCCGAATGGGGAAATAGACAGTTAACATCTTCTTCACACCAAAGGCATTACCGTTAACTTGTAAATAGCAAATCCCCTTAATTAAAGTCCCTCCTAATCAAACAAGAACAAAGAGATGTTCATCAAAGAAATCAGCCCAGCAACTAGAAGCACTTTGTCATTTAATCATATCAGCCCGTGTGAAGATGTCAACCCAACGGCTCTTAGAAGAAACTACATGTGAAGATGATCCGATAAGAAGAATCTCGGTTCTTACATGGGTTAGGAGCCGTTTGACCATATATTCTCAAATATCAGTCAACCATGCAAAAATTCACACTTCTTCTCCCCCTCAACAATTGCATACAAAGATGCCATTCTTGATTAACCAAGTGATTATCATCCAAATGTATTCTATTCACACTTCTCCTCATAAAATTAGCACATGATGTCGCCATCTTCATTATATTGAGCAAGAGGAATAAGAGTAATTATCGATGAGTCCGGTTCACTTGATGGTGAAGTGCATGGAAAAAGCATGAAGCATGTTGATGAAGAATGTCGATGAGAATGGTCATAAACATGAAGATTTCTCTTCTTAAGAAGATAAAGCGCCTTGAAGCGTACACCTTTCTTTTCTTTGAGGCAGGGCACGAAGTGTTATCTGCAGACGCCATAATGATGAAGTACGAGGCTGAGGCGATGTGAGCGGGCGTCATAGCCGATTGAATATCAATGTTGAGTAACTTGAACCCGTGAGTTATGAGATATCAATCCTTCATTATCCATACTTTAAGCCATCCATGTATTGAAGGATCAAGTATCTGGCGAGTAAGGACTACTGCACTAATATTACAAACTTGATTGCATATATTTTGGTTAGTGACATCGTATCCAAACCCTTTGGGGTTTTACGGTCAACATTGAGATTGCCAATGGTAAACATCTTTCTGTAGGTATCCACCTAAGTCCAAACATCCTTAAAAATTTTACGGATGGTATCCACTTATGGCAAGGTCTAGGATTGTTAGGCTTCTTATGCATAGTGGGAGACTTATCCTCATTCCTTGTTTCCTAAGATTTAGCAGTTGGTAACCATCTAGGCGAGGATTTTGGTTTCATTTGCTTCATATGCACTTGTGGATGACTTAGTGTAAATCCTAGACTTAACAGGTTTTACCATTGCATGAGCATTTACTTTCTTGAGGATTTTGTGAAGCATTTATCATGATTAGCATTAAAGATACATTTCGGACACTTTGAGCAAGCGACTTGTTTGGATTGAAATAGGTCTAGATTTCTTAGCGTGATCTGCTATGGAATAGCTTTAATCGAAACGCAACTACTCTTAGAAGTAAGCCAATCCTAGTATTTAGATTAGTGTTCCTAGGTAATGGTTTAGAACTACTAGCGGTGCCTTGAAATCTCGAAAAATTCATCACCCTAGGTCTTGCACCTAAAATTCCGTCTTTGCGATTACATGCCTTCTTTCTAGCCATTTCTAGATAAGAGTTCTTACACAAGTCATTCATATCAATTTTCCTAGGCAAGTGAGGTGAAGTGACTGGTTTTGTCAAAACTTGTATCGCATCAACTTGGGAGGCAAACCGTGTTTTGAAAATTTTGGTCGTTCGGATCTAAGCGCATTCGGTTGTCTAATAACCGGTTTCCCAAGATTGATGGTTTTGCAAACTTAGTGTTCACACTATTCCTGTTGTTTTTCGAGCTCATTTTTAAAGCAACAATAGTGAAACTCTTATCCTGAAGTTGAGCTTGAGATCATCATTTTGCTATCAAAGAGTTTTTTGTTCTATTGACTTAGTTCTAGCTTCTTTGTGATTCACTTAGTTCTATGTGATGCTTTCTCAAAGACTCATTTTCCTTTAGTAATTTAGCCACATAAATTGACAATTCATTATTTCTTGTTACAGTAGCATCAATGTCTTGTGTATTCATGACTAAATTACTTTTCACATTCAAGGCGAAATATGTTTCTTAAGATTGTAAATGGTTGAGTCTTTGTCTTGGTGAGCTTTCAAAGTGTTAATTTCAAAAGTTCACGGAATTCGTGAAGTTCGGATTTTACATGGTTTGTTAAGTTGAAAACTTTCTTCTTTACTCTGTATCGCAACTTCAAGTGAAATGCAATGTTTTTCAAGAATTGAGAATTTGTTTGAAAGTTCATCAAAAGCCCTTTTATTAACCATATCTTTTGTTTTGAAACACTTAATCTCGGACTCACCTCGATTCTGTAAGATTTATCAAAGTCATGTTCAACATAATGATCGGTTTGTTTAAGTACTTTAGCAGATGCATTGTGTTGAGCGATAAAGGGTACCTCATTACATGACTCTGTTCAATTTCGGTCTAATATCGCATCCACATCATGTGTAACAAGAGTCACCGAACCTTGATTGTTTCAAGCTTATTTGTCTCGAGCCTCTGTATTCGGTGTCAACCGATCCAACATCCGGTGCCATACCGGTCTCAACACAACAATTTATTGATTGTGCCGAGATTTATTCGCCTTCGATCACAACATCCACTTCTTGTGTGACAGGAGTTCTTGAGCGTTGGTTACATCATTCTTTGTTGTTTCGATATTACGCATTCAAGAACACCGACCTTTCGATACATTACCCTACTTATCACAAATATCTCTCAACCGTACTGCGGACTCTCATATACTTTTGCATCTTTCGAGTAACTTCCTCAATATACTTCTCCACATTATCCATGAGATGGATAAGTGTCTCCGTGAACACGCTAATTTCCATTCCAAGTGTGTCTCTTGAAGGACATTTCGGTCATGTCTTGATCATAATCGGATGTGAATTCCTTCTAATGAATGATGAAAGTGTTTGTAGATCACTTGAAGTGCGTACTGGAACTATCCTTATGAACCTTCTCTTTGTCAAGTTGTCGCTCCAATTTCTCTAGGTTTAACAACAGAGTTCTGTTAGTGTGGATAAGTCTGACGAAGAGGAAATACATGTTCGTTCCATTGATGTGGGTAGAAGTAACATGAGGTGAGAGTGAAGTTGTTGATAAGGTTCAATGCTACTTTCCTTTTGCATGGCATTCCGTAGCTGAATAGGTGCAAATCTTTCTCATTGGACTCGAGCATGAAGAACTCAAATCATCATTGATTGATTCCATCATCGATAACCATTCGATGTAGCAAACATTATCATTGTTGTCCTGACATCATATAATTTAAGTACTACGAAATTCTTGGGTCGAGAGAGTAAGACATGATGTGGTAGAATGCACGGGATTTTACAAGTCTATGATTTAAACCGAGAAATAGAATCTTTCGCGGGATTTTACTAAAATCAAGACCAAACCGTTAAGCAATGACCAATGGAATGTGTTAAGATAACTTCTGTTCGGAGCGGATTTAGGCCTTTAGTTCATTCGGCGTGCCGTTCTCCTCGTTCTCACGGTCGTTTTGATGGGTAGAATGCTGAAAACGGAGTTACGGATCATAAGTTATAGCCATTTGAAGTTTTGTCGGGAAAAGTCAACAAACGCATGCGATGAAATGGTCAAACCGCTTCTAACAATCCTCTATAAAGGCAACTCGCTAGTTACAAGTCGCTAGATGCTCAAGTCGCTAGAGACAACTCGCTATGAACCAAGTCGCTACACACAAGTCGCTATGAAGCAAGTCGCTACACACAAGTCGCTATGAACCAAGTCGCTAAACACAAGTCGCTATGAACCAAGTCGCTAAAGAGCAACTCGCTAAGTGGCCAAGTCGCTAAAGAGAAACTCGCTAGTAACAACAGAGACAAGTTGCTAGAAATTGCAAAGCCAAGTCTCACGCCAAGTCTCTCACGCCAAGTCTCTCGTCAAGTCTCACGCCAAGTCTCACGCCAAGTCTCACGCCAAGTCTCTCGCCAAGTCTCACGCCAAGTCTCACGCCAAGTCTCTACGTCAAGTCTCACGCCAAGTCTCTACGCCAAGTCTCTACGCCAAGTCTCTACGTCAAGTCTCTACGCCAAGTCTCTACGCCAAGTCTCTATGCCAAGTCTCTACGCCAAGTCTCTATGCCAAGTCTCTAGCTAGATACATTGAATCTGGACATAACCACAAGTCTCTACGAAGAAATATAACTACAAGTCTCTACGAAGAACATATTCAAAAGCACCACTTTCCAATCCAAAAACAACTCAACCACGATGATTCAAGCCTTCCAAATCAAAACCTAAACACTTATGATGATCTTAAACACAAAAGTACAATCAAAATCCAAACTTTAACACTAGAAATCAACCAAATGATGCAAAACCACTAAACTTTCTCAAACTCAAAAACCACCTAAAACCACTAGAAATCCAAAGATATGTAAGAGATGATCTAACCTTGGCTCTTGATACCAATTGTAACATATTGGATTTCATAAACACACAAATAAGCTCAACAATGGATCGAATAATATAGAGTTTAGAGAGAAAGTGGGATCCTTTCTAGAGAGAAAGTGAAAGAAAACATAGAAGGTTAGATTAAGATGAATGAAAGGTCCAACCTCTACCGTGGGAGGTAGAGGGTATATATAGTTACAAACTAAACGTCCTCCTTGATTGTGGATCGTGCATACTGATGGGTAAAGACCCGTCCTTCCTCCACGGTGTTGCTCTAAACTAAATAACTAACTAATAAAACAGTAAATAACGATATGTCTACGAGCTAACTTATGCTAGATTATATTTGGGGTGACCGACTCTTCACTATGGAATTTCTAATTCCTAACAAATGTGCAGGTTTTATTTATCAAGAAGAAGAAACAAAAGATTGGAAGGAGCTTTTCACGCATACATTTTTCTTGGAAAGGATTTAACCACCACTTTACACGGATCCTACCGAGCTAATCAGGGGAGTATTAGTTTCTTTCGTTTTTAATTACCTTCCATTATCATAACTTTGATACTTTCGGGGAACATTGGGGACAATGTTCAGTTTAAGTGTAGGGAGGGAAAATAAAACGGGAACTTTGAAACTATTTTTATCCTTGATTATTTGCTTTGTCCAATTGTATTTGTGTAATAAACCATAATAAAATGTCGGTTAGGGTAATTTTGGCAACAAATTTAAAATTTTTCATGACATATAGGAGTGGGCCATTAGTTTTAACAAAATCGTCTCACGGATAGAAAGTTATATGACTAGCACAAAAACCCTTTACCACCTAAATTCCACCCAAAATGTGAGGATCGCCCTTAGATTAGTAGGAATTAAAGCATTCATCTTTAATGCTTAGTGTGTGAACTGGTAGTATAATAGATTCTAGAACTTGTTTTGTAATGCATCCCGAGATCGCTAGTAAGACTACACTTGTATAGTTAGGAATAACTAAATGATAAGAGGCATTAGGATAAACCTTGTTTGATACCCGTAATATAATTACTTCTTCCACATCGATTGAGTAATTCCGCACACCTTTGCGTTGTACTCATCTTTAGTACATGATACCCCTAGTTAACCCCTCGAGCCTATCCTTTTCGTGGTTCTCGTGATGTTTGGTTTTCGGAATATCAATGAAAATCTTGTTACACCCCACCCCAAATGTACACCCAAATCGCCTTAGCCTACCTTGTATGCACTCACTTTTAGTGCATTATTGTTATCACCCTAAACCCTTAGTTCAATTATCTAGTTGCTTGCATGAGTTGCTAAGTCGAGTCATATCCTTTGTACACAGTTTTGGGACGAATGGGACTCATGGGAAAAGTTAAAGTTTATGAAATGACTGGAAGGGAACGTTAAAATCCCTTATTTGTGTAATAACATACCCCAAGTGTTTTGATCTTTTCAATTCGGGTCAAATTAGTATTAGAGTAATAAAAACTCAAGTGTAGGGATGTGCCTATAAATCCCTATCATTTTGATGTTACCATAGAGGATGGTAGAGTAAAAGTGTATGAAGAAAAAAAAATCGAAAAAAATAGAAAAGAAAAGAAAAAAAATAGAGTGTTCAAAAAAAAAAAAAAAAAAAAAAAAAAAAAAACATACGGGCTACCATCCTACATCTATCTTTAAATTTATGTTTGTTTGTTTCAGTTATTTAGAGTTTAGAGTGTCGAGTCTTGGCTTAGCAACGCCATTCTTCGTATGCTTGTAACATAAAGATTTTTGACTTGCCACCACTAAATAGCCTATCCCACCAAACCCTTTGTTTCCCTACCGTAAGCCTAACATTACAACCCTTTAAAATACCTCTTTGATAGTCTTTCCTAGGTACTTACGCCAAAGCGATGTAGGTTTGATCTATTCTCAAGCCTATGGTAATCTATGTACTATGACCGGTTAATGAGTGTTTATCTTCCATTTCCAACTTGTTATATTTCATATACACCCGAGAGATGTGAGTATCCAAACACCCCATGTGAGGTGCTAGTATGTAATTTCCGTGCTTGTTATGATTTTTGCGGGGCTTATATGTGTTGTGGATTGTATTAAACCAATGCTTCATGACCCCTAACTTATAAATTAATTGACTAAAAGCACATTTGTTGAGGACAAGCAAATACCAAGTGTAGGGTATTTGATAAGGTTTTAAAATGTACCTTTTGAGGGTCGTTTTAGCCCTTATTTGATCACTTTTGTATCCGTTATTACTTAATATCGTTCCTTTTCACTTTTAGGTCTCTTGAAGGCAAATTCTTCGGAATGACACTTATTTGGACGAAAAGCGCGGATATCTGAAGAAAATGGCCAAAGTCAAGAATCGAGACACTCAAGTGCTTTGAAATACAAGGGGCGGCGTCGGTGTTAATGCGACGCCGTCGAGCACTCTCTGTGGCTCGGAGCCAAATTTCTTATTTTCAAGTGGCGGTGTCGGATTTAAAGAGTAGGCCGTCACAACTCGACGACCTAGATTTGATCCGACGGCGCCGACATCTTGAAGGGACGGTGTCACAAGCATAAGGTGACGCCGTCGCAAGACTAACGTGGCCAAGACGAAACCCTAATGACGGCGACCCGACGGCGTCACAAATCATAAGGTGACGCCGTCGCGATTGTAATCTTATATATAGAATCCGAATTTTTTAGTTTTAAGTGTGTAGTCTTTTGGAGTAAAAACCTAAACCGAACCAAGGCTGTCTTATACAGTATTTTAGAGTTCCAAACCCTATCTTACCACAAGATAAGTGTTTTACTTCATTAATTCTATTATGTCTTCAATTACTTGTGTGTATGCTTGCATGTTCTCCATGTCCGGCTAATTTATTTATGTGTTTGCTTAGGGAATATGAAACTTAATTATTGAATATTGATTGGTTGTCTCTTATCTTAATTGTTAATGATCTAGTAATGCGATAGGTCGTTCGTTGTGTAGTTAATGCTTGATTAATTTTTGTGAACCTTGGACTATAACACCTAGAGTAGTTGTAGGCTAAGCCATCCAAAGAGTACCTTAGAGTTAGAGTTTATAATTCCTAGAGATTTTGTAGACGAGACCTTTGGTAGGTTCAAAGAGTTAGGGATAAACGCATACCCTACGACTTTAGACACACAACGCGATTAAGAATAAGGACGTGACAATTCAACCATCAATAAAAGATAATTAAGGAGTAATAAAACCTAAGTGAACACATCTTTAAACTATCATACGAGCACACAATAATTAGACATAGACTACATACACCTTATATTAGATAATTAGACAAGTAGAGTAATCGGTAGAAATACCAACCCCCAAATCCAAACCCCGAGATTCGTACCTTTCTAATTCCTAAAAAACATAAAAAGATAAAAAATAATCTTCCTCAACCCCAACCTTAGCGTTGTAACTTCTCACTAGCATTCCTATTCCCCTAGAGAACGATATCAATACCCGTGGCTTACCCTAATACTACACTACAACGATTAGGTTCACTGCCTAGGGTGTTATAAAACTTGCTCGAAGAAAAGGAAGTTCCTTTGACCCCGAACGCGCTGCGTAAGCGTATCAAAATGCGATGATGTAAGTTAAAGCTTGACCTTATGAAGTTAAAATATTGAAATTTCCTACGAGACTTGTAGTCTTATACGAGGAAATTAAAGAAAGAATTAGAGGAAACAAGGCATTATAGTAAAAATGATAATGAAATGATGGAATAACAAGAGTAAAATATGAAAGTATTAGTTAATTTGACCTGTGAAAGTCAAAATAACTTAAGATTCCCTAAGTGACTCATAATACTTAGCGAAAATCCTTAAAATAAAGTGGAGAAGGTAAGGTGTTAAAGCAAAAATGTTAAAAGGGTAATAAGATAACTATGGTAAAGATGGGAATGATAAGTCGTGTTGGTCACTATTTGACTTATATAAAGTCAAAATGGTGCAAATTTTCTCAAGTGACATATAGTCCTTGATTAAAAAGTTGGAAATAAGCAAGTAACAATGCAATGTAATATAATGGAGTTGGTCAAATGACACATTGGTTATAGTATATGTGTCTTGATTGGCATGATGACCTTAATAAGAACCGTTTGGTTATAGAAAATTAAGTGAGAAGTATAGTGGATCAAGGATTTTGGAATGTGTTACCTTGTGTTGCAAGATCACTTAGATCATTGCACGAAATGTTTGAATGAAAGTGTGCTTAGTACTAAGAATGGGGGTAACAAATGACCAAGTCATGGTTAGTTTAAGGGAGAGATTTCAGGGAAGAAATCTACATAAGGGGGTTAGAATTGTAACACCCTGAAACCGGGCCTTATGTATTTATTGCGAGAATGCCATTTGAATAGTTGACTACGACTTTCATAAGTTTAAAGGACTTACGGGATTGGTTAGTCAACCCGATAGTCAAATTATAAGTATTAAATGTATGTAAATGGTAATAAAAAGTATGACATGTCACATTTATAAGGTACATGGACTCAAAGGGCCTTAGTTGTTAAGTTATAAATGTTATAGAAAGTTTAATGTGGTCAAAATAGAAGCAAAAGGACTTGAGGGACCAAAAGTGTCAAATAGTGAAATAGCTTTGTTGTGAAGAAAGTTATAACTTGAAATCTCCAGGATATCTCATTTCATAATTATCGAGGAGTGTATGTGTGATATCGGTTTTGTCAGAGAAAAAGAGAGGGAAGAACAAGGATTTTCCAAGTGCTAAATTGATGATGTTTAAGTCTTCTAATCTAAGAGTTAAGCCATAAGTATGATTCTTATCAAGTAAGTAATCATAATTGTTGAGTTAATTGAAGAATTGAAAAGTTAAGGTTTATGAAAGTTAAATTGGGAAATTCGGTAAAAGATGCTTAAAGGCTAATTAAGATGTTATAGTAAATTATGAGATAAGTTATATTGATTAAAGTTAGTAATTTATGGGTTAATTATCATATAATCCTTATATTTCTATATTATGGTTAAAGATGTTAAAGAGGTGACTTAATGGTTATATAAACCATTATTATAGTTAGTTGATTATGTGTTTGATGATCTTAACCTAGGATGGAAAGGATGATGATGGCGATGAAGATGATGATGATAACGGTGAAATTAAGAATGATATCTTAGCTTGGAGCTAAGGTAAGTAAACCGGTTATAACCTAAAGTTATAATAATTTCTATGCATTATGTGTTATATGGGTTAATGTGTTAAGGTTAATGTATAGCTTGTGTAAATGTGTTTATATGGAAGTGAGTATAAGGTTAGTTACGTGTTAGTCAAGAATGGAATGAGGAATAAGGAAGGTTAAGGCTTTATGTAGTTAAGGTATGTGAATATGTTTAATGTTGCTTTGGATTAATGCTTATATAATGTGTATTGCGTGAATGAAGTATAATGTTAAGTTATACCCGTTTTACTTACTAAGCATATGTGCTTACGGTTTAATGTTTCAATATTTTGCAGGCTATGGTATTAATGTGATGGCTTGGATAAGGATGAAGGTTAGATATGCGTAATGTAGAAGGAATTGGTAAGAAAGTAGAGCTAGGTAGAATACCAAGCTCAAGTCAAGGTTGTACCCCCGTAAGTCTTTTAATGGTTTGTAAAGTGGAGTCAAGGGTAAAAATGTATGTTAATGGTTTCATAACAATTTGGTGGTCAAAAGGTGTGTCAAAGCATGTTTGATGTGTTTATAGTCAAAGTTTAAGGGGTGTTTGACATAAGTGTGAAAATACCCATTTCGGGATGTAAACGGGTCATGTGTCTATGGAACGAGTTTAATATGTTAATTTAATGATGTTGGTTAAGTTCGGTGGGAAAATGAAGTGATAAAAATGGTTTATGGTGAAAATGGGTCGAAACAGTTTTTGGCTCAAAACCCGTTATTTTGTAAAGTACTATTCTGAGAACGGTAAATGTTTTTATATGAAAATGAGCCCAAGGATAGAATAAGTAAAT
The DNA here is from genome assembly GCA_022545495.1 of Chrysanthemum lavandulifolium. Taxonomy (NCBI): domain Eukaryota; kingdom Viridiplantae; phylum Streptophyta; class Magnoliopsida; order Asterales; family Asteraceae; genus Chrysanthemum; species Chrysanthemum lavandulifolium. The sequence goes on from CM040244.1 coordinate 212,701,001, forward strand.
CTGGAAAGTTTCGTTAATTTTCGGATCATAGAAGTTGTTTTTCCGGAAAATGGGTCAAAAAGATGCATAAAAGGGTTTTGCAGAAAAAAGGGCGTTTGGGTTAAGTGTGTTATTACCCATTTTGGGTAGCAAACGGGTTAATTGATTATGTAAACGATTTAGTATGAAATGTTAATGGCTTTGAGTGAGTTTGGTGTGGAAATAAGGTAGTATGGGTTATTTATTGTGAAAATGGATGAAATTTCGGTGTGGGGTACACTAAATTTCGGTATGGAACCAAAACTCCCAAATTTCGTTTTGGGAGTGAATCAATGGGCAGATTTTGTCGGTGTTCGAAAAATCATATCTTTTTATCCGTAAGGCGCCACGAGTCGTGCCACCCGGAGTTTCGAAGGTAATTGAGTCTAGTTTCATTTAAAAATAGTCTTAATGTGTGAATGTTCATAGATTTTTGTCAATGGTCAAAAGAGTAACAACAAGTCAGTTTTGATCATGTCGCTTCCGCGCAAAAGTTTTAAATTTTGAGTCAAATCGTTCACGGGGTGAAGGGTAATACCTTTGATATCGGGTAGGGATCTATGTATAATAGGCCAGACGAATTGACCAAAGAAGTCTGGCAAATTTAAACCCCACTTGAAGCGATATGAAGTATTAATTAGAAAACATAGAAATAACATGATAGGATGAATAATTAGGTTAGCACACTTTCTCCCTACTGTTTACAATTTCATTTCTTTTCCGCAATTTCATTTCTTGTCTATTAGTTTAATTAATCTTTCAAACTACTATTCTCTTTTAAAACCGTGACACTAGACTTAAATAAGATCCAAAACTACATAACTCTTGGGAACGACCTCAGCTTTACCACATTCTATACTATGCACGACCGGGTTCACTTCTCGTTAGTGCAATAGGTAGACCATAGGTAGACGATACTGTTAATACAAATAAGCCATGAAAACGTTTATTTATATTTTACGATCTTCTAGTGTTTTGTCGATAACAAACGTAAAATCATTTTAACGAAACAAATAAAATACGTAAATGGTTTGAACCAATAGTTTACTAACACACTTACATTTTCATATAAAACACTAAACAAGTATTATTGTTTACATCTTATAGAAATGCATATGTATAACAACTAGTGTTTACATAATATGAAAATGTACATATATACTTTGTATATATTGTAGTAGGTAATGTAATGGATAAAAATCTAATTCCATGACCCATTGACTAGGTACAATGAATGTTATTGGGTAAAAACCAGTATCCATGACCCATACCCATTGAGCTTGATCCATAACCCATGACCCATTGCATGAAGTCATGTTGGGTATTATCCATGATCCATGACCCAAGACCCATGACCCAATGTTTAGATACATTGCATCTTGTTGGGCAGCCATAAAACATTACCCATAACCCATGGTTCATAACCCATAACCCATAACCCATAACCCTGTTTGCAACCCAAAATCCGGACTTAAACTGACCTAGCAGCCGGATCCCTAGGATTGCACTAGCCGGATCCCTCTAGGGAGGGATCCGTGGAACAGTAGACAATTTTGTCTATAAATAGTGAGCCATTTCTCTCTTGCTACTCACCCCTTTTTACACATACTCCCTCTTAGTATTGTAAAATCTCTAACCTCATATCCAAAGGATCTTTCTATGTAGTTTTGTGTTTGTGTGATTCTCTAGGTTCCTCTTAAAGGCGAGATCATCACTTCTTGAAGACGTGCAAGCTCAAGGTCATGAGTTGCTAAGCTTCGTCATCATCAAGACCACTGAAGTGTCTCTTGTTGATAGTTCTTTTCTCCCTCCATAGAAGTATAGTGTTGAAGGCATTAGTGAAAGGTGCCGAAGGGTCGTGTCGAAGGCATTAGTGAAAGGTGTCGAAGGGTCGTGTCGAAGGCATTAGTGAAAGGTACCGAAGGGTCGTGTCGAAGGCATTAGTGAATGGTGCCGAAGGGTCGTGTCAAAGGCATTAGTGAAAGGTTCCAACGGTGTACATTCGATATGGTGCATCGATGTACAAAAAAGATAGTTTGGGTTAAAGGATATTGATATCCTTATGATGTTGTAATAAGGAGTGTGTCTCCATTGGGGTAGTCGTGTAGTGGTGTAGTGTTGGGTAGTAGTTCCTCCTTTGTAATGGAACTCGGTATCTAGCCTTGCATCGGATAAAGTGTAGGCGACGTTGTGATAGGTTTGGTTCTACCTTATGGAAGAACCCGATGTTTAGCCTTGTACCGGATAAAGAGTAGGCGACGTTGTGAAGGTTTCTCCGCCACATTAAGGAGATTGTGTTGTGTAGTGCTTACGAACTCTCGAGTGGGGAACTCGGGGAGTGGAGTAGGGTAAGGAAGGTGTCCTTGTAGCTGAACCACTATAAATACTCGTGTCGTGGTTTTGTGTTCCTTTACTCTTTCTCTTTGCATTACTTATTTATATATTTATCTATCATCATCCAACACACACATTAAATAGATTGACATAAGTCGGTCTAAATAATTTTAAAACAAAGTTTTAATCGGTATAACTATTCAACCCCCCTTCTAGTTTTCCACAATTGGTACCAGAGCTTCATTACCAAGTTTCTTAGTGTATATTGTACTTTAAAAACTTGATACGATCCGTGTATGTTTGAAAACTACAAAGAAGGAAATTTCTTAAAATAAAAAGTCATGTTTTTAGAAACCATTATACTTTAAATGTTGGATAGTGATAAATTCTAACATTTGAGAATTCTTCATGCTAGGATTCGAGTATTTTAAAAGCTCATGAAGAATTCCGCGTCTATGATTTTCAAAAATCATAAAAAGAATATATAGCAAATGTATGTTCTTCTATGCTAATTATTTATAGATAAATTATTAATATGTGCTTCCTTTTTTTATTAGTATTATAATGTCATTACTTATAGCACGTAAAGATTTGTAGACTTAATACGTATACTCCAATATCACAACTCTCCAAAAGGTTGTTATCTATATTAAACACATCATCAAGAATAGCATTCTTGGTTAATCTTTATAGACAAAACTACAAACTAGTCATTATACGTCTTCACCTCGTAAAGATAACTTGACTGATCAAAAGCTCTGGTCATCATTTCTCACTTAAGGATATTGGCATTACATTAGTAATCTATATCAATAGTGTCCATGTGAAACTTTCCATATCATGATAAAATAGTATTTTATCATAATTCTTAACTTTCTAACTTACGATTTATTCGTAAAAAGGGAACCTCGTCAAAAAAGGACTATTAAACACGAAAACTCGTCAAAACCTCGAACCAAAAACAAACCTTAAGTTATAGAGCAAAACCATCAACATTAATCAAGAATTAAAACTCCCGTGTCAAAATTATCAAGCTCACTTAAACTATTTTTACTGCTGATCTGCCGAATCCCCGCGATTGAACTAGCCGGATCCCTTTTTCAAGGGATCCGTGGGAACCGCCACATCAGAAGACAGAATAAGTGCTTCATGATCACTGTTGATTTTTACTTCCAACTTTACTCTCCCACATACGAACATAAACCCTAAATTACTGTTCATAGGAGATCATTCCTCATCATTCCAATGAAAGCAATCACTTGTGTAAGTATTATCTCCACTACATTGTAATTTCCATTCTCTAGTTCCTAGTAGCACATTTTTTCATCTTGAGAACTTTGGTTCAAGTGGGTTTATCACAATTTATTATCACATTGTTTTCTAAGATAAACTAATCAAAGAATTAACAATGTTAATACAAATTAAAAACTCATTTTGAATTTAATAGGGATGTGTTGAGCAAAAATTGTGATGAACCTCATTAAGGTACTATTCACATAATTGACACCACATTGTGGTTTTGGTGTTTAGGATCAATCATGCTGAGCTCTAGGCAACAAGACTATCAAGATACGGCACACTACATACCAATGTATCATAGAAAGGAAGGTCTTAGCACCGAAGACCGAAAGTCCTTCAAAATGTTACAAAAGAGGTTGTTTCACAAGGGCCATGTAGTCGAACCTTCATTTCTCAACAATACCGACATCCCCGACGTCTTTGCGGGAATCAATTCATTGTCTTCTAACCATCAACGAACAAATATGCCCGATATTTGTTCTTGAGTTCTACAAGAGTATTAGGATCATAAGGAATGAGGATGGAACCATATCAATCACTTTTGTCATCAATGAACACAATTATACCTTGACCCTCGTTGAGTTTTCTCAGATACTTTGTATCCCTCACCAAGGAGTATGTTTATACTCAAATGAATGGTCACTAGCCAACCTCTATGATATGATCGATGAGCATGAGGTCTACTTCACACCCCTCCCAGAACCGGCTATGGTAAGAGATACCGTCTTCATTCAAAGAGCCTCCCCGTATTGGGTCACTAGGAAATCAAAGGTCATCTATAGGGATCCATTCCAAATGGAACTTTCGGAGATGTTCCCTTTGTACAAGAAATGGGAACTAGTTCTAAGGGAGAATGTCCTTTGCTTGGTGGGAAATAAGGATCATCTCAACGCATGTCTAGTCTACATGATCTATTGCCTTGTCAATGCGACTCCTTTCAACCTCGCCTACTATAGGATTAAGCGGATGGCAAGTGTGTCAAAAACAAACAAGATGGTGCTACCTTATGCCATGCTCCTCACACGCTTGGCTAACTTTGTCTTCGCCCTAGAACCATCTCCCTATACCGATGAACACTTATGTTACAACAAGGTCATGGTACCCTTATCCGATAAGAAGACAACAAGGTTTATGGTTGAAGGCAAGAGACCTCATCCACCGCCGGACTCATCTGAAGAAAGGGAGGGAGAAGGAAGCAACCCTATAGGCAACTACTAACTTGACCCCGTGGCTTACATTGAGCAATTGCAGAACATCCCAAGCCCATCTCAAGAGTTTCAACAAACGAATGGGATGTTTAAATGTCTTGCCAACTTTCTTATGGGGAAGAAGAAGAAGTAGGCTTGAATGGTTGGAAGGTGAAGCTTGGAGGTGTTGGAGGAGAAGTTTGAGTGAAAAGGGAGGTAAGGTCAAGGACCTTGATTCGAACAATATGTTGTAAACATCTTAAACAATATTTCTTCATCTTAGGACTTAGTAGTAGTAGATGGTATGACGTAAAACAATGCCACCCTAACCTAGGAGACCTTAATAGGAATTTTACGACTACTTGATTAATATCAAAAAGTCTGTCTTCCTCAAATTTGCTTGCCTATTTGTCACTCTTGCATACCATGCTTGATATACTTTGCTTACATACATGATTGCTTGATGTAGAAACGATTAGGTTTGTAATTTGTTAAGAGGTGCAAATTCTGCGCATATTATGTGAAGCTACTGGTCAACAGTTGTCGGATCCCTGGGCTATAACTAGCCGGATCCCTCATATAAAGGATCCGTGGGATCCGGGTGAACAAATAAGGGAGTTCTACACTTTCACATCAATCCAATCTTCCAGACCTTATTATACTAGTTTAACATGTTCCTTTAGGATCACTTAAGTCCTCTTCAAACTCAGTTGGTCTCACATTAACTCATAACTGATCACTTTCATGGTGTTTTTGATTTATCGCTTCATCAAAACTCACCATATTTCCGCTCCAATGTTCACACATTGTTTCTCGCATCTTAAAACACCTAACTTGATATTTCTATCAATTTTAGCAAATTGATTTTAGTCATCCTTATCGCAAAATAGGCTAAAAACTAGTTTTTCATTTCTTATGATTTTTAAAGAATTTTTCAAATTTTCCTTGAGTTATCATCTGATCTCTAGGATCATTTGACATCATGTGACACCCTCAAAATCTTAGTATCATGCTTAAGCACCTAGTTGCACACATAAAAACTCTATTTTTTCTTACCAAAAACCATCATTAGATATCCTCATTCATTATGGTTGGACATTTAAGTTCTATACCATTTAAGACATCTTAGGGAACCTAAACACTCAAGATTTATAGGTACTAGACCTTGATAGAACATCATCACTCTACTTCATTACTGTCTGAGAGACGGATCCCAGTTTATAACTAGACGGATCCCCAAAGTTAGGGATCCGTGGCAACCGGGTATACAGAACAGTTTAAGTTCAATTTACTCATCAATTTCAAACTCTCTTTGGTAATCTAAATACTTTACATTGCCTTAAATGACTCCCTAGGATAGAACAAACACTATCGTTGACCTTAGTGCATGCCAAAATTCTTAGTGGTCTAAAATTTAATTCACTAACCTAATTCCATCCTTTATAAACCAAGTGTGCTTATTGTTGTTCCCGTTTCACAATGGTTTAAAACCAATAAAAATAATTAATTGTGAACAATGACTGAAAAGATGTAAGTAAAGATAAGTTTTAATAAGATAAACACACTGAGTAATTTTCAACGTTTATATTCTTTATTAAAACGAAGAAAAAAGAATACATTACCCAAGTACTTGCGGAACAGCACTTGGGTTTGAAATGACAAGTTTGGTATGACTCCTCACTAACCTTAGGCTAAGTCTAAGCACAACTACATAGGAACCACTGAGCTATCTCAGGGACATAGTTGTATTTGGAGGAGTGAAAGATTGCTTGTGTGTGTGATTTACAGTTAATGCACAAGCTTAAATCTTTCACTCCATCTCTTATGCTATTTATACAAGTGTGTTTTTAACTCTATCCTATAGGACAAACTGACAGGTTACAGAAGACAAATTACTGATGTATTTTGTCTCTGTTTACATTGGCTATTTAGGGTAAGTGACAAGGTCGCTTTCTTCTTGTCGTTGATGACACCGAGCCCGATAGTTAATGATTCGAGAGAAAGTTTGACTTTGGTTGATAAGGACTTCGCCTTATCTGTTCAAACTTATCCCGCCTTGTCCCGCTCATTCTTGATCTTCATAGCCTTGGTCTTGTCTTGGTGGTAGTAGTTGTCATCACCACCGAATCCACCATCTTCTTCTTGACTCCGTCTTCACCCCTTAAGTTCCGCCTTCATCGAGTGGAGAGACTTCTTCTTTGTCTCTTACTGAGTATCCCGAAGACAGCTCACTGAGTGGCTATGCGCTCAGTGACTTGTTAGTGTTTAAGGGACTAAACACTTAGGGTATTTTCTATTCAAATGCTAGAATCAAGGGATTTGGGTATTCACTGAACCCAACAATCTCCCCCTATTTGGATATACAAATAGCCTAAGTGTTTGATCAGTGTAAGTAAGCAAATGGCTTCTTCTTACACTGAATGTACTAATGAACATAATAAGGAACGCTGAATATTTTAACAAAACATACATCATTTATTCATCAGATTACAAGGTTCCTATCACTAGTACAAAATACAAAATGATAAAGCTGTTAGTGATGTCAATCAAGGTGGATTCCCAGTGCTTCTAGCTTTGGTTTCTTTGAGAGGAGGGTTTCTTTGTCAGGGTGCTCTCCTATCTTGGCGTTCAGGTCAGTGCAAAACCTGATGTTTTTAGGAGTTTTGATTTGAGAGGCCACTGGTAAGTAACCTGCCATTATAGCTACGCATGCCTGATCAATGTCACTCTATCTCTGGAATATTGGGTTCCCATAGACATCAACAAAGAAAAGTCCTCTTTCAGGCTTTTCTATGACTAAACAGTTCACAAACTTAACCCCTTCAGTGAGCTCCTGTTGCGGATCAAAGCCAGCACCTTGGCTTTGTGCTCGATTCAACCCTTTTCCTTTTGCCTTGGGACGACTGAGGTTGAGATCCTTGAGCCGCAGTAAGAGTTGGTTATATCCCAAGCTGTGCTGGTGCTTCCCTTAGTCTTTCATAACGCTTGATGAGGGATTTATCAACTCTTTGACCACCGCATTTTGCTTCTTTTCGATGATGGGACCAAGCTCATCAAGTTCAGTGATCCCAAATTCAGTGAACTTTAAGGGATCATGGACCTTAAAATACCTTTTATCATCCCCCCTGTAGACATTCATTGCCAGTGGTTTGGATCTAGGGATGATTTTTACATCAGTGATTTTTTCAGGAGCCCTTCTGCTTGTCATGGTCCAATTATAGTGATCAATCCTTTCTTGCCTGATTGCAGTAGCCTTCTTGTTCTTTTCATCAAGTCTTTTTCTTAGAGCAGCCATTTCAGTAACTTGAGCGTCTTTGAACTTTTGGCCTGCTTGTCCTTTATCAAGAGTTTTTGGATTAATCCATATCTTTTCAGCTTCTTCAGTCACTATCTTAATCAAGGCATCCTTACTTCTTTGCTCTTCCTTAGCCTGTTTCTTGAGTCTTTCTTCTTTTTCAAGATATGCGGTTAATGCTCGACCGAGCTTGTACTTTTTGCCTTGTATTTCATAGAGGATTTTTTTAGGCTCAGGTGTGATCATGATGGCTTTGCCTTTATCCTGAATTGATGAAGATGATACCAGTGGGGGTGTTGTTGTGATTATTGGTGTTGTTGTTGCTGTAGTCACTGAGATTGTTGTTGCTGATGGTGGGATGGATGAGATTGGGATTGCTGATATAGTTTGTGTTGGCTCCCCCCAGTATGAGAAGGAGTCTCTTCAGCAGCTCTCTCCCCCTCAACTGTTGCCGTAGCGTCAGTGAGGGTAAGAGTTGTTTGTGACACTGAGGGAGAAGGATCAACTTGACCTTTGAAGGCTAGGTAGATCTCCGAGACCATCGACTTAATGTCTGATATATCTTCTTGAAGACCTGTGACCTTGTCAGCAAGATTGGCCTGAGATAGTTCCAGCGCTGTCATTCTAGGCCCGAGATTCCAGGCCATAGAAGATGATGATTTATCTAGGTTCGTAACCTTTGCATCCAGTGAACTCAGGGTGGATTTAAGAGACTGTACTGAAGAGTGAAGACCCTGAACATTGGCAGAGTTGAGCATGGTGACCGTTCGAGAAGATCGGAGGAATTCTTCATATAGACCTCAAGAGCCTCGAGCACTTTGGAGTTGAGGTTGGGTCTTTTTATGTAATCCCCGATTTCATCCCTTCTTTGTGAGTATCCCGAAGAATTTAAGAAACTTCTATAGATTGTCATCCAGTCTGTGTAGGTGATCATACATAAAGTCCCTGTGTTTATCATTGTTGGCATTGGTAGCAAGTACTTCAGCTTTTAGATCAGCATAACTTGCAACTGCTTCAGTATGGTGATCTCAGAGAGTACGTAACCCCAGAGTATAGTCTTTTTATAGCGCTTATTAGCCACATGACAAGCTGTCTTCCCGTGAGTGGAAGAGTGTTGTCATATTTCTTCCATTCATCAGATGTAGAAGAGTCAAAGGAAGCAGAGGAGTTATCATCATCATGAAAGGGTGACTCCTCAGGCTTCTTTGGATCAGGCTGAGGTTCTTGTTCTTGTTGAACCTCAGCGTCCATTTCTTCTCCAACAGAAAGGATTTCATCTTCACTATCAACAAGCTCTTCATCAGAAAAGAGTATTTCATTAACCTCAACAACAGTAAGCAAACCAGTGGTGGTGATGGGTTCCGTATCAGCGGGTGGTTTATGTCCCTCTGAGTCTTTGTCCCTCTGTGACCCCTCAGACACTGATGGGTTTTTCCCAGTGCCTTCACCGGAGTCGGGATTGGTTGTGAGTTCCGTATCGGTGGGTTGTTCCTTTCCCTCCGAGTCTTTGTCCCTCTGTGCTCCTTAAAGCACTGGTGGGTGTTTTCCAGTGCCATCCTTAGAAGCAGTGGCAGTGATATCCCTATCAGTGGGTTGTTCTTTTCCCTCTGAGTCTTTGGGATCAATAGTTGTGCCCTCGGACAAAAGCTTTGATTTGCGAATGTCCTCATCAAAGGCGTTAGGAAGGCGCCCCTACCGGTGGGTTGTATGTTTCCTCCGGATCTTGGGAGTAGTCTGGGACCAAGGCGCCGACCGTGATGTATCGGTGTCCTTCGTTGTCACCGGGTGGATGTTGCTTGGTCTCCCCGGGTGGCTTGTCGGTCTGGGGCTTCCTTTACCTTTAGGTCATGCTCCGAAGTCTCGGGGCCCCGAGACTTGGGTTTGGTTTTAGTCCCACCGAGACTTCCCTTTCTCTTTTGGCGGCGGGGTTTGGAGACACCGAGTCCCTCCGTTGTTTACAAAGACCATATGGGCCGTCAATTCAATTTCAAGTGACAAGGATGGGTCTCTTTGAAAATTTGAGGGCTCGTGATTGCGGTAAAGTGCAATATTTGTATTCCCGAGGATAATTGCAACCCAAGAACACTTGCAAGCACATGAGACAAACCTAGGGTATGAAACATATTTTGCCCTAGTTTTGCTCAAGAGCTTGGTTACGAGATCACCGTAAATGATCTCCCTATGTCGACATTGGTCCTCGTCATCAAGTCAGATGCCATCATCAATCGAATATAGTTAACTTGTTCAGTTGATGAGTGGTTACCGCCGAGAACCTGAATCACAAAAGTGAACAGGATCTTCCAAGCCACCAGAAAAGAGTTCTTGGTGACTGGGGTTCTGTCCAAAAATTTTGGATCTAAAACAATTTTTCCTAACTCAACCTTAATCGTGGCTGGGTCAGGGTGAGCTACATATTTTCCCGGATTATAGTCTAGCCCTGTTGATGTACAAAAAGTTTTATAGTCCAGGGTGACTAATTTTCCCCCATTTAAAATAGTAAACTTGATGAGAAACTCCCTGAGTGGTCGAAGGTCTGTCTCATTAGTTGTGGGTGTCGGGTCACAGGCCACTGCAGTTGCCCAAAACTCCCTGAGGAGGTTTTGTGCAAGATTGAGGACACCGAACAAAGGCCTGCTTTAGTGGGCGCTATAAAAATTCATGATTCCCTTATAGGCTGGGACATCATGTGGGTATTCAAAGTTTCCTATAACGTTATTTGTTTTAAACTCAACGTTTTCTAGATTGCCCACCCACTGGAGTGCAAAATGAAGAGATTGTGTTCTTTCCATTTCCATTGAAAGATTTTAGGGTTTTTGGATAAAATTTTCTTGACAAGAACAATCAAAAAGGTGAAAGTCTTTTGAGTTTAGTGATGAAAAACCTTTTGTAAATTGTTTACAGAGAAGATTTTGCTTAAACTGGTTGATGATTAAAGAACACACAATATTTTTGGGTTGAAAATTTTTTTTGACAGTGTTTTGATGCAGAAAACAATTTGTGTGTGTTTTAATGTGTTTTGAGAAGGGTATTTATAGAGTGGTGAAAAGGGTAAATTTTGCACATGTGAGGATTTATAAAGTCGTTTTTTGAAAACGTTTTATTTACCTCATTTAATGCGACCACTCCATTACCCGTAGTTTTCTCACGGTTTTCAAGGGAACAGTTGCAGTGCACAGTAAAAGTGCATCTTGTAGAGTTGAATGCCAAGTGGGGTGAGGTAAGGATGTGAGGGACCCATGACATAGTTGACAGAAGGGATAAGAGACATATATTCCTATATTAAATTGGTGATTTTACCAACCTAGGACATTAAGTAACTAATACTTAGAGCATTTAGTTACTTATTAAATGCTCTTTGTCCAATGTCAAGGACCCTGAATGAGTCTTACTCATTCAGTGAGAAAGTGAAATTGGGGTTTGTTCAGGGATCAGGGACCCTGAATGAGTCTTACTCATTCAGTGAGAAAGTGAAATTGGGGTTTGTTCAGGGATCAAGGACCATTTCAGAGAAAACTTGCTGAGGTTAGGATTGATTATCAGGTTGCTGACTTTCAATGTCAAGCATTCCTAATTTAGCTTTCAATCTCCTGAAGGTAGGTTCATCCAAGGGTTTGGTGAAGATATCGACAGTCGATATTCGATGAGGGATGAAATGGCGTTCTATGTCTCCTTTCATGATGTGGTCCCCGATAAAATGATATCGATATCAATGTGTTTGGTTCTTTGGTGAAGGACATGGTTGTTGGAGATTGCTATAATTTGGTGTTATCGCAAAGATGGGTACCATTTTGTAGTGGATGTCATAGTCACCGAGTTAACTTTTCATCCATAGCACATTTTCACAAAGACTCAATGAGTTGTTACATATTCGCCTTCACCAAGACATAGCCACTAATTGTTGCTTTTAGCACTCCAATAAACCGCTTTCCTCCAAGAAATTGACGGGACCGTGGCACTTTTTCGTCCATGTTGCGACCTCCATAATCGAGTCAAAATATCCTTTGAGGTCAAACCACGAACATTTTGGATAGTAAAGTCCAAGGCTTGGAGTTCCCTGGTGTACCGAGGATTCTTTTGGGCTGCAGTGAGATGGGATTCTTTAGGGTTGGATCGATATCTTGCTATTAGACATACCGAGAATTGTATGTCGTGTCCGGAAGCGATTAGATACATCGGTGATCCTACAATCCCCCGAAATGAGATTGATCGATTGATTTGCCAGTGAGATCAGGTCCAAGGTTATTTGGGGGGACCATTAGAGTCTTCACTGAGGCACAATCAGAGATTTCATATCTCTTCAAGAGATTCCTGGTGTATTTCTCTTGACTGATGGTGATTCCTTTATCAGCTTGCCTGATTTGTAGTCCAAGGAAGTATGTGAGTTCACCCATCATGCTCATTTCAAATTTCTTTGTCATCAGTTTTTCAAACTGTTTGCAAAGAGTATAATTCGTTGAGCCAAAGATGAGGTCATCAACATACACTTGGACCACTATCACATCTTGGTTTGTCCTATAGATAAACAGGGTGTTGTCTATCTTTCCTCTAACAAACTTGTTTTGAATCATGAAGGCTGAGAGAGTTTCATACCATGCTTTAGGAGCTTTGGTTAAGTCCATATAAGGCTTTGTCAAGCTTGCAGACATAGTCAGGGTATTCACTACTCTCAAAGCCAGGAGGTTGCTAAACATACACATCTTCCTTGAGTTCACCATTTAGGAATGCACTTTTTACATCCATTTGGTAAACTTTGAAGTTCATATAGGTTGCAAATGCAAGGAAGATCCTGATAGCTTCCATTCTTGCAACAGGAGCAAATGTCTCATCATAGTCAATGCCTTCTTGTTGACTGTAACCTTTGGCTACAAGCCTGGCTTTGTTTTTAATGACAATACCATTTTCATCAGTTTTGTTTCTGAAGACCCACTTTATTCCTATGACTATGACATCCTGAGGACATTTGATCAAGGTCATGACCTTGTTTTTATCAAACTGTTCAAGTTCTTCTTGCATAGCCTGAACCCAGCTTGGATATTTTAGAGCCTCAGTGACACTTTTGGGATCTCTATCTGATAGAAAATCAGCATATAGACATTCATTGGCTCAAGCTGTTGTTAACTTAGCAGCCATACTTCTTGTGAGCATGCCTTCAGTGGGTTCACCAATGATGTTCACAAGCTTCATGTCTTGAGATCTTGTCCACTTACTTTGTGGTCTAGGATATGAGCTTGATGAGGTCACTGGAAACTCAGGAATGGGTTCAGGTGCTGCAGCCACAGAATCATTTAGATCATCTGTTGAGATGCTTTGTTCAGGTTGGGGTTCATGAATTACAGGTTCCTAAACATTTGGTTCAATATTAGCTATCCCAATAGGGACTGATTGATTATCAATGAATTCATTGATTGTTGGTTGAGGAAGGTTGTGGGGTAAGACATAGTATGAGATGTCAGCATCAACTTGATATGAGGAATTGATTTTAGTGTTGAACTCATCAGGAGGGTATCTTGATGAGTTATCAATTCCTATTTCCTCCACTGAGGTATTGGTAAATCTGATGCTTTCTGAACTTTCATCAAAGGTGACATGAAAGGTTTCCTCAACTTGTTGTCTTCTGGTGTTGAACACCCTGAATGCTTTAGAGATCAGTGAGTAACCTAGGAAATACCCATCATTAGCTTTTGCATCAAACTTGCCTAAGTGATCCTTGTGATTGTGAATGAACACAGGACACCCAAACACATGAAGGTAGCTGATGTCAGGAAGTCTTCCTTTGAAGATCTCATATGGGGTTTTGTTATGTCTTTTGACAATGATTGACCTATTTTGAGTGTAACAGGCTGTTTTGACTGCTTCAGTCCAAAAGTTCTTTGAGAGTGCTGAGCCATTTAACCTAGTTCTGGCAGCCTTAATGAGAGTTCTGTTTTTCCTTTAAGCTACCCCCATTTTGTTCAGGGGTGTATGGAGATGAAATTTTTTGGGAAATTCCTTTTTCATCACGTAAACTCTCAAGCTCTTGATTTCGAACTCGTACCATTGTCGATTCGATTTGTTTAATGAGAATGTCATTCGATTTTCAATTTTCCGATGAATGACATTATTGTATCAGCTGCCTGACTCTTTTTGGAAAGAAAGTATACCCAAGTGTATCTTGAAAACTCATCAACAATGACAAGTGTATACTTCTCTTGTTGGATTGATCTTGGACTGACTGGCCCAAAGAGATCCATGTGCAGAAGGTGAAGGCAGCTTTTGATAGAGAAATTTTGTTTTGTTTTGAATGATGCTCTATGATGTTTGCCTTTTTCACAGGCTGAGCACGGTTTGTCTTTTGCAAAAACCAGTGATGGTAAACAAAGGACTTTGTTTTGTTTTGCCAAGTTGTTGATGTTTTTGAAGTTCAAGTAAGAGAGTCTCTTGTGCCACAGCCAGTTGACAGTTTTAGTGGCTTTGGCAAAGAGACAAGTTCCATTCTGAGAGAGTGTTGACATGTCTAACACATATACATCATCTCTCCTAGGAGCTATCAAAACAACTTCTTGGGTCCTAGTCATGCTTCTTGAACATCCACTATCTAGATGCCAAATAGGCTCTCTGGCGTGTCTCTACACAAATAGTAAACTGAATTAGTTTCTCTTGCTGACCCAAATACTAGTGGGCTTGGGTCTCATGGTCTGTTTGAACTTAGCAATTGATTCATGGTCAGTGGTTGAGTGAAGTGTGCTACCACAAGTTTTGCATTTGCTTACTGTGGAAAACTCAGTAATGCGGGGTTGTTTTGAACTTCTCCTTGCTTGAATAACTCTATCATGCTGAGATGTCTCATGAGCTGGATTTCCACATATATCACAGCAGGAGTTCATGAGACAGTCATTAGGAAGATGATCATTATAGCCACAATGTGGACAAGGAGGAAAAGGTTTAGCTTTAGATCTTTGACCCTGCTTTGAGGATGAAGCATACTTATGACCAGAATTGGTACGAGTTGCTTCACTGAATGAACTTACATACTGTAAGTGGTCAGAAGTTCTATGATCTTCCTTTTTGCAGATCATGAAAAAAAGGATTCTGTAGCAATTATTAGTGGTATGGCTGGTATAATGGCACATATCACACTTCTGCTTGGGCTTGGTGTTAGATTTTAACCTTGATGAACTAGAGGAGGCTGACTTAGTTTCCTTGATTGTTGAATCAGGAGCTTTCTCAATAGAGTTCATTTTGTCAGTCAATTTCCTCCCAAGTTCAGTCAGTTGCTGGATTTGGTCTGTTTCAGTAGGAACTGAAGATGTTGAAGTCTCAGTGGGAATAATGTCTTCTTGGGTTGGTTTTGGTGGTCTTTTCAGGATGGTTCTACCAAGTCCAGACATTTCTTTTGGTGAGTGAGGGTTGAATTGCAAGGGAGTAAGCTCAGAGCTAGGTGCAGCACCCAGAAGAGGTTTTAGGGGTGGAAGCGGTGCTTGAGATTCGGCTTCAGACTCATAGATGAGTTCAATACTACTGGGCACATCAGGAAGTCCAAGCAAGCTCTTAAGAGCTTGGCTTTCAGGCTCAAGTATTCTTCCAGAATCAAAATTTGGAAGCTTACTATCAGGATTTACCCTTTCAACCCAATCAATGGACTTAGGTATTGATTCCTTATTGGAGAGCATGCCAGCAGACACAAATGGTTTTGGACCTTGGTCTTTATTTTGAGAATCAGGGAGATGATCTTCACATATGATTCTCTTTTTGCTACTGGGGGCTTGAACAGTATCAAAGACTCTAGGATTCTTAGCAGTCCAACTTTCAATGATATTTTTTTCTTTTTTAAGTTCTTCCTGAAGAGCTTGATTTCTTTTAACTAGTTCAGTGTTTTGAATTTGCAGTGTAACAGCCTCAAGCTTGGCTTGTTTTAAAAGAAGCAGTTCATTCCTACACTTGTTGTAAGATCTTTACATATATCGTGTTATGATGATTCGGGTGGCCTTGGATGGTGATGATACAAGAAAGCCATGGTTTTAGAGAGATGAAGAGAGGAGGGTGATTCTAGAGAGATAAACAAAAAAGAAAGGTTAGATTAGAATGAAGCACCACCCCTTCCAAGGATGGAAGGGGTATTTATACTTACGGACTACACGACCTCCTGACGGCCTGTGGATCAGGTATACAGTGGGTAAAGACCCGTCCTTCCTCCACGGTGAAACACTACGCTAAACTAGGCTAATAACTAACTAATAAAACAGTAAATAATGATATGTTTACGAGCTAACATATGCTAGACTATACATGGGGTGACCGACACTTCACTATGGAATTTCCAATTCCTAACAATCTCCCCAAGGAGGTCACCCCATGTTTTACATTTGAATCCTAGCATTCTAATTTGTCTTCTGCTCGAGCTCAGACTTCAATTCTTTAATGTCCACATTCTTTGTGCTTTTGTAGTGACTCTTCATTGTCCGATTATTTTGTACTTTCGGTGGAGGTCTTTGAACCGATCCACATCATGATGATCTTCGAGCTTTAATTGAGATCATCACCACGTAAAATCTCGGATCACCCTTTATTGTGTTGCCATCATGTGAAGTTGTGACTTTGGGACCGACATGCTCACGGTTTCGGATCATGACATCTTTTCATCGAGTAGCGGAAGCTTTTTGGTTCATGATATTTGCGCTATCGAGCCGAGTTATGTAGATAAGCACTTTTGTCATGATTTCTTTAATTAAGTGTGGATCTTTGTGAGCATGCGGCTTTGGATTGACTCCTCGATTCGATCCGTCAGAATCGTCAAATGTACCGCAAACAACGAGTTAGCAATAAAACACACGAAAGTGTCTTTGATCACTTTCGTTGAATTGAGGTACACGCCACGGTTCCTCGTTGATCAAGACAAGTATCGCTGTGATCGTATAATTCAAGAATCTCCTTGACAGGGTTTCGCAACTGTTCTAGCTGTTCTCAAACCGAAACGTCTCAAAGAAGACAACATGGAGTGAGTGAACCAGCGAATTGAGATTCACTGATTGATGAAAGATTGATTTGAAAACAATCGTGTATTGCTTGAAGAAAGAGTTTTGCAATACGACGAAGGTTTTATAAGAAAGATCAATTTTCAATCAGAAATACTTTTTGTATTTGAAACGAGTACACATTCGATGTGCTAGAGAAAAGAATATTTGCACATCAAACGGTTTTTCCAAAAGTATTTTTTCAATCAGAGATACTTTTTGTGTTCGAAAATGAATACACATTCGAGGTGCTAGAGAAAAGAAGAGATTTGCACATCGAACGGTTTTTCTAAAAGTATTCGTCAATTCATTTCCTGGATCAAGGTTGATTCACGAGTGAATCGCCCCATCGTTTCTATCCAGTTGTCACAAGCTTGATCTTTAGAAAAGATCTCACATGTCACCCACCAAGAGCTTGTTTGATGTTGGCTCTAGAAGGATTTCCATCTTCATCGTGAATACTTTTACATATCACTCGGATGTTCTGGCAATACCACAAGGATAATGCGTAGGACTCTCAATATTCTTACTTTCCACATTGTGTGAAACAGCAAGTCTTCAAGAATTTAATGTCCTAATGAGACATTGTGGATGATCTCTTGGCTCTAGACTCAATAGTGCACATTTGGTTCCTATGCCAGAGACTAGGGAGAGGGTCTCCTTCTTCAATATCAACAATCTCTAAGAGAAATTCGATAGATAATGTAGGTTCCCCGTGAGAACGAAACAAGTCTTTTAAGAGGAACTTGAGTAGCTTGAGAAGTTTAGTGCAGCAGGCCATTGGGTCCATGACGCCTTGTCTTCAATACTGGCGTTACCTTGGTAACCACCAAGAGTATATGTATTGAACCCGATTCGCCCTAAGGTTGAATTATTGGAGGGCTATTTCTTTTCACCCTTTTCACATTTAATTCTTTTCATTCTTCACCCCTTCAAGGCTTACCAAGACTTCATAACTAGAACCTTGTTGGGTTTATTCCAAGACTAGCCTGCCTCATCCGCACTCTTCCCATTTCTCACTTTTCTCCTTTTTTCATCATACCTAAGGACTCTACACTATCTAGTGGATTTTCCCTGGGTAGATCCCTCCGGCTCTGGCGGGATCGTGGGAACAAATACCTAACCTAACCATCCTTATAACTCCATGCATAAAGTAAAATGGTCGGTCTTTTGGTACAGTTCATTCTTCCTTGAAACCAATTGAAAAATCATTTGGAAAAATCAATCAAGGTACTTGTGATACGAGATCAAAGCATTTTGTACCTTAATAGTTTTGAACATTTAGAAATGCTCCCCCTCAACATGTGCATATGATCTTGAAATTATTTAGCACATCGAGGCAAGAGTTCTTTGAAATAATTTCTTGATCACAATTTCCGTAGAAAAAGCCATTTGATTTTCTTGGTAAATTCTCCCTCTCAATATGTGCATAGGATATTTGAAATCATTTTATCACATAGAGGAAAACGTTCTTTTGAAGCACATTCACGATCACAAAAACCATTAAGAAACCTTTAGAAAATCAATCAAGGTACATTATGTTGAACCATATAAATCTTTGAACCTTGAAAGTTTATTTTCTTTTGAAATGCTCCCCCCCACAATATGTGCTTCGAGATTCGAAAGCGTTTAGCACATATGGGAGAGCATCATGCACTTTTGAATCAAATCGATCATCATTTATCATATTTCTATATTAAATCACAAATTTTCCCCCGATAAAAAATATCAAACCCTTTGAGATTTTGGATCCCAAGTGATTTAATAAGGTTTAGAAAACATGGGAGAAAATGTGCCTGATTTAAAAGCTCTTCTGGTTTATGGTTAAATGCTCCTCCACAATCATGTGCATTATGTATTTGAAAATCGTTTGGCACATGAAGGAAGGAGTGCTTTTTAAACAATCACCCTTTTAAAACCGATTTGAGATTTAAATCACGATCTCTCCCCCGATCAAAAATTTCAAACCAATTAAGATTTTGGATCCCAATTGATTTAAATCATTTGAAAAATTTTGGGGAAAGACGTGGCTAGATTTAATTTTTGAAATTGACTGATAAGGACCAACTATAGACATTAAAGATTGTTAGTGTCAGGTATGATAATTTTTAAGAGGTCTTTAAGTAAAATAAAACAATTTCACAATCAAACAAGAACAGAAAAATTTCATTTTGTAAGATCTTTGAGTTTTAAAGAAAATCATACCATGGCATAACATTAAATCTTTAGATAACCACCTTGTTTTTGTACAAACCGGACTTTTATGAAGAAATATCGTTTGAAAATATTTTATTTTAAATCACTCTCCCCCTCAATCGATGACCATAGTCGATGATTGAGTGACTTAAGTTTTGATAAAATGAAGTCCGGTGATTTTCAAAATTTAGTCCAATTTATTTTCAAAACAATATTTTTCCATTTTTTCAAAACAATATTATTTAAAAATTGTTTAAAAAAAATGGTATCCTGCACAAAGATACGTTAGGTGGTTGAGAAGCTTCTGTTGTTGCTGTAGGGCAGGAAGAAAACCGTCTGCAGATGCAGTGAGACTTCTGACGTTGCATTTTGTCATGCCAACTCTTCATAGAGGTCCATTAAGCTCCGTTTCTTCATTTGATGATGAAGAAAACCATCTCACGATGCAAGAAGACCTCTTACATTGCATTTTTCCATGCCAACTCTCCATAGAAGTCAAATTAAGCTTCGTTTCTTCATTTGTCAACCCAAGATATAGTTACCCTTTCCTTTCGGCATCCAATCATCTTCATTTGTGGGATCCGGATCGGGAACATTCTTATGAACCATGATATCTGCATACGTTAGTGGACACACAAACAGATATATGGTGGTCGACATCACCCAAACAGCAATCGACTAATAACAGTCAACTCAACATATCAATCAGATCATTCATGGGCATGGGAATTATATGTTCATCAATCTATAATCATCTAATCCTAACAATCACATCCTAGAAACCTAGTCCTTCAACATAGGAAATTACATTTTTCAGATAAGCACGTAGGATGATTCAGAAAGCCCGTTAGATGATGTGAATTTGAAAAACATTCTCCCCCTCAATCAATGACTCTTTTTCTTGAAAAGTTTTAAAAGCGCTGAAGTCATTGATTGAGTTTTTGCAATTTTATGAAAACTTGATTCTGATTGATTTTCAAGCAACTCATTTTCCACCATTATGTTAAAAAAATATTTTTCTGAAGAATTTTAGAAGGAAAAATATTTGAGTAGGAACAGCAGTCCTTCGACATACTTTCCTTGTTATATTTTAGGATAAGTGCACGAAATTTTAGAAAATTGGTTTAGCGCAACACTTTCCTTCCTTGAAGAGCGGGTTGCTATCGGAAATAATAGCAAGCCATGGTTTAAGCACGGGTTACTGATCAAGTAAGCGTAAGCCATGATTTGAAGCTTGATTATAATCAAATAATCGTAAGCCATATTTTGAGACATGTTTTGAAAAGAAATATTTACACCTCTCGCTCGAACTTCATCTATGGTCCCGTGCCATTATTGAATGACATTTCTAAGACCATAGATGTTATCGATACCGAAGACATGTCTTTGAAAAACATATTTTGGTATTTTAAATTTTTGATTTTATGGGTTTTGTTGATTTTATATTTTTCTATTTTGTTTTTTGGTTTTATATTTTTGTATTTTCTTTTTCGATAAATATATACAAAGATAGAGTAGATGATATAGTATAAGAAGGCGATGATCTGAGTACCGAGATAAGGATATCGAGCTGACCCGTTGTAGAAGATAGAAGTCATCATCTCTTAAACATTCACCACCAAAGCATTCGAGGCTCTTGAATGAGAGAAATTAAACCATCCGAAAGTGAGACTTTGGCCGCTTCCCCAAACCAAAAATCCATTAGATGAGCAGATTCAAGCTCTATTTCAAGCTTGCCTTAGCCAGTGCATGAGAGAAGCACACCATTATCATAAATCCCGCTGCTCCTTTTAAGAGCGATAATCGAGATTCCTCGTTCGGGTTATATCATCAACAAGAACAAAGAACGTATCATCCCACTCTTTAAATTTCTTCTCATATTTCATTACCATCAAGTGCAAGCGATGCATCCCCAAAAGTTGTCAAGAGACCACTTCCCCAAATAGATGAATTGATGCGATCGGTCTCTTAGACTAGAGCTCACGAACCGAAGTACCGAATGCCCAAAGAGAGAATAACCGATAATATTGAAGAAGCAGGCCGAATCACTGATTATCTCTGCGGATGACTATCTCTGCGGACGTCAACTCCGGAATAAGTGATTATATCTCTGAATCACTGATTAAGCTCTCAAGTGAGACAACTGGGCGCCCAGAATGTACACAATTCTCTCTCCCCTGATGATTGCGATAACATCGAAATCATCACACACTTGTGTACCTCTTTTTATCTTCAGAAACTTTCTTTTACATTACTTCCCCCACGTCGTTGGAATAATAATACTAAAAGCCTTGATGAGTAAAACCTTGAGTTTCTCGGCGGTCATGACATTTGTCTTTCCGGGATATCTTCAATCACTTAGAAGAATTAAGTTCATCAAGTTTACTCGCTTTATGTTTAGATGTGTGTCTCCTCCCCCTTGCTGGTTTTGATACTTCAGAATCAGCAACATATTATAAGTCCAAATACTTGAAATCTGTTGAGAAGATCGCTAGAAGTCTTTGTGAGAATCAACTTGCTGAAGTAGAATATGAGCAAGTCTAATTGGGGATTAAATCTGACATATCACTCTCCCCCAATTAGTGCTCTCCCCTAAAGCGACAATCTGTTTGATAAATGCCCAGAATAGGAAGAAGTCTTTAGATAGTTAAATGCAACTCGTCTTTTAGTCTTCTAACGATCATCAGAGAATGTAGAACCGACTGTAGACTCGACCTTCTTCTAGATTGTCCATTTGGGGAATAGAAAGTTAACATCTTCATCTCACCAAATGCGTTCCAATTACCTTATATGTAGCAAATCTCCATAACTAAAATCCCTCCCAATCAAACAAGAACAGAAAGATGTTCATCAAAGAAATCAGCCCAGCAGTTAGAAGCACTTTGTCATTAATCATATAAGCCCGTTTGAAGATGTCAACCAACGGCTCTTAGAAGAAAACTTCATGTGAAGATGACCCGATAAGAAGAAGCTCGGTTCTTACATGAGTTTGGAGCCGTTTGACCATTTATTCTCAGATATCAATCAACCATGCAGAATTATCACACTTCTTCTCCCCCTCAAGGATTTCATACGGAGATGCCATTCTTGATTAAGCAAGTGAATATCTTCATAATGTAGTCTCTTCACCCTTCTCCCCTTCAAAGGTAGCATATGATGTCGCCATCATCATTATAATCGAGCAAGTGGAATAAGAGAACAATCAACGGTAGTCCGGTTCACTTGATAATTGAAAGCGTATGGAAAAAGCATGAAGCATGTTGATGAGAATGGTCATAATTGAGAAGATTTCTCTTCTTCAGAAGATAAAGCGCACTGAAGTGTACACTTTTCTTTTCCTTAGGGTATGAGGCTTGAACTGTTGTGTTCAAACGTCATAAGAAGATTTCTCTTCTTTGGAAGATAAAGAGCACTGAAACGTACACTTTTCTTTTCTTTAGAGTACGAGGCTTGAACTGAAGTATTCAAACGTCATTATCTCTCTCTTTTCAATCTCTCTTGGCAAACTTATAATCAACCCATTATCATTCAGTAGGCTCTTTGTCGTGACAGCTGATGGAGAAAACCCAATATGATGAATTTGACCCTGAAGTGAACTAACCCGAACTCGTGACTTAAACTTGCACATATGTAACAAAGAGCGGTGCCAAGAATCCATGCCCATTTGAATCTCTAAGTACTCTATACTCTTCAACCAACCAACCATCAAGTATTATACGTACATCACCTCTTGAAAATCCACAATTCAATGTGACACTGAGCACTACAATGTAACTCCTTAAAGTGATAGTTATTTTGTGGTGGTAAGAGCCCAATTCCCCCAAGTGGTAAAAGAAATGGAAAAGTTACACAAAAATAACTAGATTTCCAAGTCTTCACTTTTTTGAAAAAGCTCGAACAAGGATCTCGAAGAATCTTCATCCAACCATCCCCGATACCTTTAGATACTAAGTACACTCGCCCGTGATATTTCACTTCAACCTCAAATAGATAATACTGAATTAACGCCGTTGTCACATCTTCTGGTTAAAAGCTCAAGTGTAGCCTCCGTTGACGTTTTAAGTGAACTATGATAATGGTTTCATCCCGACCATGGTTAGAAGCACATAACCCCGTAAAACCATGAAATAACCAAACTGCCATGAAGAAAAATCCAAGCAATCACCCAATTCACGAAGTACACCCTTTATCCCTTCTTTGAAGTAGAAACTGTAGCACCAGCATCATATAAGATTCCGAAATACACTTTCCTTTCTCCAGAATGGTTCCATCATCACGGGATTTTACAATTCTATGGTTTAAACCGATAAACAGTTTCTTTCGCGGGATTTTACAAAACCAAGAATAAACCGAGAGATAGATCCGGAAATGTACTTTATTTTTACCAGGATGTTTCCATTGTTACGGGATTTTACAAGTCTATGATTTAAACCGAGAAATAGTTTCTTTCGCGGGATTTTACAAAATCAAGACAAAACCGTAAACAACGTCAGCTTGAATGTGTTATGACAACTTTGGTTTCGGTGAATATCTGTTTTAGGGGAACATGCAGCGGTTCATCAACAAATCACCTTCATCATCAACAATTCTTTACCCATGTGTAGACAACTTCACAAACCATACTAAGTCAAGTAGTATAAACTCCTTTTCCCTGGAGGTTAACCGTAACACATCAAAGTACACGTTTCTCCCCCATGATGGTTTCGAACTTTCGGAAGCATCATAACGTGTATGACCATTTGCACGAGAAGTTCTTGTCATAAGAAAACATCTTGAAAAATCATGACTGACGTTGAAGATTCTTGAAAGATTTTGCTTAGACTGTGAAGTATCATTGACATTTTGTGGCGTCGAATATCTCATGGGAATTGCTGTAAACGAACCTCCTAAGATTCACCGGCTAATAGTAATGACCACATATGGGATAACGTCACTTCAATTACGCATCAATAATACCGTACAAAAACCCCGAAGTCATATTTTTCAAATTATCGCTCAAGCCGTGAATTTGTATCTTCCGTGAAATTTTACCATACCAACAATACCAATATTAGTCCAAAATTTATAAAAATTTCGGATTATAACACAAATGTGTGCCTATCAACTTCGTGAACCATCAACCCATCACATATCTTAGCCCAATGTTTCTAATATATAATAAAGCCCAAATAATCGATTTATGCACACAGGCCCACGTTTAAATCCATACGGCCCATGAAGTGATCCAATTCACACATTCATGTAACCGGATGGTCATATAACCCTAATATATCACATTTCCCAAACCTAACAAAACTAACCCTACTCACATCCACTTGAAATATCTGCCCCCTTCTAATGAGCGTCTACCACAAATATTTAATCACTTCTCAACACAGATCTGGAATACTAACTCTTCTCATCTCAAAAGTACTCACCGCCCTCATCCCCAAGATTCTCACCAAACTTCTAATAACTCCCACAATCTCAGATCATATTACAATTTCAGATCATATTAGCACACAATCTTTTATGACCAATTCAGTCATAAATAATCAGCAACACCACGAACCTATAACATCTTTTCTATGAGGCTTCAAGGTCTAGTGACAACCAAGATCTCAGGTAGGTTTAATTGAGTGTTTCTTATTGTTTTGAGTGAATGAAAGAAACGGGTATAACACATATGTTATATATCGTTCTTTTAAATTCTCACATTGATGAAGAGGCTGAGCTTCTAAAGAATCTGTGAGGAGTATAGTTCAACAAAAATCTTGAAAAAGATTATAAGGAAAGTTGAATATTCTGAGATTCATTGTTTTCTTTTCATTTTCGTTTTAAGTCTTGGTTCATTTTCATTTTAAGTAGAGATTTTGAGGGTCTTGGGTAGACAAGTTTAGGTTAGGTAAGTTTCGGATTGGATGTGGGTTGAGTCTTGATTGGTTTTGGCATCTTCGATTTATACCCATTCTGTTAAGATCCATATGGACCGAAGATGTAATGAAACGAAGGTCACGCGTTTGATTGGTAATTGGTGGTATGTGGTCGAGTCTTTTTCTTTTTACACATAACTTCTTTACAGCCCTTAAGACATTTGTTACGCATAACCCTTTTTGCTTTCACTCCTAAAGTTTATCTTACGCGTAACTTGTTTCAAAACCTTAAGCGTAAGTCAAATTGCTTATGCGTAAGCTGGTCTTATAGCTTATGCGTAAACAGGTCTTTTAGCTTATGCGTAAGACCTTATGCTTATGCGTAAAACATACGCGTAACAAATCCTTACGCATAACTTCATAGTTATGCGTAAATAACTCTGTAGATGGCTTCTTATGCGTAAAAATAGGGTTTTGACCCTTTGACCATTTTTTTCGATGTGTTTTCCGACCATGTTTTCCGTCTATCTTCATACTTACCCAGAAAAATGCATATGAAATACTTCAGTTTGACCCATTTGACCACGGATATGACCACAAGACTTTCACAGATTTGGTAACCAAAAAGTCAATAAAGATGTTGTGGAAAACTAAAAGGGGGGGGGGGAGGGTTGAATAGTTTTGCCGATTTTACGTTAGTTTCAAAAAATTTAGATTCGTTAATATGTGAGATCTTATGGATGTAGAGAAAGTATAGATCTAATGATAAAGCAAGTAAATAAAGTAAAGCGAAGGGAAAGAAAAGACACAACCGATGTATAGTGGTTCGGCTACAAGGACACCTTCCTTGCCCTACTCCACTCTCCGAGTCACCTACTCGAGAATTCAAGCACTATGTCAACAAACTCCTTCACTTGGCGGAGAAGCCTTCACAACGTTGCTTACACTTTTTCCGGTACAAAGCTAGATACCGAGTCCGTAACACGGTGGACCAAACCAACACAACTATTACAAAACAAATATGTGAAATATCAAATACAAGATCTTCACTACATAAATCTTGTAGAGTGACAAATCAATCAAGGACCCCTTGCTTGGATGACTTGTAGAATGCTCGTGATCTCGCCTTAGAGAAGGACCTATATGAGGATCACAATAGAAAGAAAGAAGAACAACTCTCTAGATCAAGTGATCTATATGTTAGAAGAGAATGAGAGTGTTTGAGAGATTTAGTAAGAAGAGGGGTGAGTTAGAATGAAGAAATGGCTCTCGATTTATAGGCAAAATCTTCCACTATTCCCCGGATCCCACGGATCCCTTCCACTTGGGATCCGTCTAGTGTAATCCTAGGGATCCGTGGAACGCTCCTCTTTGCCCATGGGTTTTTTGGTTATGGTTCATGGGTTATGGGTTGGTCCATGGGTTTTCTTTAGATTCAATGTATCTAAGTATACATTGTATCTAGCCAACTTGGGTATGGGTTAAGATCCATAGGTTATGGTCCATGGGTTATGTTTTTTACCCATCCTAATAAACTATTACAACAAATGCTTAATTACTACATTTTTGTATTTAAATGGCTATATGTAAATGCTTTACAAAAATAACATGTATCCTTATAATTATACTTAAGATAACATTATATTTGTTATCAACAAAACACAAAGAGATCGCAAAATATTAATAAGCGTTTTACGGTTTATATGTATTAACAATCTCCCCTTTTGTTGTTGACAAAACATAATGTTATGATGAGTAAAACTTAAGAATAGATGTAAGTTTTGAAAGCCCTAAGTTTTACTTCTTCTCCCCTTTTGTCGAAACAAAAGTTAACCCTTGGAGGAAATAAACATAAAAGTGTGGAAAAATTAGTCCACGATCGCTAACTCCCCTTGACGGTAGCTCCCTAGTTTGGGCGTCAAGTGAAGAAAAATAAAAAATCCTACAAAAAGAAGGGTTAGTAACATGCTTAAATAATCTTGGAATTGCCGAGAATCAAGATTGGGAGCCAAGGTATGTAAACAAGGCCTTGTAATAAAACAACAAATTGTAGTGGCATTTATGCCACTTACAAGCATGTAAAAATAAGAACAAGACTTGTTCTTGAGAATGACTTCAAAAGAAAAAGTACTAAAAATAGAAAATAGTAGTAGTGATTCCTTCCATGCTTGCATAAGGTTATGGATGGAGGTTTGAATGAGTAATGGTATTGATGCGATCAAGGATGAGGTTGAGTATGAATCGCATTTCTTCCCTAACTTCTATTGCAATTTCCCTAGTGGATTGGCAATGTTCACAATGTAGGTGATGTGGGTAATGAGTACAGAAATCTTTCGGTTTTTTTTTATTTGTGAGTTGCGGAAGTTGTGGTGGAAAAATAGGAAAATACGGATCAAAGTCCGGAATGATTGGAAGTGATGGTGGAAAAGAACCTAAATGTTCTTGTAGTTTAATGGGAGCTAAAGGTGGTGATGTTTCAAGATCATTGAATATTGTGTTTGGAGAAGTTGGAGGTGTCAAAAAGGCTAATTCTTTTTGCTTTGGTTGTGGAGATCTTGTTGGAGTTGTAAGGAGTTCCAAAAGAGTGATTTTAGGTGGTGAATGATTAGGTGATGAAGTTGGTGTACTTGTTGGTGATGAAGGATGTGCTATAATGTAAGCATCTTGTGGTGAGTTATTTGTTGAGGATGAACCATTTGAGGTTGGTTTTGCTAAACAACAAGATCGGATACTAATCCGTGCGGATATCCTAGAGTTTGATTGTGGTATTTTGGATGGTGGTAGTACAAAGGTTTGGGTATCATGAAGATGGTTGTTTGTACTAGGTGATTCATCTAAAGGGTTTGTGGATGACATGGTGAATTGTGTTTGTGAGGATGAGATGGATTATGCAAGCATTTTGAGAGTTCTATATATAGAAAAACAAAGCATTGTAATGAATGCTTGACCCAAAATATGGACTAAAATCTAATGATTAGATATGAATTTAAGGCATGTGATCATGAGAACACAAGCATTAAAGAGCATACTCCCAAAAATAAAACAAATGTGGATTTTTCATCCAAAGTGAGAAAAATAGAAGGTAAAAACAGCTTCTGTCTCATGGATCCCATAGATCCTTCCTCGAGGATCCGTCCAAAGATGAAGGCTAGGATCCGTGGGTCAGTGATTCAGCAAAGACAAAATTTTCCTTTTGGAAACATTTTTGCCTATTGTGTGCCTATATGCAAACTATTTGGAGTTGCGGTTATCTCGACCTCTAAAAGAAAAAGAAAAGTAAACTAGAAGTAGAAAAAGTATCCTATTGAGATAACCCGAAAACACATATTTAATACATAAGTACGTAATTTAGTGTTATCAATGCTCCTAATTCATTGTTGCTTAAATGAATGTACCCGAAAACACATATTAGTTATGTGTCCCCTTTAGCATTCAAAAGACATGAGATGCAATGAAAACGGGTTTTTACTTTGTATTAATAATGAAAAAGCGATTTGTCATAGACGTGAGAAATTGCTTTTGTGAAATTGATACGGGAAGGTATCATTCTTTTAGAAAACATTTTGAAAAGATATTTTCTTTGAAAATGTGTATGTGTTTGCAACAAAAAAAAATAGAAGCTATAAGTGGAAAACTTATCTTGGGTTTTGAAAATTCCCGTATTGTTTGTGAGTTGTGCGTGAAATAGAGATCCTAGACTCAGAAAGAAGAAGGCTAGTGTTTACATACCTTGTAGAGTCAAATAAGTTACGACGTTTGTTCCATTAGACCAAGACCAAGACGAAGTAGGTTGAATTGTTCCCGCTTCAACGGTTTGGTAAGGACGCCGGCTATGTTGTCTTCGGATGCTACCTTCTCAATAGAGATGTTCCCTTTGAACATTGTCTCTTAAGAAGTGATGACGAATCTCTATATGCTTTGTGCGAGAATGCAACATCGATTCTTGCTTAAGTCGATGGCACCTTTGTTGTCACATAGGATGGCTATGTCGCTTAGATGAATGTCGAGTCGACTCAACGCTTGTTTCATCCATAGTGCTTGTTGGCATGCTTTCACGGCGGAGACGCACTCGGCTTCGGTTGTTGATATTGCTAGTGCCGCTTGTTTCTTAGAAAACCAAGATGTTAAACAACATCCCATGAAAGTACATACCCCACTTGTACTTTTCTATCAACGTAATCACCGCATGGTCGAATTTGCATATACAATTGTTTCTACTCCCGTGCCCTTAGGATACCATAATCCTAATTTTGTTGTACCTTAATGTATCTAAATGTCCTTTTACGGCTTCTAGGTGTGATGTTTTAGGTCTTCTTGAAACCTAGCACATAAGCAAACACTAAACATGATATCCGCCTACTTGTCGTGAGGTAGAAGACTACCTATCATGCCACGATATTTAGTATTATCTACGGATTCGCCGTCTTCATCTTTTGTGAGTTTGGTATCGGATGACATTGGTGTCCTAATTGGTTTCGACTCTTCTAGACCAAATTTATTTAACATCTCCTTTATGTATTTAGATTGATTAAAGGAGATACCATCTTCTACTTGTTTGATTTGTAGACCAAGAAAGAAATTAAGTTCTCCCATCATACTCATCTAGAACTCGTCATGCATGATTTTCGAGAAATCATCACACATGTCTTGACAAGTGGATCCGAATATAATATCATCTACATATATTTGTACTATGATTATATGTGACTCTCTTTTCTTAGTAAAAAGTGTGTTGTCAACTAGCCCCATGGTATAGTTGTGTTTAATTAAAAATGACTTGAGTCTATCATACCAAGCTTTTGGAGCTTGTTTAAGACCGTAAAGGGCTTTCTTTAATTTATACACATGTTTGGGTTTTTCAAAATCGATGAAGCCCGGAGGTTGAGCTACATATACTTCTTCATTAATGAAACCATTTAGAAAAGCGCTTTTGACATCCATTTGATAAAGATTTAGATCATTAGCACAAGCATACGCAAGAAGTATTCTTATAGACTCTAATCTAGCCACGGGGGCATAGGTCTCATCAAAGTCTATTCCTTCTTGTTGGTTATACCCTTGGGCAACGAGTCTAGCCTTGTTCCTAGACACTACTCCATTTGCATCTAATTTGTTTTATAAACCCATTTGGTTCCTATTATGGTTTGATTACTAGGTGGAGGACAAGCGTCCAAACATCATTAGAAACGAATTGATTTAGTTCTTCTTGCATAGCCATTACCCAACTTTCATCTTTTATGGCTTCTGTGTATTCTTAGGTTCTAAGGTTGAAACGAAACAAAACAAGCTACTTTGGTTTTGAACTTGAGACCTTAATGTTCGCTCGCTTAGTTTTCCTATGACTTTATCTACGGGGTGATCTTTGGACTCTTTAATGTTTATTATTTCATCACTTAGAGGTTCTTCTTCTTCACTTATCTTTTTCTTTATTACTATAGCTTCACTTTCTATAATCTCGTCATCAACAAGAGGTGGAGAGGGTTTGGGTGGACTTTCATCAAATTTTATATTTAATGACTCTTCTACATTCATTGTTTCTTTGTTTAATATGATGTAAGCTTTGCTATTTGGCGAGTAACCTAAAAAGATACCTTCGGTTGATTTAGGATCAAATTTTGTAAGGTAATCTTTAGTGTTAAGAATGAAACATTTACTACCAAAGACTCTAAAGTGATTTAACGTAGGCTTTTTGCCTCGAAGTAACTCATATGGAGTTTTTCCTAAGATTGGTCTAATTAAGACTCGATTGAGTATATACGTTAAAGTATCAACGGCATTACACCAAAACTTTTGAGGTATGGATTGTTTATTAAGCATGGTTTGACTCATTTCTTGTAGGGTTCTATTCTTTCTTTCTACTACCCCATTCGATTGTGGAGTGCGTGGAGCCGAGAAGTTGTGAGTAATACCATTAGCGTCACAAAAGGCTCCAAATTGCATTTCATTATCGAATTCCCTACCATGAATAGTCCTAATGGACACTATAGGACTTCCTAGTTGTCTTTGGATCTTTTTGCTTAATATTTCAAAATAATTAAAGGTTTTCGTTTTGTTCTTTAAAAATTTTGTCCATGTATACCTACAGTAATCATCCACTATTACCAAAGTGTAGTAGTTGCCTCCATAACTTTGGATAGCGGATGGACCAAATAAATCCATATGTAGTAATTCTAGACACCTAGTTGTAGACACCATGTTTTTAGCTTTATGACTAGAATGAGCTTGTTTTCCTATATTACAAGCATCACAAAAGTGATGTTCATATTTTAACTTAGGTAGATCTCTTACTAGATATTTGGATGATAGCGATTGAAGAAGTCGCATATTGGCATGACCCAATCTTCGATGCCATAAGGTCGAAGTATCATCCATAGAGGTAAGACAAAGTTTGTCTTTAGGTTCATTACCAATTTTAATGACATAGACTCCATGTTTTCTAATTCCTCTTCCTATGGTTATGCCATTTTTTAGTATCTTACTACCCGTTTCGTTAAAAAATACATTGCACTTTTTATCACATATTTGTCCTATACTTAAGAGGTTAAAGTTTAGGTTTTCTCGTGACACACATCGTTAATGGTTAGAGATTTGTTAGAAATCGTACTTTACCGATGATTCTACTTTGTTATTTCCAAACACCACATTACCTCCATTTACGGATTCATATGTGGAGAATAGATCCCTATTGCGGTCATGTGCCTCGTGCACCCGCTATCTTTGACCCATTCATCGGGGTCTAGCTCGACCTTTAAGCACACCTAAAACAATAATAAACTCAAAAGTTTGGTCCTCATTTGTTCATGGGTCCATTAGTGTTAAACATTCCATTCATGTTAGACATGTATGGATAAGGTGAGTATGCATTCCATGGAGCAAAGTTTTGAAAGGGAAAGCCATTTTGCATATTTGGGTTCCATCCCATTTGATGATTATTTTTTGGGTAAACGTTATTAGGTCTCCTAAATGAATTAGGTTTTGAAAAAGATGGAGCTTTGTTTCTTGCAAAAGTAGGATTATATTTTGGAAGTGGTTGTCTAGTAGTGACGTGAGTTGGTTTCTTCCTATTAACGATAACAAAATCGGTTCTAGATGAAGACGCCACGTTATTACTCTCTGCTTGCTATAGCAGATCCACGGATCCCCGTCGTACACTAGCCGGTTCCCTTTTAGGGATCCGTGGGATCCGCCACAACAAAGGGGCTGGTTTTTCTAGCGCCTTAACAAATTTTGTTTCTTTACTTTCACTAGTTGATGGATCAAGTTGTTGAATACCTAAGCCTTTTTGGTTGTTACCGGTTTTAACACCATCTAGTATTGTATCTAAAGTGTTCGTACTCATTCTAGAAATTTTAGAATCTAGATGATCAACTAGTGTTTGAAGTTGAACGCAAAGTTCACATTCACCACTTGCTATTTTACCCTTTTCTAAACGTTTTAGTTTTGCTTTTAATTGTATGACTTCTTTATCTAAACGTTGTTTTTGACTCTTTAAAAGCTTATTTTTGTTAATTAGTTTTAAGCTAATGTTGCATAGTTTGTCATATTCATTATGCAAAGAGTCGTCATCAAGTGATGAACTACTATAGTATTCGTGATATACCTCGTCATTTGCCATGAGACAAATTTCTTCGTCCTCCTCGTCGCTCATTCCCCACGTGCCGCTCACGAACGCCTTTTGATCATCCCGTTTGGGACACTTACTAATAAATTGGTTTGGGTCCCCACATTTAAAGCAAGTACAATCATCCTTTGGCTTTCGTCCTCTTTGCTTTTCCGAAAGCCTTTCTTATCGCCATATGGTTGTTTGACGTATCTTCCCTTTCTTCTAAAGAACTTTTAAAGTCCTTACCGCCATAGCGTACTCTCGTCGTCACTACTCAAGAGGAGTTCTCTTCATCGCTTGAAGCCTTTTTGGCTTAAAGGGCAAGAGATTTGTGTTTCTCTTTTACCTTTGAGGCTTGAGTCTTTGGCAAGGACAAGCTCGTAGACTTTTAGGTTGCTATGAGTTCATCGAGGGTGAGGATTGTCAAATCTTTTGACTCTTCGATTGCGTCACCTTGGATCTCCACTTGATGGAAGTGCCCTTAGATATCTCCTAACATGGTTACGGCTAGAAAAATATTCATCAAGTGCTTGTAAAGATGTAATAATAGTATTAAAGTTAGCAAATGAATGATCTATAGTTTCCTCATCCGATATTGAAAATTGTTCATATTGTTGAACAAATAAATCAATTTTATTATTTTTAACTTGTTGGTTGCCTTGATGAGTTACAACTAAAGAAGTCCAAATTTCTTTAGAGGTTTTAAGCATAGAAATTCTTTCGAATTCCTTTTTCAGTAAAGCATTATATAAAACTATTTTTGCTTTACTAATTTTAGAAAGCTTTTTCTTTAATTCATCATTTAGTTTATCATGAGGTATGTTAACTACATTTCCTTTATCATCTTTTGAGGTAGCCTCAAAATCGCCTTCAACAATAATGTACCAAAGATCAATATCTTTAGATTTCACAAATGTTTCGAACCTATTTTTCCAATATATTAAACCGTTAGTTTCAAGTAGTGGTGGTCGTTGCATACATTGCCCTTCCTTATAATTTTCAGAACCCATAGTGATCGAAAAGTTTTTAAAATACAATTTTACTTTAAAACTTTTATAAACTTAGCTCTTGATGCCAATTGTGGAAAACTAGAAGGGGGGGTTGAATAGTTTTGTTGATTTTACGTTAGTTTCAAAAACTTTAGATTCGTTAATATGTGAGATCTTATGGATGTAGAGAAAGTATAGATCTAATAATAAAGCAAGTAAATAAAGTAAAGCGAAGGAAAGAAAAGACACAACCGATGTATAGTGGTTCGCTACAAGGACACCTTCCTTGCCTACTCCACTCCCCGAGTCACCTACTCGAGAGTTCAAGCACTATGTCAACAAACTCCTTCACTTGGCGGAGAAGCCTTCACAACGTTGCTTACACTTTTCCCAGTACAAAGCTAGATACCGAGTCCGTAACACGTGGACCAAACCAACACGACTATTACACAACAAATATATGAAATATCAAATACAAGATCTTCGCTACAGAAATCTTATGGAGTGACAAATCAATCAAGGACCCTTTGCTTGGATGACTTGTAGAATGCTCGTGATCTCGCCTTAGAAGGACCTATATGAGGATCACAATAGAAAGAAAGAAGAAGAACTCTAGATCAAGTGATCTATATGTTATAAGAGAATGAGAGTGTTTGAGAGATTTAGTAAGAAGAGAGGTGAGTTAGAATGAAGAAATGGCTCTCTATTTATAGGCAAAATCTTCCACTGTTCCCCGGATCCCACGGATCCCTTCCACTTGGGATCCTTCTAGTGTAATCCTAGGGATCCGTGGAACGCTCCTCTTTGCCCATGGGTTTTTTGGTTATGGGTCATGGGCTATGGGTTGGTCCATGGGTTTTCTTTAGATTCAATGTATCTAAGTATACATTGTATCTAGCCAACTTGGGTATGGGTTATGTAACATATTGGATTTCACAAGCACATAAACAAACTCAAATGGGCGTATAATTTAGATGGTTTAGAGAGAGAAAGTGGGATATTCTAGAGAGAGAAACTCTTGGAAGGTTAGATTCCACAATGAACATCCAACCCTCTACCTTGCAAGGTAGAGGGTATTTATAGGTTATGTAACACCCCCAAAATTTCACAGCGGAAGCGTTCGGGTCATGGGGTGCTACTAATCAATATACACAACACAAGGTAATAAAGAATGGAAATTATATTCCATTTTCAAAATATAGATTAATTTGAGAAATAGTTTTACATCATTGTTTCAAAGTGCGGAAGTAAGCCCATAAAAATATATGTTGTCCCATTAAAAGTTGTATTAGATTTGCTTGAAAACACTTCGGATGCCAGTCTTCAACGAATGCCTTTGCCATTGCCCATGCCAATAAGTAAACCTGAGAAAAACATGCTAAAATGTCAACACAAAGGTTGGTGAGTTCATAGGTTTAAGTTAAAGTTTTCAAGTTGGACCACAGTTGCACACATAGCTTCTCCGTGAATGACACTATATGCAAAAAGGCTATTACGCTAGTACCAAGTTCATGCGACCGAAACTACGACAGTGTGCATGCATCTAGAAGCATGATAAATAAAAGCCCAACAAGTGTATTTCCAAGACACTCAATCAATACGATATGATATACGCCCGACGTTTGCCTATCCGTCAAACTCGAACGGGGTGTCATCCCCAATAGATCTATTCATAACAATCGCGCCCCCAAAGGGAACTAACGGTAGCATAGTTGGGATTCATGGTTGTTCCACGTAATAGTGTTTTCAGTTTCAGGTCCGAAAAGAGTTTTGCATGTTTCTCACCCCAAAGTTTTATAAAGCAAGTAATTAAAAGTAAAAGTGGGGCTATAAACTCACCTTAGCAGTTCGGTGAATAAAGCACAAAGAGATCGTGTGTGATACAACAGCGGCTCCTACCCGAAACCTAAGAACAAGATGGCATGACTCAGAATAATGATAAATGTTTGGTTTACGACCAAAAGGAAAGAGTATTGAATATTGGTTCAAGTTAGATACAAATATAATTGTATTTATTTGATTTATTTGGTTTCGAAGTGTGAAGGTGTATATATATATATATATTTATTGAAGTCGTAGTTATATAATAAATTCGGACAAATATATTATTTAATATTTATACGGACGCGGTCGTCAAATTAAAATATGTGTTAGACATATTTATTTAGTAAAAAGTGGTAAAATAAAATGAGTTGATTATCTTACAAAGTTTTAGGATTAAAAGTGTTAAGTGTACAACCTAAAGTTGTAAAGATTGATACAAGTTTTATAAAACTTATAAAAGTTTTGTTAAAGATATCAAAAGCATTTAAAGTTGGGATCAAGATCCTCTCAAGTTGCATAACACAACTTGAGTCAAGTTAGATGATTGTGAGCCATTAGATTCAATCTAATGGTTCAAATCAAAAGAAGTTCTTTTGATTTGAGTCATTGGATTAAATCCAATGGCTCATAAGTCTATAACTTGAGTCAAGTTAAGTTTCTAACTTGAGAGGATCTCCCTCCTTAAAGTTGAGGCCTAAAGTTGTAAATTACAAAATTATTAAAGTGTTAAGAGAAAGTGACAATTAGTTTGAAATTGAGGGGCTGGAATTGTCAATTCGCGAAACTTGGCTAAAATAACCAAAAAAAATCACAAAACATGTCAAAGGCATGATTCGAACCTTGTACCTCTCGCTTGAGGGTCCAACGCTCCAACCATCCGAGCCAAGCTTGTTTTGTGTTTTACTTATGTAGTTTAAATAGATTTAATGGGTTTGTGTCTGCAATATTTTAGTTATAATTTGCATCTCCTTAATATGTACTGACACGACTAAATTTGCATGTATACGCTGTGTTTTTCTCTTCCATTTCAGTTGCCATTTTCATTTAACAAATAGGTACTCAAGCTTATTCAGTTGGCTTAATTAAGTTACAAAACTTTGTTTATGCCACCAACTCTTAAATACAATCTTGGTCATGTATGCATGAAAAGTCGAACGTGTGCATGTGTGAATTAGAGACGAGTTTAGAGAACTTAAAACATGTCGCGAACGTAACAAATGTTATAAAATAACTAAGTAACGAGACTGCAAGCTACTTAACGTAGTGAAATAGATTGAGGAACTTACGACACCAAAAGTGGTGGTGAGGAAAACGATTTGTAGGATTCGAACGGGGCCAAGTGAACTCGAACCTCCAATATGCTAACCCGTAACCCGTAAGACTCTAGGAACTTGAAAAGCAACCCAAAGACTTGCTTTCTCTCGTCTTGCTCGATTTACCACAGTGGATGATTGTGTTTGAGAGGGAGAGAAGTGTTTTGAATTGATAAGTTGTGTGAGTTTAAACTTAGATGTTCAAGTTGGGTTTTATAGCGAGATAACCATGGTCTAACCATACTTCTTAGTTCCAAGAAAAGAGAAATGGAGTTTGTTGGATGTTTGGAGCATGCATGAGATGGCAGAAGAATGGGAGCACGCTTCTAAGTGTTGTCCTTGTCGAGATAGGTATGGTAGATGTTAGGTCACCTTAGGTCAAAATAAGCTTATAGGTAGTTAGGGTGGCTAGTTTTGGTGTTTGTCTCCTCACATACACACATCTCACATGTTATTGTTTGATATTTGCTTTTGCTTTTCCTTGAGCTTGTTACTGTCACAGAAACAAAAAAAAACAAAGTGCCAAAATTACTTGCAACAATATACTAGTGTTACAAAATGAGATGGGGCTTGAGGGTGCGTTTTGGGCTGGGAAGAAAAAGAAAGGCTAGGCCCAATCATGTTGGGTTGAACTTGTGAGTATATGGGAGCCTAAGAGAGTAAAATAAATTGGATTGGATCGGGTTTGGGTTAAGAGGCCCGGTGAAATATAAAAGTATAAAAGTTTATTATATATTTATTTTATATAATTTTTATTATCGAGGTTGAGGTGAAAAATATCCCGTGACTTGTCGTGTTAAAATATCGAAAAGAAAGAAAGAAAGAAAGAAAAAAAATATAGTCGCGAAAAATCGGTAAGAAAATTTACGAGTGGTTACATTACCTACCCCTTAAAAGAAACCACGTCCTCGTGGTTTAAGATGCGTGAATCGTCGAGGTCGATACAGTAAAGAGATGTGAGCATTTATACTCTTAAAACGTGACGTGGAAAAGGGCTAGTCGTTCAAGAAAGATTTAGTGACGTGAGACGATAAGTGAACAACGGATAAATAATTTTTATCAAACGGAATACAACGCGGTTTCATAAAAGAGTACGATAGTTGAGTTCAAAACAGAAAGAACAAAGTCGTATGAGGTTACGAAGGATAGAGCATAATAGTGAAATAAGAGATCGTGACCAGTGACAGAGGTGGTTTAAATACGTGTGCGAGAATCAAGTAGCTGTATGTTACATAAAGAAATAACATAGAAGCAATTATGAAAGCATAGCATAGTGCGATATTGTAATAGTAGGCATGTTACAAGTTTAACATGAAGAGGGGTAACAAGTCTAAGCATTCGTAGTCTACTCTACACTATCCTTAAATTAATTATTCCTTAATCTCATTAAGTTTGTTACATCAATATTATTCTCATTTAAACTTCGCGACCCAATCAAACAAGAACAGCCTTAAAGTTTAAATGAGAATGAGCTTATACACATTTAAACTTCGCAACCCAATCAAACAAGAACAGTCTTAAAGTTTAAATGTGAGTTAATTAAGAAACTTAATGATTTTGAGAAGTAATTAATTTAATTCAAATAAGAGTTTATACGAACCTAAGATACAACAGTAACACATAGCACGACTACATCGTGTAGCATGAGGCAAGGCATGGCGAGACATCGGCAATGGTGGCGGCGTTGAAGTATTTTAAGGAAATGCGGTTATAGTTTAGGTTTTGAAAATACCGAATTTCTATAACACGGCTCGATATCAATCTTAACACCCCAAAATTTCACAGTGAAGCGTTGGGTCATGGGTGCTACTAATCAATATACACAACATAAGGTAATAAAGAATGGAAATTATATTCCATTTTCAAAATATAGATTAATTTGAGAAATAGTTTTACATCATTGTTTCAAAGTGCGAAGTAAGCCCATAAAATATATGTTGTCCCATTAAAAGTTGTATTAGATTTGCTTGAAAACACTTGGATGCAGGTCTTCAATGAATGCCTTTGCCATTGCCCACGCCAATAAGTAAACACGAGAAAAAATGCTAAAATGTCAACACAAAGGTTGGTGAGTTCATAGGTTTAAGTTAAAGTTTTCAAGTTGGACCACGATTTAACACATAGCGTCTCCGTGAATGACACTATATGCAAAAGGCTATTACGCTAGTACCAAGTTCATGCGATCAAACTACGACGGTGTGCATGCATCTAGAAGCATGATAAATAAAAGCCCGGCAAGTGTATTTCCAAGACACTCAATCAATACGATATGATATACGCCCGACGTTTGCCTATCCGGTCAAACTCGAACGGGGGTGTCATCCCCAATAGATCTATTCATAACAATCGCGCCTCCCCAAAGGGAACTAACGGTAGCATAGTTGGGATTCATGGTTGTTCCACGTAATAGTGTTTTCAGTTTCAGGTCCGAAAAGAGTTTTGCATGTTTCTCACCCCAAAGTTTTATAAAGCAAGTAATTAAAAGTAAAAGTGGGGCTATAAACTCACCTTAGCAGTTCGGTGAATAAAGCACAAAGAGATCGTGTGTGATACAACAGCGGCTCCTACCCGAAACCTAAGAACGAGATGGCATGACTCAGAATAATGATAAATGTTTGGTTTACGACCAAAAGGAAAGAGTATTGAATATTGGTTCAAGTTAGATACAAATAGAATTGTATTTATTTGATTTATTTGGTTTCAAGTGTGAAGGTGTGTATATATATATATATATATATATATATATATATATATATATATATATATATATATATATATATATATATATATATATATATATATATATATATATATATATTTATTGAAGTCGTAGTTATATAATAAATTCGGACAAATATATTATTTAATATTGTTGTTCCCCGTTCACTATCGTTTAAAAGCGACTTAAGTTTATAAAACAAGTTAATAGTGAACTATGGTGAAATTAATATAAGAAAACACACTAAGTAATTTTCAACATAATATTCTTATTAGATATAAATCAACAAAGAATACATTACCCGAGTACTTGCGGAATATTACTTGGGATTGAAATGACAAAGTTGGGTGACTCCTCTCTAAGCTCGGGCTAAGTCCGAGCACAACTCTTAGAGCTCACCGAGCTATCTCAGAACTAAGTTGTATTTGGAGGAGTGAAAAGATGGCTTGCGTGTATGTGTGTTTTACAATTCACAAGCTTAACCTTTTCACTCCATCTCTTATGCTATTTATACATGTATGATATTTGACTCTTTCCTAAGTGACAACCGACATCATCTGAAGACAAAATATCGATGTATTTTGTCTCATTTCTAAAGACTATTCTTGGTAAGAGACAAGACTACTTTCCTAAGTTCGGTGATGACACCGAGCACGATCTTTGCCATTCGAGGAAAGTTGACTTTGGTTGATAAGGACTTCGTCTTATCTTATTCAAACTTTTCCGCCTTGTCCCGCTTTTTTAGTCTTTACATCCTTGATCTTCTACTTGATTGTCTTGAGCAAAGAGTTGGAGAGTAGTCTTAGGGATTGAGTGAGTTATTGTCATCACTCACTTTGAATCCATCATCTTCTTCTTGACTCCGTCTTCACCCTTTAAGTTCCGACTTCTTGGTGGGAGAGACTTCTTCTCGCCTCGTCTTGAGTATCCCGAAGATGACTCACCGAGAGGCTATGCACTCGATGACCGATTAGTGTTAAACGGACAAAACACTTGGGCTATTTTCTATTCAAATCCTAGATTAAGGGGTTTGGGTATTTATTGAACCAGCAGTCTCCCCTATTTGGATATACAAATAGCCTAAGTGGTTGATCGATGTAAGTGAGCAAGAGGCTTCTTCTTAATCGAATGTACTAATGAATACAATGAGGAACAGGTAAATGAATAAAACATACATCGTTTATTGATCGATTACATAGTTCCTATCACTAGTACAAAAAAAAAACAAAATGATGTCAATCAAGATGGATTCCCAATGCTTCAAGCTTGACCTTTTGGTGATGAGTGTTTCTCTGTCGGGATGGTCTCTTATCTTGGCATTCGGTCTTGGCGAACACGATGTTTCTTTGGGTTTGAATTTGAGAGGCCAGCGGTATGTAGCTCAGCATTGCAGACCACTGACTTGATCAATGTCACTCCATCTTTGAAAAGCGGGGTTTCCATAGACATCAATGTGGAATAGCCCTCTTTCGTGCTTCTATCACTAGACAATTCACAAATTTAACCCTTGAGCTCCTCTGTTACACTCCGGTCAGGCACTTTAATCTCGTGTTGGAACTCAACTCTCTTCCTTTTGCGGTGGATGATTGTGGTTGAGATCCTTGAGGTGCGATTAAAGCCCGAATTCCCAGTTAATGGACAATCTCTCGATCTTTCATATCTTTTATCGAGCATTTTCATGGGTCCTTAACCACCGCATTCTTCTTCTTTTCAATGATTGGGCCAAGCTCATCAAGTTCGATGATCCAAAGTCGGTGAATTTGGGGATCATGGACCTCTAAGTGTCTTTATCAACCCTCTATAGGCGTTCATGGCGGTGGTTTGGTATTGGGGATGATTCGACATCTGTGATTTTTTCAGAAGCCTTGACTTGTCATAAATCGATTGTACTCCTCGATTACGCTTTGCACGAGAGCTTGATTTTCTTCTTCTTTTCTTCCAATGCTTTTTCATTGCGACCATCCGAGCCCTTTGAGCTTCCTTGAACTTTTCCCCGCTCGACCACTTTTGAAGTTTGCTTGGATCTAATCCCATATTTTCGACTTCTTGGCGACAACCTTTTCCGGTGCTTTTCATTTCTTTTTCTCTTCTCGACTTGTTTCAACCTTTTTCTTCTTTAGCAAGGTGTTTACTCATTTGTTCTTGTGTGGCGGTATTGATGTCGTCGATTTTATAGGGAATCTTCTCGGGGCTCGAAGTTGCCATCTTGCCTTTTCCTTTGTCCCGGCACGAGGAAGATGAAGTTGCTACTAGGGGTGGTGTTGTTGTTATTGGAGTGATTCATCGGTGTTGTTGTTGATGATGTAGTTGGTGGGATTGATGAGATAGGTGTTCTTGAGACCGGTGGGGATGATGAGATTTGAGCCATCGATCTGCTGGTGTTGGCTCCCCTCGGTGTGAGAAGGAGTGTCTTTAGCAATATTCTCCCTCAGTTGCTAGGAGCCTCGGTGAGGGCAAGAGTTGGAGTGGGTCTTTGAAGAGGGTCGAGCTTGACCTTGAAGGCTGATAAATTTCGAGATCATAGCCTTGATGTCTCAAGTGTCGATTGAATACCGGTGACTTTAGTTTCCAAATTAGCACGAGAAACCTCCGGGCGGTCATTACAGGCCCAAGAGTCCGAGGCGAGAGAAGAGGATGCCGAGCTAAGGTAGCCACTGCGTATTTAGAGTCCAATGTATTTTGAAGAGATTTGGATGAGGATGGAAGACCACAACATTAGCAGACTTGAGCATATTGAGTAGTTCGGTGAGGTTTGAGGATTGTTTCAAGTGCTCCTCGGTAGCCTCCAAAGACTTTAGAGTTGAGTGATGGGTCTTCTTTGACAAACTCCCCGATTTCATCTATCGTGGTACCTACACCCTCAAGATGCCCGAGGAATTTAGCCATGTTTTCATCCGATCGGTGAATGTTGTCATACATCGATCCCTATGCTCATGAACATTTTCATCAAAGCCATGTACTTGACCTTTAGATCAAGATAACTCGCAGACCTTAGCGTGTTGCTCCCACAATGTGTCGATGACCCTGAATATAACCTTCTTGAAGCTTTGGTTATCCACCGAACTAGTTGTCTTTCGGTGAGTGGGAGAACATTATCAAATCTTTCAAATTCATCGATGGATGAAAAGGAGTCATCATTGTCGCTTGTTGGTGATTCGATATGCTCCTGTGGATCGGTGAGGTTCTTGTTCACTTGAACCTCGGCGTCCATTTCTTCTCCGGTGATAAGATTTCATCATCGATCTCGACAAGTTCATCTTGAGAGAATAATATCGGTGACATCAACCTTGATTAACGGGGGTTGGTGATGGGTTCCATATCGTGGTGGTATGTTTCCTACGAGTCTTTGTCCCCGTTGACCCCTCGGACACTAGTGGGAGTTTCCGGTGCCTTCTCGGTCGATGATTGTTGTATCCCTATCGGTGGGTTGTTTGTTTCCCCAGTCTTTGGGATCGATCGGTGTGCCCTCGGACAAAGGCTTGGATTGCTAATGTCATCACCGGGCGTTGTGGGCGCTCCCTACCGGCTGGTTGTATGTTTCCCTCCGGATCTTGGGGAGTAGTAGGTGTGACCAAGGGCACTTGGCGTGATATATCGGCGTCTTCGTTGTCACTAGGGTGGTTTTTTCACGGTGGGTGGGTGTCTTTTGGTCTCGGGCTTTTGTGCCTCTTGGTGTGCTCGAAGCCTCGGGGCCCGAGACTTTGGTTTAGTCATAGTCCCACCGAGACTTCCCTTTTCTTTTAGAGCGGGGTTTGGACATCGATCCACTTTGATTGTTCTGACAATCATGTGGGCCGTCAATTCAATGGGAGTGACGAGGATGGGTCCTTTGAAAATTTGAAGGGCTTAGGATGCCGGTAAATTTCAAATTTTTCATCCCGAGTATAATTTGAACCCGATGTGATTGCGAGCACAATAGACAAACCTAGGATCGAAACGTGCCGTCCTAGTTTTGCTTTGTAACTTCACACGAGATCACTTGTAAATGATCTCCCTATTTCGACAGTGACCCCATTCATCAGCGGTATGCCATCATCAATGAATAGAGTTAACTTGTTCGGTGGATGAGTGGTTCCATAGGGACTGAATCACAAAATTGAAGAGGATCCTCCAAGCCACGCGAATGAGCTTTTAGTATTGGGGTCTTGTCCAAAAAGTTGGATCTAAAACAATTTTTTAACCCATCCTTCAACGTGGAGGGTTCGGGATGGGCGACATAAACACCTTTGTTATAATCTAACCATGTTGTAGTGCAAAGCGTTTTGTAGTCCGGTGTATTGTTTCCCCATTTAGATTGAACGATGAGATACTCACGAGAGGTCTAAGGTTATTCTCATCGATGGCGGTGTCGGGTCAAGGCTCTAGCGGTGGCCCAAAACTCCCGAGGTAGTTTGGGTACCTCTTGAGGGCATTTACAAAGGCCATTTTAAGTGGGAGTTGAATAAAAATTTATAATGTCTTTATAGGTTGGGACACTTCCGGGATATTCAAAATTTCCTATGACATTATTTGTTTTAAATTCAACATTAGTAAGATCTACCCTTTGAGAAGCAAGCTGAAGAGATTGTGTTCTAGCCATTTCCATTAACGAAGATTTTAGGGTTTTAAAAAATGTTTTGACTAGAACAATTAAAGTGTTTAGATCTCTTGAGTATGTGATGAAAAACTTTTGTAAATGTTTACAAGAAGGGTTTTCCAAAAGAGGTTTGAGAGTTTTGAGCACACACAAATGTTTTTGAATTTTGAAATGATTTTGTGAGTTTAGTTGCAAAAAGATTTGTGTGTGTTGGAAGAGGTATTTATAGAGTGATAAGAGGGTGTTTTGTGCACAAATGGGAATATTAAG
Organism: Chrysanthemum lavandulifolium; assembly: GCA_022545495.1. Taxonomy (NCBI): domain Eukaryota; kingdom Viridiplantae; phylum Streptophyta; class Magnoliopsida; order Asterales; family Asteraceae; genus Chrysanthemum; species Chrysanthemum lavandulifolium. Next base: position 212,745,466 of record CM040244.1, read on the forward strand.
AGTCGGTTTTGAAAGACGTTTGAATTTCCACATTTAATGCTACCACTCCATTACCATTGTAAAATTCCGTTTTCAAGGGAAAGTTGCGGCTTGCAGATAAAGTGCACTTTTGCGAGATAAAATATCAATTTGATATTTTTGTGAGGCATTAAATGCCAAGTGGGATGACATGAAGACAAAGAGACATATATTCCTTTATTAAATTGGCATAGTTACCAACCTAGGACATTAAAGTAGCGATACTTGGATCATTTAGTTACTCATTCAATGCTCTTTGTCAAGTGTCGGGGACCACAATGAGTCTTACTCATTCGGTGAGAGGTTTATTTTGGGTGTTAGGGGAGGATGAACCATTTGAGAGAACTAGGCGAGATTGGTTTCGGATACTTGACTTTCAATGTCAAGCATTCCCAATTCGACTTTCGATCTCTGAAGGTAGGTTCATCCAAGGGTTTGGTGAAGATATCGGCCATTGATATTCGATGAGGGATGAAATGAAGTTCTATGTCTCCTTTCATTATGTGATCCCGATGAAGTGATATCGATATCAATGTGTTTGGTTCTTTGGTGGAGGACGGGGTTGTTGGTGATTGCAATTGCACTAGTGTTATCACGAAGATGGGCACCATTTGTAATGGATGTCGTAGTCAATGAGTTGAATTTTCATCCATAATACATTGGCACAACATCCTGCTAGCGAGCTACATATTCGACTCGGTGAGAACATAGCCACCGATTGTTGCTTCTTTGCACTCCAACACAGTTTTCCTCCAAGAAATTGAGCGGGACCACGAGGTACTTTTACATCCATGTTGCACCAACATAATCGAATCGAGTAACCTTGAGATCAAACCCCGAGCATATTGGATAATAGAGTCAAGGTTTGGGGTTCCTTTCGGTACCTAAGTATTCTTTTGGCTGCAGTGAGGTGAGATTCTTTGGGATTGGTGATATCTTGCTATTAGGCAGATGAAAATTGTATATACGGTCTAGTAGCGGTTAGATACATCGGTGAGCCAACAATCCCTCGAAATGAGTTTGATTGGTGATTTGCCGGTGAGATCGAGGTCCAAGGTTGTTAGGTGGGACCATTGGTGTCTTCACGAGGCATAGTCAAATATCTCATATTTCTTCAAGAGATTTCGGTGTATTTCTCTTGGTGATGGATATTCCTTTATCGGTTTTCCGATTTGTAGTCCAAGAAAGTATGTAAGCTCCCCATCATGCTCATTTCAAACTTCTTTGTCATTAGTTTTCAAGCTGTTTGCAAAGTTTGTAGTTTGTTGAGCCAAAGATGATATCATCAACATACACTTGGACTAGTATCACATCTGTTGGGTTCTATAGACAAACAATTGTGTTGTCTATCTTTCCTCGACAAACTTGTTTTGGATCGGGAAGGTGAGAGAGTTTCATACCATGCCACAGGAGCTTGTTTAAGTCCATAAAGGGCTTTGTCAAGCTGCTGAGGCGTAGTCAGAATTCACTACTCTCAAAGCACGGAGGTTCTTGAACATACATCTTCCTTGAGATCACCATTTAGGAATGCGCTTTTAACATCCATTTGATAGACCACGAAGTTCATGTATGTTTCATATGCAAGGAAGATCGATGGCTTCCATTCTTGCAACAGAGCAAATGTCTCATCATAGTCAATGCCTTCTTGTTGACTGTAACCTTTGGCTACTAGTCGGCTTTGTTTTTAATGACAATGCCGTTTCATCGATTTTGTTTACGAAAAGCCACTTCATTCCTATGACTACTACATCCACGAGGACATTTGATCAAGGTCATGACCTTGTTTTTATCAAGCATTGCGCTTCTTCTTGCATAGCTCGAACCCGGCTTGGGTATTTTAGAGCCTCGGTGACATTTTGGGTTCTATATCGATAGGTGTCGACATAGAGACATTCATTGGTCAAGTGCAGTTAGACTAGCAGCCATGCTTACAGTGAGCATGCCTCGGTGGGTTCACCAATGATGTTTACAAGCTCAATATCTTGAGTTCTTGTCCACTTACTTTGTGGTGCGGGATCGAGCTTGATGATGTCTTTGGGTGTTCGAGAGTGAGTTCGGTGCAAGAGTCACGAGAATCATTTAGATCATCTATAGAGATGTCGGTTCAGTTGGGATTCATGAGTTACGGGATCCCGATTATTTGAATCGGTGTTTCCTAACTTGATGATTGATTGATTATCAATGAACTCACCGATGGTTGGTTGGGGTAGATTATGAGGTAAGACATAATATGAGATGTCGACATCGACTTGATATGAGGAATTGAATTTAGTGTTGTACTCATCGAGGAGGATATCTTGATGAGTCATCAATTCCTATTTCCTCCAGGTGTTGGTGAACACGATACTTTCAATACTTTCATCAAAGGTGACATGAAAGGTTTCTCAACTTGTTGTCTCCTTGTGTTAAAACCACGAAGGCTTTGGAGATTAGTGAGTAGCCTAGGAAGTATCCATCATCGACTTTTGCATCAAACTTGCCTAGATGATCCTTGTGGTTATGAATGAACACAGGACATCGAACACATGAAAATAGTCGATGTTAGGAAGTCTACCTTTGAAGATCTCATATGGGGTTTTATTGTGTCTTTTGACAATGATTGACTGTTTTGAGTGTAACAGGCGGTTTATTGCTTGGTCCAAAAATGTTTTGAGAGGGTGAGCCATTTAACATAGTTCTAAGCGACCTCAATGAGAGTTACATTTTCCTTTCAAGAACCCCATTTTGTTCGGGGGTATAAGGAGATGAGAAATTTTGAAATTCCTTTTCATCACGAAACTCTCAAGTTCTTGATTTCGAACTCGATGCCATTGTCGGTTCGATCCATTTAGCGTAATTTCATTACGGTTTTCTATCTTCACGATGAATGACATTATTGTATCATTGCTGACTCTTTTTGGAAAGAAAGTATACCCAAGTGTATCTTGAGAATTCATCAACAATGACAAGTGTATACTTCTCATCTTTGGATTGATCGGGGACAGACAGTCCAAAGAGATCCATGTCAGCGAGGTGAAGGCGGCTTTGATGGAGAAATTTTGTTTGGTTTTGAATGATGCTCGTGGTGTTTACCCTTTCACGAGTGAGCATGGTTTGTCTTTGCAAAACCGGTGATGGTAAGCCAAGGACCTTGTTTTGTTTTGCCAAGTTGTTGAGGTTTTGAAGTTTAAGTGTGAGAATCTCTTATGCCACGACCAATTGATAGTTTCGATGGCTTTAGCAAAGAGACACGTTCCATCTTGGGAGAGTGTTGACATGTCTAGCACATAACAGTATACGCACCTTGATAGATCTTGAGCTCGTGGATCGTTATGTATGCTTATGTAATCACAAGCACCATAAAAGACAATCTCTACAACTAATGTTTATCGAATATAAACACAAGTAAATAACTAAGAACTTTGATCCTCTATGGATCTTTATATTAACTAAAACCGAGTTTTTCAATCAATTACATAAACCTTTCTAATGTGTTCCTTTTATAGATAAGGAACCCTAAACAATATCGCTAAACCGCTTCCCAAGAAACGATAATCATAAACTAAATAAGATATACACAATCACTTCCTAATAAAGCTCATGTATATCTACACTAAATAAACTAAATACGGAATAAACACTTCCGCAGTAATCAAACTAATCACTATTATTCTTCGCAGAATAAGTCTTCAGTAATCCACTTCACTTCAAGAGAAACCCTTCAAGCATTAAGTTCAAAGATAATCGACTTTCACATAATTCCCAACAATCCTCCCTAAACCGGAATTTGACCGTTAAGTTCCAGCTTGATAGATCTTACAAAGACCTGAGGATTGGACACAAACAACAAAGAACAAAGAAAGAATCCAAAGAACATCTCTATGATGAAGAAACTCTAAAACTCCATATCTTTGCAAAGAATAAATGACAAAAGGTACATCAAAATGATTAGTTTCATACTATTCTCATCACATCCAGTGTGTTAACTCCGTGAGAGGTGAATCATTGAAAATAAATGGATTTGATGTCTCTTTACCAATAGCCATCACTACCGGAGTAGCCATATGTTTGAGTTCGTAAACTATGGTACACCGATAACCATCTCGATTTATTGGCAAACCAAAGAACCATATAAACGGATTTGAAATGTCTTTACCGTAGCCGCTTGCTCGTGACTAGTCAATTCTTAGAATTGGTGAATTGAGAACCAAATATGGAATGCCACCGCCTTTACCACAAGCCATATACAAGTGGACTAGCCAATTCTTGGATTCCAAACAGAATAAACCATGGTGAATTGAAACCATACAACACTCAAAGAATAAAGCATAGGTGGTTGCATACCCTATGATTTTGAGCAAATCATTACAACTATCAATGATTTGATGTGTTTTACCAAAGCTGCACTTTGGACTAGCTAACTCTTTGACATACCCAAAGTATATCGTGAGTCAATAACCAAAAGTATACAACAAACCCGCAAGAAAAGTTAGATAAAACCAAAACACATTTTTTTTTTTTTTTTTTTTTTTTTTTTTTTAACTAAGATAACCAAAGAAAACAAAGATTACAAAATATTACAATCAAGATGAACTCGTAAGTGATATAAGTCGATTCTTAATCAAACCAACACATTGAGTAGCATGTGTCATCATTGCCAATGTAATTAGGAGGCACTACTAGCTTGTGTTTCAAAGAACCTTTCCATAAAAGTACCGGATAAAGGATAAAGCTTATCCGATAGCATACACAAAATCATCCCACATGTAGTATGAACTACATGAACACAAGGCAAAGGATAAAACCTCCAACTCTCAATCTCCCATTTATAAGAATTCTTCCAAATAGAATACCCTTGACCATTTGGAGAATTAGAATCAAACATAACTCAAGATCACCTAATGATATAAACCGTAACCGCTTGTTTGATGAAACTTATAATATCGAATCACATGATCATAAAGCATTTTCAAATCATGTCGATTCACTAAATGAAGAATATCTTTCAAGAAGTTAAACTCAAGGACAAGATCATTCAAATTTAGACACGTTGTTAAGCTTTCCACTTTCCAATCAACCAATGTCACATGAGTTCCTTCATGAAAATCATCACAGCCCAACTTCAATAAAAGTAGACTCATCACCTTGATATCAAAATCAGATTCCTTGAAGCTGCTTTTAGCCAACTGTCGTAACATCTTGTAACCAAACTCGTCCCATAGCATCACCGTGTTCAAGATCTATCTCAGAATCGCCTCCGAATCGAGAATCATTAAGCTCCACATTGGACAACATTTCGTAAGAAATCAAGGAAGATTCAACAGAAACAACCGCCTGTAAGAAGGAGTAGCATCGCATGTTGTTTCGTAAGGAACAATCAAGATTCCATCAAGGCAAAACAAGATCAAAATTATCCACAATTTCAACTGCTTTTCCTCTCTTGGTCAGAGGAACATCACCATTGAATCACGATTTTCCAATGGAGAAGAAGAAGTAGTACCGTGAAGAAAACTTCATAACCGATTATACTCTTGAATCAAAGTATCATCGCACCAAGTCATGACTTGCTTCATAGATAAACCGTAATTATGCATGAAGCATTCTTCACAACTCTTCTCATATAGTTCCTCTTCCGAGCAACCGTCATAGGTTTTTCTTTGGCTTTATTTCTCGATCAATAAGAGCTCTCTCTTAGCAAGCAGATTCTAGCTTTTGATTACCAAGTGCCTTCATTTTCTCCACAAAATCATCATCATTAAAAGAATCTCCTAAGATAAGTTTTGCAAGAGTAGGATCAAGCACCTTGAGAAATATAACCATCCCATTGATCATCAAGAATCGAGGAAAGAAAGCATCAAGTTCTAATTTCCTTCGTGAGGCAAATCAAGCATACCGATCTTGAAGAAACTTAGCCACAACACGACTCTTCCGGATATTTTCATAATTAGCAAACAATCCAAATTGAGCTTGATATTGTTCTTTAGTCACTTTACCCGATTTTAGCAAATCATCAATCACGTAATCCTGCTCGCCTCGTAAGATGTCTCAAGAAACCAACTTCAGCAGAACCAATTTGAACTTCGTAAGAACCAATCAAACCCACATCAAGAAACAGTTGAGACAATTCCTCAACTCGGTGTAGAAAACTTCGTAAGAAGCATTCAATTTATACGCTCTACCAAAGAAGAAAAACTTCTTCATCATCTCGAAAGTAAAGCATTTGAATATTCGTATAGATGAAGTCGACCATCAAGAGCAACCTTGTTCATTAAACCATCGAGATGCATCCTTCATATTTAGCTCCTTTGATGTATCACAGATACCTTATCCAAAGAATGTCTTCTTCTTTACTAGTATATAGAATAGGCTCCTTGCTAATCTCCTTTCTTCGTGAAGATTTAATAATAGAAGAAGGAACATTAGATGTTAATGCCACATCACCAATATATCAAGAGACTCATTAAGATTCTCTTCACCTCCTCCTCGTAAGAAACTAAACATCTCTTTACCCTTCCGACTTAGCAAATTCTCCAAGTGTTCAACTTTAGCCTCCAATTCCACAATCTTCCCACCAAGAATGACTTAGTTTCAGAAGTTCTGCCTTAAGACCACCACCTCACCGTAAGCTTGTTCACCGATCATATAATGAGGTAAGTGAAATAGGATCTTCGTAATGTGATTGCTCACCAAAATTGAACTTCATTAGACCTGCTCGTGTACAACATTAACCCGATCAACATTATAGCATCCTTCACCAAATGGAGTCCTCACAGACTTGGTGTAGGTAACTGTCAAGATCAACCCGAACTTCATCAATTTGATCCCGCATTTCTTCAATCGGAACTTGAATAAATGTCGGACTAGAACATGGTCTTGGTGAAGGTATAGATGCTTCAAAGAACAATGAAGGACCTCACCACCATCTACCGAAAGAGTTTCAGCAGAAGGATGGAAGAAGGTAAACTACATCAAGCACATTATCGGCCTCATTCTCCGAGGTAACATAGCATCTAACAAAGGATAATGTGTCCTTCAAACTTAGTCCTCATTGAAGCAAATAACTTGGGAGTCGAACACTTATGGGATGAAAAGCCTGGTTTTGTAGAAACATTCAATATTATCTCGAAGAACCTAGGGTACATCAAAACTTACCTTTTTCCTAGTGATGTTTTCTACCATATTATCAAAAATATACTTAGAGAAATTATAAGTCAAACCCTTAGATAAGCAAACAATACCACATCCCGCTTGTGTTGAAAATTGATCCCGCCTTCCGATTTATTGCTCATGCATTGTAACAAAGTATGAACCAAGAACCTCCACATAGGACATAGCTTATTTTTCAACCACATATCCGTCCTCGTACTTTGATATCCAATAGCTCTAAGTCCTTCAAGCACCAACAGAGAATCGAATGATAAACCCCATTCTCATCGCCCAAGCGAAGTTGTCTTCGATCAAATCTTCGTCACCACATACACTTGTCCATCAACACTTGCAACTATCTCATTATCACCTCTCTTTCGCCGACGCCCAAAATTGAGTAATCAAAGTTTCATATATTGCATCGAGAATGTGTCAATGCATACATAATCTTTGATCTTAGTAAGAAAGAAATCATCGGTCTATAAAGCTCGCCACCTTGAGCCGCATCAAGAAAAGCGACCTTGTTATGATCGTGTTTAAATTGAAGTGCCATGAGTGATTTTGAGGTTTAGGTTAGGATTTTGCACAAAAGGAAGTGTTTTAATGATAATAGTGTTTAATTACTTATGTGAAGTGAAAATATATCGAACGAATAAATAGAAGTATCCCAAATTTAGTCGAGTTGACCAAGGATGACGGACTTCTACTCTTACTTGAATTCACTTATAACTTCGGTAGAAACGAACCACCATTCTCATCAAGTAGAATACTCAAGAGAAACCGATGACTTACTCACTAAGCTTCAAGAATATCTTTATCGCTTCACCCACACGCATTAATTCTCTTACCACTTGAACCCGCTCTATATAACAATCCCAATGCACCTTGACTTCTTCATCAAAAATCCCCAAATAATATATCAAACCCTAATCTCTTCAATTCTTCAAAATTAACCAGAATAACCATGAGTACCAACCCTGAGATCATAGATCTCACAACAACATCCTCATCATCATCCTCATCATCTAGTGAAGATACCAACACATGGTTTAACTATTTTCCAAAACCATATCCTTTACCAAAGAAGTCACCTTTTCTCACCTCATCAGAAGATGAAAGTGTTGAGAAACCAAGTGTATCTCGTCAAGATTTCGATGAATCCTATAATGAGGGAACATCTTACTCCCAACCCTCAAAGACCTAGGTTCTCAACAAAGGCCACGGGCCAAAATCCTCCACTTCCTATGGAAGAAAGGTGGTGCTTGGTCTCTCGCATCATGTTTTGGTGCATCATCACATATCGATCGAGGAATGGAAAAGGAAAATGATGTAATTTGATGTATGATTGAAAGAGTAGATGATGCACAAAGGAAAATCTTTCCTTCTCATCTCTCTCGCCACAATCGCCTTCACTTCTTCGCTTTCATCAATCCATCCCTCCATTTTGATCCTTAGCATCCGTTAGAGTTGGTTATGCTCATCACACCAAAGATATCCATCATATAGTGCCAAAAGATGCGAGCGATCGTGCATATCCAATGCCTATTAGTGTGAAAGATGTGAGCCGCCATACTCATCGTGCTCATCTTTAGATGTTGGAATAGATGATATGTAATAGATTAGAACTATTAGATCATGTAGATGCTTTTGATGTTGCCAAGATCTGTAATCAAGAAGTCAGAACTGCTTCTTGAATGAATGAATGATCTATTTGCTTTTGTACTTCTTTTGATTGAATCATATAACTTCAAGATTTCAACTTCGTGAGGAAACAAATAGCACACTTCAAAGATAATGAATTCAAAGTGGAAACCAAATTAAGCTTTCATGACCATATCTCAACCGAACAGGACAACTATATCGCAAAACAAACACACAAATATACACAAACCAACAAAGAAACACACTAAAATTACATTAGCGTGTTAGAGTTAGTTAAAATCTATCAAATATACAAAATTACATAGAAAATGCAAAGTTATACACAATCCTCCCCGAGGCATATGCCTCCCCGAGGTTTATGCCTCCCTTAAACTTTGCGCTATGGTTACATGCCAATATGGACCACAAGGTGTTGAAACCTTGGTCCTTCAAAAGCCTTTGTTAACAGATCACCACATTATCATCAAGATGAATTTTGACCACATTTATCAAATTTTTATCATATGCATCTCTTATAAAGTGGTGCCCGATTTCAATATGTTTTGTTCGATCGTGAAAACTGGATTTTTAACAATGCATATGGTACTTTGATTATCAATAAAATTGTTGTGTTCATGAAATTATACCCATAATCCAACAACCGATTTTGAATCCAAAGAACCCGTCCACAAAGAATTAGCAAGCAGCCCACATACTCGCTTCAAGAGATGAGGTAGCCACAATAGTTTGTTTCTTGCATTGCCAAGAAATCAATCGCTTTCAAGGAATTGGCAACCTCCAGTGGTGGACCTCCTATCCAGATTAGCACCAAAGATAGTCACTATCACTATAAGCTTCCAACTTAAAAGGAGACTCTTTCGATACCAAAGACCTAGAAAAGGTTGGCCTTTAAGGTACTTAAAGATCTTCTTAACAAGATTGAGATGGGAAGTCATGGAGTAACTTGATGTCTCGAACAAACACTCACAAAGATAAGTAATATCAGCCCGAAGTCGTTAAATACATCAAAGACCCAATCATAGACCTGCATAAATGAACATTCACAGTGGATCGCCTTCATTATTGGTCTTTGACTTTGAGCTTCATAAGGTGTAGTAGCGCCTTACACCCTCCATACCAAACTTCTTCAAGATGTCCTCACATATTTGTCCCGACCGATAAAGATACCATCGTGTTTCACGAACTTGAAGACCCAAAAGAAAGTCATCTCTCCCATTGCACTCATCCGAAACTCTCCTTCATAAGCTCCTCAAACTCCCCGCACCAAGCCTCCTTTGTGGATCCAAAGATAATGTCATCCACATAGACTTGCACAAGAATAATGTCATGGAATTCTTCTTAAGGAAAAGAGTCTTATCAATTGCACCTCTTCAGAACCATGCTTCAACAGAAATGTAGAGAGCCTAGCATACCGTGCCTCGGGTGCCCGATGTAGTCCATGAGAGCTTTGACCACCTTATAAACATGATTTGGATGATCCGGATCTTCAAACTTTAGGTTGAGTGACATACACCTCCTCTTCAATTTCACCATACAAGAAGGCTCCTTTAACATCCATTTGATAGACCATAAAGCCCATATAGGATGCATAAGCTAAGAAAATCCTTATAGCCTCAACTCTTGCCACGGTGCAAACACTTCATCATAATCTATCCTCCTCTTGTCTATAACCCCTGCAACTAACTCGGCTTTGTTTTTAATGACAACACCTCTAGCATCTCTCTTGTTCTTCGTAATCCATTTTGTCCCAATAGCATACTTACCATCGTGTAGTGGTACCAATATCCAAACCTCGCCGATTTTGAAATTGTTGCATCTCATCCCGCATTGCTTCAAGCCAACTTGAGTCTTCAAGAGCCCGAGTAACACCGGTTGGTTCCACTTGTGAGAGAAAACAAGCAAATGACAATGTTGATAGTCTCGTGTGATTGTCTCTCTCACGATTTGAGACATAAGAGACAAAAGCCACCGTCCATATTTAGAACGCGCCACGCACTCTCTTGTTCTAACAGTGCATTAGATCACCAATGATATTAGACTGTGGATGAACATTGTTGATCCTTGTAGTAGTGGTGGTGTTGACATCAATGGAAGAATCAAGATTAGTCACAGTAGGTTCAAAGTCAGTATCATAGGAAGGTGTGTTGAAGATGCCTGCTTTAGGTTGATGATGACCAAGATCTGAAGGTTTTGGAAACCTTGTATAAGGTTCACCAAGATCTGTTGACACTTTAGTAGACATAGGAGTAGAGTCACCATGTCTTTCAGCCGAATTGGAGAGGTGAGGAGAGACAGAACTACTTTCAGCAGAATTGAAGTTTCTGCCGATTGCTTCATTTGATCCTTCTTCAAAGATTCCTCTCAAGATCTAAATTGGTCACAGACTCTTGTTTCTTCACCGCAAGGTCCTCAAGATAATAGAATTCATCTTCACCCACATCAAGATAATCTTTAGAAGTGTCACCTACAAAATTGTTAGAGAGAAGGAAGGTACTACAATGGGTTGTTCATCATCGCACCCATCGCCGTAATGAGCATCCAAAGTGTCTCAGATTAGAGTTGGAGATGCTTTAATCAGATTTTGATCACCTTATGTCTAGCATAACCCAAGTAATCATCAAGTAGTCAAGATCAAATGACCAAACATGACCCCGGCCTTGAACATTAGGCTTGTCTTCAAGATACCTCGATTCAATGTCTCCTCAATCTTCTTTGCAGGACATTATAAACTCAGATGCCTTACTATGAGCGTAATACCCCACAATGTAGCCATCATCGCCTTTCTCATCAAATTTGCCCAAAGGATCACCGGTATTTAAGATTGTCACCGACACCAAACGGTTTAAGGTAATGAATAATGTGAACTTTTCCAAAGAGAAGTTCATATGGTGTTTTAAGATGTGGTCTAGTAATGGACACTCTATTGAGTACATAACAAGTCGCACTAACAAACCTCACCAAAACATGGTAGGAAGTTTAGAGTCTCGCTAGCATTGATCTTGCGCTTCTATTAAGGTTCTATTTTTTTTTCGCCACCCCATTTTGTTGAGGGGTTCTTGGAGTGCTATAGTCCCTTTTATTCCCTTTAACCCGCAGAGTTCTATCGAATGGCATTTTGAACTCGCACCATTATCACACCTAATTCCTTTCACCTTTTGTTCAACCGATTCTCAATAAGGGTAATGAAGTCTTTCAATATTTCGTATGTTTCATCTTTGGTCCTTAGAAAGAATACCCAACAAAATTTACTAAATCCATCGCTGATCACCGACAAAAATATTTATGATCAATGCTTCTCACTTTAGTTGGACCAAACAGATCCATATGAAGCAACCAAGAGGTTCGTAAATAATGGTTACCTGAATAGAACACCTTTGTAAGAGGCTCAGGTCGCTTTCCTTTGTTGCATGCAACACGCTTATGATCATTGGTGAATACTTTGGTGAAGTCCTCGAACAAGGCCCGCTTTAGAGAGTCGGTTGATGGTCTTGAAATTGACATGGGCCATCCTTTCGTGCCATTTGGTGGACTCATCCACGATGCTTTAGCCACCAAACATGTTAAGTCACCGGTTTGACATTAGATAAATTGAATGTATACAAATTATGACTCCGAGGAACCTTCAAGAGAATTGAAGTATCTTCGGGAGTTTGAAGTCTTTAGACAAAGACAAGACATTCATTCTCTGTGAAGAGTACTTTGTTCTTAGTGTCACAAATTTGTGAGATCGAAAACAAATTGAAGTGTTGAAGTTCCTTGACATAATAAACATTCTCAAAGTCCAAATTGAGGTGTTTTGATGGTCCCTTTTCCGTAATTCGTCCATCACTTCCTCCAAAGGTTACATTGCCTCCACCTTCAATAGGTATAAAGTTATGCATCATGTCCCTGCTTCCGACATACTTCTAGAACAACCACCGCCAACAATTCCAACATCTTTATGCTTAAGGGATGATCCTACAACAACAAAAATATACAAATAATTAGTACACTATGGAGGCTCAAGTCATTGCCGACTTGAACCCGCCTTGTGGATCATATGAGTTGTGCCATGTAGAAGTATAAGATCCACTATTGTTCTTGGGTTTCCAATGAAACTTAGGTCTCGCTTATTCCAAGAACAACTCACGAGGTCTTGACAAGAAGATCCCAAGACTTTCCCATTAGTCATAGGGTTAACATATCTAGGCCAAAACCATTTTTAAAATATTCACCGTTGGTTGAACATATGGTTTTCCAAAAGATCTTCTCCAAGGAAAAGAAGTATTATAATTAGCAACTTGTGGAACATAAGGTGGTATATCATTAACATTGGTCCACATTGGTCTAGATTTCCTAGAATCACCACACCTACTCATTCTTTGCTCATGATAGTCACAATCCTTAATTAAATGAGATTTACTCCACACACAAAACATTTCTTCAAGAGAAGATTTATTCAAACCAAAAGAAGTATTCTTACAAGCAAAAGTATTCAAACCAAAACCATGAAAAGAATTGTTTTAACAAGATTATTATGCAAAGAATTAAAAGCAAGTCTTCGAGGCAACTGCCTTGAAGGGCATTCCTTGGCAAAGAACTCTCACATGCTTATTGGTAGTCTTGGGTGCAGTGGGTGAAGACTGGGAAGTTCAGACTTGGGAAGGTCGACTTGTCATTTGAATCACACTCAGAGACCCTTGTTGGAGGACTTGTCATCATAACACAAGAGACAAAGTCATTAGTAGAAGTATTAGGTCCGCAAGTCTTTTGACTTTTGCCATATGATGGTGTGATCCATCAAAGTCATTAATAGTGGAAAGGTCAATGGGCATGTGCTCACCTCTAATTGGTCCACTAACAAAGATGTAGGTCACCTTCTTTCACAAAATGTGCTAGGCCACCGGTGTAGATCTACGTGTGTCATCCCTAGCTTCTAGGCCTACATATTTCTTAAAACCTAAAGCCATCAGAGAATTGGGAGCTTGATCGCTATAAATGAGACTAGCCAACTTACTACCATTCATCATCCACTCATTATTCCTAGCAATTTCTCCTTAAGTTTTTCCTTTAGCTCTAGATTTTCCGACTTACATCCGCTTCTTAATTTCTCGCACCATTTTAACTCATTTGTAGCACATTCGAGATCTCTTTCTAAAACACCTATTTTCTCACCATAAGCTATTTCATTCTTTTGTAACCAAACCTTTTGTCTTTCTAGTGTTTTTAAAGCCTGCTTATAAGCTTCTACTTCCACATAGTATTCATTATATTTTGGTTCCATAATATCATAAGCTTGTTTTAGTTCATTATAACGCCACTACAACCAAACAAACAATTTTGTACCGAGATGCCCATCAAGGCAATCTGATCATGCCTATCCTCTCAAGTACAACCGCAATCAACCCAACATTTTCGTAACCATCATTATCGACTCCTCATGTAGCTTCCAACCACATTGCTATCAAGAGTGACCAATGCAGCTTGATCCCTTTGAAGTTCCCGATCCTTCCGACATCACCGATAAGTAGAGTATCGACTTCATCACCGCCTTTCCTGCCTTTGCATTCTCTAGAAAAGTGACCTATCCGTGGCATGTGAAGCATTTAACCTTCCTTTATCAAACCTTGCGGATCGCGCCTTTGAAATCAAACCGCCTTCCACTTTGCGCTCAAAAGTCTTGATATCCATGGAAAGCATTGCCACTTGCCATTTCAAATTATCTCTTCAAAATCGTGGGTCCACTTGATCAAAATCCTCATAAGCCGCCTCGCCGAGGATCATAATCAAGAAAGAAAGATCCAAGAACATCTTCCATAATTCCACCGGATCTAGGAAGAGAGCTTGATGAAGGTGCAAGATTAGATGATGATGGATATGAGCTTGAAAATAGCTTGACTTTGGAGTAGAGGCTCCAACAAATGCAAGATGACTCGCAGAGAAGATGATCGAAAAGGGCTTCTCACATCATGTTCAAGAGCTTTAAGCTTGTTGTACAAACTCATCAAAGGTCATCATGTCCAAACCACCTTTAGCTTTTAAAGCTATGCTCACATGTAGCTGTGGATGGAGGTAATGACCTCAAAACTTAGAGTTACAGCCATCATTATCCCGCTTAGCTCAAGTCGGTGCAACCGACTCAAGATCTTGTGAAACTTATCATAGCCCTTGTGAATTCCTTCCTCTTCGTAGATCCGAAAGTCCCAAACTGTTGTCCGAGCATGGACTTCTTCACCTTCTAGACTCCTCATTCCCACCGAACTTTGCTTTAATAGCTAACCATATATCCTCAAGGCCATGCATGAAGTGAAAATCACCAAGTGATCCTCGTGAATAGCTTGCGTAAGAATAGTTCGACCTTTGTTTCTCTCTCGAATCGCTAGCAACTCTTCAAATAGCTTTGGGAGGAACATTAATCATGTTCCCAAAGAAGATCCGTGGTAGTTCTCTTCAAGTCGCTCCTTTCAAAATTATCTCGCCATAGATTCCAATCAATGTTGGAAATCCAGCTGCATCTTCATAGCCCAAAGATCATATTCCTCCCTTTAAGGTAAGGAAACTTAGCATTGCTATTAGCAAGACTTAGTTGTCGCAGATGGGTGGAGTTTTGGTTGTTGGTGAGTTCTGGCCAAAGATCCGAACCGTGCATGGTGTTATTGTTATGGTTGTATTGGTGTTAAGAAAAGCTTGTCCTTAGTATCGTAGAGACTCACGAGGCTCGATACCACTTGTTGAAACAGTATACGCACCTTGATAGATCTTGAGCTCGTGGATCGTTATGTATGCTTATGTAATCACAAGCACCATAAAAGACAATCTCTACAACTAATGTTTATCGAATATAAACACAAGTAAATAACTAAGAACTTGATCCTCTATGGATCTTTATATTAACTAAAACCGAGTTTTCAATCAATTACATAAACCTTTCTAATGTGTTCCTTTTATAGATAAGGAACCCTAAACAATATCGCTAAACCGCTTCCCAAGAAACGATAATCATAAACTAAATAAGATATACACAATCACTTCCTAATAAAGCTCATGTATATCTACACTAAATAAACTAAATACGGAATAAACACTTCCGCAGAATCAAACTAATCACTATTATTCTTCGCAGTAATAAGTCTTCTTCAGTAATCCACTTCACTTCAAGAGAAACCCTTCTAGCATTAAGTTCAAAGATAATCGACTTTCACATAATTCCCAACAATTCCTATAAATTTCGTGAAGTTCAAGATTTTGGATATGATTAGCATTCCTAAGTCCCCGAGAGAAATTCAACCACTTCTCGTGGAGACTGCTGACAAAACCAACATTGATTTCATGTTTGGACAACTTAACACCATCGTTTGACAATTCATTTAAAAGAGTTTTGTACCAGTGTAAGTTTGAGAGAGAGTTTCGAGTCCTTAGCCTCAAGGTGTTATACTCAAGTTTCGTGTCCATTATCCTGCTTTTCCTTGGTATCGATGGTCCTTCATGACTATGAACTAGGTCATCCCAGTTTGCTTAGCAGTACTACGACTTATAATGAACTCCATGATATCACAAGAAGACAAGATATTATGATACTTTTGAGTCTTTGGTCTGGTTGACCACTCTCCTTTCATCCTGGTCCACCGAGCTTGTGTTTGGGCAACCCTTCGATCTTTGGGACAAATGGACCTTCATTTATACACTTGATATAATAAGGTTCCATCCCAATCAAATAGCAAAGCATTCGCTTTTTCCATTTGTTGAATTTGCCAACTTCAAGTCTAGGCAACAAATTGAATAAGCTCCACCCTTTTATCGACTAGTTGGGGTACATCAATTTCGACCATTTAGGATCCTAATTTAAAACTTTAGAGCGGCCTAAAAACGTAGTTTTATAATTAGCCCGAGCTCGATACCACTTGTTGTTCCCTGCTCACTATCGCTTAAAACGACTTAAGTTTATAAAACAAGTTAATAGTGAACTATGACCGAAATTAATATAAGAAAACACACTAAGTAATTTTCAACATAATATTCTTATTAGATATAAATCAACAAAGAATACATTACCCGAGTACTTGCGGAATATTACTTGGGATTGAAATGACAAAGTTGGTGACTCCTCTAAGCTCAGCTAAGTCCGAGCACAACTCTTAGAGCTCACCGAGCTATCTCAGAACTAAGTTGATTTGGAGGAGTGAAAAGATGGCTCATGTATGTGTGTTTTACAATTCACAAGCTTAACCTTTTCACTCCATCTCTTATGCTATTTATACATGTATGATATTTGACTCTTTCCTAAGTGACAAACCGACATCATACATAAGACAAAATATCGATGTATTTTGTCTCGCTTCTAAAGACTATTCTTGCAAGAGACAAGACTACTTTCCGCCTTATCTCGATTCAAACTTTTCCCGCCTTGTCCCGCTCTTTTTAGTCTTTACATCCTTCGCCTTCTACTTCAGCTTTGTCTTGATGTAAGAGTTGGAGAGTAGTCTTAGGGATTCAATGAGTTATTGTCATCACCACCGAATCCATCATCTTCTTCTTGACTCGCCTTACCCTTTAAGTTCCGCCTCTCGAGTGGAGAGGCTTCTTTCGCCTGCATCGAGTATCCCAAGATGACTCACCGAGAGGCTATGTACTCAGTGACCTGATTAGTGTTAAACGGACAAACACTTGGGCTATTTTCTATTCAAATCCTAGATTAAGGGGTTTGGGTATTTACTGAACCTAACAAATATTTATACGGACGCGGTCGTCAAATTAAAATATGTGTTAGACATATTTATTTAGTAAAAAGTGGTAAAATAAAATGAGTTGATTATCTTACAAAGTTTTAGGATTAAAAGTGTTAAGTGTACAACCTAAAGTTGTAAAGATTGATACAAGTTTTATAAAACTTATAAAAGTTTTGTTAAAGATATCAAAAGCATTTAAAGTTGAGGCCTAAAGTTGTAAATTACAAAATTATTAAAGTGTTACGAGAAAGTGACAATTAGTTTGAAATTGAAATTTGGAATTGTCAATTCGCGAAACTTGGCTAAAATAACCAAAAAAATCACAAAACATGTCAAAGGCATGATTCAACCTTGTACCTCTCGCTTGAGGGTCCAACGCTCCAACCATCCGAGCCAAGCTTGTTTTGTGTTTTACTTATGTAGTTTAAATAGATTTAATGGGTTTGTGTCTGCAGTATTTTAGTTATAATTTGCATCTCCTTAATATGTACTGACACGACTAAATTTGCATGTATACGCTGTGTTTTTCTCTTCCATTTCAGTTGCCATTTTCATTTAACAAATAGGTACTCAAGCTTATTCAGTTGGCTTAATTAAGTTACAAAACTTTGTTTATGCCACCAACTCTTAAATACAATCTTGGTCATGTATGCATGAAAAGTCGAACGTGTGCATGTGTGAATTAGAGACGAGTTTAGAGAACTTAAAACATGTCGCGAACGTAACGAATGTTATAAAATAACTAAGTAACGAGACTGCAAGCTACTTAACGAGTGAAATAGATTGAGGAACTTACGACACCAAAAGTGGTGGTGAGGAAAACGATTTGTAGGATTCGAACGGGCCAAGTGAACTCGAACCTCCAATATGCTAACCCGTAACCTGTAAGACTCTAGGAACTTGAAAAGCAACCCAAAGACTTGCTTTCTCTCGCCTTGCTCGATTTACCACAATGGATGATTGTGTTTGAGAGGAGAGAAGTGTTTTGAATTGATAAGTTGTGTGAGTTTAAACTTAGATGTTCAAGTTGGGTTTTATAGCGAGATAACCATGGTCTAACCATACTTCTTAGTTCCAAGAAAAGAGAAATGGAGTTTGTTGGATGTTTGGAGCATGCATGAGATGGCAGAATAATGGGAGCATGCTTCTAAGTGTTGTCCTTGTCGAGATAGGTATGGTAGATGTTAGGTCACCTTAGGTCAAAATAAGCTTATAGGTAGTTAGGAAGGCTAGTTTTGGTGTTTGTCTCCTCACATACACACATCTCACATGTTATTGTTTGATATTTGCTTTTGCTTTTCCTTGAGCTTGTTACTGTCACAGAAACAAAAAAAAACAAAGTGCCAAAATTACTTGCAACAATATACTAGTGTTACAAATTGAGATGGGGTTTGAGGGTGCGTTTTGGGCTGGGAAGAAAAAGAAAGGCTAGGCCCAATCATGTTGGGTTGAACTTGTAAGTATATGGGAGCCTAAGAGAGTAAAATAAATTGGATTGGATCGGTTTGGGTTAGTTACAAACTAAACGACCTCGACGACTGTGGATCGGTATATAGTGGTGGGTAGACCCGTCCTTCCTCCACGGTGTTGCACTAGACTAAAACTAAGCTAATAACTTACTAACAACTAACATAATAAACGATATGTCTACGAGCTAACTTAAGCTAGATTATACTTGGGGTGACCGATGCTTCACAATAGAATTTCCAATTCCTAACAATCTCCCCCTAAGGGAGGTCACCCCATGAATTACATTGTGAATCCTAGCATTCTAATAAATCTTCAGTCTTGAGCTCGTAGACTTCTCTTCATCAAAGTATTCAAACTATGTGCTTCTGTGGTGATTTCATCATTGTTCAACTACAATGTATGTTTCGTGGAGGTTATTGAGTCGATCCACATTGATGACCTTTGAGCATTACTAGAGATCATCACCACAAGAAATCTCAAAGATCACCCATTGTTGTGTTGCCAAGATATGATGTTGTGACATTTGGACCGACATGCTCACATTCGGATCATGATTTCTTCTTATCGAGTAGCGGAAGCTTTCGTTGATTCATGATATTGGCAGCAGTAGCGAAGCATGGAGTGATAATATCGAGTCATTGATGCACTAATCATGATTTCTTTGGAAATGAATGTGTTGTGTGAGCATGCGGCTATGGATTGACCGCTTCATTCGATCACCGCAAACGTCGGTGTTCCCGCATAAAACAGATTAGCAATAAAGCGCACAAAGTGTCTTTGATCACTTTTGTTGAATTGAGGTACACGCCCACGGTTCCCCGTTGATCAATACAAATATTGCTGTGATCGGTATAATTCAAGAATTTCCTTGATGGGTTTTCGCAATGCTCTAGTCGTTCTCAAACCGAACGTCTCAAAGAAGACAACACGGAGTGAGTGAACCAAATAATTGAGATTCACCGATTGATGAAAAGAGATTTGAGAAAACAATCGTGTATCGCTCAATAGAAATTGTTTTTGCAATACAACGAAGGTTTTAATGAAAATCAATTATCAATCATAAACACCTTTTATTTTGAAATATTAGTAGTACGATCGATGTGCTAAAGAAAAGAGTTTTTAAGCACAACGACCGATTTTTCAAAGGTATCCGTCAATCCATAACTCGAACCAGATTGATTCAAAAGATTGAATCGCCCATTGTTTCTGCTCGGTTGTCACATGGTTGATCTATTGGATAGATCTCACATGCCACCCACCAGGAGCTTGTTTGATGTTGGCTCCGAAGGCTTTCCATCTTCATTGTGAATATGTTTGCATATCACTCGGATGTTCCGCAATACCACAAGGATAATGCGAGGACTCATAAGATATAATCTCTCTTCCACATTGTGTGAAAAGAGAGTCTTCATTGAAAGTGTCCTAATGAGATTTATAGATGATCTCGTGGCTCTAGACTCAATTGTGCATATTTGGTTCCTAAGCCGGAGACTAGGAGAGGGTCTCCTTCTTCAATATCAACAAACTCTAAGAGAAAGTCGATAGATAATGTCGGTTCCCGTGAGAATGAAACAAGCCCTTTTAAGAGGAACTTGAGTGGCTTGGGAAGTTGTAGTGCGGTCGTCCACCGGGTCCATGACGCCTTGTCTTCAATACCGATGTTACCTTGGTAACCACCAAGAGCATATGAATTGAACCCGGTTTACGCCCTAAGGTTGAATAAATGGAGGCTATTTCTTTTCACCCTTTTCACATTCAATTCTTTTTCATTCTTCAACCCTTCAATGCTTACCGAGACTTCATAACTAGAACCTTGTTGGGTTTATTCCAAGACTAGCTCGGCCTCATCCGCACTCTTCCCATATCTCATTTTTCTCTTTTTCATCATCATACCTAAGGACTCTACACTATCTAGTGGATTGTCCCGGTAGATCCCTCCGATTCGGCGGATCGTGGGAACGAATACCTAACCTAACCATCCTTATAACACCATGCATAAAGTAAATTGGTCGGTCTTTTGGTATTGTTCTTTCCTTCTTTGAAACCAATTGAAAAATCATTTGAAAATCAATCAAGGTACTTGTGATACGAGATCAAAGCATTTTGTACCTTAATAGTTTTGATCATTTAGAAATGCTCCCCTCAACATGTGCATATGATTTAGAAATTGTTTAGCACATGGAGGCAAGAAAGGATCTTTGAAATATTTTCTTGATCACAATTTTCATAGAGTAAAAGCCATTTGATTTTCTTGGTAAATTCTCCCCTCAATATGTGCGTAGATATTTTGAAACATTTTTGCACATAGAGGAAAGAGTTCTTTGAAGTACATTCACGATCACCAGCCATTTAGAAACCATTTGAAAACACAATCAAGGTACTTTTTATTAAAACATGGAAAACTTTGTACCTTGAAGGTTTTAATTTGTTTTGAAATGCTCCCCTTAATATATGCTTCGAGATTCGAAAATAGTTTAGCACATATTAGAGAGTAGTATGCACTTTGAGACAAAATGGTCATCTTTATCATCTTTCATATTTATATCACATTTTCTCCCCGATCAAAATTTCAAATCCTTTGAGATTTTGGATCTCAAGTGATTTAAATATGTATGAAATAAAACATTTGTTGGAGAAAAATGTGTCCAATTTTATATGATCGAAGTGGACAACATCAAGTTCCCTTTTAGATAAAAAGGAAACCACAATACATAACCTAACACTATTACATACATTATAGTTGTTCATAGTACATACACCACATTTTACACATAAAAGTACAAAAGAAACTACTTCAGGAAGATGTCTTCATTCAGTTCTTTGAAGTAGTTTGTAATGACCTTCACGAAGTCTACCACCAACAAAACTTTCAAGGTGCGGAAGATCATTCGAGTCTTAAGTCTTCGCTGATTGCAAGAATGAAATCTTCACACCTCTTTAAGTCCTCATCGGACTGAATTTTGTTTTGTTCCACGGCTTCGGATCAACTCGATTTCTTTCACTCTGAGTTCAATTCTTCTTCGACCATCTTGAGAGTACCATCACCGAATTTGTAGAGCTCGCACAATCTCATTAGCATGCGAGTCCCGTATCCGTCGTGGAAGAGGATGGCTATAGGGGTGTCAAGCACTCTATAGTCGTGATGAAATTCATGTCCCGAGGCATCCCATTGTGGCCTTGTTAAGTTGACCCGAGTTTGGTAGCTTTCCATTCCTAGTGAAAATCCTCAACCCTTTTTGGATGACTAAGCCTCGATCCAAAGATTGACAATGCAGAGAGAGCTTTCTTTTCACGAACAGTAGGTGTTCAAGGTGTCCTTGAAGGTTCGTAAGATAGAGATCTTCAAAGTCATTTGGCATCAGATGTTTAAAGTCGTTTTCTTCAATAACATGATCTTTCAAGTCCGCTCTTCAAGAACAATCTTCTTAAGGTAATCATAGCCATAGATTGGGAAGATCTCTACACCGACAACACTTAGAATTCGAAGCTTGGATCTAACGCTTTGCGTCTTTTATCCGCTCCATGTCTCTCAATGTAGAATTTCTTCTTTTGAACCACCAATGAGAAATACCATATGAAGCCTCAATGTCATACTTTTGTTCTTTGTCACCTGAATTGATCGGGAACCATCTGCTCAAGTCCCCGATCGAGTAGGTTGCGCTTTCATCTTTGAAATCGATAGAAGTGGTCTTCTTTCGAGAGAGCGAGCACATAGATAATCCTAGTCATGGTTGAAGAAGAATTCGGATGAATGGTCATTTGTCCAGTTCACCACCGAGAGGAAGAGGCATGTTCACATTGAAACCGACGATCGCTCACCGACTTGATCATTCAGCATCTTATGGCATTCTTCCATCCGGTATTGGAGTGGTTGGCATCCGAGTGAAACACCTTGACAATTTCAAAAGCTTGTCCTTCAAGATCCTTTGGAGTGATGGACGATATTCCTTCATTCACAAAACCACTTAATAAAGCGCCCATATCTCCAGTGACCTGAAGGAGAGAGTCTTCATCTGGGGTTTCATAGTTAGTAGAAATTGTTGAAGCCCAGTTGTTGTCGGGGATTATTGTGTCAGTCTCTGGGATGGACCATGAGGGTTCCGGAGTATGAGGTCTCTCTTTGGTGAGCCAACTTAGAATGGTGTCCTTTGAAGGTGCAACTCTAGATGGCTTAGACCGCTCTCCTGTCATGTATGTATCAAACCAATCATCTTCAGACGGCTTGGGAATATACTTGGTGGATGCATCATCGTCATCGATTTCGACTACGCCATGACATGCGACTCTTCATGAAACACTTGATCTTCGTGAATAGAGGAGGATGTGGGTGTGAACCTTGAATCAACCGTGGTCCAAGCCGCAGATTTCTTCAGAGTTTCCTGATTTTCGGATGGACTAGGTTGATTGGGGGGTTTTGGTGGTGAAGATGGTGGTTGTGATGGAGCTGCAGAAGTTGTATAAGAAGATCCTCCAGCCCCAGAAGTTCCAGCTCCTCCAGTTGGAGGTGGAGGAGGTGGTGGTGGCTTGGGACCTCCTGACTTATCAGTTGATTTCTCAGGAACAGTCTTTCTTTTCTTCTTGTCTTCCCTTTCTCGTATATCCTCCACAAACTGCTGATAATTATCACGTCTCATTGATTCCTCGAGTGCCTCGTATAATTTCTTATGCGTATCATCCAAATGCTCTCCTGCTTCATACATTCTTTCAGAGAGAGCTGATCTCATATCAGAAATTGGCAAGTCTTTGAATCGCTGTAGTAATGGAGCCTTCATTGCCCATTCAACTGCATCTTTTATGTCAGCTTCTATTGCCTTGGTAACAATCTCATTAAGGTTAATATCCTCCAGCTTTTTGACACGACTATCAAGATTATTGACGGCGATAGGAAAATGCTTCTCAATAGTTGCAATACGAGTCATAGCCTCTTCGAGTAATTGCTCGATGTTTGTGTGGAGGAGGTGAAGCGGTGGAGGTGGCGAGGCGGGAGGAGTGACGGTATCACCGACAAGTGACAACTTGTCTGGTGGATCAATATTGGGTTTGGGTGGTGGAAGTGCGGTTGCTTGAATAGGTGTCGACATTAGAGGAGTGGTTGATGTGTCTTGTTGAATGTCAACATTGTACATGGACTCGACTTCCTCTTTCTCATCATTTTCTTAAACGGTTCTTATCCGAGGGTTTGTCATTTAAGAACCGATCACCAAAAGATAAGTCTCGTATCTAGATTCTTCAATGAGGATAGAGAATCAATAGACATATTTGGTTCTTCCAAATGCTGGTCTCATCGATCTTGATTCAACGTTCTCCTGTGAGTCTTTTTGCATCCCTTCATCAACATTTTGATCAGTCTGAGTATCACTTGATGCAGGAGTTTCTTCTTGTGCCTCGGATACCTCCTTTTCCAATCCAGATAGTTCTTGAGCTGAAGATGATTCAAGACTTCTTTTCTTCAGCTCAAATTGAGTGGTAGTTCTTGATGGTGAAGAGGATATGGTCGAGAAGCATGTGAGCAACTTGTTCGTCATCTACACCAACAATCCCTTTCCTTTGTCTTGTGTGATTGGAGTTGTATGGCGTGGCACTTGTTCGAGTTCTCTTAACACGACACCTCCAACCGGTGCTCTCACATTCGACTTTCTAGACTTTGCTTGATTCCAAGTTGTAGAGCCGCATCATCTTCATCAATCAAACTCGTGTTACCCTTGAAACCTCGGTTTCCTCAATGTTTTCTTTTTCCACCCTTCTTCTTTCTTTTCTCGCTCGGGTTATGGTGTCGAAGGTTGTGACCTTCCACGTCTCTTTTAGGAAGAACAAGATACGAAGACCGTGAGCTCAAGTAGACTTAGCATTTTGGGTTGTGGTGGAGTGGGAGAGACATCAACATTAGCACCGGATCCGGAAGCCCTTTTCTTGTACAGGTTTGAAGTGATCCGTCTTCTTAATATCGTCGTGAGAAGAATATCGTGAATTGGCAATCCAAAGATCTCTTTATCCATACCTTTAGCAACATATTTAAGGTTACCCATAACAAATTCTTCCTTGGCATTATGAAGGACCGATTCACTCCTAGGATTGAAGTTATGAGTCTCATTGCAGTCTTGGATGACAAGCTTTGAGAATCGATGCTAGGAATCACAAGTTTGTTAACTTTCTTTCGTCCCTGAGCTTTATTATGAAAGTTTGTTCTATCAGAGAAAAATGTGTTCATTGACAACGAGAATTCTTCCCAGATACGTTCTGATACATCAACATTCACCCCATTGACGATACCCCATAGGATTTGCAAGATGGGAATCCTTACTTTATCAAACCCTGATGTTTTGCCTGATAAACATAAGTTGAGAACTGTTGTCATTGCTCTCCAGGGTTGATACATGTGTCCTGTGATGATGTCAGAAGCCCTAGATATGCCAACTTGATAACCCAAACCAATCAGAAAGACTATTAGCTCTTCCGCACTAGGTGGTGGTTCAGATCGTATGGTGGGGTTACAGGGTGTGATTCCAAGGGCCTTGCTGAGAATGTCCGAATTGATCACAAATTCCTTATCATCCAGCTTGCAGGTATAATGAGTCGTGATTTTGTCCCATTCAATGGTGTTCCAAAATTGTTGTATGTAAATGGTGGGAATTGTGCATTGCTTGGTTAGGGCACTGAAGAAGTTTGTGTTTTTGAGGATATCAATTGACACTTTGAGGATTGGATTTTGTTGCAACTTTTGCATGTCCACATAACAGTTACTTTTTCCTATCTCTACCCATTTATCTTTAGGAAAGATTTCGTTGTCTGTAAGCACTTTGGGTGGAGCAGAGGTAGACAGGTTCTCAGATGAGGTTGTGTTTGCCATTGAAGATCTAAAGATACACACATACAACAGCAATGTTTGAAAGCATGTTAGTTTAGATATGGTTAGATAATCCACATTGAATACAGCCTCATGACATACACACAATAAGTAAGAACTTGGACTGAGTTCCCATAAGCAGATTGAAAATAGATTGAGTGGTATAAAAGAGTTTTCAAGGTAACGGCTCCATTTGACACAGTTTTCGAAAGACAAGTTGTTTTTGGATCAAATTATTTAAAAGCTCAGTTACTAAGAAATAATATCATGAGACAAGATATATTATGGAGATGTAATAACAAAGTTGTTTGAAACAAGTTGTGATACCAAGTTGCTACAAGAGAAACCAAGTACAAATTGCTCAAACAAAAGATGTTATAACAAGTCGCTAAGAGTATGTTGTCAATACAAGTCGCTACAGAAATCCTAAATCAAGTCGCTAACATGAAATTATACTAGCAAGTCGCCTTAAAATAATTTAATAAACCAAGTCGCCATTTGAAAATTGAACCAAGAAGTCGCTAGACTTGTAAAACCAAGTCGCTATAAAAATGATAGGACCAAGTCGCTACAAGATTAACAAGTTGCTAGACTTGTAAGTACAAGTCGCTACCAACATTAATAGTGATAAGTCGCTATGAGTTACTTAGGTAAGTCGCTAAATAAGTACAAGCAAACCAACTCGCTACCAAGAATATTGGTAAGTCGCCACCAAGAACACACAAGCCAACTCGCTACGAAGAACACATCTAAGTCGCTATCAAGAACATTTCAACATAATCATTCCAACTCGCTACGAAGAACATTGTAAATCGCTACGAAGAATGTTTCAATCCTAACGACTAACACCCACTCAATTTATCAAATGCAACCATTAAAACTCGCAATTTCACTATGATGCAACACATAACATCCAACAATCACAATAACACAAGCAACGCAACCCATAACCAAACATAATAACGATTCACTTAAAAGGCCTCATTACAATACATAATTATAAAGACAACATCAATCCAAGAGAGCCAAAACTACACAAGATCCATTCATACAAGTAACTTAAGTATCGTGAGTTGAATCCTTTAACAAACCTAGGTGAGTGGAATAAGATTGAGGATCAAAGATCGAGTAGAATCATAAAGGAACGAAGTAAGGATATGTATATATTACAAGTAATGAATGGAGAAGGATAGATGAAACAAGTACCACAATCAAATTGCAAGAGATAATCGCACACGAGAGAGAAAAAAACACGAAGGTCTTTTGATTTTTAGATAATGAAAAAAGAAACGGTAAATCGCTAGGGTATAGGAAGAGATTAAACAATAATACCAAGTTGTCACATTCGGTCCCTGTAGTTTTGTGAATGTTTTAGTAACTCGCTAGTAAACTATATTGACAAGTCGCTAAGACATTGCATAGCAAGTTGCTAACCTCAAATAAACATGCCAAGTTGCTAACTTTGTTAAAGGTAAGTTGCTATTAATTATTTCAGAAATAAGTCGCTATCTTATCATATTATGTATTATAGACACTCTCAGTCCATGAACTTATCAGATTGCAAACAAACACAGATAGCATAATGAGATAACATAATAAGATAAGCAGACTAACACAATGGATACCATGAAACAAATAAGCAATCAACACAGAGGTCACCACGAAGGCAAGACAAGACAAAGACATGCATCTGAGCACAAGACATAACCAAAACAGGAGCAGATATAAACGAGGTAACTTGAAAAATTCCCCCCCCCCCTCAATCAATGTCACCAATGAACATTGATTGAATTTAACCCACCCATTTATAAAACAAGAATATATCATTTGTTCGAACTTCATCTATGATCCCGTGTCATTATTGAATGACATTTCTAAGATCGTAGATGTTATCGATGACAAGAGATATATCTTTTATTAGATAGTGGGAAATGACTAAAAAAATGATTTGAAAGAATGATATGTAGAAAGAAATTTTATTTTAATTTTTTTAAATTGATTTGTACATAGATATATAAGAGCGAGTCCCGATTCAAGTCGAATAGAGTCAAAGCACGAGGTACATCAATTCGCAAGCTATAACTCCCGAGTGAGCAATATTCATTTCTGATGGAAACCAAGTCATGAAGTTCCTGATTGAATTGAGCATTGTACCTGAAAAAGACTGAGAATACATTGCACTAGAAGCACATGTAGAATTGCAAATGGATGAGTTAGTGACATGAGTAATCTCACTATTGGATGTTGCACAGTTTGATCTAGGCATGTCATTAATAGAGATCCCTTTAGGAGCAATATTCTTGAAGAGTTTTCCTGTGGGCATCCACTTAAGGCAAGATCTAGGTATGTAAGTCAGTTTGGATCCTGTAAACTTAAATAATCTGCCAGTGGGAATCCATTTGAAACAGCTGCTAGTAGATTTGGATGTAGGCACTTTCCTCTTTTGAATATTGGTCCTTTTGTAATTATTGGGTTTCTTAGGGGATTGATCTGTCATTTGATGCTTCTTATGAGAAGTAGATGAACTCCTAGTATTCCTGATCTTAGAACTTTGAACATTAACCTGGGGTTTGTTATTCATCATATCTGAACGAAGTAGTGAAGTGACTGGTTTTGTCAAAACAGTATTCGCATCAACTTGGGAGGCAAGCCTGAATTTCGATGGTTTAAATCTTTCAGTTCTAAAAGCATTCGGCTGCCTAACTACGGTATGTTTTGAGTTGTTCTGAGCAGTTGACTTTCCCAAAGTTGATGGTTTTGCAAACTTAGTGTTCACCCTATTTCCAATAGATTTCCTAAGCTCATTTTTTAAGGCAACAATATTGAAGCTCTTATCCTGAATTTGGGCTTTGAGGGCATCAATGTCAGCCAAAAAGGAATTAGTTTGATCTATCATCTTGGAATCGTTCTCTAATAAGTTCTTTCTTAAGGACTCATTTTCTCTTAATAAGTTGGATATACACAGAGCCAATTCATCATTCCTAGAATTAAGCTCACTACTCACCTCATGGTTAGGATTGCTCATCCTAAAATTGCATTTCTTATGCAGATCTGAGAGTTGACATTTCAGATTGCATATGGTTGAATCTTTGTCCTGAATCTGGGTTTTTAAGTGGTTAATTTCAAAAAATTCTCGAAATTCTGGGAATTCCGGATTAATGCAAGATTTTGTAGCATGAAAACTTTCTTCCTTTTGTTGTATTGCAATTTCCAGGGAAATACAATGTTTTTCAAGAATTGAGTATTTGTTTGAAAGTTCATCATAAACCACTTTTTCTACCATGTCATTAGTTTTAAAGATTTTAGATTCAGACTCAACCGAGACACATTTATCGATATCATATTCAAAGAAAGGGTCAGTTAAGGGTACCTCAATGCATGACACCTGTTCATTTGTTGGTATGGCATATGTATTCACCTCATGCACAACAGGACGTACTGACATGCAAGCAATTTCAAGCTTTTCAGACTTTGAGCCTTTGTGTTCAGTACAGCCAATTACATCATTCACTTTTGTTTCTGAAATTCCGCAGTTAGCATCAGCATCATCCGATCTTCCAACTGATCCATTACCCAAAATATCACAACTTTCCTTTAATTTTCCATGACACTCATTCAAATAATCACTCCTTTGAGCAGCATCCTTAATGTACATTTCCACACTATTCATAAGTTGGATATAAGTGTTGATGAACTCATGAATTTCCATTCCAGTGTGTTTCTTGAATGAAATTCCAGTCACGTGTTGATCAAAGTCAGCAGAGTATTCCCCTTTGATAAATGGCTGAAATTGGTTGTAGATAACTTGAAGTGCAGCATTAGAATCATTAATTAATACCTTCTCATTGGTAATTTGAAGCTTGATTGTTCTAAGTTCAAGAACACAGCCTTTTTCAACGTAGGTAAGTCTTGGCGGAAGAGAGCACCGCATGTTCGACCCATAGGAGTGGATAACAGTTGTGTGAGGTGCTGATGAAGTAATTGAAACGGCTCAATGTTGCATTCAGAATGCTTTGCATCATGGGTCATTGACATGTGTGATTCGTTGAAGTTTGAGTCAGAAGGTGAAGAGTTTTGATCAAAATTTGTTGAATCAATCAAGGTAGGACATTCAGAAATGCAACCAGTTTCATTGTTCTGTGAGGTATCATAAAGTTCAAGCACTTTGGAGATAAAAGGGTCAGTGATGTAAGACATTGTGGGTGGGCGAGTATCTTCTGCATGAACGACCTCAGCTACAGTGAGAGACGATTGTAGGTACGTTGGTAGACATGTTTAAGGTTTACACGGGATTTTATAACTCAATGATTAAACCGGAAATAGATTCTTTCACGGATTTTACTAAATCAAGAGAAAACCGTATTGTGCAAAAGTCAACCAAGTCGCTAAGAATCCTTGAACCAAGTCGCTAAGCACCAAGTTGCTAAGTATTAATAAGACAAGTCGCTAAGTTCCAAGTCGCTACAAAATTTGACAAACAAATCGCTAAGCACCAAGTCGCTAAGTCGTCAAGTCGCTAAATAGCAACTCGCTAAGGTCCAAATCGCTAACACCAAGTCGCTAAGAAACTTAAGAACAAGTCGCTATCAAAATTGAAAGCAAGTCGCTACCCACCAAGTCGCTACCCGTAGTGGAGAATCCACTAAGTGTATTGTTTGTCGGCTTGTCTCAAAAGACAAGTCGCTAGGACCAAGTCGCTACCAAAACTCACTACAACTCGCTACCTTTATCAAGCAAGTCGCTAAGATGAAATTCACCCGAGAGCCAAGTCGCTACCAAGAAAAACTTTAAAACACACTTTTCAATCCAAAACAAGCTCAACCACAGTGATTCAAGCTTACCAAATCAAAACCCAAGCACATACAATGATCCTAAACACAAAAGTACACCCAAAATTCAAACTTTAACACAAGAAATGAACCAAATGATGCAAAAACCACTAAACTTTTTCAAACTCAAAAACCATCTAAAAACCACTAGAAATCCAAGGATATGTAAGAGATGATCTAACCATGGCTCTTGATACCATTTGTAACATATTGGATTTCACAAGCACATAAACAAACTCAAATGGGCGTATAATTTAGATGGTTTAGAGAGAGAAAGTGGGATATTCTAGAAAGAGAAACTCTTGGAAGGTTAGATTCCACAATGAACATCCAACCCTCTACCTTGCAAGGTAGAGGGTATTTATAGGTTACAAACTAAACGACCTCCGACGGCTGTGGATCGTGTATCTGATGGGTAAAGACCCGTCCTTCCTCCACGGTGTTGCACTAGACTAAAACTAAGCTAATAACTTACTAACAACTAACATAATAAACGATATGTCTACGAGCTAACTTAAGCTAGATTATACTTGGGGTGACCGATGCTTCACAATAGGTGCTACTAAATCAATATACACAACACAAGGAAATAAAGAATGGAAATTCTATTCCATTTTCAAAATATAGATTAATTTAAGAAATAGTTTTACATCATTGTTTCAAAGTGCGGAAGTAAAGCCCATAAAAATATATGTTGTCCCATTAAAAGTTGTATTAGAATGTTTGTAAACACTTCGGATGCCAGTCTTCAACGAATGCCTTTGCCATTGCCCACGCCAAAAAGTAAACCTGAGAAAAACATGCTAAAATGTCAACACAAAGGTTGGTGAGTTCATAGGTTTAAGTTTCGAAAATCAAGTTGGACCACAGTTGCACATATAGCATCTCCGTGAATGACACTATATGCAAAAAGGCTATTACGTTAGTACCAAGTTCATGCGACCGAAACTACGACAGTGTGCATGCATCTAGAAGCATGATAAATAAAAGCCCAGCAAGTGTATTTCCAAGACACTCAATCAATACGATATGATATCGCCCGACGTTTGCCTATCCGGTCAAACTCGAACGGGGTGCCATCCCAATAGATCTATTCATAACAATCGCGCCTCCCCAAAGGGAACTAACGGTAGCATAGTTGGGATTCAAGGTTGTTTCACGTAATAGTGTTTTCGGCCAGTCCGAAAAGAGTTTTGCATGTTTCTCACCCCATAGTTTTATAAAACAAGTAAATAAGAGTAAAGTGGGGCTATAAACTCACCTTAGCGCTCGTGAATAAAGCACAAAGAGATCAAGTAACAAGTGGCTTCAACACGCAACCTAAATTAGTACAGCAAGTCTCAGTCTTTATTCATGTTTAAGGCTCGAAGTTTTTAAATAAATGCAAGTGTTTATAAGTGGTTGTGTTTAATGTTGCTTATGTGGCAGAGTTTACATTTAAATCGTTTCAAAATGTTTTGTAAATATTGGCTCAAGTATTGTCGAATGATAAATAAATATAAGTAGACAAGTAATTATTAAATTTGTTTGGGTTTCGAGGGTCTAAATATATATAAGTTATATTTATTAAATAATATATTAGGACAATTATATCATTTAAAGTTTACGCGAATGATGTCGTTAAACAAATACATGTTAAACATTATTTATTTAAAAGAAGAATGATACAATGATATAAAATTATTTAAACTTATAAAAGATTTTGGTGAAAAGTATCAAGTGTTCACTTTGAGGGGTTGAAGTTGTAATTGTTCATATAAGTTACCAACTTATAAAGGTTTTAAAAAAAATGTCAATTAATTCTAATTAGATGGGCTGAAAATGTAAATGTAATATAAGTTTCCAACTTATATATATTTTTAAGAAAAGTGTTAAGTGGTTAGACTTAGAGGGGCTGAAACTGCCAATGTGTGAAAGTTATAAAAATAACAAAAAGATTTAAAATGACATGAATGGGGTTCGAACTAGGGACCTTTTGTTTAGACATTCACGCCCATCCAATCGAGCCAAGGGTCATTGTTGGTTTAGGTATGCAACTTAAATATATTTAACCGATATTCTTACTGTTTTATTTTTGGTTACAAGTTTACTCAAGAACTACTCAAGGTGTGAATGCATGCATATGTATTTTTAGTTTTCAAACCGAGTTTGCATATATATATTTCTTTCATTTTAGTTTGTCAATAGCTTTCAAATAAGAGATGCAAGTTTGGTTTAACCATTCTCGCTTGTAAAAGGTTTCGAGATTACTTTCCTTTTAATGAAGTATATATAAATGTTTATAAGTAAGTTTTGCAAACAAGGCTGTTTAACCACAAATGATACGTAACGAGATGAGTTCGAGTTACTTACGAGGATGAGAGGGTATGTACGAGGGAACGAACAAGAATCAAAGAAATCCGGCACTCGACTAGTTAACCCGTTTTGTTTTCCAAATTAATAATTCCGTAGCTTTTCCAAGTTACTACCCAAACCGAACTTAACCAAAATGAACTCTTAACTTATAGAGATGGAACCCGAACCTTGCTTTCTCCTTCTTCTTCTCGACAGCGAACAAAAAAAATAGGATGAGTTTGAGTTTTTACTTGGCGTGGTGAGAGTGAAAGCAAGAGATGGGTTTGTGAGTTCAATGTGTGAGTTGATGAATTCAACCAAGGTCTTAGGAGTTTATATAGAAGGAGATGGGCATGGTCTTCACGTGGCTTTCCTGGTTTGTCTTCAGCCATGACATAGAGACAAGAGATAGAGGGCATGGTCTTCACGTGGTCCTCCAAGGGTGTATCAATAATGGTTTAAGGTTAACTCTGGTGTAGTGAA
This sequence comes from Chrysanthemum lavandulifolium, assembly GCA_022545495.1. Classification (NCBI taxonomy): domain Eukaryota; kingdom Viridiplantae; phylum Streptophyta; class Magnoliopsida; order Asterales; family Asteraceae; genus Chrysanthemum; species Chrysanthemum lavandulifolium. The sequence goes on from CM040244.1 coordinate 212,778,936, forward strand.
AGGTGTTTGGAGGGTTAGCTACTTTTGGAGATGGATGTACAAAATGCAGGGAGTGGAAGAAGAGGGAGACGAATTTGGAGGAGAAGAAGAGGAGTAGCAGGGGGCGTGGGTTTGTCTGGTTTTTCACGTGGGAATCACATGGAAAAGAACAATGTTCACAGAAAACGGGGGGACCAAGGGTGATATTTGTTTTGGTTTTCGTTGGCTGGAACAAGCAAGAGAAAGAGGACTTGTCTCTTTTGGGCACAAATACACATGTATGAAAGTTACTTAGATCAAAAGTTGAGGTGGTTTTGTTTGCTTTGTACTTCGCTCACAGAAAACATAGTATCACATTCTGAGTTACAAATTTAATTAGAGGTGTGTTGGGCTTAAGGTGTAAACGGGCGGGCTAGGCCCAAGATTCATGTTCGGTTGGATTGGTTTGATGGTTTGGATGTAAACGAGTCCAACAAACAAAGGGAGATGGATCGGGTTTGGGTTAAGAGGTCGGGTGAGAAATAAAAGTATAAAAGTTTATTATATATTTATTTTATATAGTTTTTATTATCGAGGTCGAGGTGAAGAAAAAAAAATATCCCGTGACTTGTCGTGATGAAAGAAAGAAAAAAAAATATAGCCGTGAAACCGGTAGAGAAATTTACGAGTTGTTATAGTACCTACCCCTTAAAAGAAACCACGTCCTCGTGGTTTAAGATGCGAGAATCGTCGAGGTCGATACGGTGACGAGATGTGAGTATAAACTCTTAAAATATGACGTGGGAAGAGAGCTAGTCGTTCAAGAAAGATTTGGTGACGTTGAGGCGACAAGTGAACAACGAGTAAATGATTCATCAAACGGAATACAACGCGGTTTCATAAAAGAGTACGATAGTTGAGTTCAAAACAGAAAGAACAGAGTCGTATGAGGTTACGAAGGATAGAGCATAATAGTGAAATAAGAGATCGTGACCAGTGACAGAGGTGGTTTAAATACGTGTGCGAGAATCAAGTAGTTGTATGTTACATAATAACATAGACGCAGTGACGAGTTGTACGTTAGATACAGAAATAACGTAGAGGTCGATACATTGACGAGTTGTACGTTACATACAGAAATAACGTAGAGATTGATACAGTGACGAGTTGTACATTACATACAGAAATAACGTAGAAGCCGTGACAAGTTGTAAGTTACATAAAAAAATAACATATAAGCAATTAGAGGCATAGCATAGTGCGATATGGTAATAGTGGGCATATTAAGCAGTTTAACATAGAGATGTAACAAGTATTAGCATTCGTAGTCTACTCTACACTCTCTTTAAGTTAATTATTCCTTAATTTCATTCAGTTTGTTACATCAACATTATTCTCATTTAAACTTCGCGACCCAATCAAACAAGAACAGCCTTAAAGTTTAAATGTGAGTTAATTAAGAAACTTAATGATTTTAAGAAATAATTAATTTAATTCAAATGAGAGCTTATACGAACCTAAAATATAGCAAGAATACATAGCACGACTACATCGTAACAAGAGGGCAAGGCATGGCGGACATCGGCAATGTAGAGGCGTTGAAGTGTTTTTAGGAAAATTTGTTATAGTTTAGGTTTTGAAAATACCTAATTCTCTATAACCTTGGCTCGAATACTAATCAGAACACCCCAAAATTTCACAGTGGAAGCGTCGGGTCATGGGGTGCTACTAAATCAATATACACAACACAAGGCAATAAAGAATGGAAATTTATTCCATTTTCAAAATATAGATTAATTTAAGAAATAGTTTTACATCATTGTTTCAAAGTGCGGAAGTAAAGCCCATAAAAATATATGTTGTCCCATTAAAAGTTGTATTAGAATGTTTGTAAACACTTGGATGCCGCCTTCAACGAATGCCTTTGCCATTGCCTACGCCAAAAGTAAACCCGAGAAAATATGCTAAAATGTCAACACAAAGGTTGGTGAGTTCATAGGTTTAAGTTTCAAAATCAAGTTGGACCACGAGTTGCACATATAGCATCTCCGTGAATGACACTATATGCAAAAAGGCTATTACGTTAGTACCAAGTTCATGCGATCGAAACTACGACGGTGTGCATGCATCTAGAAGCATGATAAATAAAAGCCCAAAGAAGTGTATTTCCAAAGACTCAATCAATACGATATGATATCGCCCGACGTTTGCCTATCCGTCAAACTCGAACGGGGTGTCATCCCCAATAGATCTATTCATAACAATCGCGCCTCCCCAAAGGGAACTAACGGTAGCATAGTTGGGATTCAAGGTTGTTTCACCTAATAGTGTTTTCGCCAGTCCGAAAAGAGTTTTGCATGTTTCTCACCCCCATAGTTTTATAAAACAAGTAAATAAGAGTAAAAGTGGGGCTATAAACTCACCTTAGCAGTTCGGTGAATAAAGCACAAAGAGATCAAGTAACAAGTGGCTTCAACACGCAACCTAAATTAGTACAGCAAGTCTCAGTCTTTATTCATGTTTAAGGCTCGAAGTTTTTAAATAAATGCAAGTGTTTATAAGTGGTTGTGTTTAATGTTGCTTATGTGGCAGAGTTTACATTTAAATCGTTTCAAAATGTTTTGTAAATATTGGCTCAAGTATTGTCGAATGATAAATAAATATAAGTAGACAAGTAATTATTAAATTTGTTTGGGTTTCGAGGGTCTAAATATATATAAGTTATATTTATTAAATAATATATTAGGACAATTATATCATTTAAAGTTTACGCGAATGATGTCGTTAAACAAATACATGTTAAACATTATTTATTTAAAAGAAGAATGATACAATGATATAAAATTATTTAAACTTATAAAAGATTTTGGTGAAAAGTATCAAGTGTTCACTTTGAGGGTTGAAGTTGTAATTGTTCATATAAGTTACCAACTTATAAAGGTTTTAAGAAAATGTCAATTAATTCTAATTAGATGGGCTGAAAATGTAAATGTAATATAAGTTTCCAACTTATATATATTTTTAAGAAAAGTGTTAAGTGGTTAGACTTAGAGGTGAAAGCGCCAATGTGTGAAAGTTATAAAATAACAAAAGATTTAAAATGACATGAATGGGGTTCGAACTAGGGACCTTTTGTTTAGACATTCACGCCCCATCCAACTGAGCCAAGGGTCATTGTTGGTTTAGGTATGCAACTTAAATATATTTAACCGATATTCTTACTGTTTTATTTTTGGTTACAAGTTTACTCAAGAAACTACTCAAATTGTGTGAATGCATGCATATGTATTTTTAGTTTTCAAACCGAGTTTGCATATATATATTTCTTTCATTTTAGTTTGTCAATAGCTTTCAAATAAGAGATGCAAGTTTGGTTTAACCATTCTCGTTTGTAAAGGTTTCGAGATTACTTTCCTTTTAATGAAGTATATATAAATGTTTATAAGTAAGTTTTGCAAACAAGGTCGTTTAACCACAAATGATACGTAACGAGATGAGTTCGAGTTACTTACGAGGATGAGAGGGTACGTACAAGGAACGAACAAGAATCAAAGAAATCCGCACTCGACTAGTTAACCCGCTTTGTTTTCCAAATTAATAATTCCGTAGCTTTTCCAAGTTACTACCCAAACCGAACTTAACCAAAATGAACTCTTAACTTATAGAGATGGAACCCGAACCTTGCTTTCTCCTTCTTCTTCTCGACGGTGAACAAAAAAATAGGATGAGTTTGAGTTTTACTTGGCGTGGAGAGTGAAAGCAAGAGATGGGTTTCATGAGTTCAATGTGTGAGTTGATGAGTTCAACCAAGGTCTTAGGAGTTTATATAGAAGGAGATGGGCATGGTCTTCACGTGGCTTTCTGGTTTGTCTTGACCATGACATAGAGACAAGAGATAGAGGGCATGGTCTTCACGTGGTCCTCCAAGGGTGTATCAATAATGGTTTAAGGTTAACTCTGGTGTAGTGAAAGGTGTTTGGAGGGTTAGCTACTTTTGGAGATGGATGTCTGCAGTGCTAGGGAGTGGGGAAGAGAGGAGACAATTTGGAGGAGAAGAAGAGGAGTAGCAGGCGTGGGTTTGTCCGGTTTTTCACGTGGGAATCACATGGAAAGAACAATGTTCACGTAAAACGGGGACCAAGGGTGATATTTTTTTGGTTTTCGCTATTTGGAACAAGCAGAGAAAGAGGACTTGTCTCTTTGGGCACAAATACACATGTATGAAAGTTACTTAGATCAAAAGTTGAGGTGGTTTTGTTTGCTTTGTACTTCGCTCACAGAAAACATAGTATCACATTCTGAGTTACAAATTTAATTAGAGGTGTGTTGGGCTTAAGGTGTAAACGGGCGGGCTAGGCCCAAGATTCATGTTCGGTTGGATTGGTTTGATGGTTTGGATGTAAACGAGTCCAACAAACAAAGGGAGATGGATCGGGTTTGGGTTAAGAGGCCGGGTGAGAAATAAAAGTATAAAAGTTTATTATATATTTATTTTATATAGTTTTTATTATCGAGGTCGAGGTGAAGAAAAAAAAATATCCCGTGACTTGTCGTGATGAAAGAAAGAAAAAAAAATATAGCCGTGAAACCGGTAGAGAAATTTACGAGTTGTTATAAGACCCGTCCTTCCTCCACGGTGAAACACTACGCTAAACTAGGCTAATAACTAACTAATAAAACAGTAAATAATGATATGTCTACGAGCTAACATATGCTAGACTATAGATGGGGTGACCGACACTTCACTATGGAATTTCCAATTCCTAACACTTGTTTAATTCAAAACTTAACTTGTTGTATTTAGAAAAAAGATTTAATCATTGATCCTCTACAAACTTAAGGTCAACATTGATATAGTTGATAAAGGACTGCCAATCTGAATCATCGTCCATAGAAAGTAAAATATTTACCTTCTTCGTTGTGATATTGACCCATTCTCCATTCCTGGCATGATTCTTTCCAACAGCTAGCTTGTCCTCTTTTGAGAGAGCCATCAGTGCACTGACTTGCACCATTTCATTGTCTGAGGATATTGGCTCTTCATCCCAGTCAAAGATTTCAACAACTAGGCCCTTGTTTTTACCCTGCACAGATTTAACATTGTTTGTTGTTTCTGAGGGAGTGGCCTCAAGCAGTTCTAGCTTAGCTTTGGCTTTCCTATACTTGGCTTCAAAATCAACAGCTTTATTTTGATCAGATTTGTTTTGAAAATTTTGATGAGACTGATAGAATTTTGGTTGAAATTTACTAAAGTCCAAGGACTGGTTTGACCCTGAGGGTTTGTAAGAGGGTTCGAAATTGTTTTTGAAAAAGCATGTCTTTGGCAAAATGACCTCTTTGTGACACTTAAAACATTCGGTGTCCTCATTGGCTTTAGCATTTGAAAACTTTTTTTTGTATAAACCTTTAGAGTTAGCAAGGAGTGCCCTTTCTTGAAACTCAATATTTAAGTCGTTCAGGTACTCCTCGCTTGTTCTCTCATCGACCTCATCGTCGAATTTTCCTGAAAATCTTGAACCACACCGTTAGAATAAAAGGCGTTGACACCGGAGTTGAAGTGGTTGTCGGGGACTTCTTGACTTCCGAGACTTTTTAAGTCGGTATCGCCTATTTATGAGGTTATCCTCATAGAAAAATTTCCATAGATTTCGTGAAGCTCAAGATTCTCGAATGTGATTAGCATTCCTTAGTCCCGAGAGAAATTCACCACTTCTCGTGAAGACATTTACAAAACCAACATTGATTTCATGTTTGGACAACTTTACACCATCATTTGACAGCTCATTTAACAAAGTTTTATACCGGTGTAAGTTTGAGATAGAGTTTCGAGTCTTTAGCCCTCAAGGTGTTATACTCAAGTTTCGTGTCCATAATCCTGCTTTCCTTGGTATCCGAGGGACCTTTATAGTCGTGGACCGATCATTCGTGTTTGTTTAGTCAGTACTACGCCCAATGATGACTCCATGACATCATTAGGAAGACAAGATATGATGATGCTTTTGACCCTTTGGTCCCTGGTTGACCACTCATCTCTCGCCCCGAGTCCATCGAGCTTGTGTTTAGGCAAACCTTCACGATCTTTGGGATAAATGGACCTTCATTAATACACTTAATGTAGTAAGGTTCCATCCCAGTCAAATAGCAAAGCATTCGCTTTTTCCATTTGTTAAATTTGCCAACTTCTAGTCGAGGGGTAACAGCAACATAGGCTCCACCCTTTTTGTCGACAAGTTGGGGCACATCACTTTCAGCCATTAGGATCCTGATTTAAAAACGTTTTTGAGTGGCTTAAAAATGGTTTTATAATCAGCCTGCTCTGATACCACTTGTTGTTCCCGTTTCACAATGGTTTAAAACCAATAAAAACAATTAATTGTGAATAATAACTGAAAAGATGTAAGTAAAGATAAGTTTTAATAAGATAAACACAATGAGTAATTTGCAACGTTTATATTCTTTATTAAAATGAAGAAAAAATAATACATTGCCCAAGTACTTGCGGAACAGCACTTGGGATTGAAATGACAAGTTTGGTAGGACTCCTCACTAAGCTTAGGCTAAGTCTAAGCACAACTACACATGAACCACTGAGCTATCTTAGGGACATAGTTGTATTTGGAGGAGTGAAAGATTGCTTGTGTGTGTGATTTACAGTTAATGCACAAGCTTAAATCTTTCACTCCATCTCTTATGCTATTTATACAAGTGTGTTTTTAACTCTATCCTAGAGGACAAACCGACAGTTATGTAAGACAAAATCACGATGTATTTTGTATCATTTACATTAGCTATTTAGGGTAAGTGACAAGGTCGCTTTCTTCTTGTCGGTGATGACACCGAGCACGATAGTTAACGATTCGTGGAAAGTTTTACTTTGGTTGATAAGGACTTGCCTTATCTGCTCAAACTTATCCCGCCTTGTCCCGCTTCTTCTTCATCCTCATAGCCTTGATCTTCGTCTTTAGTGGTAGTAGTTGGTGAGGAGTTTAGGGATTCGATGAGTTATTGTCATCACCACCGAATCCACCATCTTCTTCTTGACTCGCCTTCGCTCCTTAAGTTCCGCCTCATCGAGTGGAGACTTCTTCTTTCTCTTCATCGAGTATCCCGAAGAGCGACTCACTGAGTGGCTATGCACTCAGTGACTTGTTAGTATTTAAGGGACTAAACACTTAGGATATTTTCTATTCAAATCCTAGAATCAAGGGGTTTGGGTATTCACTGAACCCAACACTTATGCTCCTAAACCATCATTCAAACCACCATTCAAATTCAGTAGCTAAGTCACCCATTACATCTTCTTCTTCACTATGACTAAAGCATCTAGCATAACCTCTTCAACCAAAGGTTTCTCCAATAAAAATGCTCATATGGTTCATGAGATTTCCTCAACCGAGTCATCACCCGTCAAGGGCTCAAATACTATAATTCCTCCTCAACAAACTCAACCAACCAAAGCTAGAAGAACTGCTAGGATTAGTTTCGACCTTTTGATTTAGAAAGACCTTCACCAAACACTACCACACCCTCTAAACCAAACACACCTAACTCAAATAAAACAACCAAGCCTTCATTTCTAGAACCTGGACTACACTCCTTTACCGCGCCTCTTTCACATCCAAACCTCTACTCTTTAGAAGAGTCACCACCTAGAACTTCGCATTCACCATCCTTCTCGTTAAATAGGGAACCACCTTCACACTAAAACATTGAGGATGAAACATCACCAACACCCGCATTCCAATCACCTTCACCATCAAATAGTCTATCTCTAGGAACAAGGAATCACCAAAGACCTAACCATATAGATGACTTCCCATCTCCACCACCAACCCATACATCATCACTTTGATTCTTAGTTGAACCACACCCTACGTCACTCAACTCACCTCCACAAATCCTACCATCCTTTGTGGAACCTCCTCAAAACGTCCCATCTCCTCCATCTCCTACTCATGATAATAATTGCTCTAATTGTCAACTCACCCAATGGTTAGTTTAAGAAGTACGAAATGAGTTACATTTCATGTTTAATCATCTCCTTGAACGATTTGACCAAATCAACAAATCTACTCATCCTTAGAACCTTTGATTACAAGCACATTGATGCTTCTTATTAGCTTTTGGCACAACTTAGAATTATTAGAAAATGTACTACATGCTTTTGTCATTCTCATAGTTTTTGAGATATGTATATCATTTCTCGTGTTTTATTGAATGAAATTACATGTTGTATGCCATATGGTCTTGAGAAAATGTTTAGTGCCATAACATAACTTGTGTTGATGTCAACATCACATTTCACATCCACATTGCTGTCATGAGAATGCATGTATACGAATCCCTCACTTTTGCCTAGACGGATCCCTCACGGGGAGGAACTGTGGGATCCGTGCAACACAAGCATTTTTTTTCGTTTTTTCTTTTCACTAATTTGAATCTCATTTGCAGAAAATTATGCATCATATACTTGCTTTCTAACCTTGGTTTTGTAGATTTTCAAAATACACATGAAGACCTTGACACCCTCAACAAGGGGGAGCTTTTCATCAAAGCAAAGCAATTGCATAAACGCTTGCAATACTTTCACTTAGGATTTCTTTACTACTTGATGTCCTCCTCAAAAGGGAGCACTCGTCAAGGGGGAGTATCTCGTCAAAAGACGAAACCATTTGCAAACATAATTGCAACACACTCGCTTAGTCTTCTTAATTACTTGACGCCCTCAACAAAGGGAAGCATCCGTCAAGGGGGAGCTAAGACGAGAATTCTTCTCTTCTCTTACTCTCTATTTTTCATATTATTACTTTTCACACGTTTTTCTCAAAACAATATGTTAGTTTCTTTTCGACGCTCTTTTTGTTTCGACAAAAAGGGGGAGAAGAGAGTAAAAACTCCAATTCAAACTTTTACGAATTTTAGTTTTTCCTTAAAATAATCTTATGTTTTGTTATCAACAAAAAGGGGGAGATTGTTAATACAAATAAGCCATGAAAACGTTTATTTATATTTTACGATCTTTTAGCGTTTTTCGATAACAAACGTAAAATCATTTTAACGAAAGAAATAAAATACGTAAATGGTTTTAGCCAATAGTTTACTAACATACTTATATTTTCATATAAAACACTAAACATGTATTATTGTTTAAATCTTATAGAAATGCATATGTATAACAGCTAGTGTTTACATAATATGGAAATGTACATATATACTTGGTATATATTATAATATGTAATGTAATGGGTAAAAATCTAAGTCCATGACCCATTGACTAGGTACAATGAATGTTGTTGGGTAAAACTCAAAGTCCATGACCCATACCCATGGAGCTTGATCCATAACCCATGACCCATTGCATAAAGTCATGTTGGGTATTATCCATGATCCATGACCCAAGACCCATGACCCAATGTCTAGATACATTGCATCTTGTTGTGCATCCATAAAACATTACCCATAACCCATGGTTCATAACCCAAAACCCATAACCCGGTTTGCAACCCAAAATCCAGACTTAAACAGACCCAGCAGCCGGATCCCTAGGATTGCACTAGCCGGATCCCTCTGGGGGGGGATCCGTGGGAACCGTGGAACAGTAGACAATTTTGTCTATAAATAGTGAGCCATTCCTCTCTTGTTACTCACCCATTTTTACACATACTCCCTCTTAGTATTGTAAAATCTCTAACCTCGGATCCAAAGGATCATTCTATGTAGTTTTGTGCTTGTGTGATTCTCTAGGTTCCTCTTAAAAGTGAGATCACCACTTCTTGAAGACGTGCAAGCTCAAGGTCATGAGTTGCTAAGCTTCGTCATCATCAAGACCACTGAAGTGTCTCTTGTTGATAGTTCTTTTCTCCCTCCATAGAAGTGTAGTATTCAAGGCATTAGTGAAAGGTGCCAAAGGGTCGTGTTGAACGCATTAGTGAAAGGTGCCGAAGGGTCATGTCGAAGGCATTAGTGAAAGGTGCCGAAGGGTCATGTCGAAGGCATTAGTGAAAGGTTCCAAAGGGTCGTGTCAAAGGCATTAGTGAAAGGTGCCAAGGGTGTACATTCGATATGGTGCATCGATGTACAAGATAGATAGTTTGGGTTAAAGGATATTGATATCCTTATGATGTTGTAATAATGAGTGTGTCTCCTTTGGCGTAGTCGTGTAGTGGTGTAGTGTTGGGTAGTAGTTCCTCCTTTGTAATGGAACTCGGTATCTAGCCGTGCACCGGATAAAGTGTAGGCAACATTGTGATAGGTTTGGTTCTACCTTGTGGAAGAACTCGGTGTCTAGCCTTGTACCGGATAAAGAGTAGGCGACGTTGTGAAGGCTTCTCCGCCACATTAAGGAGTTTGTGTTTTGTAGTGCTTACGAACTCTCGAGTGGGGAACTCGGGGAGTGGAGTAGGGCAAGGAAGGTGTCTTTGTAGCCGAACCACTATAAATATTGGTATCGTGGTTTTGTGTTCCTTTACTCTTTCTCTTTGCATTACTTGTTTATATGCTTATCTATCATCATCCGACACACACATTAAATAGATTGACATAAGTCGATCAAAATTATTTTAAAACGAAGCTTTAATCGGTAAAACTATTCAACCCCCCCTTTTAGTTTTCCACAGATACTTTATAAATTTAAATCCTGATTAGAAATCCTGCATCAGAAAGCACTTTTAACATCCATTTGATAAATTTTGATATTTTTAGCACAAGCATAAGCAAGGAGGATTCTTATAGATTCTAATATAGCTACGGAAGCATATGTCTCATCAAAATCTATTCCTTCTTGTTGATTATACCCTTGTGCAACAAGTCTAGTTGTGTTACAGGATACTATCCCATTTTCATCTAATTTGCTTTTGAAAACCCATTTAGTACCAATTACAGTTTGATTTTTAGGAGGTGAAACAAGGTTCCAAACATCATTAATGACAAATTGATTTAATTTTTCTTGCATCGCCATTATCCACCTTTCGTCTTTAATAGCCTCATTAACGTTTTTGGGTTCTAAAGAAGATACAAAACAAAAAAGATTGCTTTGGTTTTGAGCTTGAGAACGTTAGGTTCTTTCATTTAACTTTCCCATGACTATTTCTAAAGGATGATTTTCAGATTCCTTAACGTTGATAATTTCTTTATTTAGTAGTTCATCTTCCTTATCCTTTGTTTTATTAATTTGATTTTCAAGGATTTGAATTTCTATTATATCGTCATCTACGAGAGGTTGAGATTTAGGAGGAGGACTTTTGTCGAACTTGACATTTAAACACTCTTCTATTTTCATTATTTTTTTATTTAATATTACGTATGCTTTACTATCTGGCGAGTATCCTAAGCAAATACCTTTGGTAGATTTTGGATCGAATTTTGTGAGATAGTCTTTTGTGTTTATAATGAAGCATTTGCTTATAAAGACTTTAAAGTAATCAGCGAGATAAGGATTTAAAAGGTACACTTTTTGAGGGTCATTTAAGCCCTTAATCGACCACTTTTATATCCGTTACTAAATAAAACTTACTTAATTTCGTTAAATCCTTTTCACTTTTAGGTCTCTTGAAGGCAAATTGATTTAAAAGGAATGACACTTATTCGGACGAAAAGGCGCGAATATATGAAGAAAATGGCCAAAGTCAAGAATCAAGACACTCAAGCTTTGAAATGAAGGTGACGGGCGTCACGACCAAATGGCGACGCCGTCGCAACACACTTTGAGACGACTCAAGAGCCAAATTGCTATTTTGCACTTGACGGCATCATGTTTTAAAGAGTAGGCGTCACAACTCGCACGACCTAGATTTGGATCCCGACGGCGTCGAAGATGAAGCCGACGCCACAACCATAAGGTGACGCCGTCACAAAGTTGACGTGGCCAAGACGAAAACCTAATGGCGGCGATCCGACGGCGCCACAAATAAAGAGTGACGCCGTCGATATTGTAACTCTATATATAGAATTTGAATTTTCGAATTTTAGAGAGGTAGTTTTGTGGAGTAAAACCTAAACCGAACTTTGGTCGTCTTCAGGCAAGATCTTAGGGTTCCATACCCTATTTTACAACAAGATAAGTGATTTACTTCATTAATTCAATTATGTCTTCAATTGTTAGTGTGTATGCTTGCATGTTTTCCATGTCCGGCTAATTTACTTGTGTGTTTTCTTAGATCTATGAAACCTAGGTATTGAATATTGATTGGTTGTCTCTTATCTTAATTGTGATTGACCTAGTATTGCGATAGGTCATTCGTTGTGTTTTTAATACTTGAGTAATCTTTGTGAACATTAGTTTATAATCACCTAGAGTTATTGTAGGCTAAACATCCAAAGATAACCTTAGAGTTAGTTTATGAATCCTAGAGATTTAGTAGGCGATAACCTTAAGGTAGTCTCAAAGAGTTAGGGAAAAACGCATACCCTATGACCTTAGAAGACACAACGCGTTAAGAATAAGGACGTGACAATTCAACCATCAATAGCATCTAGGTAAACACATTTTTAATCATTATAAGAGCACACAACAATAGACATAGACTACCCTCACCTTAGCTTAGTTAATTTAGATAAGTAGAGTAATCGGTAGAAATACAACCCCCCCCCCCAAATCCAATACCCCGAGATTCGTACCTTTCAAATTTCTACAAAAATATAAAAAAGATAAAAAATAATCTTCCTCAACCTCAACCTTAGCGTAGTAATTTCTCACTAGCATTCCTATTCCCGTAGAGAACGATATCAATTCCCGAGGCTTACCCTAATACTACACTACAACGATTAGGTTCATCGCCTAGGGTGTTGAAAAACTTGCTCGACGAAAAGGAAGTTCCTTTGACTCGAACGCGCGTTGTATGCGTATCAAGTTTTTGGCATCGTTGTCGGGAATAGAATAGCTAGTTAGATTTCCACCTCGCTTAGGTTCCCTTGCTTGATTCCTATCAAGTAAGTTTTTTTCTTACTTTTAGCTTCCTCGTAGTCTATCCCCCTTCTTCGTGACCTTTGTTAGTAACCCCATCACTTTTCATCATGGAAGTTGATAATCAACCACCATTCATCAACCCACCACCAAATGACCCGCCAAGAGGTCGTACTCTCGGTGAATACTCAAGACCAAGACACCTAGGCTATAGAAACACCATTGAGCTTCCCGACCAAGCCCAAACTACGGCCCTTCGATCCGACACCATCCGGTTGGTGCAAACGGATGTGCATTCCATGGACTTCGTTCCGAAGATCCTAATCAGCATCTTAAGGATTTCCTTAAAATCGTCGATTCCATCGACCTCGATGCTACTACTCGGGAGACCACGCGCTTATGCCTCTTCCAATCTCTCTACGGGACCAAGCTAGTAATTGGCTTGAGCGACTTCCCGGCTCCATCTCAAGTTGGGATGATCTCACCTCTCGCTTCCTTGCCCAATTTTTTCCACCGGGGAGAACTACTAAGCTTAGGAATGAAATCTTGATGTTCCAACAACGTCAAGGTGAATCTCTCTACGAAGCATGGACTCGATTCAAGGACTTACTCCATAGAGTCCCTCATCACGGCATTGATCTTTGGCTTCAAGTCCAACCCTTTATGATCATGTCGACTCCCCTACTAAGCGATCCATTGACCAAGCGGCCGGTGGTAAACTTAGTGATCTCACCGCGGAAGAATCATGGGGTATAATAGAGGACCTTGCTCTCTATGACAACGAAAGTTGGAATGACCCCCGTGAGTTGCCCAAAACCGTAAAGGCAATCTCCTTGCCTCCCATTGACTCACAACCTTCCGACCGTAGGATGCTCGAGCTTGAAGATCAAGTTAAATTCCTAATGAGCTCCTACAAAAATCCTAAGTCTTCACATCAAGTGAACAAAATCACTCTACCTTGTGAGTTGTGTAGTGGTCCCCACGACACTCGTGATTGCACAAGACTCCCCGAACAAGCTTTTGCGGACTACGCCTCAACGCGTACCGACGGAGCGGGAGAGAAGTGGTACACTTTCAAGCCCGAACAAAACAACTTAGGAAACTCCTATAACCCCTCATGGAGGAATCACCCTAACCTTAAGTGGAACCAAAATTCAAACCCACCCCAAAGCTCATCTAGTCCACCTAATAGGTTCAACCTCCAAACACCAGGAAGCCCACTGGTCTTTAGGCAATTGCGTCTAGATTCATGTCATTTCAAGAAACTCGATTGACTAAGCTTGAAGCCGATTTCAAGCAACGACAAGGCGAGATGACAAACAAGCTTGACGCCCTCTTAAAAGCCTTCAATGACCGAGAAATTGGAGCACTCCCAAGTGATACTATAAAGAACCCAAAAGTGAATTCGATTTCATCGACTTCATGTTCTTGTTCACCATGGGAGAGTGCACATCCATGCCCCTCACACCCAACGGTCCACTCGGTAAATGCTATCAACAAGGGTTCCAAGCGATCCCAAATGAGGTACCAAGGACCCGCACCATTGGTACAACCCACTCTTGAGAAACCCGTCAACCAAGAACCCAAACCTAATCTAGAGGAGGAGTACAAGGAACTCCATCAAGAAAACCGGTTCTTGAAGTCTTAGCTCATGCACCTTATTATAATGCTTTAAAAGAAAAATATGAGCGAGAACTAAAACTTGGAAAACATGGGTCCATTTGTGCAAAATAATTTACCTAAGAAGTTAGACGATCCGGCTATTCACTCTTCCATGTAGGCTTGGAACCTCCAAACCTCTCGATGCTCTAGACGACTTAGGATCATGCATCAATCTTGTTCCGTTGTCCCTCCATAGAAGCCTTAACTTAGGTAAGATAGAACCAACGGAAACTATCTTAGGTCTAGCGGACGGTAGTATTGCATATCCGTAGGGATAATAAAAGACATGGTAGTACACGAGGAGAATTGACTCTTTGGCGGATTTCCATGTGCTAGACATGAATAAGGACCCGACATGCCCATTGTTAGTAGGAAGGGATTCTTAGCTACCGCTAGTGCCATCATTGATTGTAAGATGTCTAAAATAGTGGTAGGAGAAGGAGTGCTAGGTCAATTTACGATGTCAAAAGCATATTTACTACAAGGAAGAGGAAATCCCCATGAGATTAGGTTGGATAGAACGCCATCTAGATATGGACCTTGGATTAATAAAGACTTCATAGGTCCCCAACGACCTTTCTATCTAGATGAAGCCTTTGCTAGTAAAGCAACTTTCCATGAAAAGAATTGGCTAGGGACATGGAAGTGAACCCGCTCGAGGACGCCTTAGTGTTTAGGAAGATGGCCAAGTTCCTAGGAAGCTTGCCCATCAACCTTGTCATGAATAAGTGGAAAGTTGAGAGCGATAAGCCTAAGCATAAGTGGAATTGGGATAGACTGCCTAGTAATGGTAATGGAGAGTGGCACATTAGGATAATGATCTATGACCCCGATGGAGAGAAGTTTGAAAAGGCATACCGAACTAAGCGTACCACTAGGAACTTAAATGATAAGTTTGATCCTTATGACATTCTTGAGGATAAGCTTACTTATATAGGTACGTAGGAGCACGACTTCGAGTCTAGCTACAAGACTCATAAATAAAGAAAAGCGCTTCGTGGGAGGCAACCCATGCTTAATTCTTTGCTTGTTTGTGTGTCGATATCTTTTATTGATTGTTTATTCTCATGTTTGAATTTGTAAAAATGCTTTATTTTGTCTTTAACCTCGCCTTAATTACATATAAAGGTATTTTACAAAAGGGATAAGTGTAGGGAGGATTACACACGTTTTCAAAAAGAACGTGAACATGTGAATTACGATTATTAAAAAGATATACATGTGTGTTTGTTAGAGTCAAATGCTTGTATCGAGTCATAATGGATGTTTTACAGAAATTTTTCTAGATTCTAAAGATATAAATTTTCCATAATTTTTTCCGAAAATCGCAGCATCGCTTTTTGTCGGGATAACCGACGGCGTCAGATCGCAACTCGACGATCGAGGAGTAGAAACAACTTCTAACTTTTTCTCGTTTTCGTGCTACTTATAAATTTTTGGAATTTTCGTGTCTTAATTTTCCGTAAAATCAGAAACATCCATTCCACAAGCATTATATCCTAGTTTAGTAGAGTCATATATATATTGTTACCACCGATTTTACACGAAGGTTTCGTTTGTTTTCTTCAAGTGTGCGTGTTTTATTTATCAAGAAGAAGATACATAAGATTGGATGGAGCTTTTCACGCATACATTCTTCTTGAAGAAGGATTTAACCACTACTTCACACGGATCCTACCGAGCTAATCGGGAGTATTAGTTTCTTTCGCTTTTAATTACCTTCCATTATCATAACTTTGATATTTCGGGAACATTGGGGACAATGTTCGGTTTAAGTGTAGGGAGGAAAATAAAACGGAACTTTGAAACTATGCTTATCCTTGACTATTTGCCTTGTCCAATTTCATTTGTGTAATAAACCATGAGAAATATCGGTTAGGGTAATTTTGGCACCAAATTTAAAATTTTTCATGACATGTAGGAGTGGGCCATTAGTCTTAATAAAGCGTCTCATGGATAGGAAGTTATATGACTAGCACAAAACCCTTTACCACTTAAATTCCACCCAAAATGTGAGGATCGCCTTAGATTTGTAGGAATTAAAGCATTCCACTTTAATGCTTCGAGAGTGTACCGTAGTATAATAGATTCTAGAACTTGTTTTGTGATGCATTCCGAGATCGCTAGTGAGACTACACTTGTGTAGTTAGGAATAACTAAATGATAAGAGGCATTAGGATAACCCTTGTTTGATACCGTATTATAATTACTTCTTCCACATCGGTTGAGTAATTCCCCACACCCTTGCGTTGTACTCATCTTTAGTACACGATACCCCTAGTTAACCCCTCGAGCCTATCCTTTTCGCGGTTCTCGTGATGTTTCGTTTTCCGAATATCAATGAAGAGCATTGTTTACAATCCACCCCAAATGTACACCCAAATCGCCTTAGCCTACCTTGTATGCACTCACTTTTAGTGCATTATTGTTATCATACTAAACCCTTAGTTCAATTATCTAGTTGCTTGCATAAGTTGCTAAGTCGAGTCATATCCTTTGTACACGTTTTGGGACGATTGGGACTCATGGGAAAAGTTAAATTTTATGAAATGACGGAAGGAACGTTAAATTCAAATTCCCTTTATTTACGTAATAATGTACTCCAAGTGTTTTGATCTTTTCAATTCGGGTCAAATTAGTGTTAGAGTAATAAAACTCAAGTGTAGGGATGTGCCTATAAATCCCTATTATTTTGATGTTATCGTAGAGGATGGTAGAGTAAAAGTGTATGAAAAAAAATCGAAAAAAAAAAATAGAAAAAGAGATAAAGAAAAAAATAGAAAAAAAAAAAAAACATACGGGCTACCATCCTACATCTATCTTTAAATTTATGTTTGTTTGTTTCAATTTATCTATAGTATAGAGTGTCGAGTCTTACCTTAGCAACGCCATTCTTCTCATGCTTGTAACATAAAGATTTTTGACTTGCCACCACTAAATCGCCTATCCCACCAAACCCTTTGTTTCCTACCGTAAGCCTAACGTTACAACCCTTTAAAAGACCTCTTGGATAGTTTTTCCTAGGTGCTTACGCCAAAGCGATGGAGGTTTGATCTAGTCTCAAGCCTATGGTAATCTATGTACTAGGACCGGTTAATGAGTGTTTATCTTCCATTTCCAACTTGATATATTTCATATACACCGAGAGATGAGAGTATCCAAACACCACTTGTGAGGTGCTAGTATGTAATTTCCGTGCTTGTTATGACTTTTATGGGCTTATACGTGTTGTGAATTGTTCTAAACTAATGCTTCATGACCCCTAACTTATAAATTAATTGGCTAAAAGCACATTTGCTTGAGGACAAGCAAATACCAAGTGTAGGGATATTTGATAAGGATTTAAAAGGTACACTTTTGAGGGTCATTTAAGCCCTTAATCGATCACTTTTATATCCGTTACTACTTAATTTCATTCCTTTTCACTTTTAGGTCTCTTGAAGGCAAATTGTTGGAATGACACTTATTCGGACGAAAAGGCGCGAATATATGAAGAAAATGGCCAAAGTCAAGAATCAAGACACTCAAGTCGCTTGAATTGAAGGTGACGGCGTCACGCCAAATGGCGACGCCGTCGCAACACACTTTGAGACGACTCGAGAGCAAATTGCTATTTTGCACTGACGGCATCAGTTTTAAAGAGTAGGCGTCACAACTCGACGGCCTAGATTTGGATCCCGACGGCGCCGAAGATGAAGCCGACGCGTCACAACCATAAGGTGACGCCGTCACAAAGTTGACGTGGCCAAGACGAAAACCTAATGGCGGCGATCCGACGGCGCCACAAATAAAGAGTGACGCCGTCGCATATTGTAACTCTATATATAGAATTGAATTTTCGTAATTTTAGAGAGGTAGTTTTGTGGAGTAAAACCTAAACCGAACTTTGGTCGTCTTGGGCAAGATCTTAGGGTTCCATACCCTATTTTACAACAAGATAAGTGATTTACTTCATTAATTCAATTATGTCTTCAATTGTTTGTGTGTATGCTTGCATGTTTTCCATGTCCGCTAATTTACTTGTGTGTTTGCTTAGATCTATGAAACCTAGGTATTGAATATTGATTGGTTGTCTCTTATCTTAATTGTGATTGACCTAGTATTGCGATAGGTCATTCGTTGTGTTTTTAATGCTTGAGTAATCTTTGTGAACATTAGTTTATAATCACCTAGAGTTATTGTAGGCTAAACATCCAAAGATAACCTTAGAGTTAGTTTATGAATCCTAGAGATTTCAGAGGCAATAACCTTAAGGTAGTCTCAAAGAGTTAGGGAAAACGATACCCTACGACCTTAGAAGACACAACGCGTTAAGAATAAGGACGTGACAATTCAACCATCAATAGGAGATAACTAGGGAGTAATAGCATCTAGGTAAACACATTTTTAATCATCATAAGAGCACACAACAATAGACATAGACTACACTCACCTTAGCTTAGTTAATTAGATAATTAGATAAGTAGAGTAATCGGTAGAAATACCAACCCCCAAATCCAATACCCCGAGATTCGTACCTTTCGATTTTCTAAAAAATATAAAAAAGAATAAAAATAATCTTCCTCAACCCCAACCTTAGCATAGTAATTTCTCACTAGCATTCCTATTCCCCAGAGAACGATATCAATTCCCGAGGCTTACCCTAATACTACACTACAACGATTAGGTTCACCGCCTAGGGTGTTGAAAACTTGCTCGATAGGATTAAAAGGAAGTTCCTTTGAAGACGCCACTTGACTCTTTCTTGGCCTTTAGAGCTAGTGACTTTTACTTTTCTTTCTTTTCTTTTGAGGCCTTGGAGTCTTTTGCCAACACTACTTCATAGACATTTAGGTTGCCAATGAGCTCGTCGAGAGAAAGGATTGTCAAATCCTTTAATTCTTCTATTGTCATTATCTTCAATCTCCATTTTGTTGGAAGTGCTCTTAAGAATCTCCTGACATGATTACGATTGGAAAAAGTTCTATCAAATGCTTGTAATGAAGTAATATTAGTATTAAATTTAGCAAATGCATTATCAATACTTTCCTCATCTGATATTGAAAATTGTTCATATTGTTGAACAAATAAATCAATTTTTTTATTTTGCACTTGTTGGTTTTCTTGATGAGTGATCACCAAACAATTCCAAATATCTTTAACCGTTTTATGCATACAAATTCTTTCGTATTAATTTTTAGGTAAAGCATTGTATAAAACCAATTTTGTTTTGGAAAGCATTTTCTTTTGTTTATCTTTACGACTTTCTAAAGAAACAACATCATTTTTGTCAGTAGAGATGCTCTCAAATTCTGGCACATAATCCCCATCATCAATAATGTTTCAAAGATCAATATCTTTAGATTTCACATATGTTTCAAGTCTATTTTCCAAATATATAAAACCATTAACTTCAAAGAGTGGTGGTCTTTGCATAGATTGCCATTCTTTATAGTTTTCGAATTCCATTTGATCAAAAAGTTTTAAAATACAATATACTTTAAAAACCTTTTTAGAAACCCTGCTCTGATACCAATTGTAGAAAACTATAAGGGGTGTTGAATAGTTTTAGCGATTTAAATTTAGTTTACAAAAACTTTTAGATCGATTATATGTGAAACCTTTGGATGACAAAATATAGACAATGCAAGTAATAAGAAAAGAGATAAATGTGATAAAGTAAGTAGAGGAAGGGATAGAACCATGGCATACTAATTTATAGTGGTTCGGCTACAAGGACACCTTCCTTGCCCTACTCCACTCCCTGAGTACCCAACTCGAGAGCTCTTAAGCACTATTTCAACAAGATCCTTTAACTGATTGCGAAGCCTTACAACGTTGCTTACATTTTTTCTGGTACAAAGCTAAATATCGGGTTCTTTACAATGGAAGAACCAAACCAACACAGCTTAACACAACTACCAAAACTAACACAACAACTTTGTGATTACAATATGATGTATTAAGTACAAGAACCAACTCAGTGATCATGTATAGATGATGAAGCCAAACAACTCTTCCCTTGAAGATTGGAAGACTCGTATGCAAAGAATGTGATCTCGTCTTTTAAAAAGAACCTTGAGAAACACAAGAAGATAACTACACGAATGATCCTTAGATATGAGGTTAGAAAGATACAAGAATGAGAGAATATATGTATGAGAATGGGTGAGAAATAAAGAAGAAATGGCTCACTATTTATAGTCCAACTATCCACTGTTTTACCAGATCCGGCGGATCCTTTGGAAAAGGAATTCGGCCAGTGTAAACCCAGGGATCCGGCACAATGGGTAAACCAGTTCGGATTTTGGGTTACAAACTGGGTTTTGGGTCATGGACTATGGGTCATGGTACCCAATATGATATCATGCATGATGCAATACATACTTTGGATTATGGGTTATGGACTTTGGGTTATGGGTCATGGATTTTACCCAACTTGATGTCATGCATGATGTAATGCACATGGGCCGTGTGTTTTGGGTCATGGGTCATGGGTTAATAATTACCCAACACATTTAGTTACAATTTATTACACACAAATACATAAAAAACAAATGTAAGTAAGTAATAAAAATAAATATTATAACATGTAATATTGTACTTGAGATAATTTTATGGTTGTTATCGACAAAACTTAAAGAGATCAAGAAATATAAATAAATGTTTTACGGTTTATTAATATTAACATAACCCACAATCATACGCGTCTTCTTCAAACTCCTCGAATCCATCTACCTCATCGTCACAAAACTCAAATTCTTCCTCGCAAATGATTCTACCTTTTGGTACACAAATGACACCCGAGCAAAGTTATCAACTATAACTTGCGTATCATCAAAACCATCCACAATGATTCCAAAATTTCCAATATCCATGAAATACTCCACGACAATTCTTTAAATTACAACCATCATAACCATAATTTTTTCAATCACAACCATAATTTTTTCAATCACAACCACAAATTTTCAATCCCAACCCCCAACCACAATTTGTTGAATCACAACCATCACAATCACAATTTAAAGTACCACAACCCCCATCACAAGACACCCCTGAAGCACAGCGTAAAGGAAACAAAGTCGCGAAACCTTCAAAAACAAAAAAAACCACCCATGGTAAATTTGGACGCGGGTGAAGAGGATGACGTGGATGCCGTGTAGGAACAGGCACAATCGAATACCCGTTGGACACGCGACGAAGAAACGTTGCTAGCCGAGACTTGGGTCGAAGTTTCTCAGAACGCCGAGATCGAAAATGACCGATCCGACAAAGCGTTTTGGAACCAGATTATGAAGGATTTCAACATGGCTACAAAAAGTGGTCCTCGTACCAAAAATATGATGTCGGGGAAATGGACTATGGTTAACGGTGATTGCCAAAAGTTCAACGCTATTTACAAACATTTACAACGTAAAAGCAGGAAAAATGAGGTTGATCACAACGAGAATACAAAGACCAATTTTACTCAACGCTTTGATGGGAGAAAGTTTATTTATGTTCACGCGTGGCATGTTTTGAAAAAAATCACAAAATGGGACGCGACGGAGCCGATTGATCTGGACAATCTCGTCGAAATATTCGGCCCTGATCTGAGACCTAGTCCTTCGGGCAAACCACGACCTCCAAAAAAATCCAAATTGGTGGAGACGTTGAGCACCAGGGGGAGTCAATCGGAGTCTGTATCGGATCTTTTATCTTTCGACTATAGACGCAAAGTTGAAGCAGCCACATCTGCGTACGAGGCAAAGAAACAGAAAGAAGTGGGAATACTGGAGTGTAAAGAGTTGGAGTTTCTCATGTTTAATCCCGAAACGTTGCCGGAACGCAAAGCCGCGTACATCCGAAGGAAACAAGAAGAAACAATGAAAAAATATCCGTCTAACTAACTGGGAAATAATGTATTTCTTAAGTTTCCGTATTGTTTTTTCTGTGTCGTATGTTTTTCATTTTCTGTATCGTTTTTTTTTTCTTAATTGTAATAATTTATTTTAATGAATAAATTGTAGTTTATTTGGAAAAAATATAAAAGAAAATAAAATTGAGGGTGGGTGGGTGGGGCCTAAATGGCTTGTTGAAACTTGTTATGAGTGACGGGGTATTTTAAAGTGGGAGTGTTGAAGTGAGATGACACCTGATGAGGCCCAAACGAGGAGTTTTACCTCCTCACCATACCTAATTCTCTAAGAGGTATTTAGTACATTCTTTTAATATCAAAAATATAACTGATGAGATTGTGAATGGTACTTTAAAAAATTGTTTATGAAGTTTTGAGGTTTTTTTAGCTACATGTGTTAGTTTTATCTTCAACCAAAGATTTTGAACAACATATTTAAGATTAGGGTTACTTCGTCAAATATTAAATAAAATTTACATCTAAATAAAGTAAACTACAAAGTTTTTCTTGGGCCCATAATAAACACATAGAAGTCGTCTTTTGAAGAACCATATGCTCTATTTTTCTAAGCTTTAAAAAATAAGCTCATTAGCTTATAAAGTGTATGTTCTCCGATCTTCCTCACAAGCACAACCTAATTTGATGTCTCTCATTTGTTTGATGCCTTGTATCGTCAATGTGGCCGAGGCCAACCCTGTTGGCAGTGGCCGGATTAAAGAGTGTGTAAAACGTGGCTTGGAAATCACGAGATAAGGTGGGCTGGTTGGGGTGGCCGAGCACGCCAACCCCCCCCCCCCTACTAGCTCTGTCCCTGCTAGTTTGGGTACTTTGTCTTCATCTATAACATGCAAAGAAGTATAGTAGAATACGTAACATGATGTAACACATTATATATTAATTTTTTAATTTGTGGTTGTTTGGCTAGTTTTGATTTTTGGTATTGATTTTTAAAACTACTAGTTTTAGACCCTCGCGACATGCGAGGCTTTTGCATAATAAATTCATTTAAACCTTGTACAATTCTAACTTTGTGGCCAAAATTCGGTTTTTTAGACGTACCCACACACGCGTGTGTGGCTTTGACATTAATCGTACTACCGGAGTTTTGAAATACGTTCAATTCAGTAAATATATGTACGTGTGCACATGTGTGTGTGCGTGCGTGTTATAGTCTCATGCGTACATGGATTTTTACTATAAAATTTTGTTTTATTCATCTCAATAACCCGTGTTTTACGCGAATTAAACCTTATTCATCTCAATAATCCGTGTTTTTACGCGAATTAAACTTTATTCATCGCAATAACGCGATTCGTATTGAATGTAATTAGTAAAAGATAAACACTTTTTCGAGACATCCTTACTTAATCTTGATGAATAACATGAGTCGTTCATATATGCACAATCTCGTGTATTCATTTACATATCACAGTAACTCGTGTTCATTTTGATATTTATAATTTCGTGCATGTACATCGATTTAATATATAATGATGATAATATTTATAAATGTTTTTTTAAATATAAAGTTTAGATGGTACAAACTCTAGTGGTATTTATTAAATTTATAAAGTTATTAAAAACATGAAAACTCATAAGTTTAATTAAGTCAATATAATCTATTTAAAATTTAACAGCTAAAGTTATATTAATTACCACATGTTTTTTTTTTTTTTTTTTTCTAATTTTGACACATCAATGTTTGTTCTGTTTTTACTAATAAATGAAATTTTGATACATGTTGACAAGTTTATTGAATTTTAACTTTTTAATTGGCTAATAGGAAGGCTCGATTTTACAATTGAGCTCTCCCATTATTCAATTAAATAATATATTCTCACAAATTCTTTTCTCTTGTTATCTAAGTCAGAACAGTATGAAACATTGATGGTTTTGATTTGAAGACTCTCACAAAGTTGACAACTATTTAACCAACATAAGTTAAAAAAAATAGAAATTATGAACAATAATATCACTTGTCATACTTTAATGTTATCAAACTCAGTTTAATAGTGATTTCTAACAGCATACCAAATGTATCCTAAGATGTAGAAATGAAATCCATAGACTTAGGGTTGCATCAAACACACCAAAGACCTTTAGTTTGGAGATTTGATACCTAATGTTGGTCTCTAGTATTATCTTTTTTGTTTGGTAATTATGGTTTCTGACTTGAGAGTTAACTAAATCACGAAGTTTAAGCTCATTGCATATAGACATAAATTGGGTAAAAGCTCCCCCATCCTATTCTTTTGGAAAGTTGATGTAAGCACATATTTGTTGGTTGCACCAAGCATAATTTTAACTTGAGACCTCACACATTTAAAGTAGAGCGATGTTATCATCTTAAACACATCCTTCTACTTATCCTCCTAACAAAATGATCATCACATGTGGCAAAATCAAGAGTACGAGGAGAAAGAATTAGTAGATTACGCATAGATCATTTCCCTTTAAAGTATCCACAATGCAAGTTACCTACGTATAACCTTATTTTTGTCAAATCACATTTTTGTGATATCCTATACCTTCGATGATTAATTTTACTCAAATGCAAAATTATCATTCCTCAAGTCATTTCTCAAAGAGTGATGATATGCACATCACAACATAACTACAACCATACATTTCAGATACACATAAAAAAATGGATGCATCTTCCTTTAAATTTTCTCTCCTCATTTAAAATGTGTGACTAGAATTACTTTTTTCAATTATTATTTTAATTATGCTTCTCACCAAAGCTCTTCCCTTTAGGGTAAAACGATACTGAGTGGCACCATTATTTTCTTGGGGCAATTGCATGTATATCTACTAAAATTTGCATATTTGCATATATACCCAAAACATGCTTAATTTGTATTGTATATCATGCATTGAAAACTTGTATTTTGAGAAAATATGCAAGTTTTTAAGTTTTAGTAGGTATATATGCAATTCTCCCTATTTTGTTTTACACTCAAAACCAAATGATAAACCAAACACTAGTTCTTCACACATCTATCAAACCAATACCAACCTTAGAATATGTGTATGACTATGTTGACAAGAATTAAGTCTCAACCCCAAACACCCTTGTAAAACAGGTGGGGTGAAGTAACATTTCATTAAAGTAGTTCATTATTCAGCGTTATTTCGTGTAGATTCTCTCACTATCTATTTCGATAAGAACCCCAAATATCTATTCTCTCTCAGCCTTTTCATCAAACAGGTTATCTCACTTCTTATTTTTACATATAATTCATATGTAAATACTTATAAATATTCAATAAAGATTTATGATTTATATGTTGTTAGTCAGATCGTAGCATGGGTTACTTTTGAAATACGTTAATTTAGCTTAAAGTTGTGATTTTTATGAATCTTGAGCTGATTTATGTTAGCTTATGTTTGATCTAAGTGTTTTCAGGTTTAGCTGCTAGTTCTTGTGTTTTGGTGCCCTGATTTTGACAAAAAAGGTTCCATTATTATTAAATATATGATCTTGTTCATTGAAATAAGTTGCCATGTGTTTTGTTCAATCATGAAAATAAGAGGGGTGTTTGGAATAGCTTATATAGCCTGCTTATGAGCTTATTTGGTTTTGGAAAAAGCGGCTAAGCTCACTTTTTAGAGCTTATCAACTTGACCTTGTGACTTGTTTGAGTCGATAAGCTCAAGTTGATAAGCTTATAAGCTATAAAATTGAGCTTTATCGGCTTTTCCAAATTCAAATAAGCTCATAAGCTGGCTAAATAAGCTAAACCAAACATCCTTAGAGATGAAAGCTAAAGTATGCAACTTTCCTAGATACAAATTTTTTAGGTAAAACTTTGAGTTTCGGGTTTTCATATTTGTAGTGGAGTTTAGTTATATTTAAAATTTATGTTTCTTTAGTTGCTAACTTGATCATGAATGTAACATGATCAAGCTTGTGAGTGTCATGCCAATTTCTGAAGGTTGCTATACCTATATATATGAATACTAATGTATTCTAAATGCTAATTAGTATATTTTGTTGTTTTGACGCAGGTATTATGATTAAATTGTTCAAAGTTAAGGAGAAACAACGTGAACTTGCGGAAAATTCTAATGGGAAGCCTCCTGTTAAGAAGCAAAGTGCAGGCGAATTGCGTCTTCACAAAGGTATATTAGTCTTATTCAGCGAGCAAAGCCAAAGTATCAATGTCATATACAAAGAAAAAAGATTATTGTTTCAAATTTCATGTCAAGTCCTTGATGCTTATAAGCGTTCTTCCTTGCAAAACTAAAATCGTACGGAGTAGAACTTTTTTTTTTGGTCAAAGTTCTATACTTTTGTAGTTTCTATTATTCAAGGAAGTCGTTACTACTCCTATTGAATAATTTGTTGCTTTTTCTAACTTTCTATGTGTTATAAAATAACTCTTTTATGCTTTGTTTCTTGGTGTTGTTACATGTAGATATAAGTGAACTGAACCTACCCAAGACTTGTAGCATATCTTTCCCTAATGGAAAAGACGATCTCATGAACTTTGAAGTAACTATTCGGCCTGATGATGGATACTATGTGTAAGTACATCTTCACAATTTTCTCCATTGTTTCTTTCGTGTCTTTTAATGTTATTAATTAAGTTCATGTCCGGGAAGTGGACGTCAGTAACAAAACTAAACCCCTTTGGGAAACTAAATTGAGCTGAGCTTCAATTTCGTTTCACTTTTAATACGTTTGTTCAAAGCTGTTTAGCATCGTTGTAATGATGACGGTTCAGTTAATACAATCTTTTTCTGCTGTTTGATATTGAAAACGAAGAAGCTGATTCATATATATTAACTGTAACTGATACCAAACTTTCACTTTATATCTACCGTTTCACCCTCATGGCACCCTGCCACTTACATTCTTGATAAGTCATATATGTAGACATGTAGTCTTAGAGGTTCTTTGGGTAAGCTTAAGCTTTATTGGCTTTTTTTGTAAATAAGCTTTTCACATAGCCTTTACCCAAGCACATGTCTAACATAATCTTTACCCGAACAACCCCTTAGTTTTACAACTTTGTCCCTAAAGCTTAGTGTTATATATTATCTTTTACATTTTTTATGCATATGTTTTTAAACATAGGGAATTGCATATATACATCAATGAAACCTTAAGAAATGCAAAACACCTCTTTTAAAGCTTTAGTGACCCATGTTTTTTTTAGCTATCAGTAATCTAACATACTATTTGCTTCCAGGAATGGCACCTTTACATTTACTTTCCAGATTTCATCCATCTACCCCCACGAGGCACCAAAAGTCAAATGCAAAACCAAGGTAAAAAACATTTCATAGCTAATAACTCATAATGTTCATGATATTTTTCTTTAATTTATAATATTTAAATTTACCATTAACATGCAATTATTCTGATTATACTTTTTAAAGGTATACCATCCTAACATCGACTTGGATGGAAATGTGTGTCTCAACATTCTTCGTGAAGACTGGAAACCGGTCCTAAACATAAACACTATTATTTATGGCTTGTATCATTTATTCACGGTAAACTCTTGTCACCTCTACATGTTTCTTATCGGATTTTTATCTGTAAATTTTGTGCTGATTCATTGAAGCTTTTATTATGCAGGAGCCAAATCATGAGGATCCCCTCAACCGAGAAGCAGCTGCAGTCTTGAGAGACAACCCGAAGATGTTTGAGTCCAACGTGAGGAGAGCAATGGCAGGTGGGTATGTGGGCCAGACGTTCTTCACTAGGTGCATATAATGGCAGCAGGTGGGGTGATGGTGTATGATGGTTGTCATAAATGTACTGGATTGGATTAAAAACTGTGTCCCCAAAGGGTCTTTTTGGAATTGGGGAGGGGGTTGTAGTTGTTTCTACAACATGTGGTCTGTTTGTATGTTCTCAAGTGTAACTGTGTTGGATGCCATTATTTTGGTTCACTTGTCATGTAAAACTTTGTGTTTCTTGGAAGATAAAGAATCTGCTGTTGCCTCATGCTCTTGTTCCACTGCTTTACTCATTTAAGTGAGATCACAATGAACCTTCGGCACTTTGATCTTTTATTGTGCATCGTAGTTGACTACATATGCTGGTAACCTGAAAACAAGAGAGGGCATATTGACAAAAGGTTCTTAAGACGGTAAGGGCTTTTAATAAGCTTGTCGTGATCAAGGTGTTTAAGGGCAGGGAATTTGGTCAACTTGGTTATCGATTTTTTTCCTTCATGTTGACACCAGCCTTGATGCACTGATTTACAAAAGTTGAAGTTTTCCGGATGAGAGTCTGTGCATCGCTTAAATCACGATTCGTTTTAGAAAAAAGCGAGAATCATTAGAAGAAGTGTAGCTACTTTTATATTTTGTCTACTTTAAAGGATGATGAGCTTCCTTTGTGTTCCTTTCAACTTTTGAATTGTCTACTTTTTCCTAGATACAAAATTAACGTAAATAAGGTTAGGTCCGTTCTCTTTTGCCTTTTTTCAGGTGAAATTCATTAGCTCTTGAAACCCAAAGATTTTGGGGCGGGGCGGGGCAGCTTATCGGGTTACGGGACGAGTTTTCGGGCATTAACGGGGATTTTTATCGGGTTTCGAGTGGGGAGCGAGGAACAACATCCACGCCTCGAAACATGTATGTACATGTAGATACGTTATATTCATATATTGTTATGTTAGTATTTACGTAATTGAAACAATATTCTTGAATTTATGTAGTTTTGTATCTTTGCAAGATCGTAAACTGTGTTAAAAAAAAACTTTTTTTGTTCATCATTTTAAAAGAAGTTTGATTTACTAAGTGATGATTTTTCTAAGTGATGATTTGTCATTATTTATGTTTAATTTGTTGAAAACTAATCATGGCTAATACTTTAAATATTATTGGTTGGTTTTAATTTTTCACGTTATTACATATAATCATATTGCTAAAATTTGGTGTAGAAATGATAACAAACGGAGAACAAGGTATTCACTGGAGCATTGCTCCTAGAATGGCGCCCCAAATGAGAACCCAAATAGAGATTAGAGCGGGTTTGAGGAGCATCTCGCCTCAATTGGACACCCCGATAAGATCCTCCATGGAGATCGAGACGGGTTTGTGGCTTGGTTTGCTAATCGGGTTTGGGGATGGGATGACCGCCCCACCCCATTACCATTCGTACTCTTGATGTTAAAACGATTCTTATTAATTCAGCAAGTAAGGCTAACAAAGTCACATACATAGCATTAGACTATCCCGAGTGGGAGTGACCAACTCATCAAAGTACTATGATGACGCGCCACCAACCAAAATGGAAGCATTGGTCACGGTGATTCTGTTTTGTTTATGGCGACCAGCTCATCATAGTGATAAAGCAAAAATTGTGAGCCCCATTATAAAAGTAATATTTTTTTAAGTGTGTGATATTTAGTGGGGTATATCTGTTAAAAGTGGGTATTTAATTAAAGGTGAGAGGAATGTGATCAAAACGAATGAAATATGAAAGAGAGTGAGGGAAAATGAGAGGAGAGAGAAAACCGAGATGACGATGATATAACGGCGACCTGATCACCGCCACTCCTTTTAGCCTTACATAGTCTTGCACATGTAGCCCATGAACATTGCTATCACCCAAAGTTTTCCAAACATCCTCATTGATAAGTACATTTGGTGGCACTAGGTTCTTTCATGTAACGATTCAACCGGTGCACTACAAGTCCGTTTATGATATTGCACGTTTATGATGTTGCACCGATTAGGTGCAACTGTTATAGCAACTAAGGCGTCTCGATGTCAATTTTGGGCAATTACATTAGCCATTTGACTTACATACACGAGTATATCTTCTTTGTTCAATATTTAATAATCATGATGTAGAGTTCTCAGGTACAAACCTTACTAGGTCACATTTTGAAGTTGGTCGGGGAAATGGTCATAACGAACTCTGGTTAGGCTGCTCACACTAGAATCAAATAGTCGCCGTTTCTGGATAGCTTGAACATGAAAAACTCGTATCTTTGCATGACACAAATTGTCGGTTTTTTAATTAGTTTACGCGGGTGTCAAAATTTTTAAACACTCAAAGTTGTAAACTCATTGTAAGTTTGCAGACTAAACGAGTAACAAGCCATTTCATTTACATACGTAACTCGTAAACATTGTGATTTGTCTCGACCCTAATGAACTTAAATGGGCCCGTAAGTCGCCCTCAACAAACATACAAGAATTATTTTGCATGTCATACATTGGATTTTATTAGTAGGAAAACAAAAATAACAAAAGAATTGATTCGTAGTTGACACGCAACATTACAGAGTGTCAGAAGCGAGTCATTATTGGTTGATAATCCACTGTCCCCACTCCCTCTGTGCACCTGACACTTGGTTCACACATAATCGAATCAAATCAAAAAATAAGACTAACTTTTAACCATATTATTTACCATTTCAAGTCAAAATAAGAAACACAGTAACATTTGTTTTCCGACAAAAGTTATCAATGAGGAGTAAAAATATACGTAACAGTATAAAACTCTTCTTTTGTTAAAAACAACAATTCATTGGTTTGGATTGGGTAATAATCACTCGGCCGGAATATTTTGTATTTCAGATTACCACCAGACCGATGAAATACTGAGGGAGAAGTGTGAGAGACAGATTAGCTATCGGGCGAGCACCATAAACCAAAAATCGGGTATGAATAGGCCCAATGAAATTTGGCCAAAAAGGTTGCAATCCAAGATACCGCCAAATTGTTTATATAATATGTATGATTAACATTAATGATACAGTAACTATTAGTCTCCTACTAATAGCATCTCCAATAGCAAAGTTTATATAATTTCTATGTCGTATACTCTTAAAATTTTCATTTATAAACCTATTATAGGTTTATAATATGATGATATGGTTCATACTTTTGTTAATGATAGTGGAAACGTATTTCATGCTTACTTGACATGAAAGTGTCCAATGTCTTAAACATCTTCACAATTTAATGTACTTAAAATAAATGTGATGTTTATAAAGTTTTAAGAAGTTTATGTGCAGTGGAAATAGTTTTATACAACAAAAAGTTTTAAGAATTAATGATATTAATCAACTATAAAACTTTTTAAAGTGTAACATAGTGGATGTTCTTATCACTATGCTTAAACTTGTTAAAACGTTATAACTTGATGAGGTATTAAATAAGTTACAATATTTAGTGGCAATGAAAACATCTATGAACTTAGACCTGTTTATTCCATGTCATTATAAACATCATCTCACTATAGTGACTCAATTTATAAACTTCTTCAAATTTTATAAACCTTTTCATGAACCTCTCATAGCGGATGCCCTGACCAAGCGGGCGAGTGTAATAACAACCGAACTTCATCACCGTTAATTTTGTGTCTCATCAACTTTTCCCTCCACCACCAGCTTAACCAGCAAACACTCATAGTAATGACCACCAACAAACACCCGTAGTAATTAATATTTGGGTTTGTTTTTATGTCTCATAACTCCATGGTTACCACCACCAACTTATCCAAAATATGTTCACCATCACGCGTTGTAGTGATTGTTGTGTAACATCAAAAGACGCGTAGGCGGAGAACGCATTGTTCAACCCCCAATGTTTTTAGAGAGGAATTTCTTTAAGATATGATAAAGGTTGTCTTTAATATATTACCCCGTAATACATAAATTAATTCTTGTGCACTAGAGCCTTAGGTGAGGTAAGCTCTTCACTTGGGCCCTATCGGGTGCCACATCACCATAACAAACCCCTTTCTACAACCCCCTTTATCACAACTAACCACAACTTACTCATTTGAGTCTCACTACTTCTTATTTTATTTTTTTTATTCAATTTTTCAAATAACATAAAATTCATTCTTAAACTAAAACTAATTCATAAACTAAAATTCGTTCATAAAAATAAAATTACAATACGGAAAAAATTTGAAACAAACTACGATACGAAGAAAAAAACAAAACAAATTACGATACGAAATTTAAAACACAAATCATCCAACGATTCTCATGAATCTTTATTGATTTGTAATTGTCGATGAGATATGTCTTCTCCTCCTAGACTTGCAACACTTGTTCCCTAACGTTTTTCAAGGCGACATAAAGTTGCACATTGTAACACCCCCAAAAATGGTCGCAATGGAAGATTATGTCATTGGAGTGCTACTTCATAATACAAAGTACAAGTTATAGAAAACGACCTCTAAATGAGACGTTTTGAAAAGTTACCATTCGATTAATGAAATCAGAGTTACAGACAATGAGGTTCCAAAGTATAATACATAAATGTTTACAAAATGTTTCGGATGGTAAATAAGAATGTATAATGTCTTCAAAACATGTCGTACGACTCTAAGTTCCATGCAACAGTTATCGCCTTATTGACCTGAGATAAACATGCTAAAGTGTCAACACAATGGTTGGTGAGTTTATAGAGTTTGTTTAACATGTAAAAGCCTTTAAAGAATGTTTACACAGCAAAGGCATTGTAAGTTCACCCAGTTCCAAGTTTCGCCCATACAAAACTTGCAACTTGTGTGTTCACAACCCACTGCCAAAATATAGTTTGCACAATACACCGGATTATATTCAACCAAGGTCATGAATCTGGTACACAAGGGCGGGGGCATCTTCCCAGATAGTACTATATTACTCCCAAGGTCATGAATCTGGTACACATGGGCAGGAGCATATACCCGACTTATAGTACTATCAATATCTCTCCGACAGTATAGAGTATTGTGTACGTATGTAAATATAAATCATGTATTTAAATTAAGCGAGTAAAGTATTTCCAAGCATGTATAACGAAATTATGTATAAGGCAATCAAGTATAATATAATAATCTATAAATGCAATCAAGTATACTGCAATCAAATGCAACCAAGTATAAATGTTTTGAGTATTTATAAAAGTAAAAGCAAGTAGTTGACCATGTATCTCCCCCAAAGAGTTTATAAAGTAATTAAATGAGTAAAAGTGGGGCTACGAACTCACCGTGAGTTATGATATCAAATATATAGCAAGAACGATGGATATGCCGTGAGCACTTCTACGAGCAACCTAGAATATGGTATGTCTTAGTGTATGGAATAATGATACAAAAGTATAGCAATCCTATATACGTCCTTATATTGATCATGATGTAGTACATGGTAGTTGTGTATGTCGTAAATAGAAATGGTCTAGTTGTGAAAACGTGTTTAGTTTACATATATCGTACTACCGTTCGGGCCATCATAATCCAGAGGTCATGCAGTAAACGTTCAAGGAGCCAGGCCACTTTATTTCGTCAATCCACAACACGTCGATTCGTTTACCCAAATGAAACCCCTTACATGAAGTTCCCTAGTGTTGTAGTACTCAATTTGTAAAACATGTATAATAGTTATAATGATTTCGGTTTAGAAAGTCTTGAGGTCTTAGCCGTGGCCTTGCCGTGGCTTTGGTCTTGGCTACCATGACTTTGAGATCTCAACCTTGGCCTTAGCCGCGTTTGTGATCTCAGCCTTAGGCCTTTAGGCCATTTGGTTTTCCTTAGCCGTGACAAAATACATGGTCGTTTAGATACATAAGGGGTTGTTAAGATTTTGAAGAAAAATATCATTCGTTATGCATTTTCAGGACTTGAGCTTTTTTGCTATTGAGGGAAAACGTCGTTCCGGACAATTTTCGTATTTTGACGTTTTGATGAAACGGACCAGAAGGGCCTCGTTCAAAATGGACAGCTGCTTAACAGCTTGTTTTAGGCAATTTCGGTGTTTTGGTTTCGCTAACTTCTTTTGGCCGTATCTTTTGACTCGTATACTCGTTTTAGGTGATTCAAATTGCTACGTTTTCCTTGTAACACCCTCTTTAACAGTAGGTACTTGCCTAAGGTCATAGGTACATATTTCAAGTCGTTTATCATAGCATAAAGTCACTAGTTTACTTGTTTTACTAGTTTGATAACATAAAACGATATATAAGTTTAGGATTTGTATTAGGGATTTGTACATCATGAACCAATATAACTAGACATATATATCATATAACAAGTATGAAATCAAGTAAGAATAACATGTTTAAGTCTTACAACATTTGGCTTTCATTTAAGAAAGGAAATCAAGAAAGGAACTAGGACCACTAAACCTATGCTTTCAACCCATCAACACAACTCTTGCTAACCCTTGATATAACCCTTGTGAAAAACTTTTAACCTCAGCCCAAATCACCTTGTGTAGCTCTTAATTCAACCATGGAATCACAAATTAAACACTTGCTTCATGTAGAGAATAACCAGGCCTTTAACATTGTAGTATAACTTGTAACTTGGAAATCAAAGGATGAAGGGTTTGTGAATTGTAAGTGGGGCGTTTATTTGTGAAAATAAAGGAAGAGATTAGAGCCCTTTTTATAGTGTGTTGAAGAGGTGCAAGGAAGGTGCTAGGAAGGTGTGTTGAGGAGGTTACTTTGGAAGACTTTACAAAAGCTTAGTAACTAAGACTTAACACATGTAATGATCCTAAGTGAACAAGGCTTATCACAAGCCAACAAGGCTTGTGACACACCATAATACACGTTCATAAGGGATAAGGGGTGACTAGATGATCAAACTTGGTATTATCTAGTTTACGGAGTGAGTTTTGGTCCCGTTAATCGCTAACTGTAAGCCGTAAAGTCACGAAACATAAAACCAGGTATCCTAATAATATGAATCTTATAAATACGTTAAAACTTGTTAATATACTCTATATAAGCATTTTAGGTGAGTGATAAGTTCCATCGGTTGCTTAAACGCTGCAAAAACTGGAAACGTAGGTTTAAAACGCGTAAATCGCGTAAAATGCATAACTGAAAAACGTAAAATTTCAAAACTTATGAAAATGTCACGGAAGGTGAAAAACTTATATTTCTCTCATTTGTAATGTTTATGGACATATCGGGATGCCTAAATGTCGTTTAAACCTAATCATAAATCTGAGACACGGTTTTCATGAAATTTGCACAAATGACCCGACGAGTGTCAAATTCTGGGGTTATCACTAAATTAAGTTAACTTACGAGAATATGAAATAAATTTTTTGGGAGTGAATATTAAAAATTGATAGAAACTAAGAACGTGATGAAGATAGTTTCTTGATCGTTTATGAGCCTTAGGGTTTAATAATAACAATGACAATACGCAGCGGAATAATAGATATGTTATTGACACAAGGTTTTTCATTCACTATTACCTCCAATTATATTAATAACGAGGTTAACTAACACTAACTAAACTAATAACCTAGGCGTTTACAAGACTATACGCCTAGGACACACACACACCTTTAGTCGACTACATTATGGAAGACTTGTATAAAACCTACACCTATGTCCTCTTTATATACTAGAGGATTAGGGTTTACAAAATACTACAAAGGACTAATAAATAAAACTTCTTTTGCAAGCAAGTCCTTCCATCTTTTTGTAGGTTTCCTTCTTGCCGTATTAAGTCCCTCTTGTTTCATTCTTTTTGTCTTATCAACTCAAACGTATAATTCCCAACAAAAATGAATAGTAACCCAAAAATGCGAATTGTTACAGTCTCTCACCCTTAAGGGAACTTCGTCCCGAAGTTCTGTGAATGTTAACTGCTGACAGTGTGTATAGAAAAGGCGTGGTTTCGGGATCTCTAAAACAGTGGGGTTCACTCTTATTAATCTAAGATTATGGTTAAGGAGTCGTATTGGATACAAATAAACCCAATCATTTATAATTCATTACTTACATAAAGAAGCGTCCAAATTTATGTAAGTAAGGGATTATAAACTTATGGTTCGGTGGTTTATAATTTCTTTATTTGAATAAAGAGGCGTCCCAATTCATTCAAATAAGGAGATTATAAATCACCCTACTTAAGATTTCCCGACGTAGTACGATAACCAAGTCATAAAATCCCTAAAGCTAAGTAATAATATTATTTAACTCAAATCTCATGTCTCATCAAACAAGAACTGTCACAAGATCAAGTTAAATAATTAGTTATTACTGAGCTCCATATTTTTAATGACTCGACTTAATTTTGGGTTTCCTTATCAATACTAAAGTCATACCATCCAACAACGTGGATCTAAACAAACAACTAACAAAAAGCATATGTGCATGAAGTATGTGTGTAAGAAAAATATAGTGGAGAGTC
Organism: Chrysanthemum lavandulifolium; assembly: GCA_022545495.1. NCBI lineage: Eukaryota > Viridiplantae > Streptophyta > Magnoliopsida > Asterales > Asteraceae > Chrysanthemum > Chrysanthemum lavandulifolium. The sequence goes on from CM040244.1 coordinate 212,815,461, forward strand.
TTAACGTATAAGCAGTAATAGTCTAGGCACTAAATGCAACCTAGTTCTCTATAACCAAGTCTCTGATACCAATCTGTAACACCCCTAAAAATAGTCACAGCGGAAGATTATGTTATTGGGGTGCTACTTCATAATACAAAGTACAAGTTATAGAAAATGACCTCTAAATGAGACGTTTTGAAAAGTTACCATTCGATTAATGAAATCAGAGTTACAGACAATGAGGTTCCAAAGTATAATACATAAATGTTTACAAAATGTTTCGGATGGTAAATAAGAATGTATAATGTCTTCAAAACATGTCATACGACTCTAAGTTCCATGCAACAGCTATCGCCTTATTGACCTGAGATAAACATGCTAAAGTGTGAACACAATGGTTGGTGAGTTCATAGAGTTTGTTTAACATGTAAAAGCCTTTAAAGAATGTTTACACAACAAAGGCATTGTAATTCCACCCAGTTCCAAGTTCTGCCCATAAAAAACTTGCAACTTGTGTGTTCACAACCCACTGCCAAAATATAGTTTGCACAATACACCGGATTATATTCACCCAAGGTCATGAATCTGGTATACAAGGGCGGGGGCATCTTCCCAAATAGTACTATATTACTCCCAAGGTCATGAATCTGGTACACATGGGCGGGGGCATATACCCGACTTATAGTACTATCAATATCTCTCTGACAGTATAGAGTATTGTGTACGTATGTAAATACAAATCATGTATTTAAATTAAGCGAGCAAAGTATTTCCAATCATGTATAACAAAATCATGTATAACGCAATCAAGTATAATGTAATCATGTATAAATGCAATCAAGTATACTGCAATAAAATGCAACAAAGTATAAATGTTTTGAGTATTTGTAAAAGTAAAAGCAAGTAGTTGAGCATGTATCTCCCCCAAAGAGTTTATAAAGTAATTAAATGAGTAAAAGTAGGGCTACGAACTCACCGTGAGTTATGATATCAAATATATAGCAAGAACGATGGATATGCCGTGAACACTTCTACGAGCAACCTAGAATATGGTATGTCTTAGTGTATGGAATAATGATGCAAAAGTATAGCAAGCCTATATACGTCCTTATATTGATCATGATGTAATACATGCTAGTTGTGTATGTCGTTAATAGAAATGGTTTAGTTGTGAAAACGTGTTTAGTTTACATATATCGTACTATCGTTCGGGCCATCATAATCCAAAGGTCATGCAGTAAACGTTCAAGGAGCCAGGACACTTTAATTCGTCAATCCACAACTCGTCGATCCGTTTACCCAAATGAAACCACTCACATAAAGTTCCCTAGTGTTGTAGTACTCAATTTGTAAAACATGTATAATAGTTATAATGATTTCGGTTTAGAAAGTCTTGAGGTCTTAGCCGTGGCCTTGCCGTGGCTTTGGTCTTGGCTACCATGACTTTGAGATCTCAACCTTGGCCTTAGCCGCGTTTGTGATCTCAGCCCTAGGCCTTTAGGTGATTTGGTTTTCCTTAGCCGTGACAAAATACATGGTCGTTTAGATACATAAGGGGTTGTTAAGATTTTGAAGAAAAATATCATTCGTTATGCATTTTCAGGACTCGATCTTCTTAACTGTCAAAGGAAAACGTCGTTCCGGATAACTTTCGTGCTTTAACGTTTTGATGAAACGAACCAGAAGGGCCTCGTTCAAAACGGACAGCTGCTTAACAGCTTGTTTTAGGCAATTTCGGTGTTTTGGTTTCGCTAACTTCTTTTGGCCGTATCTTTTGACTCGTATACTCGTTTTAGGTGATTCAAATTGCTATGTTTTTCTTGTAACACCCTCTTTAACAGTAGGTACTTGCCAAAGGTCATAGGTACGTATTTCAAGTTGTTTATCATAGCATAAAGTCACTAGTTTACTTGTTTTACTAGTTTGATAACATAAAACGATATATAAGTTTAGGCTTTGTATTAGGGATTTGTACATCATGAACCAATATAACTAGACATATATAGCATATAACAAGTATGAAATCAAGTAAGAATAACATGTTTAAGTCTTACAACGTTTGGCTTTCATTTAAGAAGAGAAATCAAGAAAGGAACTAGGACCACTAAACCTATGCTTTCAACCCATCAACACAAATCTTGCTAACCCTTGATATAACCCTTGTGAAAACCTTTGAACCTCAGTCCAAATCACCTTGTGTAGCTCTTAATTCAACCATGGAATCACCAATTAAACACTTGCTTCATGTAGAGAATAACTAGGCCTTTAACGTTGTAGTAAAACTTGTAACTTGGAAATCAAAGGATGAAGGGTTTGTGAATTGTAAGTGGGGTGTTTATTTGTGAAGAGAAAGGAAGAGATGAGAGCCCTTTTATAGTGTGTTGAGGAGGTGCAAGGAAGGTGCAAGGAAGGTGTCTTGAGGAGGTTACTTTGGAAGACTTTAAGAAAGCTTAGTAACTAAGACTTAACACATGTAATGATCCTAAGTGAACAAGGATTATCACAAGCCAAAAAGGCTTGTGACACACCATAATACATGTTCATAAGGGATAAGGGGTGACTAGATGATCAAACTTGGTATTATCTAGTTTATGGAGTGAGTTTTGCTCCCGTTAATCGCTAACTGTAAGCCGTAAATTCACAAAACATAAAACCAGGTATCCTAATAATATGAATCTTATAAATATGTTAAAACTTGTTAATATACTCTATATAAGCATATTAGATGAGTGATAAGTTCTATTGGGTTGCTTAAATGCTGTTAAAACTGGAAACGTTGGTTTAAAATGCGTAAATCGCATAAAACGCAAAACTGGAAAACGTAAAATTCCAAAACTTATGAAAATGTCACGGAAGGTGAAAAACTTATATTTCTCTTATTTGTAATGTTTATGGACATATCGGGTCGTTTAAACCTAAACGTAAATCTAAGACACGGTTTCGTGAAATTTGCAGAAATGACCCGACGAGTGTCAAATTCTGGGGTTATCACTAAAATAGGTTAACTTACGAGAATACGAAATAAAATTTTTGGGAGTGGATTGTAAAAATGAATATTAAAAAATGAATAGTAACCCGAAAATGCGAATTGTTACACACATCTATTTCCTCATTTCTTAATAGAGTTTGTAGACCGACCCTGATAGCTGGATGGTCTTGAGGCAGCTCACGCAACCTTTCAATCTCTGGAGCACGATCATGCATCTGTAGCATAATATGAGTTATCTCACGTTAATCAGCTTGAGTTCTTTTTCTTGTTCGTAGCGTATTCGGCTAAGGATAGCCTTTTGCACCTCAGCTGGTTCGTTAGCCATATCGTTTGTATGAAAATGAGTGATACTTGCGAGAGATTTTGATAACAAGTTGCGTGAGAAAACCAATGATGGTAAAGTGGTATTTTTAGGGGAAAATAGCCGTTGGAGGCTATCAAAATCAAAATTTGAAAGGGCTGCAAAAATTAAAATTCAAAATTCAAATTCAAGCTCAAAAGTTAAAGTACGAATTCAAAACTCAAATTCAAACTAAAAGTTAAATTACGAATTCAAATTCAAATTCAATTTCAAAGTAACAGTTCAAATTCAAATTTAAACAAACCCTATCTTTTTTCCCTATGTATATCCAGCACATTTTCAATCAAAAACTCTCTCAAGAATGTCTCAAGAAAACAATCCCAGAAGCAATTCCCCGACACCCGAAAATACGGTTAATACTCCACCAGCAGACATCATTTCGTTTTTTCCAATGGAAGAGGAACCGGTTAGGGAAGCGGTTGAGGAACCAGAACACAATCTGATTCTGCTGTTGAGGAAGAGCAACGACTACTTCTTCAGGATGAAGAAGTATTGAGAGAAATGGAGGAAGAAGAAGCACGGGAGGAAGCAGCTCGTAGGGAGCTGGAAGAAGAAGCTCGTGAGGACCTGGATGAGGAAAGCTGGTTTGACAAAGCGTATAAGGAGTGGGAAGAGGGTAGGTTTGCGGACTGTTCTCCTTACGACGATGGTTATCGCACAGATTAATCAATGGCTGAAGAACTTATGTGTTTTATTATTTGTATCGCAGTTTTATTTTCTTTTCAATGTAGTACTATATTTTGTTTATGTAATAAATAAAAGTTCGTCTTCTACTTTGGTTTTTCGTACTCGAAAATAAGTTTTCATTCATTTAACTAAAAATAAACATTACAATACCAAATTTAAAAAATATTATAAGTTTTATTGTGTATGACTTATGTTTATTGAAAAAAAAGGAAGAAAACTAATTTTCCCCAACGTTCGCCTGCCACTTTTACTTCCTTCGTACAAAATTTAACTTCGTCGTGCAGACGAAGAGGTGATGTTTGGCGAGGCATAGCGAGGTGGGGCGGTATGATGGCGAGGCATGGCAAGTTTACCATATCACTGTAGCGAACAACGACAGGCACCACACCGAAAGCTCTTAATAATAACCATCTACTTTATGAATTCATAAATGCAAGTTTATTATTTTAATTTACAAGTACCGTTTTATAATGCTTGACACACTAGATGAATGAGTTTATAATATTAAAATAGGTTAATTACTTGAAAATTATTATACTTGTCATTTTTTGTTATTGTGTGTATCAATTTTTTTTTATTTTTATTGTGTATACTGAACTTTCAAATTTCGATTATTGTGTGTATTTTGTGACTATTCAACCATGTAAAATGACCATTTTACCTTTCAAATTTTGAAGAAAGTAAAGGTAAAATGGTTATAAAATATATATAATAAGTAAAAATTAAAAATTCAATACATACAATAAGAAAAAAAAAATAGTACATATAATAACAAAAAATGACAAAAATGATACATTTTCAAACAATTAACACTATAAAAATTGCATGTTAGAATATCTTTTATTTTAAGGTCACTTTCACTCCTCGAGTCAAAGGAACTTTGTAAATTACTTGACTACCGTGTGAAAAATATAAATCGAATCAACAACAATGACCTTAAGTTGCGTGAGCAGATTCTCATGCAAACTCGAATATTAAAAATTTCAATCCATAAAAGTGATAAAAGTCATAAAAGTGCTATGTTTATTTTTACAGTTTTAACATTCCTTTTATGTGTGTGAACAAAACAAAAGAAACTTCTTTTATTGAAAGAGTATCATTTATGTCAAAGTAAAGGTATTGATTTCATATACAGTAGAGAATTTAACATATTTATTATTTACATCAGAAAATGCAATTAATGGTTATATTAATGTCCCTTGAAGCATTTACAAGAAGTATGAGATTACATGTTTTTACATTTTTGTTTATAAAATGAAAATCAAGTGGCATCAAAGAGAGCGCAAACACTTGACTCGTGATATACGAAGTCATAGACTATAGAGGTTACAATATCTCTCATATCCGGTATGTTTAGCGAAATTAATTTGAATTTAGAACCCAGCTATTATTACTAACGTAAATTCTGTTGTTTTTTTTAAATAAAAGTGTTTGGTAAATTAATTTGTTAAATGTAATTATAAAACATTATGATAATTTTATGTTCTAATGACTCTAAAGATTTAAAAACACGTGAATCACTTTTCGTTTTGGACTACTTGTTTTAAATAAAACTTGAATTTGATGTATCCAAACAAAATTATTTCTTTTGGAAGAGATTATTTTTGAATAAAAACTACAATACCCAAAAACGAATAAATAAATGCCTGCCAATATTGCCACCACACTTAATAAAAGTCCAACGAAAATATTCAAATGTAGAAGTAAGGTCCATGATATCTTGCCACGTGGTTAAAATATTGTATAACAATTGATAAAGAACAAAGGAGTCTGTCTCTATTATAATTTTGGTTACATGCTTATCATGGGCAGGTTTAACAACTCACCATAGGGCTGAGCACCGAATGTTCAAAACAAAACCGGAACGACGAAACCGACTGAACCGATAAAAACCGAACCGGACCGACAGCCCGTCGGTTCGGTTTCGGTTTTAGATTTTACATGATTTCGGGTTGGTTCGGCCGAAAACCGACAAAAATATACCAAAATACACCTAGACCGACAAAACCAACGAACCGAACCGGGTTGGTTCGGTTTCGGTTAGCGTTTTTCGGGTTGGTTTCGGGTTGATTTCGGGTTGGTTTCGGTTTTAGATTTTACATGATTTCGGGTTGGTTCGGTTTCGGTTAGCGTTTTTCACGGTTTTCGGTCCTCGGTTTTCTCGATTCGGGTCGGGTCGGTTTATGACCGATGCTCAGCCCTAACTCACATACGACTCCAACGTCTGCTACAAGAGCTGACTGTGCGTACTCAACGTGTTTTGCCCCTAATAAAATGATCGCACCTTCAGAGTTTCTTGCAACAAACCAAGACCAGCTTGCTTACTACTAGGCAACCATGCAACATCACAATTAACCTTGACAACCCCATATGGTGGAGGTTGCCAAATAACAGCTAAAGAAACTACATTAGTCCCGGATTGAGCATTACTACGTATAGCTGCACCTTGGAATTCTTGTAATAGACGTGTAGCGCCTTGCCAAATTAATTCACAATTCTGAGGAGATTGGCCATGCGCAATGTGATTACCTTCTAACCAAAGGCTCCAACATATCATCAAAAACGCCTCCTATTTGTTCAGGTGTTTTGAAAAGAAAGCTACAAAATAGTCATTAACACGATCACATTCTGTAACACCCTCAATTTCGATGAATGCAACGGAATTCAAACTGTGTGCTACTCATGGTTTAACAGTTATAATAACAGAAAACGATCTCTAACTGAGTCGTTTAAAAAGACTTATCATTCGATTTATTTGAAATATATCAGAGTTTACAAAATAGAAAGGTCCCAGTAGTTCCACGGTTAAATAATACAAAAGTTGGTGAATGATAATAATATTTATAGCCATCTTGAGTATCCGTTCCATTCCGTTCCATCCTTGCCAGCCTCGTGCCTTATGGACCTGAGATAAAACATGCTTAAAACAGTCAACACAAAGGTTGAGTGGAATCCATATTAGTTAAGTTTTTTAACACAATATATTCGTAGTGTGAGCTATAGACTCACACTCATAGTTGGAAAACAAAACAGTTATTATTGCACTAAGCTCATGACAACTAAAGCGTTAACCTCGTAACAATAAAAATTGGCATAATCGTTACAATCGTAGCCCTAGTAGGTAATTTGCCATTATACCTATTCGTTCTCAAATATAGTGTGTTCGATTGCCCTAACTGGTTCAATAAGAATGGGATTCGTCAATCCCAATAGGCCTATTCCCAATATTCGCGCTCACTAAAGCTACTAACTAATGGTTCATGATATAGGGACTTCAAACATAGCAATCGTTCTACTTCGTGCCAATAAAACATACAGGTAACCATACAGTTCAAAGCATCGCGTTCGAGTAAAAATAGCATGTATCTCCCCCCAAGGGTTTGTAAAATAGTTAAACAATAGAAAATGAGGCTATGAACTCACCGTGAGTTAATGATGTTAAGTGTATAACGTAATCGATGGACAATCCTTGAAAACCTCTACATACAACCTAGAAATATGATATCGTGTCTTAGGTTGAGTCTATATAAGTCATTATATTGATCATGATGTTGTACCTTGAACTTATTGTAATAGTGTATGTCATTATGAAAATGGTTCAGTAGTTTATAAAACGTGTTTAGTTAAATATCGTACTACTGTTCGGGCCATCATAATTCAGAGGTCATGTGGTAAATGTATGAGGAGCTAGGATACTTTAAATAGTAATTCCAGCAACTCGTCAATACGTTCACCCCAAAGAGGCCCTTCACATAAAGCTCATTAGTATCGTAGTACTTAATATGTAAATCATATAATTTCCTTATTTGATTATATAACATAAGTGTTAAAATAGTCATATGGTTTATAAAATTAATTGGTTTACATCTTGTTTATTTGATTTTAAACAAGTTTCAAATTTAACTCAAGTTACAAAAATGATAAGTTGCGATAATGTGTCAAAAACCAGTTTTTTTTATGAAAAACATTATTTCATTAGATTAAATAAACTTAGGAAAGTATATTAATATGTTGTATATTACATTTTCACCAGATATGTCAAGTCTTTAAAAATCACTAGACTTGGAAAGAAAAGGTTTTGTAACTACATAACTTGTGAAATTATAACGTTTGCATCAAAATCAGTCCTTATAAATCTCGGCAGTTTTGCATTTCTGGGCTTAAATTCTCGTAAGTGTTATGTAAAACATCAATCCAGACAACTTTTGTGCTTTACACTTTTGATGATTCGGACCAGAAAGGGGTCAAAATTGGGTTTTAAAATCGTTCCAAAATCATTTTAAGCACATGTCAAGTTTTCTTTAGAAATCTATAACTAGTCGCAACTTTTAATCCACAAGTTCTGTTTAGCCGATTCAAAAAGCTATGATTTTTTTTTTCATTTTCTCAATAACGACATGATTATATTTAAAGTCTTGTGTCCATTTTTGTGACAATAACTAGCATAATATTTATGATTTACTAGTTTACAAATAAGGTTTTCACATAGAATCATAAACATTGGAGCAGAAAGATGGTAAGTTTTGAAGTAATGATAAATAAAAAAACACCTTAAATGTGATCCTAATTCATCTATGAGTGAATGTGAAATCAACTGAGCCTAAGGAAAGTTTAAGTGATCCTAATGTAGCATGTTTAACTAGTCCAATAAGGTCTAGAAGGTTGGATTGATGCAAGGAGGCTAAAAAGGAACTTCTGTCCACCCGGATCCCATGGATCCTTCACTTGAGGGATTCGTCTAGTTATATCCAAGGGATCCGGCGTCTGAGACAGATTTCCTTAACAGAATGGTTGCAAAATTTTTCTCTATGTATCGAATTTTGAAACTAATGATTTCTACAGCAAGCATACATGTATAAAATTTAAGCATAGTAAGGAGAGCATGTAGAAATAACATATAGGCAATCAAATGAGATCGAGCTCACAAATAACACAGAGGTTTAGCAAACTTAACAAGAACTATTCAAGAAGCTCAAAACAGATTTACGGTCTGGATTAGTAAATCATTTGCACTAACAATGGCGTGCAAGGTATGTGTCCAGAAAGAAAAGAGCACATGATGGTGTTCAAGACAAAAGAGTTGTAAGGTGCTAGTTTAGGACAATATAGACTATATTTAGATCCAAAAGGTAGAGTTGTTGTTTGTGGAGATGAAGGAGTTGTATTTAGAAGAGTAAGTGTTAGGATTCAGAAAGGCTTGAAGCAAGTACGGTTTTGTGAGTTGATTTTAGCTAAGAGATGTTTACCTATGTGTTGGTATTGAAGAGTAAGAAACACATGTATATGCGTCCTTAAGAAAGTGAATTGTATAGAAGATTGTTTTGGTCAATGGAAGAAATGAACTATGTATAGTCATTACGGATGGTGATTATCATATAATGAACTTCATCAATGAAGTCATGTAGCTCTTCTCGATCAAAGCAAGATAATCGCTTGATGAGGCAAGTGCTTGTGATTGACTAAAATAAAATCAATTTTACAACTTGTTTGATTAGTAATCCTAAGACAACACAAAGTATTTCCATTGTAAAATTACTTTAGGAAAACATAGGAGTATAGATTTCTCAAGTGAGAGAATGAATATGAGACTACTACTAGTGGTGCTCAATTACGGCTAAACACGACCATTTTTACAGGTGATTCCACATACCCAACTTCTATTAAGGAAGCAATTCAACTGTTAGGTCAAATTGAGTTTCTAGTGCAATAAGATCTCTAGTATTCATTCTCAAGTTAGGAAAATTTATATTCCTACAATGTCCTATCGAAGAGTAACAATGATGATACTTTGCTTTGTTTTTATTAATATTATGCCTGATGCAAATGCATAACAACTAAGGTGACGAAGGTGTCATGTTTAAATATAAAAATTTAAAGAGGTCCATATGGTGAACAAAAATGGTTGGATGAGCGAGTTCAATATATGTTGTCGGAAAGATCGAGTTTGGATTTTCGGATATGACCAATTATATTTGCGTTGCAAAATAATTTACTTGAGTATATCGAATGAAATAATCAAGTTGTCAATCCTACTATGAAGCTTGGAAAGTGATCATGGAAAGGAAAACGGGAAAGTACATCATCAACACAAGTGTAGATTATGATCCGATGTACATTCTTGTTGTTTCAGAAAATGACACAAGAAAAGATGAAATCAAGAAATCATATAAGCACATAATACATTTATGTTGCACACATGACAAACTCAACAAGAAGCCATTTAGTATATTTGTTGGGTTCAGTGAATACCCAAACCCCTTTATTCTAGGATTTGAATAGAAAATACCCTAAGTGTTTAGTCCTTTAAACACTAACAAGTCACTGAGCGCATAGCCACTCAGTGAGTCATCTTCGGGATACCCGATGAGACAAAGAAGAAGTCTCTCCACTCGAAGGCGAAACTTAAGGGGTGAAGGCGAGTCAAGAAGAAGATGGTGGATTCGGTGGTGATGACAATAACTCACTTGAATCCCAAACTCCTCACCAACTACTACCACTGAAGACATACTAAAGATGAAGATGAAGGATAAGAAGGCGAAGAATGAGCGGGACAAGGCGGGATAAGTTTGAATAGATAAGGCGAAGTCCTTATCAACCAAAGTCAAACTTTACGAATCGCTAACTATCGTGCTCGGTGTCATCAACGACTAGAAGAAAGCGACCTTGTCACTTACTCTAAATAGCCAATGTAGCAGAGACAAAATACATCGGTATTTTTCTTCTATAACTGTCGGTTGTCCTCTAGGATAGAGTTAAAAACCATACTTGTATAAATAGCATAAGATTTGGAGTGAAAGATTTAAGCTTGTGCATTAATTGTAAAACACACACACAAGCAATCTTTCACTCCTCCAACTACAACTATGTCACTGAGATAGCTCAGTGGTACCTGTGTAGTTGTGCTTAGACTTAGCCTAAGCTCAGTGAGGAGTTATACCATACTTGTCATTTCAATCCCAAGTACTATTCCGCAAGTACTTGGGTAATGTATTCTTTATGATTCGTTTTAATAAATAATATAAACGTTGAAAATTACTCAGTGTGTTTTTACTTACATTACTTTAATCATTGTTCACAATTAGTCGTTTTAATTGTTTTTAAACTAACTGTGAAATGGGACCAACAGGTGGTATCAGAGCAGGCTGATTATAAAACCCTTTTTAAGCCGCTAAAAAACGTTATTAAATCAGGATCCAAATGGCTGAAAGTGATGTGCTCCAACTTGTCGATAAAAAGGGTGGAGCATACGCTGTTGTTGCCCCTCGACTAGAAGTTAGAAAATTAACAAATGGAAAAAGCGAATGCTTTGCTATTTGACTGGGATGGAACCTTACTACATTAAATGCATTAATGAAGATCCATTTATCCCAAAGCTGAAGGTTTACCTAAACACGAAGCTCGATGGACTTCGAGACGAGAGAAGAGTGGTCAACCGGGACCAAAGGCTCAAAAGCATCATCATATCTTGTCCGCTCGATGATGTTATGGAGTCGTCATTGGTCAGTAGTCTGACTAAACAAACTGGAATGACCGGTCCACGACTATGAAGGTCCCTCGGATACCAAGGAAAGCAGGATTATGGACACGAAACTTGAGTACAATACCTTCAGGGCTAAAGACTCAGAAACTCTCTCTCAAACTTACACCCGGTATAAAACTTTGTTAAATGAATTGTCAAACGATGGTGTAAAATTGTCCAAACATGAAATCAATGTTGGTTTTGTCACTAGTCTCCCTGAGAAGTGGCTGAATTTCTCTCAGGGACTTAGGAATGCTAATCATATTCAGAATCTTGAACTTCCTGAAATTTATGGGAAATTTGTCTATGAAGAAAACCTCATCAACAGACGATACCCTGACTTGAAAAAGTCTCAGGAAGTCAAGAAGTCCCTGACCACCACTTCAACTGCTTTTTATTGAAACAGTGTGGTTCAAGATTTTCAGGAAAATTCAGACGATGAGGCTGATGAGAGAACAAGCGAGGAGTACCTAAATGACTTAAACATTAAGTTTAAGGAAAGGGCACTCATTGCTAACTCTAAAAGGTTTATACGAAGAAACAAAAGTTTTTCAAATGCTAAAGCTAATGAGGACACTGAATGTTTTAAGTGTCACAAAAGAGGTCATTTTGCCAAAGACTGTTTTTCAAAAACACTTTCTGAACCCTCTTACAAACCCTCAGGGTCAAATCAGTCCTTGGGCTTTAGCAAATTTCAACCAAAAGTCTATTAGTCTCATCAAAATTTTCAAAAAAAGTCTGACCAAAACAAATCTGTTAATTTTGAAGCTAAGTATAGGAAAGCCGAGGCTAAACTAGCACTTCTTGAGGCCACTCCCTAAGAAACAACAAACAATGTTAAATCTGTGCAGGGTAAAAACAAGGGCCTGGTAGCTGAAGTCTTTGACTGGGATGAAAAGCCAATCTCCTCAGATGATGAAATGGTGCAATTCAGTGCACTGATGGCTCTCTCAAAAGAGGACAAGCTAACCGTTGGGAAGAATCATGCTAGGAATGGTGAATGGGTCAATATTACAATGAAGAAGGTAAACATTTTACTTTCTATGGATGATAATTCTGATTGGCAGTCCTTTATGAACTATATCAATGTTGACCTTAAGTTTGTAGAGGAGCAAAGATTAAATCTTTTTTTCTAAATACAACAAGTTAAGTTTTGAATTAAACAAGTGTAGGGATGAGCGATTCTTTTAAAACAAGCCAAGCTTGAGGTCACATTATCGCAAATTCAAAAAAGCGAACTAGTTTAAAGAAATCGAGCTCTTGGGAAGAACTTAAAAAGGAAAAAGATATCATTGAAAGTTGGACTGCTAAGAATCCCAAAGTCTTTGACACTGTTCAAGCCCCCAGTAGCAAAAAGAGAATCCTAGGTGAAGATCATCTCACTGATTCTCTTAGTGAAGACCAAAGCCCAAAACCATTTATGTCTGCTGGCATACTTTCCAATAAGGAGTTAATGCCTAAGTCTAGTGATTGGGTTGAAAGGGTAAACCCTGAGAGTAAGCTTCCAAACTTCAATTCTGGAAGGATTCTTGAGCCTGAGAGTCAAGCTCTCAAGAGTATGCTTGGACTCCCTGATGTACCCAATAGTACTGAACACATCACTGAGTCTGAAGCTAAATCTGAAGCACCGCTTCCACCACTGAAACCTCTTCAGGGTGCTGCACCTAGCTCTGAGCTTACTCCACTACAATTCAACACTCACTCTCCAAAAGAAAGGTCAGTCTAGGCAGAATTATTTTGAAAAGACCAACAAAACCAACCCAAGAAGACTTTGTTCCCACTGAGACTTCCACATCTTTAGTTCCTACTGAGGCAGAACAAATCCAGCAACTGATTGAACTTGTGAGGAAGTTGACTGACAAGATGGACTCCATCGAAAAAGGTCCTGATTCAATAATCAAGGAACCAAAGTCAGCCTCCTCTAGTTCCTCAAAGTCAAAGTCAATCACCAAGCCCAAGCAGAAGTGTGATCTATGCCATTATACCAGCCATACCACTGATAATTGCTACAAAATCCTTTTTGCATGATCTGCAAAAAGGAAGATCACAAAACTTCTGACCACGTACAATATGTAAGTTCATTCAGTGAAGCAACTCATACCAACACTGGTCATTAGTATGCTTTATCCTCAAAGCAGGGTCAAAGACCTAAAGCAAAACCTTTTCCTCCTTGCCCACATTGTGGCTATAATGATCATCTTCCTGATGACTGTCTCATGAACTCTTGCTGTGATATATGTGGAAATCCAGCTCATGAGACATCTCAGCATGATAGAGTCATCCAGGCAAGGAGAAGTTCAAAACAACCCCGCATCACTGAGTCTTCCTTAGTAAGTAAATGCAAAACCTGTGGTAGCACACTTCACTCAACCACTGACCATGAATCAATTGCTAAGTTCAAATAGACCATGAGACCCAAGCCCACCAGTAAGTGGGTTAGCAAGAGAAACTAATTCAGTTTACTATTTGTACAGAGACACGCGAGGGAGCCTATTTGGCATCTAGATAGTGGATGTTCAAGAAGTATCTGCACAAGTATGTAAAGGAACCAGGACCCAAGGTAGTATTTGGTGATAACTTATCTTGTCCCACTGAAGGTTATGGTTCAGTAAATTGTAATGGAATAGTTTTCTCTAGAATAGCTTATGTCAATGGTCTAAAGTACAATCTCATCAGTGTCAGTCAGTTGTGTGATGCAAAATCTGATGCGGTTTAATGATAAACAAGGTACAATTTTCAATGCCAACAAAAAGTTGTTTTAATAGCTCCGGAGAGATGATGTATATGTTCTTGACATGTCAACTCTCTCGAGAATGGGACATATCTATTTGCCAAAGCCATGAAACTATCAATGGTCGTGGCACAAGAGATTCTCTCACTTAAACTTCAAAAATATAAACAACTTGGCAAAACAAAACAAAGTCCTTGGTTTATCATCACTAGTTTTGCAAAAGACAAACCATGCTCGACTGTGAAAAGGCAAACATCACGAGCATCATTCAAAACAAAACAAAATTTCTCCATCAAAGTTGCCTTCACCTCCTGCATATGGATCTCTTTGGACTGTCGGTCAAGATCAATCCGAGACGAGAAGTATACACTTGTCATTGTTGATGAGTTATCAAGATACACTTGGTAATACTTTCTTTCCAAAAGAGTCGAAGCAAGCGATACAATAATGTCATTCATCGGGAAGATTGAAAACCGAATGACATTACGATTAAACAAATCGAAGCGACAATGGTGCGAGTTCGAAATCAAGAGCTTGAGAGTTTCTGTGATGAAAAGGGAATTTCCCAAAAATTTTCATCGCCATATACCCCTGAAAATGAGGTTGTTGAAAGGAAAAACAGAACTCTCATTGAGGCTGCTAGAACCATGCTAAATGGCTCAACACTTTCAAAGCACTTCTGGACTAAAGCTATCAAAACAGCCTGTTACACTCAAAACAGGTCAATCATTGTCAAAAGATATAACAAGACCCCATATGAGATCTTCAAAGGAAGACTTCCTGACATCAGCTACTTTCATGTGTTTGGGTGTCCTGTGTTCATTCACAATCACAAGGATTACTTAGGCAAATTTGATGCAAAAGCTGATGATGGGTATTTCCTAGGTTACTCACTAATCTCTAAAGCCTTCAGGGTGTTTAACACCAGAAGACAACAAGTTGAGGAAACCTTTCATGTCACCTTTGATGAAAGTTCAGAAAGCCTCAGATTTACCAATACCTCAGTGGAGGAAATAGGAATTGATAACTCATCTAGATACCCTCCTGATGAGTTCAACACTTAAATCAATTCCTCGTATCAAGTTGATGCTGATATCTCATACTATATCTTACCCCACAACCTTCCTCAACCAACAATCAGTGAATTCATTGATAATTAATCAGTCCCTTCTGGGATAGGTAATACCGAACCAAATGTTCAGGAACTTGAAATCCACGAACCTCGGCCTGAACATCAATATGTCTCAACAGATGATCTTAATGATTACGTGGCTCTGACACTGAACCCATTCACGAGTTTCCGGTGACCTCATCAAGCTCGGATCCTAGACCACAAAGTAAGTGGACAAGATCTCAAGACATTGAGCTTGTGAACATCATTGGTGAACCCAATGAAGGCATGCTCACAAGAAGCATGGATGCAATGTTAACAGCGACTTGACCAATGAATGTCTATATCTTGATTTTCTATCGAAATAGAACCCAAAAGTGTCTTTGAAGCTCTAAAACATCCTAGCGGGTTCGAGCTATGCAAGAAGAATTTCAACAGTTTGATAAAAACAAGGTCATGACCTTGATCAAATGTCCTCGGGATGTCATTGCCATAGGAATGAAGTGGGTTTTCGAAACAAAGCGATGAAAGCGACATTGTCATTAAAAACAAAGCCGGACTTGTAGCTAAAGGTTATAGTCAACAAGAAGGCATTGACTATGATGAGACATTTGCTCCTGTTGCAAGAATGGAAGCCATCAGGATCTTCCTTGCATTTGCAACCTACATGAACTTCAAAGTTTACCAAATGGACGTAAAAAGTGCATTCCTGAATGGTGAACTCAAGGAAGATGTGTATGTTCAGCAACCTCCTGGCTTTGAGAGTAGTGAATACCCTGACTATTTCTGTAAGCTTGACAAAGCCCTATATGGACTTAAACAAGCTCCCAGAGCATGGTATGAAACTCTCTCACCCTTCCTGACTCAAAACAAGTTTGTCAGAGCTATAGGACAAAACAAGATGTGATACTAGTCCAAGTGTATGTTGATGACATCATCTTTGGCTCAACAAATTATACTCTTTGCAAACAATTTGAAAAACTGATGACAAAGAAATTTGAAATGAGCATGATCGGTGAACTCACTTACTTTCTTGGACTACAAATCAGGCAAACTGATAAAGGAATCACCATCAGTCAAGAGAAATATACCAGAATCTCTTGAAGAAATATGAGATCTTTGACTTTGCTTCAGTGAAGACACCAATGGTCCCTCCTAATAACCTTGGACCTGATCTCACTAGGAAATCAGTCAATCAAACTCATTTCAGAGGGATTGTTGGATCACTGATATATGTAACTGCTTCCAGACCTGACATACAATTCTCAGTATGTCTAATAGCATGATATCAGTCCAATCCTAAAGAGTCCCATGTCACTGCAGCCAAAAGAATCCTCAGATACCTGAAGGGAACTCCAAGCCTTGGATTTTACTATCCAAAATGCTCAAGGTTTGACCTCAAAGGATATTCTAACTCTGATTATACAGGCAGCAACATGGACAGAAAAAGTACCTCAAGGTCATGTCAATTTCTTGGAGGAAAGCTGGTTGTTGGAGTGCTAAAAAGTAACAATCAGTGGCTATGTCTTCAGCTGAAGCTGAATATGTGGCAGCTGCAGGATGCTGTGCCAATGTGCTATGGATGAAAAGTCAAGTCAGTGACTATTGCATTCATTACAAAATAGTACCCATCTTCTGTGATAACACCAATGCAATTGCAATCTCCAACAACCCTGTCCTTCACCAAAGAACCAAACACATTGATATCAGATATCATTTTATCAGGGACCACATCATGATAGGAGACATAGAACTCCACTTCATTCCTACTGAATATCAACTTGCTGATATCTTCACCAAACCCTTGGATGAACCTACCTTCAGAAGACTGAAAGTTGAATTGGGAATGCTTGACATTGAAAGTCGACAACGATAATCAATCCTAATCTCGAGAAGTTTTCTCTAAAATGGTCCACGATCCTAAACAAAGCCCAAAATAATCTTCTCTTGAATGAGTAAGACTCATTCAGGGTCCCTGACATTGGATATTGAGCATTGAATGAGTAACTAAATGCTCTAAGTATTTCAGTTACTTAATGTCCTAGGTTGGTAAACATTCCAATTTAATATAGGAATATGTCTTTATATCCTTCTGTCATCCATTTCATGGGTCCCTCACAACCTTACCTTATCCCACTTGGCATTTAATGCCTCCTCTCACAACAAATATCCTTAGGATATTTTAACCCTGCAAGATGCACTTTCACTGTGCACTGCAAATGTTCCCTTGAAAATCATGAGAAAACTGCGGGTAGTGGAGTGGTCGCATTAAATGATGTAAATAAAATGTTTTCAATACAAACTTTACAAATCCTCACATGTGCAAAATCTACCCTCTCACCACTCTATAAATACCCCTCTCAAAACACATTAAAACACACACAAATTGTTTTCTGCATCAAAACTCTGTCAAAATCTTTTCTCAGCCTAGAAACATTGTGTGTTCTTTAATCTTCAACGAGTTTTAAGCAAAATCTTCTCTGTAAACAATTTACAAAAGGTTTTTCATCACCAAACTCAAAAGATTTTCACCTCTGTGATTGTTCTTGTCAAACATTATCAAAAACCCTAAAATCTTTCAATGGAACTGGCAAGAACACAAAGTCTTCATTTTGCACCTCAGTGGGTGGGCAGTCTTGAAAATGTTGAGTTTAAAACAAATAATGATATAGGCAATTTTGAATACCCACATGATGTCGACCTATAAAGGAATCATGAAATTTCTATAGCGCCCACTTGAAAGCGGCCTTTGTTCGGTCCCTTCAATATTGTACCAAAACCTCCTCGGGAGTTTTGGACAAGCTGCGATGGCCTATGACCCGACACCCATGGCGATGAGACAAACCTTAGACCACTCGGGAGTTTCCCATCAAATTCTCAATCTTAAACGGGCAACAATCAGTCATCCTGGACTATAAAACCTTTTGTACATCAACAAGGCTTGACTATAATCCAGGACAATATGTTGCTCACCCTGACCTAGCCACTGTTAAGGCTGAGTTGGGTAAAATTGTTTTAGATCCGAATTTTTTGGACAGAACCCCAGTCACCAAGAACTCTTTTCCCGTGGCTTGGAAGATCTTGTTCACTTTTGTGATTCAGGTTCTCGGCGGGAACCATTCATCCACTGAACAAGTTAATTCTATTCAGTTGATGATAGCATTGATAAGGTTTTAAAAGGTACCATTTTGAGGGGTCGTTTAAGTCCTTATTTGATCACTTTTGTATCCGTTATTGCTTAATATCGTTTCTTTTCACTTTTTAGGTCTCTTGTAGGCAAAATGCTGGAATGGCACTTATTTGGACGAAAAGGCGCGAATATATGAAGAAAATGGCCAAAGTCAAAATCGAGACACTCAAAGTCTTTGAAAATAGAAGGCGATGGCGTCGGTGTTAATTGCGACGCCGTCCGAGGATTTTGTGACGGGACGTAACCCAAAACTCTTATTTTCAAGTGGCGGCGTCCGGTTGTAGAAGAGTAGGCCGTCGCTACTCGGACGGCCTAGATGCAATCGAGACGACGTCAAAAGTCGAAGTGGACGGCGTCACGGACATAAGGTGACGCGTCGCAAGGTTAACGTGGCCAAGACGAAACCCTAATGACGGCGACACGACGGCGTCACGAAACATAAGGTGACGCCGTCGCATATGTAATCTTATATATAGAATCAATTTTTCGGTTTAGGGAGAGTCTTTTGGGTGAAAACCTAAAACCGAACCTAAGGTGTCTTGTACAGTATTTTAGGGTTTTAAACCCTATCTTACATCAAGATAAGTATTTACTTCATTAATTCAATTATGTCTTTGATTATTTGTGTGTATGCTTGCATGTTCTCCATGTCCGCTAATTTATTTGTGTAGTTGCTTAGGAAGTATGAAACTTAATTATTAAATATTGATTGGTTGTTTCTTATCTTAGTTGATCAATGATCTAGTAATGCGATAGGTCATTCGTTGTGTACTTAATGCTTGATTCATCTTTGTGAACCTTAGAATATGATTACCCAGTAGTTGTAGGCTAAATTATCCAAAGAGTGCCTTAGAGTAAGAGTTTATCATCCTAGTGGGTTTTGTAGACGAGACCCTTTGGTAAGTTCAAAGAGTTAGGGAGAAACGATACCCTAAAACTTTAGACACACAACGCAACTAAGAATAAGGACGTGACAATTCAACCATCAATAGGAGATAATTAAGGAGTAGTACAACCTAAGTAAACACATCTTTAAACTATCATACGAGCACACATTAATTAGACATAGACTCCACAACCTTAGTTTAGATAATTAGATAATAGTAGAGTAATCGGTAGAAATACCAAACCCCAAATCCAATACCGAGATTCGTACCTTTCCATTTCATAAAATATAAAAATACAAAAAATAATCTTCCTCAACCTTAACCTTAGCGCAAGTAACTTCTTACTAGCATTCCTATTCCCCAGAGAACGATATCAATACCGTGGCTTACCCTAATTACTACACTACAACGATTAGGTTCACTTGCCTAGGGTGTTATAAAACTTGCTCGAAGAAAAGGAAGTTTCCTTGACCCCGAACGACGCGTGTGGCGTTATCAAGTTTTTGGCGCCACGGGAATAGAATAGCTAGTTAGTAGTCCACCTCGTTTAGGTTCTTTGCTTGATTCCTATCAAGTAAATTTTTTCTCATTTTAGCTTTCTCTTAGTCTATCCCCTTCTTCGTGACTCTTGTTCGTAACCCCATCACTTTTCATCATGGAAGGTGATAACCAACCACCACTCATCAACCCACCACCAAATGACCCGCCAAGAGCCCGTACTCTTGGTGAATACTCGAGACCAAGCCACTTAGGCTATAGGAACACCATTGAGCTTCCCGACCAAGCCCAAACTACGGCCCTGCGATCCGACACCATCCGGTTGGTGCAAAACGGATGTGCATTCCATGGACTTCGTTTCGAAGATCCTAATCAGCATCTTAAGGACTTCCTTAAAATTGTCGATTCTATTGACCTTGATGCTACTACTCGGGAGACCACGCGTCTGCGTCTCTTCCAATTCTCTCTACGGGACCAAGCTAGTAATTGGCTTGACCGACTTCCCACCGGATCCATCTCAAGCTGGGAAGATCTCACCACTCGTTTCCTCGCCCAATTTTTCCCACCGAGAGATCCGCAAACTTAGGAATGACATCTTGATGTTCCAACAATGTCAAGGTGAAACTACACGAGGCGTGGACTTGATTTAAGGACTTGCTCCACAAAGTCCCGCATCACGGCATCGATCTTTGGCTTCTAGTCTAAATCTTTATGATCGTGTCAACTTCTCAACTAAGAAATCCATCGACCAAGCGGCGGTGGTAAACTTAGTAAACTCACCGTGGAAGAATCGTGGGTACAATAGAGGACCTTGCCCTTTATGAAAACGAATTTTGGAATGACCCGTGAGTTGTCCAAAGCGATAAAGCGATCTCTTTGCCCCATTGACTCACAACCTTCCAATCGTGGGACGATCGAACTTGAAGATCAAGCCAAATTCCTAATGAGCTCCTACGAGACTCCTAAGCTCGAGCCAAATAACTTAGGAAAATCCTACAACAACCCTCCAAACACGGAACTTCCACTAATCTTGAGGAATGGTGTCCAAATTCATGTCATCTCAAGAAGCTCGATTGACGCAACTTGAAGCCAATTTCAAGCAACGACAAAGCGAGATGACAACCAAGATCGACACCCTCTTAAAAGCCTTCAATGGACAAAGGGATGAAACACGGAAAAAATGGCGGAGATGATGGACTTAGTGAAAGAGTACACTAAGGCGAAGATTCGAGAAGGTTCTAGTGAGGAACGATGAGCATGCCACCCCACTTTTTACGTTAACGCCATTTCCATTACTTAGATGAGGATGGAGCGGTTGAGAAGAAGGAGCACGAGAGCGGCAAAGATAGTAAGGATAAGAATGAGGCTCGGACCGATAATGAACCCAAATTCATCAAGCATTACCTTAAGCATGAGATCAATAAGAAAACAATCGTTAACCAAGTGAAAACTTTAGGTGCAATGATGTTCTTAGGAAAGCCCTCTTAGGTGAAATAGAGAGGTAGAGTATGACACCATGCTGTTGGACCTATGTACGAGTCGATTCGAGAAAGCGGTAACTAAGAAGCAAGAGATCTCTGGGAACTTTGTAATTCCATGTAGCATAGGTGACTTAGAGAACCTAAATGCCTTGGCCGACCAGGGATCCGATGTAAACATAATGCCTCTGTCAGTCTATAATAAGTTAACTAAGGAAGAACCGACCAAGACCAATCTTAGACTTTCCTTAGCAAATCATTCATATGTTTATCCCATAGGAATAGCAGAGGATGTCTTAATTGAGGTTGCCAATATTGTCTATCCGGTGGACTTCACAATTGTAGACATTGAGGAAGATAAAAACCTGCCATTAATCCTAGGGACACCTTTCCTGACCACCGCTAAGGCAACCATCAAATGCGGTGAAGGGATTATGATACTCAAAAGTGGAAAAGGACAAGTTAGGATACCTATTGTCCCGAGATATCCTTTGAAGATTATGGAGAAGGTAAAAGATAAGAATTCGCAGGTCTCCAATAATGCCGTTAAGAAGAAAATGGTGAATGGGAAAAGGGCTTAGAGAATTCATGGTTCAAGGGTTAAATGCAACATTGTGGAAACGTGATAAAAGTTAGGAAATAACTATACCACAATACCACAAACTCAAAAGAACCCTAAGGAATTTTTGAATGGAGAAAAGGTGCTTTTGTATAAATCAAGGATAAAAGCATTGTGGGGAAGGAATAAGCCAAGATGGTTTGGACCTTATACGGTGAAAGAAACTAATCTAAAAAATAAAACTGTTAGCCTCGCTAAAGTGAAGTCATTACGGGAATTGCATTAGTTTCTTCTTTTACTCATTCACAAGGACTAGTCAATAGTGCTAAGTTAGGCTTGTTGAAGTATAAATACCCCTCCTAGTCCCAACTAGGAGGGTAGGAAGTTCATATTTTGTAAAGAAGTGTGTGTGGTTTCTTCTTCTTCTCTCTAGAAACACACACATCTTCCCCTTTTTCTATTTAATACAATAACCATGTCTTTCTCATTCTTTGAGCTTCCCCGACCCCCCGAACCACATGAATCACTAGTTTATCGGTCCTACAATTGGTATCAGAGCCAGGTTGTTGTTTTTATCGATTTGTGTGGTTTCGATTATGCGTTTAAACTGTTTTTCACCAATATTTTTTGTCTCGGAAATTTTTTTATATTTTTGTTTAAGACACATGCTTGTATCATTTTGGTCAAAAAGGTCAACACTTTTTATATGCAGTTTTTCAGTTTCTGTTTCTTGTGTCTCTTCATGTCCATGAATCAGTTTCTGGGTAAAATATTTTTGTGACTAATTTTTGTACCAAATACCGTGAAAACATATGTGGTCAACCGTCCTCTTTCATGGTCAAAAGACAAAAGAAGCGGTTTTAGGTCGCTTCGGGTTTATTATGAAGATGGACGGAAAAACATGGTCGGAAAATCTCATGGGAAAAAGTCAAAGGGTCAAAACCCTAAACTTACGCGTAAGAAGAATCTACAGTGGAGTTACGCGTAGCTGTGAAGTTACGCGTAGAAAAAATTACGCGTATGCGTTAACGCTTAAGCCTTGGCTTACGCCTATGGCCTACGCATAAGTGACGTTACGCGTAAGGCTACGCATACGGACCAAAACAAGCTTTACGCATAAGGTTTCAAAGAATACGATGTTACGCGTAAGGTTTGTTTCGAGCAAAAGAAAGAAGAAATATTTACGCGTAGACTAGACCTCGACCACGACCAACATACCAAGACTCAACCTCAGTCTTATAACATCATCGGTCCATAACGAAATGAATAGACTCGGACTCGGACAGCAGTTACCCACAACTTCAACCTCAAATCTATCCTTAACCCCTCAACTTCAACTGCCATCATTCATGACTCTAAAGCGAAAATAAAACATCACTCGATCTCGGATTTGTTTCAATATTTTTGCAATCTTTTCAAGATTGTTGTAATTGAACCATATTTCCTCATAGATCTTTTGAAGCTTTACTACTAGTGTTATTCGAATTACAAAGAAAGATTATAACAAGTATGTTATATCTTGTCTTAGATTCGTACATGACTTAAAAAGGAAAAAGAAATCGAAAACAAACATCAATTAAACCTACCCGTGACCCCTTATTGAAAGGATCATGACGACATCCCTGGGATTGATTCGAACTGAAGTGCAAAATAAGAGAAAGGGTGTTCATGTGTTGGGATGATTTTTGGTATTCGTTTTTTTCTTGATAATGGATGAGATATATCTTCAATCGGTATGTGAGTGATGTGGACAGGAAAGGAGATGAGTTTGGTTTCCAGATCTGTTTTGGGTGAGAAGTGGTGGTAGGCGAATATTTTGAGATTGTGTTTTAGGTTAAGTGATGTCTGGGATAGTTTATATATCCGGTTATATTGAGTCAAATGGATCGGCTGTTCATTTAATTTAGGCTTTGGATTCACATTTGTGCTTTGGGCTTCAGTAACCGAATATGGACAAATGGATGTGGCTTTGTGTTTTATTCGCTTCAATGAAATGGTGTGGGAAGAGTCATATTTAAACAATTTTGTTATCCAAATGTATAGGATACAAAATTGCTTTAATGAGTGGTATTATTGGTATGGTATTAATTTTCACGAGGATACACGTTCACGGCTAAAGGTTTTGATGAATTTGAAGCGTGACCACGGAGATGACTCTTTATTATTTATTTGGGTGTGAAGTGAAGTTTGACGGGCGCGTGTACTTATTTCGTCTTCTTTCTTTCTTCCCTTCCGCGAAGATGACTTGTCTGGGCAAATATGTTGAGTGTGATGAAGACTTGCTATCTAGTTACTTTTGTGATTCTTTCTCTCTTAACCCACAAAGTAGCTATCACTTTCGGTGTCTCACGTAGTTGAGGATACGTCAAGAGGTTTTGTACAATGGGTACACCGTTCTTTTTCACAAGAATAGTACAAGATTAAGTAACTATTCCGGGAGATTTTACTTCATCCTCAAGTTCGTCATATTGGGTTATCCTCACATGTGGTTACTACAGACAGCCGTTGAATTTTGATACAGGGGGTTGAAATGAATTAGACAATTTCAAATGGTATTGTTCATCGACATCTTCTCACGGGCTGATATGATTTATGATAGAATACTTCCGGTTAATGCTTCATGTACACAATTGTATGCTGATTCCGATAAATCGTAACCATCAAGGGAGAGAAATGTGTACATTATGGGTTGATTTGATATATGAAAGATAACTGGAATGCATTTGGTGAGATGAAGATGTTGATATCTTATTCCCTCGAATGGACAATCTTGAAGAAGGTCGATTCGACGATCTTTTCTACATTTTCATTGCGTGTTAGAAGACTAAAGACGGTTCTAATTTAATTATCAAAAGACTTCTTGAATTCGGAAATTCATCAGAAAGGTTGTCAGTTTGGGGGAGAGCACTAATTAGGGGAGAGCAAAAAGGTCATATTTTATCCCTAATTAGATTTGCTCGCATTGTTCTTCTACAAGTAAAGAGATGGCAGCTGAGAAGATTCATGAAGTTTGATGACTGTGAAGACACTCTTGGAGCTGTTTCGCTTATGCTTTGTATTCAATTTTGCTTGTAGGGAACATTGTAAGAAACTCCCGTATGACATCACTTGGGGAGAGATTGTTAGCCTCGCTAAAGTGAAGTCATTACGGGAATTGCATTAGTTTCTTCTTTTACTCATTCACAAGGACTAGTTTAGTCAATAGTGCTAAGTTAGGCTTGTTGAAGTATAAATACCCCTCCTAGTCCCAACTAGGAGGGTAGGAAGTTCATATTTTGTAAAGAAGTGTGTGTGGTTTCTTCTTCTTCTCTCTAGAAACACACACATCTTCCCCTTTTTCTATTTAAAACAATAACCATGTCTTTCTCATTCTTTGAGCTTCCCCGACCCCCCGAACCACATGAATCACTAGTTTATCGGTCCTACAAAAACCGTTATCATAATAGACGATGTTGGAAGAGAATTCACGGTGAGCATACAACGTCTACAACCTTATGATGAAGGCTTAGTGGAAGAAAAGAAGGACGGCATTGAAGTCACGTAGGGGCACGACTTTGAGTCTAGCTACAAGACTCATAAATAAAGAAAAGCGCTTCGTGGAAGGCAACCCATGCTTAATTGTTTGCTTGTTTGTGTGTCATATATCTTTTTATTGATTGTTTATTCTCATGTTTGAATTTGTGAAAATGCTTTATTTTGTCTTTAACCTCGTCTTAATTACATATAAAGGTATTTTACATAAGGGATAAGTGTAGGGAGGATTACACACGTTTTCAAAAGAAACGTAAACATGAGAATTTCAATTAATTAAAAGATATACATGTGTGTTTGTTCGAGTCAAATGCTTGTATCGAGTCATAATGGATGTTTTGCAGGAAATTTTACCAGATTCTAAAGATAAAAATTTTCCAGAATTTTTTTCAGAAAATCGCAGACCAGTTTCATCATGATAACTTTGATGGCGTCAGGTCGCAACTGACGGTCGGGAGGAGTAGAAAGCGCTTACTACTCTTTCTCGTTTTACGTACTACTTATAAATTTTGGAATTTTCGGTCTTAATTTTCTAGAAAATCGAAAACATCCATTCCACAAGCATTATATCTTATTTAAGTCTGGAATTACATCGTGTTGTGATTTTTCTTTGTTCGGTTTGATGCGTTGGGTTGTTTGTTTTCTTCAAGTGTGCAGGTTTTATTTATCAAGAAGAAGATACATAAGATTGGAAGGAGCATTTCACGCACACATTCTTCTTGGAAAGGATTTAACCACTACTTCACACACGGATCCTACCGAGCTAATCAGGGGAGTATTAGTTTCTTTCGTTTTTGATTACCTTCTTTTATCATAACTTTGATACTTTCGGGGAACATTGGGGACAATGTTCAGTTTAAGTGTAGTGAGGGAAAATAAAATGGGAACTTTGAAACTATGCTTATCCTTGATTATTTGCTTTGTCTAATTGCATTTGCGTAATAAACCATGAGAAAATGTCGGTTAGGGTAATTTTGGCACAAAATTTAAAATTTTTCATGATATATAAGAGTGGGCCATTAGTCTTAACAAAAGCGTCTCATGGATAGGAAGTTGCATGATTAGCACAAAAACCCTTTACCACCCAAATTCCACCCAAAATGTGAGGATCACCCTTAGATTAGTAGGAATTAAAAGCATTCATCTTCAATGCTTAGAGTGTGAACCGGTAGTATATTAGATTCTAGAACTTGTTTTGTGATGCATTCCGAGATCGCAAGTGAGACTACACTTGTGTAGTTAGGAATAACTAAATGATAAGAGGCATTAGGATAAACCCTTGTTTGATACCCGTAATATAATTACTTCTTCCACATCGGTTGAGTAATTCCCCCACACCCTTTGCGTTGTACTCATCTTTTGTACACGATACCCCTAGTTAACCCCTCAGAGCCTATATTTTTCGTGGTTCTCGTGATGTTTCGGTTTTTCCGGAATATCAATGAAGAGCATTGTTTACACCCCACCCCCAAATATACACCCAAATCGCCTTAGCCTACCCTATATGCACTCACTTTTAGTGCAAATGTTTGTTATCACCCTAAACCCTTAGTTCAATTATCTGGTTGCTTGCATGAGTTGCTAAGTCGAGTCATATCCTTTGTATACAGTTTTGGGACGATTGGGATTCATGGGAAAAGTTAAAGTTTATGAAATGACGGGAAGGGAACGTTAAATTCAAATTCCCTTTGTTTGCATAATAATGTAACCCAAGTGTTTTGATCTTTTCAATTCGGGTCAAATTAGTGATAGAGTAATAAAAACTCAAGTGTAGGGATATACCTATAAACCCCTAGTATTTTGATGTTATCATAGAGGATGGTAGAGTAAAAATGTATTAAAAAAAAAAAAAAAAAAAAAAAAATCGAAAAAAATTAGAAAAAGAGAAAAAGAAAAAAATATATAGAGTAAAAAAAAATACGGGCTACCATCCTACATCTATCCTTTAAAGTTATGTTTGTTTATTTCCGTTACCTAGAGTTTTAGAGTGTCGAGTCTTGGCTTAGCAACGCCATTCTTCATATGCATTTAACATAGAGATTTTTGACTTGCCACCACTAAATAGCCTATCCCACCAAACCCCTGTTTCCCTACCGTAAGCCTAACATTACAACCCTTTAAAAGACCTCTTTGATAGTCTTTCCTAGGTGCTTACGCCAAAGCGATGGAGGTTTGATCTATTCTCAAGCCTATGGTAATCTATGTACTAGGACCGGTTAATGAGTGTTTATCTTCCATTTCCTATTTGTTATATTTCATTGATACACCCGAGAGAGATGTGAGTATCCAAACACCCCATGTGAGGTGCTAGTATGTAATTTCCGTGCTTGTTATGACTTTTATGGGCTTATATGTGTTGTGGACCATTTTGAATTAATGCTTCATGACCCCTAACTTATAAATTAATTGGCTAAAAGCACATTTGCTTGAGGACAAGCAAATAACAAGTGTAGGGATATTTGATAAGGTTTTAAAAGGTACCATTTTGAGAGGTCGTTTAAGTCCTTATTTGATCACTTTGTATCCGTTATTGCTTAATATCGTTCCTTTTCACTTTTAGGTCTCTTGAAGGCAAAATCTTTGGAATGGCACTTATTTGGACGAAAAGGCGAATATATGAAGAAAATGGCCAAAGTCAAAATCGAGACACTCAAAGTCTTGAAAATAGAAGGCGCGGCGTCGGTGTTAAGTGCGGCGCCGTCCGAGGATTTTGTGACGGACGTAACCCAAAACTCTTATTTTCAAGTGACGACGTCCGGTTGTAAAAGAGTAGGCCGTCGCTACTCGGACGGCCTAGATGCAATCCAGACGGCGTCAAAAGTCGAAGAGGACGGCGTCACGGACATAAGGTGACGCCGTAGCAAGGTTAACGTGGCCAAGACGAAACCCTAATGACGGCGACACGGCGGCGTCCACGAAACATAAGGTGACGCCGTCGCATATGTAATCTTATATATAGAATCCGAATTTTTCGGTTTTAGGGAGAGTCTTTTGGAGTGAAAACCTAAAACCGAACCTAAGGTGTCTTGTACAGTATTTTAGGGTTTTAAACCCTATCTTACATCAAGATAAGTATTTACTTCATTAATTCAATTATGTCTTTGGTTATTTGTGTGTATGCTTGCATGTTCTCCATGTCCGGCTAATTTATTTGTGTGGTTGCTTAGGAAGTATGAAACTTAATTATTAAATATTGATTGGTTGTTTCTTATCTTAGTTGATCAATGATCTAGTAATGCGATAGGTCATTCGTTGTGTACTTAATGCTTGATTCATCTTTGTGAACCTTAGAATATGATTACCTGAGTAGTTGTAGGCTAAATTATCCCAAGAGTGCCTTAGAGTAAGAGTTTATCATCCCTAGTGGGTTTTGTAGGCGAGACCCTTTGGTAAGTTCAAAGAGTTGGGAGAAACGCATACCCTAAAACTTTAGACACACAACGCAACTAAGAATAAGGACGTGACAATTCAACCATCAATAGGAGATAATTAAGGAGTAGTACAACCTAAGTAAACACATCTTTAAACTATCATACGAGCACACATTAATTAGACATAGACTCCCACAACCTTAGTTTAGATAATTAGATAATAGTAGAGTAATCGGTAGAAATACCAAACCCCAAAATCCAATACCGAGATTCGTACCTTTCCATTTCATAAAACATAAAAATACAAAAATAATCTTCCTCAACCTTAACCTTAGCGCAGTAACTTCTTACTAGCATTCCTATTCCCCAGAGAGCGATATCAATACCCCGGCTTGCCCTAATTACTACACTACAACGATTAGGTTCATCGCCTAGGGTGTTATAAAACTTGCTCAAGAAAGGAAGTTTCCTTGACCCCGAACAGCGCGTGTAGCGTTATCAAACATCTGACTTGATGGCGGGGACTAATGTCGACATAGGGAGATCATTCTGATGATCTCGTAACCAAGCTCTTGAGGAAAACTAGGGAAAATACGTTTCATACCCTAGGTTTGTCTCATGTGCTTTGCAAGTGTTACTAGGTTGCATTTATCCTCAGGAATACAAATATGGCGCTTTACCTGCCATCCTGAGCCCTACAAATTTTCAAAAAGACCCATCCTTTGTCTTTGAAATTGAATTGGCCCATATGGTTGTAAACTACCGAGGACTCGGTGTCTCAAACCCCGCTCCCAAAAGAGAAAGGGAAGTCTCAAGCGGGACTAAAACCAAACCCAAGTCTCGGGGCCCCGAGGCTTAGAAACCTGACCAAAAGGCAAAGAAAGCCCCAGGATCGATAAGCCACCCAAAGGAGACCAAGCAACATCCTCTGGTGACATCAAGGACACCGATACATCATAATCGGTGCCTTAGTCCCAAAGACCACTCCCAAGATCCAGAGGAAACATACAACCTACGGGAGGGGCGCCTTCCACTCGGCTCGGTGAGGACACTGCAAAACACGCCTTTTGTCCGAGGGCACAACTATTAACCCAAAGACTCGGGAGGAAGCGAACAACCCAATGATAAGGATATCACGCCATCGCTTCTAAGGATGGCAGGAAACACCCACCGGTGCTTGAAGGAGCATCGAGGACAAAGACTCGGAGGAAAGGAACAACCGCCGATATGGAATCAAAACCAATCGACTCGGAGAAGACTTTGGGAAAAACCCATCGGTGTCTGAGGGGTCACTGGGGGACAAAGACTCAGAGGGACAAAAACCACCCGCTGATATGGAACCCATCACCCCCATTGGTTTGCTTACATTTGATGAGGTAAAAGACATACTATTTTCTGATGAGGAACTTGCTGCTAACAGTGAGGACAAAATCCTTTTTGTTGGAGAAGAAATGGACGCTGATGTTCAACAACAAGACCAAAAACATCAGCTTGATCCAGAAAATCCTGAGGAGTCACCCTTTCAAGTTGATGATGACTCCTCTGCTTCCTCAGACTCTTCAACCTCTGATGAAAGGAAGCAATATGACAACACTCTTCCACTCACTGAAAGGCAGCTTGTTATGTGGATAAAAAGGGCTACAAGAAGGCTATACACTGGTGTTACTGATACTCTCTGGGATTAGCATATTCAAGCTGCTGCAAGTTATGCTGATCTGAAAGCTGATGTGGTTGCTTCCAGTGAAATCACTGATGAGCACAGGGATCTCATGTATGATCACCTACACAGACTGGATGACAACCTAAAGATGTTTCTCAAATACATTCAGGATACTCACAGCAATCTGGATGAAATCAAGGAATCTGTCAAAGAAGACCCAGCACTCAACTCCAAAGTGCTCGAGGCTACTGAGGTCTACATGAAAAATTCCTCCAGTCTCACTGAACTGTTCAACATGCTCAATACTGCAAATGTTCAGGGTATTAGCTCCTCAATACAGTCTCTTCAATCCACCCTGGGTTCACTCGATATAAAGGTTGTTGAACTGGCTAAGTCATCTTCTTCTATGGCCTGGAATCTCGGGCCTAGAATGATAGCACTGGAACTATCTCAGGCCAATCTTGCTGAAAAGGTCACCAGTCTTCAACAAGATACATCTGACATCAATTCCATGGTCTCGAAGATCTATCTATCCTTCAAAGGTCAAGTTGCTCATTCTCCCTCAGTGTCACAACCAACTCTTGCCCTCACTGATGTTGCGGCAACAGTTGAGGGGGAGAGAGATGCTGAAGAAACTCCCTCTCACACTGAGGGGGAGCCAACTCAACCTGTATCAGCAATACCAATCTCATCAATCCCACCATCAGGAACAACAATCTCAGTGACAATAGCAACAACAACACCTATTGTCACAACTACACCCCCACTGGTATCATCCTCTTCATCTGCTCAGGATAAAGGCAAAGCTATCATGACCACAACTGAGCCTATCAAGATTCCTTATGACATTAGTGGCATTAAGTACATGCTTACTCCTGAACAGCTAAGTGCCTACCTTGAGAAGGAAGACAAACTTAAGAAACAGGCTGAAGAGGAAAAGAAAAGTAGAGAAGCCCTGGTTAAAGCAGTCTCTGAAGAAGCTGAAAAGATAGGGATTAGTCCTAAAACCTTGAAAAATGAGCAGGCCAAAAGTTTAAAGCAAGTCAGGATGCTGAGTTGGCTGCCTTTAAAAGGAAAAGGGATGAAAAGAACAAGAGGAATGCTGCAATCAGGAAAGAAAGGATTGATCACTACAATTGGACAATGACAAGCGGAAGGGCCCTGAGAAAATCATCGATGTAAAGATCATCCCGGATCAAACCACGGCAATGAATGTCTACAGGGGGGGATGACAAGAGAGATTTTGAAGTTCATGATCCGTTTAAATTCACTGACTTTGGGATCACTGAACTTGCTCCCATCATTGGAAAGAAGCAAAATGTGGTGGTCAAAGAGTTGATGAAATCCCTAAGCAAACGTTATGAAAGACTGAGGGAAGCACCAACTTGGCTTGGGATACAGTCAGCTCTTCTTGAGGCTCAAGGATCACTACCTCAATCATCCCAAGGAAAAAGAAAATGGGTTGAATCTGAGCCTGAAGCCAAGGTGCCTGGTTTTGACTGTAACAGGGAACTTCCTGAAGGGGTAAAATTAATGAACTGCCTTGTCATTAAAGAGCCTGTAATGGGAATCTTCTTCATTGATGTACATGGGAACCCAGCATTTCAAATATGGAATGATATCGATCAGGCAGGTGTAGCTACAATGCTGAGTTACATAACAGTGGCCTCTCAAATTCGGTCTCCTACAAACATCAGGTTCTGTGCTGACTTAAATGCCAAAGTGAGAGATCACTCTGACAAAGCAACTCTACTCTCCAAGAAGCCAAAGCTTGAAGCACTGGGAATCCACCTTGAATGACATATTTGAATTATCTTTATCATTTTATCTTTTATACTAGTGTTAGGAACTTTGTAATCTGATGAATAAACGATGTATGTTTTGTTAAAATATTCAGTGTTCCTTATCATGTTCATTATTACATTTAGTGTAAGAAGAAGCCATTTGCTCACTTACACTGATCAAACACTTAGGCTATTTGTATATCCAAATAGGGGAGGCCATTGGGTTCGGTGAATACCCAAACCCCTTTATTCTAGGATTTGAATAGAAAATACCCTAAGTGTGTAGTCCTTAAACACTAACAAGTCATCGAGCGCATAGCCACTCGGTGAGTCATCTTCGAGGATACTCGATGAGACAAAGAAGAAGTCTCTCCACTCGATGAGGCGGAACATAAGGGATGAAGGCGAGTCAAGAAGAAGATGGTGGATTCGGTGGTGATGACAATAACTCACCGAATCCCAAACTCCTCACCAACTACTACCACTGAAGACATTTACAGTGATCTCGTAACCAAGCTACTGAGGAAAACTAGGGCAAAATACGTTTTATGCCCTAGGTTTGTCTCATGTGCTTTGCAAGTGTTACTGGGTTACATTTATCCTCAGGAATACAAATATGGCGCTTTACCTGCCATCCTGAGCCCCACAAATTTTCAAAAAGACCCATACTTTGTCACTGAAATTGAATTGATAGCCCATATGGTTGCTGTATACAACCAGAGGGATTGAGTGTCTCCAAACCCTGCTCCCAAAAAGAGAAAGGGGAAGTCTCAAACTGGGACTAAAACCAAACCCAAGTCTCAGGGCCCTGAGGCTTCTAGAGCACAGCCCAAAAGGCAAAGAAAGCCCCAGACTGATAAGCCACCCAAAGGAGACCAAGCAACATCCTCTCTGGTGACATCGAAGGACACTGATACATCACAATCAGTGCCCTTGGTCCCAAAGACTACTCCCCAAGATCCAGAGGGAAACATACAACCCGCTGGTAGGGGAGCGCCTTCCACTCAGCTCGGTGAGGACACTCGCAAAACACAACATTTGTCTGAGGGCACAACTATTAATTCCAAAGACTCAGGGGGAAAGGAACAACCCAATGATAGGGATATCACTGCCACTGCTTCTAAGGATGGCACTGGGAAACACCCACCAGTGCTTGAAGGAGCATCGAGGGACAAACACTCAGAGGGAAAGGAACAACCCGCCGATATGGAATCAAAACCAATCCTGACTCCAGAGAAGACACTGGGAAAAACCCATCGGTGTATGAGGGGTCACTGGGGGACAAAGACTCATAGGGACAAAAACCACCCGCTAATACGGAACCCATCACCCCCACTGGTTTGCTTACAGTTGCTGAGGTAAAAGACATACTATTTTCTGATGAGGAACTTGCTGCTGACAGTGAGGACAAAATCCTTTCTGTTGGAGAAGAAATGGACGCTGATGTTCAACAACAAGACCAAAAACATCAGCTTGATCCAGAAAATCCTGAGGAGTCACCCTTTCAAGTTGATGATGACTCCTCTGCTTCCTCAGACTCTTCAACCTCTGATGAAAGGAAGCAATATGACAACACTCTTCCACTCACTGAAAGGCAGCTTGTTATGTGGATAAACAGGGCTACAAGAAGGCTATACACTAGTGTTACTGTTACTCTCTGGGATTAGCATATTCAAGCTGCTGCAAGTTATGCCGATCTGAAAGCTGATGTGGTTGCTTCCAGTGAAAAAACTGATGAGCACAGGGATCTCATATATGATCACCTACACAGACTGGATGACAACCTGAAGATGTTTCTCAAATACATTCAGGATACTCACAGCAATCTGGATGAAATCAGGGAATCTTTCAAAGAAGACCCAGCACTCAACTCCAAAGTCCTCAAGGCTACTGAGGGCTACATGAAAAATTCCTCCAGTCTCACTGAACTGTTCATGTAAGACCTGAAAATCTAAAACATAGATAAAGACTAAAATACCCTCGAAATCAAAAATTATAAAATACGTAAAATACGTTTATAATCATTTAACGAAATTAAAACTAATTTACGAATAATTAAAACTTAACGAATGTGTGTACGTGATCGATTTTGTACGACGAAAGATTTAAACGTCTCGCGTAAAAGTTTGGGCCTCGCCATTTGGTTAATTTTTTGAACCGATGGACTCGTTTTCTTTTGCCAAGCCGAGATTCCAAGAAGCCCATAAGGGGCGTTTGTTTTGTGTGTTCGGTTGGGCCAAGCCGAAACCCAAACCCCCTCCTCAAAGCCCTAAACAAAAATGATACCACCTATAAATATAATACATTTACAAGAAATTGAAACCCTAGTTTTGTTGCCTCTCTCTTTCTTTTTCTCCATTCGGCCGAACCCTAGTTTTGTGTGGTGTCGAGATTTTGCTTCAACCAAGCTAAGGTATAACAATGTTTATTCGTCTTCTTTCGTTACACCTTACGTTAATGTTTATTGTAACTTGTTTGTTTAGTCGATTTGTGTTTTTCTTTTGTGGCCGAGCCGTGTGAAACCAAACAAAGACAGAACCTCATAATTATTAAAGAACATGTTATGTAATACGTATTATTAAATCGGATCATAGATATATGTTGAGCCATAGAACCGAACCATGTATATGTTTCGGCTAAGATAAAAACATGCAAACGTGAATATGTATTGTACGTAGGTGAGCTAGAGTTTGCGTAAAACCTATTAGCCGAAACCCTAAGTGTTAGCCGAACCATATAAGGGTTTTGAAAGTATGTTTAAAAGTAAAGGTCATGTAAACCTAAACCCTAGTTTGAATGTGTGAACAAGAATAATGCAAGCCGAACCATAAATGGTTTGTGAACCGTGTCTCATATCGTGAGTTTTATAAGTCAAGTGAGTTTGTGGATATGTAAGCGTAGTGCGTGGTCATATCTAGTCTAAACTATTGTGCATGTGTGTAGATGTGTAATTAATCCGAGTAATAAGTAACTTGTGTGTCACATAAAATCATAAATGTGCATGGAATGAAAGTTGACGATAACATGTATATAAGTAACGTATTGTTAAGACATGAAGGTGTTGGTTAAGTAGCGAGTCATTAAAAGACGTAACATGTAAAGTAAATGCATATTAATGTGATATTAAAAGAATGAGAAAACACTAGAACATAATGAGAAGTCGATTAGGGTTTGAAGCTAAGAGTGTTAATTCGTTATTTCATGTGTGAGTTATGACGTTTAAACTATTTTCACATTTAATCCTAAACTTTAATAAATGACATAATGAACCCTAATCTACGATATTAATTATAAACCACTTAAGTCTCATTTAATCATAAAACCCTAAAGTATGAAGATCACTGAATACACTAAGTATAAACACCAAATATTAAAAGATCATTTCGACGATTATGGAATCATAAATAAAATGGACGACCGTTAATGTGTATAGGTTCTGAGAAGAAGGAGTAATCCTTTGCTTTCCGTATTTCTTCTTTTCGATCATTTGCTTTGGAATAAGGCATGATATTTCGACCTTTTCAAGAAAGGTTCCTTTAACGTTTTCTTCGTTAGCTTTTATATTAGGGTTTCTAAGCCTTTGCTATGAACCCCATTCTGTTTTGTTTGAGTGTTGCTTATCCGAACTCGATTTACGAATTATGAAACATCGATTTTGAACTATATGATATGAAAACTACGATTTTGGAAATATGAATAACCTTCGATAAAATATGATCCGTGTCGGTTATGACATTCGATTTGACCTAAGATAGTTTGACACCGAGCCAAATATTTCACTAGTCATGGGGTTCCATGTCCGTATCGATGATGCACCTCGATATGACTCTAGGCGCGAGAGTGATGTTCGCCACATTCACGGATGGTGGAGCATATTTTGTATATGTAGGAAGGGCGTATGGATGCATCCTAGATCATTATCATTATCTCGTTATCATTATATGTTATCGATGATTGATCTGCGTGCATGCACGTCCTTCATAACTCTTGTAGGTCTCCCTACAAATGTTGCCTTACAAGAAATGTTGCCTTATGAGAATATGATTATGATCGATATTTGTTTCGGGCTCGTGGTAGTTAACTATAAACTTTATTTGAAAATTCGATTTATACTTTGAAAATGATTATGATTTTGCTATCTTTCGCTCACTATATTTCATATTCGATATTGTTTAGTATTCGCTTTGCTTTCATATCATTCCTTTGGGCTTTTGAAGCTCGGTAGCATTTTCTTTTCTTCAGCGGCGGTATCTAAGCATTGGGCGGGTTTTGCTTTGGGATGAGTGCATGAGTGGACTTACCTTAGAGATATTTAGCTTTGATCTTATGATGCCATTTAAGACTTATTATTTCGGATATTTTGTTGGAGTTATTTTTCATTTGGGACCTATGTATTGAAGTCGTTTTGACTTGAATTATTTCCGCATTTATGTTAAGATTTCTTTTGGATATTTATGTTTGCTTTGATATGACACCATTACTTGTGATTCCTTTACCCTTGTCGTGCAGGCGTTACAATTTATGGCATCGAGCCTGTGTTTACGACTTGTAGTCGGGACCGTGACATAAGAACCCTAGGTTTGAGACCCTTAGAGCTTAGGCTTTGACCTATGAGGATTGGGTAAACTTTAGGTTTCCTACTCGCGAACTTCCATTTCAGTATCTCACCTTTGTTCATTTTGCTAATCGTTTGAATATCGTTCGATGGTTCAAACTCGCCGAAATGTAACTTTCGGAAGGGACGATGATGCTACTAACATGGATCTTGCAATTGCTAATGCTCTCAACACTCTTTTCCCGGTCTTACTACACGAGATGATGACACGGTGGTCAACAACATTCGAATCGACCGGTGCTTGGGTAGTGGTGGAGGTAATCAACCCACCAAGATTCACACTTGGCTCGAGCGTTTGAAGCTCAAGCCTCTTTCTTTAGCACCGCTACTACTCCCACCGAGGTCGAGGACTGGATCACTCATATTGAGAAGTTGTTTGAAGTCTTGGGTTGTGGAGATGAATTTAAGACCCGTTTGTTGCATTCAAATTGGAGAGTGATGCTTTAAATTGGTGGAAGGCATTGAAACATGCAAGAGGAGGAGATGCTTTTCTTTTTACTTGTACTTGACCGAGTTTCGGACTATCTTCTATAAGTTACTTCCTCGATGTTGAATAAAGAAAGGTATGAGAGGATTATCGGGCAATCTACCGGTTTGATCATGAGAACCCAATGAGTACATGAGTAGATTTATGAAAGGTGGTAAGTTTTGTGGGAACGATTCTTTGGAGATGGTAGGCGCCAAGCTAAGCACTTCAAGTGGGGATTGAAGAAGTGGGTGTTGGACCGATCGCTTAACACCGAGTATAAGGATGTGTCGGCCTGCAATGACGCACTCGTAACATTGAGATCTTTCATGAGGTTCGGGTTCCAACAAGCGTAATCGCGATGGTGATCGGATTCAAGGTAGGGCTCAAAGTAATGATTATAAGGAAATTCGGCGGGAGTTATGATTCGAGGGACAAGTGGATAGGAGTTATGATCACGGGTCGATCCAGAAGGAATGTGGACTCTAGGCGCCCGAGGCGAGGAGTCGATAGCATAGTCTGGCTGGTAAGAATGTAAATGATCGTCGAATCAAGGTAACAATAACCAGCGTTACAACAAGGATCGGTATGCTCGAGGATCAAATCGTCGTGCTTCAGGATCTTACCGTCGTCAAGAGACGGTGAAGTTTTGCCTCCCCACCTATCTGTACTACTTGTGGAAAGGCTCATCCGGGACCGTGTTTTAAGGCCTTGGTGGATGTTTCTCTTGTGGTTCCACTACTCACAAGATCAAGGATTGCCCTAAGAGGAACCCGTGATTCACGGAAACTACATCAAGCCGCCACCTACCTCGGACGTGTTTATGCTACTACTCGGAATCAGCCGGAGCGCACTTCAGGTACCATTACGGGCACTCTTTTCATTGATGATTATTATGTCTTCGCTTTATTTAACACTGGTGCCACACACTCCATTATATCTGTCACATTTGCTAAGAAACTTAATATGAAGCCCAAACCGCTAACGAATCCCTTATCAATATCTACGCCTATGAAAAACCACATGATCATTGATCATAAATACGTTAAGTGTCCTCTTCGTTTTGATGATCGTATTCGCTCTGCAAATCTGTATCCTCTCAATATGGTCGACTTTGATATCATTCTAGGCATGGATTGGTTGGCATATCATAGAGCTTCCATCGACTGCTATGCTAGAACTGTGATCTTTGGAGACATAAAACATCCTGAATTTGTTTATTATGGTTCTCAACCTCTCAAATCTGTTAAGTTCATTTCTGCTATGAAGGCACGGACTATGATTGCTCATGGGTGCCAAGGTTTTCGGCATCCATTAAGGACACATCTTTGGAGAGTCCCGACATTGAAAACCTTCGTTGTTTGTGAATTCACCGACGTTTTTCCCGATGAACTTCCCGGTCTTCCCCGCCTAGAGAAGTTGAGTTTAGCATTGAGTTAATTCACAGTGCGGAACCGACTTGAAAGCTCCGTATCGTATGGCACCTGTAGGGCGAAGGAGTTGAAGGAACAATGCAAGAGATGATAGATAATGGATTCATTCGACCCAAGAGTTTCTCCATGGGGTGCACCTGTCTTGTTTGTGAAGAAGAAGGATGTAAGTATGCGTCTATGTATCGACTACCGTGAACTCAACCCGACATTATTCGAAACCGTTATCCTCTTCCGCGTATCGATGATTTGTTTGATCAAGCGCAAGGAGCTAAGTTCTTTTCTAAGATTGATCCGAGATCCGGTTATCATCACCACGTGTGAGGAGCAAGATGTTCCTAAGACCGTGTTTCGCACGAGATATGGTCATTATGAATTTCTCGTTATGCCTTTCGGTTTGACAAATGCGCCTGCGGTGTTTATGGACCTAATGAATCGTGTTTTCCATGAGTTCCTCGACAAGTTTGTTATTGTTTTCATCGACGACATTCTAGTTTACTCCAAGTCTGAAGAAGAGCATGAACAACATCTTCGGATAGTTTTGGAGATTTTGAGGAAGAAGAAGTTGTACGCCAAATTTTTGAAGTGCGAGTTTTGGTTAAGACAAGTCGCTTTCCTTGGTCATATTGTATTTGCTGATGGTATCACCATGGATCTGTCTAAGGTGGAGGCTATCACTAAATGGCCAAGACCCACGACGATGATCGAGGTTAGAGTTTTCTAGGACTTCTTTGGTTACTACCGACATTTTGTTGAAGGTTTCTCTCGCTTAGCTTTGCCCCCAACCCAACCGATGAGAAAAGGTGAAAACTTAGTATGGATGGATGAACGAGAAAAGAGTTTTGAGGAGTTGAAACGGAGATTGGTGTCCGCTCCTATTTTGACTCTTCCATCCGGTTTGGAGGATTTCAAATTACTGATGATGCATCTAAGAAAGGACTAGGTGTGTTTGATGCAACATGGAAAGGTGATAGCTACGCTCAAGGCAACTGAAACCGTATGAGGAGAATTATCCAACTCATGACCTTGAGTTAGCTGCAGTGGTGTTCGCGTTGAAGATCTGGAGACATTACTTGTATGGAGAGACGTGTGATATTTTCACCGATCATAAGAGTCTCAAGTATATTTTCACTCAAAAAGAACTTAACATGAGACAAAGAAGATGGTTAGAACTTCTTAAGGATTATGACACTAACATTCAGTACCATCCATGTAAGGCTAATGTAGTTGCTGACGCACTTAGCCGGAAGTCAGGCATTCTTGCAAGTATTGAGATTGAATCTAGGATTCTTCGTGACTTAGAGAGTTTGGATGTTGAGCTATGCGTATGAGGTTTTGATGGATACTGGGCTAGTATGAAGGTGGAGTCGAACCTTATACTGCAAATTAAGGAAGCTCAGAAAGATGACGGCGAGTTGTGGGCCGTGGCGCAAAATGTTGAAGAAGGTAAGCAGACGGAGTTTAAGGTTGATAATGACGGTATTGTATGGTATGAAGATAGGCTTTGTGTTCCCAATGATCAGGTACTTCGTGAGAAAGTTATGACTGAAGCTCATAGTTCTCCTTTCACTATCCATCCTGGTTCTACCAAGATGTATAGGGATTTGAAACAAGATTACGGTGGAATGGCATGAAGCAAGATGTGGCGACGTTTGTATCGAAGTGTATGATTTGTCAGCAGGTTAAGATTGAACATCAAAGGGCTAGTGGACTGTTACAACCATTGGATATTCTGACATGGAAGTGTGTTAGGAATTAGAAATTCCCGGTATTAAAGAGTCGGTCACCTCAAGTATATGTAATCGTTAGAAAGCTCGTAGTCGTAGTAATTCTTAAGTTAAGTAGTATTTAGTTAAGTAACACCGTGGAGGACGGATGGGTCTTTACCCACTGTATGCCTGATCCACAGCCCGATGTGTGGCGATTTATGTAAGACTATAAATACTCTCTACCTCCCAAGGTAGAGAGTTGGAGCTCATAATAATATCTTTCACTTTCTCTCACTAAGTTCCCTAAACCTCTAACTTTCTCTCTCTAGAATTCCATCTATATGCTACTTTGTGTTATGGTTTGATGTGTATGTGAAAATTTATATCCTACAATTGGTATCAAGAGCCATGGTTAGATCATATCTTGCACATCTTTGGATTTATAGTGGTTTTAGGTGGTTTTGAGTTTGAAAAGTTTAGTGGTTTTGCATCATTTGGTTGATTTCTTGTGTTAAAGTTTGAATTTTGTTAGTACTTTTATGTTTAGAATCATCACAAGTGTTTAGGTTTTCATTTGGTAAGCTTGAATCATCTTGGTTGGGTTGTTTTGGATTGAAAAGTGATGTTTATATGGTTTTTCATGCTAGCGACTTAGTTCACGGATAATTTTCTTCGTAGCGACTTGCTTCACTATTTTATAGCGAGTTACGATTTGCACCTAGCGAGTTACATCTAGCGATTTACAAGACAAGTAGTGGACTCTCCACTACGGGTAGCGACAGTGGTAGCGACTTGGTGCAGTAGCGAGTTGCTCTTTAGCGACTTGCATCGTTAGCGACTGAGTAGCTTAATGTCTTGCCAAAATTTTGCTAGCGACTTGAGTGTTAGCGAGTTACTACTTAGCGACTTGGTTTTTGTCTAGCGACTTGGGACTCTAGCGACTTAGTTGTCTAGCTTAATTAAGAGTTAGCGACT
The DNA here is from genome assembly GCA_022545495.1 of Chrysanthemum lavandulifolium. Classification (NCBI taxonomy): domain Eukaryota; kingdom Viridiplantae; phylum Streptophyta; class Magnoliopsida; order Asterales; family Asteraceae; genus Chrysanthemum; species Chrysanthemum lavandulifolium. The sequence continues at coordinate 212,856,994 of CM040244.1, forward strand.
TAGTGCATTATACTCTAGCGACTTAGTGCATTATCTTCTAGCGACTTAGTGCATAATCTTCTAGCGACTTGAGTGATTGTTTACGGTTTCTCTTGATTTAGTAAAATCCGTGAAAGAATCTATTTCCGGTTTAATCATAGAGTTATAAAATCCGTATAATCTGTTAACATGTCTACCAACGTCCCTACTATCATCTCCCGCTGTCGAGGATGTACAAGCGGTGGCTCGGATACTCGCCCACCCATGCTTGACAGAATCGACTACGATTCTTGGGCTCAACGAATCGATTGTATTGCCTTGGAAAGGAAAATGGTGTCAACATTCTCAAATCCATTGATGAAGGACCATATCGAGTTGAGACGACTAGAGACATACTTGATACTAACGAAGATGGTACTCTGTTTACGGAATGGATGACCTAAGATGTATGATGAGCTTGATGATAAGGATAAAAGAGATTTGATGCGATATCGGGGCTTCAAACATTGTTCTTCAAGGTCTTCCTAAAGACATCTACAAGTCGATCAATCATAACATCAAGCAAAGGCGGTTTGGGATAATGTTAAGATGCTTCTCTCGGGTTCGTAATTAACTATGGAAGGCAGAGAATCCCAACTCTATGACTAATTCGAGCACTTCAAGATGAAACCGGATGAAAGTGTCTATGAGTACTATGTGAGATTTCATAAGTTAGTGAATGACATGAGGAACATCGAATGACTATGCCTAACATTCAATTTGAACTCAAAATTTGTGAACAACATGAATCCCGAATGGCACAAGTTTGTCACGGTGTGAAGCTCACTAAAGGATTGAAGAATACAAACTATGAGCAACTCTATGCCTTCCTCCTTCGAATGAGAGACATGCTATGTTTGAAAAATTGATTCTCAATCGTTCAAAACCAACCGGGAGAGACAAGCTCGTCTAATGACTCAACATCTTTCTACTCAAACATTGGAATCACAACCAAAGCATCACAAGTCATACCTTTGGGTAATGGTAATCACAAACTCATTCCCGATCCTATGTTCAAACAAGTCGATGCCGATGCTCACGTGGGTAACTTCATTAATCAACTAGCTCTTCTTATTAGTCAAAACATGAATTCTCTCCCACAAACCAACAACAACCTCGTAATCGCATCTAACCCACACAATCAAGCCTTTGTTAAAGATGGAAAATCGTGGTGCAACCGGTTCAGAAAGACAAGATGATCGGGGAAGAGGTGGAGCGGGAGAGGTTATGTTGGCAACCGTAATCGAGGAAGAAATGGTAACCAAGGTCAAGCTAAGCCAATCAAATGCTATAACATGGTGGTGAAGGACACATTGCGAGGCGCACATCTCCAAAGCGTCCACGAACGTCGATTACTTGAGAGATAAGATGTCACTTGGCACAAGCTCGGGACAATGGTGCGGCTTTGGATGAAGAGGAATTGTTTGTTTCTTGCCGAGGGCAATGCCAAGACATATGATGCGAGATGTGGATGAGCCTATTCGGGAGATAGGTCACAATCATCGAATGCCTTTCAAGTCGCCGACCGTGATGCATACGACTCGATGTAGATGATGGACCCATCGCACACACAATTTTTATGGCTAGCATTTCTCCAATGGTTTCTCCCAAGGTCTCTTCTTCACCACAAGTGGCACATCCAAGGACAAACTCATCTCGGAGGTATTAAAACTATACGATGATGTTGATGTGCAATGATGCATGACAAAGTACAATCAATGAAACTCTTGAATCAAATGTTGAAAATATGGGTAATAACAATATTGTCCCATACGATCAATACGTGAAACAAAGTGAAAGTGAAGTTGTACCAAGTGATGCATCTTCTGCGATCAACAATGACTATGTCTTTGATGAATACACCGCATGTGCTCCTCGATGATTCCATAATTTCGAACTAAATGCCTATAAGGAACGTGTTGCTATTTATGAACAACGTGCAAAATTTGAGTTGACCACTCGTGAGCGGAAATGGATGACCAAGTGAGTACAGAATTAGAAAAAGTAAGTTTAGAGAAGAAGTATTGAAACAAGAATTACATTCCTTGCAAGAAAAACTTTCTAAAACAAATTAAGCAAAACAAGAACTTCAAGAAAATGTGAAAATGCTTAAGCAAGAATTTAATGCAAAGGAATCAAAACTCTTGAGAGATTTTTCCAATCGAAAACTTTGAAAACAAACTTGAAAACAAGTTGTACATACAAGGAAACACCATTCGATCGCTCACATGGTCACTAAACATCGAGTCTTAAGCGATAAGCATAGCATTCCCTTGTTGAGGAACCAAATCCAGAGGTAATTAAAAGGCTAGAAATGCTCATAAGGTGCTTTATGATGGTAATGAATTCCTTAAGCCTAGGCGAACCCTAGTTGCGTTGAGTGCACCGAGGAAGATAAGAAATCAAATGAAATCACTAGGGAAAAGATGAATAAGAAACAAAATGATCCCAAATGCAAAGAGAAAACATAATTATCACTCCTCATGATTACAAGAAGGAAAAGCTGGATTTCCTTAAACAAGTTTAAGCCTCGAGACATTGTTGACTCCGAACAAGTCTTACGGAAAAGGATTTAGATAAGCGTAAAGCGGAAAATATTGTTGAAACTAACCTCCCTTTGGAAAATGCCTAGAGCGATCGTGTATCCTCCTAATACACTAATGCATCTTGTACCTAGAACAATTGCCACTAAAAGCAAGACATTAATTAGCCAATACGTTATATTTCAACTATTTGTTGATTTTGAGAAAACTTGCAAGAAAAGGATCACACCCATCGGTATAATCAAGGAGAAAGGGTTTTGAACAAATGAAAGAATGTTATTTAAGCGAGGTCATGCCCTTCTTTAAACTTCTAAAAGATCACTTTGAGAGTCTTAAAAGGGATAGAAACCGATATTAAGGGAATGGAAAAGGAATTTGATGCAATGGTTGTTGAAGTTAGTGACTATGGCGCTGCAATCGAAATATAATGAGATTGAGAGAAAGAACTTGCATACACTAAAAGTCTCCATGTGTTTTTCAAGATGTGTTGCTCAAGATGTGTTTTCATCGCTCAAATTGCTCTATTAATGCTTCCAAATTTCATGAACTATTTGTGGCCCCGAAAGTCTCCCATGATCGTGTCATTGAGCTTGAAAAACTAATTCTAAACTAAATGAGAAAATTGAGCTGGATGATCACGACAATTTCGTTAAACATTTTTCTAAACTAGAAGTTGAGCATTTTAATTTACAACTAAAATATCAACATCTTAAAGAAAATGTCAAAACTTCAAATGTCAAGACATCTTCGATGCTCCCGAGTTTGATGCGTTTTCAAATTAACAAACGTGATGAATGATTCAAGCTCGCAACACGATCGTAAAGTTGAAAGCCCAAATCTCTCAATTAAAGGGTCAAACGAACAATATGACAGCTCCCAAATGCCTCCTCCTTTAGATTCTCGTAACTCTCAAACGTTTCATCTTCAAAACCTAGTAAATGCTTTACAAAAGGAAAACGAAAGTTTTCTAGAAGAAAATGAAAAGGTTAAACGTCATTTCAATGAGTTGTTTGAATCAATTAAAGTCACTCGTAACAAAAACAACGAACAAATAGCTTCATTGCAAAGGGAAATTGAGAATCTGAAGAGTCAGGTAAAAGGGAAAATGCCAATGATCAATGAGGAAAATGTTGTATCAAAGGTTCACTTTGGTAATAAATATGCTTTATCTGTGACATATGTCCCCCCTCATCTAAGGAACAACAAACTTGTCGTTCAAACATACTTCTCATCCCTTAAGGATTGCCTAGAATGTCTGCGTGAGATTGTTGAAAAGGATAAGTTAGAGAAACCTCATGATAATGCAATTGGACATGCATGCTTATATGCCAAACGATCTCAAGAAATCTTAGAATGCTTGATCACAATATGCCCAAAGTCATTAGGTGAGAGAGTTAATCCTTTGATTCCATGCTCGATGCCTAATGCCAAGTATGATAGGCACTCGATTCCCAATGTTTTGAATGTGAACCGTAGTGTGCCTTTAAGGGATTCAGATTCTAGATTTGTCAATGCTAAGAAAGAGAACTCAAGTGTGCCTTCTAGGAGTACAAAACTCAGTACCTCGAGTGTTAAGAATGTGAAACTTAGTGCACCTGCATGTAGTTCAGATCCCAGCACATCTAAACAGGTGGTGCAAAGAGTAGTAAAACAAACTAATGTTCCCATTCCCTCTACAGGAGTAATCGGTGACATAAAGGGAGCGGTCAAAGTCTCAAGACAATAAAAGGAATGATAGGACCTCGCAAGCTAAGAATGTACCTTTGGAAAAGAGTAGAAGAACAATCTAGGAACTTTAAGTTTGAATCGAATAAAACAAATCGTGTTGATTCTAGTATTAGCCATAGGCATCTTGTAATTAATTCAATTCGATACTATTTGCAAACCTTGTATCGATGTCGCTTGAATTCATTTCTAATCATGAATGTGGTGTTAATGTTACGCCTAATGATGTTAATTGTCCGTTAATATTGTTAATGCTAAAGTTCATACTAAGAAGGCTAAAAGGCAAAACGAAAGAAAAGAAAACAGTGGAAACCCAGGGAAGAACATTCAATAAAATAGGCTTTTATTGGACACTGTTGGTCTTAAGACTAATCGAGATAATGCCCACTAGAAAATGGATGCCTCTTGGTAGAACGATTCCTTAAGAAGTGATCACACCGTGAGCAGGGCTATCTCGACACTAGTATCCGCATCTATTCAAAATGATTCCATTGCCTCACTTTCGATATGAATGCTTCTATTTACGATGTGGGTGTTCCAAACATTGTTACTAACCAAATGGAACCCATTCTTACATGGGGATCCCAATTATCCGATTATCCACTCTTGTGCGTGTTCAACTGCGGATCGTTCAAATCGATTCGTGGTACCGGACTGTTCGTTCCAAGCATATTCTCGAGACCGGTCGCGCTCATGAACTTCGTGAGCAAATTCATCGGGACTATTAGATTTGGTAATGATCATTTCGGTGCTATTATGGGTTATGGAGATTATGTTGTTGGTGATAGTGTCATCTCTAGAGTGTATTATGTGGAAGGTTTAGGTCATAATCTGCTCTCTGTTGGTCAATTCGTGATTACGATCTAGAAGTAGCCTTGAGAAAACATACACCTTTGTTAGAAATCTTAATGGTAAGGAACTGTTAAAAGGAACTCGTGGCCCAAACCTTTACACCATCTCTATCGATGACATGATGAGGGCCTCTCCAATCGCTTATTATCAAAGGCTTCAAAACAAAGTCATGGTTATGGCATCGTCGTCTCAATCACTTGAACTTGGCACCATTAACGATCTTTCGAGAAAGGACTTAGTTGTAGGTTTACCTAGACTAAAGTATGAAAAGGATCATCTTTGTTCAACATGTCAATTGGGAAAAAGCAAGAAGTATGCCCATAAACCCAAACCTACTAACTACATCACGAAGTTCTTCATATGATTCATATGGATTTATGTGGACCTATGAGGTGCGAGAATATCTTTGGGAAAAATATGTGTTAGTTGTGGTTGATGATTACTCTAGATTCACACGGTCAAGTTCCTAAGGACAAAGGATGAAACTCGATATCATCATCAAACTCATCAAACAGTGCAGTTCGACTAAACAAAAGCGTCAAAATTATCGAGCAGACAATGGGCCGAGTTTGTCAACAAACAACTTAGTGAATTCTATGAAAGCGTTGGAATCGACCATCAAAGAAGTGTTCCACGAACCCTCAATGAATGGTGTAGTTGAAAGACTAAATCGTACTCTTGTTGAAGCCGCTAGAACAATCTTGATATACTCAAAGGTTCCAATGTTTCTCCGGGTGAAGCAATTGCCACTGCGTGCTACACACAAAATCGTTCCCTAATTCACACTGTTCATGGAAAAACTCCATATGAACTTATCCACAACTGAAAACCTAATCTATCTTTCCTTCGTGTGTTTGGTGCATTGTGTTATCCAACTAATGAGGGTCAAGACTTAGGCAAACTTAGGGCTAAAGCTGACATTGGAGTATTTGTAGGATATGCATCAAACAAAAAGGGATACCGAATCTACAACAAAAGAACCCGAAATATCATGGAAACAATTCACGTTACGTTTGATGAGCTAACCGGTCAAATGGCTCCTAGACACTCCAGCTCAGGACCCGCACTTCAAAACAGTCCTATTGGATCATCTCTTGTTCCAAACTCCTCTCAAGAAACTCCATATGTACCTCCATCTGAAGATGATGTAAAGAAATTGTTTGATCCTATGTTTGATGAACTGTATGATTCAATTACTAATGAGGTCTCGATCCCTACAACAGAGGATGCTCATATTCCGATGAATGAAGTCAATCCCTCGGTCTCAATATCGTTAAGTCAAGAAGCTCTGCTGCCGATCCTTGATCTCATCAACAAATCATCATTCTTCAAATGTACATCATGGAAATGTTTACGGCATCAATGATGAAGTTAATCCCTTTGCAACTCCACGAAGATGCTCCATTTGAAAACATATTTGCTACTCCCGAATCATCATCGAACCATCTTCTTGAGGAGACATCGACTCGACTACCTCGGTTCCTCAACAACCGCCACATGAACACCTCGAGAAAATGGACTCACGATCATCCATTAGACAACATCATTGGTAATCCTCTCTCGTCTGTATCAACCGGGAAACAACTCGCAACCGATGCCTTATGGTGCTTCTTCAACTCCGTACTATCTAAGATCGAACCAAAAGATGTTAAAACCGCCATGAATGAAGACAATTTGGTTCAATGCCATGCAAGATGAAATTCATGAGTTTGATCGTCTTGATGTATGGGAGTTAGTACCGCTCCAGGCGTGCTATGATTATAGCTCTAAAATGGATCTTCAAAGTAAAGCTTGATGAGCATGGTGATGTGTTGAAGAACAAGGCTCGATTAGTTGATAAAGGATATCGTCAAGAGGAGGGTATAGACTTTGAAGAATCTTTTGCTCCGGTTGCTCGAATCGAGGCAATCGAATCTTTCGGCTAACGCTAGTAAGAACATGGTAGTTTATCGGATGGATGTAAAGGCGGCATTTACGAGCGGAGATCTTAAAGAAGTCGTCACGTCGACCAACTGAATGATTTGTGAATCAAGAGCATCCTACTCACGTTTATCGTTTGAAGAAGGCTCTTTACGGTTTAAAGCAAGCTCGAGGGCATGGTATGATACATTGTCAAAGTTTCTTCTATCAACCGATTCATCAAAGGAGCGATTGATCCTACATTGTTCACCAAGAAGTCGTGCAAACATTTGATTCATGTTCAAATTTATGTTGATGATATTATTTTTGCCTCGTCGACCCAATGGAATGTGATCGTTTTCAAATGAAATGAGTTCAAAGTTTCAAATGTCAATGATGGGACAAATGTCATTTTCTTGGGATTACAAATTTCTCAAAGTCCGGAGGCATTTTCATAAATCAATCTAAATATGCAATGAGATTTTAAAGAAATTTGGATTTGATTCAAGTGACCTGTTGACACCCCCATGATTGACCGAACCAAACTAGATGAGGACCTCTCGGGGATCATGATTGACCAAACGAAATATCGGAGTATGATTGGATCACGATGTATCTCACCGCGATGAGACCGGACATCTTGTTCATTTGTTTGCATGTGTGCTAGATACCGTGCTAAGCCTACTAAAAAGCACCTTGAAGCGATTAAGCGGGTCTTTCGGTATCTCCATGGAACCATCAATATGGGACTATGGTACCGAAGGACACCGGTATGTCACTAACGGCCTATGCGATCTTGATCATGCGGGTTGTCAAGATACTCGTCAAATGCGTCGGGAGGTGCTCGGTTTTTGGGTGATAAGCTTGTGGTGGTCTTCAAAGAAGCAAATGAGTACTTCTATTTCTCTGGAGGTGAATACATAGCCATGTCATCTTGTTGTGCTCAAATCTTATGGATGAGATCTCAATTATCGACTATGGCTTTGAATTCAACAAAATCCCTACATCTTGTGATAATAAAGTGCTATTGCTCTCTCATGCAACAACGTTCAACACTCAAGAGCAAAGCATATCGACATTCGACATCATTTCATCGGGAACAAGTAGAAAAAGGTGTGGTGGAACTATATTTTGTGAGGTCTGAATATCAATTAGCTGACATCTTCACCAAAGCTCTTCCAAGAGAACGTTTTGAGTTTATTCTTCCACGTCTTGGCTTGAAAAGCCTTCAACCAGAAACACTCAAACGTCTTCAGGAGGAAGACAAGGAGTAAAGGTCTATCTTCATCTATCTCTTGTATATATCTATTCGAAAAACAAAATACAAAATTATAAAACCTTCAAAAATCAAATAGAAAAATATAAAACTTTCAAAATCCATAAAAATTTGAAAAATGCGAAAAATCTTCAAAAAAAAAAATATTGTCATTTTGTCATGTTTCTCTCGATTCGATAATATCTACGGTCTTGATGTTGTCATTCAAAGAATGACACGGGACTTTAGATGTTGCTCGAATTTTAAAAAAAAAAAATCAAAAAATGTTTTTGGGAGAAAGAGAATTGGTTTATTGTCATTTTCAGGCAATAACCAGGTTTTAAAAGAAAGAACAGAGCCATGTTTTAACATGTTTTCAAATTCCATGCTCTGATTCTATAAATATTTATCTGCTGAAAACCAAATGCTTTGAAAAAATAACTCGGTTTCTATTTTTGATAATCATCAGGACTTATTTGTCAAAATCTCTATCTCTCAATCAATAACCTATGTCATTGATTGAGGGGGAGAATGATTTCAATTAAATTAAAAGTTATTTGGCATTAAAATTGTTTTCAAAAGATATAAATGCATGTTTTATCAATGGAGTTTAAAGTCTTAAAATCCGATCCTTATCGATTCAAACGCTTTCACAATCAAGTCACAATTCTCCTTAAAGCTTTCAAAATCAATTTAAATCAATAATAGATCACAAATCTCAAATGATTTGATAATTGTGATCGGGGAGAATGTGATTTAAATTGGATTTAAAGCGATAATTAGGTAAATGGTTTTATAAGGATGTACATGCTATCACGCTTGCATGTGACAAAAGATTTCAAATTTTCCATGCACATGTTGAGGGAGCATCTATCTTAAACCTTTGATTTGAAGCGTGATCATTCATCCCAATGTGCGGGTTCCTCTAGTATGTGCAAAACTCTTTTCAAACCTCGAGGCACATATTGAGGGGAGCAAATTTATGGAAACCTCATCCTTCCCGAAATGCTATATCTACTTGATTTGATGTGGGAAGTGATGTTGATATCTTTAGAAAATGGTAATCAAAGAAGTTAATTCTTTCTCTTGCCTCCGTGTGCAAAACATTTTCAAATACTTGATGCACATGTTGAGGGGAGTTCTCGTTCTAAAATATCAAAACAATTCAGTACAAAATGCTTTGATAATATATCACAAGTATCGAATTGATTTTTCAAATAGTTTTCAATTGGATCCAATGGCGAACGAACAATACCAAATAGACCGACCAACTTTACTTTATGTGCGGTGATATAAGGATGATAAGGTTAGGTATATGTTCCCATGATCCGCTGAGAACGGAGGGATCTACCGAGGACAATCCACTAGTTAGTGTAGAAGTCCTTAGGATGCGATGATAAAAGGAGAAAAATGAGATATGAGAAGAGTGCGGACTAAGGCGAGCTAGTCTTGGAATAAACCCAACAAGGTTCTAGCTATGAAGTCTCGTAAGCTTGAAGGGGTTGAAGAATTAAAAAGAATTGAATGAGAAAAGGGTGAAAACAAATAGCCCTCCATTTATTCAACCTTAGGGTGAAACGGGTTCACTTCATATGCTACCGATGGTAACATCGGTATTGAAGACAAGACTTCATGGACCCGGTGGACGACCGCACTTCAACTTTCAAACCACTCAAGTTCCTCTTAAAAGGGCTTGTTTCATTCTCACGGGAACCGACATTATCTATCGACTTTCTCTTAGAGATGGTTGATATTGAAGAAGGAGACCCTCTCCTAGTCTCCGTCATAGGATCCAAATATGCACAAATTGAGTCTAGAGCCACGAGATCATCAATAAATCTCATTAGGACACTTTCAATGAAGACTCTACATTTCACACAATGTGGAAGAGATTATATCTTGAGTCCCACGCATTATCCTTGTGGTATTGCGGAACATCGAGTGATGTGTATACATATTCACAATGAAGATGGAAAGCCTTCGAGCCAACATCAAACAAGCTCACGGTAGGTGGCATGTGAGATCTATTTTATAGATTAACCATGTGACAAGCGAACAAAAACAATGGGCGATTCAATCTCTTGAATCAATCACGGTTCGAGTTATGGATTGACGGATACCTTTGAAAACCGGTCTTTGTGCTTAAAACTCTTTTCTTTAGCACATTTGTGTACTCATTTTTCAAACCAAAAGGTATTTTTATGATTGATAATTGATTTTCAATAAAACCTTCGTTGTATTGCAAAAACAATTTCTATTGAGCAATACACGATTGTTTTTTTTAAATCTCTTTTCATCAATCGGTGGACTTAAAATTATTTGGTTCACTCACTCCGTGTTGTCTTCTTTGAGATTTTCGGTTTGAGAACAGCTAGAACATTGCGAAACCACATCAAGGAGATTCTTAGGAATCCTACGATCACGAGCGGTACTTGTCTTGATCAGCGGGAGGCAGGTGGGGCCGTGTACCTCAATTCAACGAAGTGATCAAAGACACTCGTGCGATTTATTGCTAGCATTGTGTACGGTACACCCGGCGTTTCGGTGATCGAGAATGAAGCGGTCAATCCATAGCCGCATGCTCACTTAACACATTCAACTCAAAGAAATCATGATTAGTGCATCAATGACTCGATATTTTCACTCCAAGCTTACGCTACTGCTGCGCCAATATCATGATTCAACAAAAGCTTCCGCTACTCGATAAGAAGATATCATGATCCGAATGTGAGCATGTCGGTCCTAAAGTCACTACATCACATAATACCAACACCACAAAGGATGTGTCGAGATTGTTGATGGTGATGATCTCAAAAGATGGCTCAAAATTATTATCACGTGGATCGGTAAAGACCTCCACTTAAAGTATCCAAACATGCAATGTGAATGACTACGAGCTTAGGAGCAAGGACTACATCAAGAATGCAAGATCAATTGTTAATGTATTATCGGTTGTATTCAATGTATTTTTGGTACATGATTGAGGTGACCTCCTTAGGGGAGATTGTTAGGAATTAGAAATTCCGGTATTAAAGAGTCGGTCACCTCAGTATATGTAATCGTTAGAAAGCTCGTAGTCGTAGTAATTCTTAAGTTAAGTAGTATTTTGTTAAGTAACACCGTGGAGGCAGACGGGTCTTTACCCAGCTGTATGCACGATCCACACCCGATGTGTGGTGATTTATGTAAGACTATAAATACTCTCTACCTCCCAAGGTAGAGAGTTGAACTCATAATAATATCTTTCACTTTCTCTCACTAAGTTCCCTAAACCTCTAACTTTTCTCTCTAGAATTCCATCTATATGCTACTTTGTGTTATGGTTTGATGTGTATGTGAAAAGTTATATCCTACAAAGTGGGATAAGATATCTATGGATTTTGTGACTGGACTACCTCTTACTCGGAAGAAGCATGATGCGATTTGGGTAGTTGTTGATCGATTAACCAAATCTGCTCATTTCTTACCAATTCGAAAGGATTATGGTATTGGTAGATTGGCGGAGATTTTTCAACAAGAGATAGTTAGACTTCATGGTACTCCGGCATCTATTGTGTCCGATAGGGATCCGCGTTTTACTTCTCGTTTCTGGAAAGGTTTGCAAAGAGCTTGGGGTACTCGACTTAATTTTAGTACGGCATTTCATCCTCAAGCGGATGGTCGATCGAGAGGACTATTCGGACCTTAGAGGACATGCTAAGGGCTTGTGCTTTAGAATGGATGGCGGTGGGATGAATATTTGTGTTTAGTAGAGTTTGCATACAACAACAGTTGGCATGCTAGCATTAAGCGACACCATTTGAACTTCTTTATGGGAGAAAATGTAGAGCACCTACTTGTTGGGATGAAGTAGGTGAGCAGCTTAATTGAAGGTCAGGAAATGATTGAGATCACTAATGAGAAAGTAGGCATTGCTAGAGAAAAGTTGAAGGAGGCTAGGTCTCGTCGAGAAAAGTTATGCCGACAAGCATCGTCGTGATTTAGAATTTCGGGTTGGAGATCATGTATTTACGAAAGTCTCGCCGTTTAGAGGTGTGAAGCGTTTTGGAATCAAGGGCAAGCTCGGTCCTCGATTCATCGGTCCGTTTGAAATTTTGGGCGTATAGGAGAAGTTTCGTGTCGATTAGCACTTCCGCCTCGGTTATCGCATGTTCATGATGTTTTCCATGTATCTCTTCTAAGGGATACAATTATCATCCGTTACACGTTGCTTCTTATCCGTTTGATCAAATTCAATCGATATGTCTTTATCGAAGAACAGGAAGCTATTTTAGAAAGACAAGAAAGAGTCATGAGAAATAAAGTCATTCCGTTCATTAAGATTCTTTGGAAAATCACCGGGCGTGAGGCTACTTGGGAAACCGAAGAGTCGATCGAGCTAGTTATCCTCATTTCTTTGAATAGTTTGGTATGTTCTCATTCGTTTTTGTTTCGTTTCATTTCAATTTTCGAGGGACGAAAATTCTTCTTTAGAGGGAAGAATTGTAAAACACGAAAATCTAAAACATAGATAAAGACTAAAATACCTCGAAATCAAAATTATAAAATCGTTTATAATCATTTAACGAAATTAAAACTAATTTACGAATAATTAAAACTTAACGAATGTGTGTGCGTGATCGATTTTGTACGACGAAAGATTTAAGCGTCTCGCGTAAAAGTTTGGGCCTCGCCATTTGTTTTATTTTTTGAACCGATGGGCTCGTTTTCTTTTGCCAAGAGAGTCCAAGAAGCCCATAAGGCGTTTGTTTTTTGTGTTCGGTTGGGCGAGCCGAAACTCCTCAAAGCCCTAAACAAAATGATACCACCTATAAATATAATACATTTACAAGAAATTGAAACCCTAGTTTTGTTGCCTCTCTCTTTCTTTTTCTCCATTCGGCCGAACCCTAGTTTTGTGTGGTGTCGAGATTTTGCTTCAACCAAGCTAAGGTATAACAATGTTTATTAAGTCTTCTTCGTTACACCTTACGTTAATGTTTATTGTAACTTGTTTGTTTAGTCGATTTGTGTTTTTCTTTTGTGGCGAGCCGTGTGAAACCAAACAAAGACAAACCGTAATGACTTGAACCTCATAATTATTAAAGAACATGTTATGTGTCGTATTATTAAATCGGATCATAGATATATGTTGAGCCATAGAACCGAACCATGTATATGTTTGGCTAAGATAAAACATGCAAGCGTGAATATGTATTATGCGTGGGTGAGCTAGAGTTTGCGTAAAACCTATTAGCGAAACCCTAAGTGTTAGCCGAACCATATAAGGGTTTTGAAAGTATGTTTAAAAAGTAAAGGTCATGTAAACCTAAACCCTAGTTTGAATGTGTGAACCGAATAATGCAAGCCGAACCATAAATGGTTTGTGAACCGTGTCTCATATGCGTGAGTTTTATAAGTCAAGTGAGTTTGTGGATATGTAAACGTAGTACGTGGTCGTATCTAGTCTAAACTATTGTGCATGTGTGTGTAGATGTGTAATTAATCCGAGTAATAAGTAACTTGTGTGTCACATAAAATCATAAATGTGCATGGGAATGAAAGTTGACGTATAACATGTATATAAGTAACGTATTGTTAAGACATGAAGGTGTTGGTTAAGTAGCGAGTCATTAAAAGACGTAACATGTAAAGTAAATGCATATTAATGTGATATTAAAAGAATGAGAAAACCCTAGAACATAATGAGAAGTCGATTAGGGTTTGAAGCTAAGAGTGTTAATTCGTTATTTCATGTGTGAGTTATGACGTTTAAACTATTTTCACATTTAATCCTAAACTTTAATAAATGACATAATGAACCTTAATCTACGATATTAATTATAAAACACTTAAGTCTCATTTAATCATAAAACCCTAAAGTATGAAGATCACTGAATACACTAAGTATAAACACCAAATATTAAAAGATCATTTCGACGATTATGGAATCATAAATAACATGGACGACCGTTAATGTGTATAGGTTCTGAGAAGAAGGAGTAATCCTTTGCTTTCCGTATTACGCTTTTCGATCATTTGCTTTGGAATAAGGTACAAATATTTCGACCTTTTCAATAAAGGTTCCTTTTAACGTTTTCTTCGTTAGCTTTTATATTAGGGTTTCCTAAGCCTTTGCTATGAACCCCATTCTGTTTTGTTTGGTGTTGCTTATCCGAACTCGATTTACGAATTATGAAACATCGATTTTGAACTATATGATATGAAAACTACGATTTTGGAAATATGAATAACCTACGATAAAATATGATGCGTATCGGTTATGACATTACGATTTGACCTAAGATAGTTTGACACCGAGCCAAATATTTCACTAGTCATGGGGTTCCATGTCCGTATCGATGATGCACCTCGATATGACTCTAGGGCGATAGAGTGATGTTACGCCACGTTCTGGATGGTGGAGCATATTTTGTATATGTAGGAAGGGCGTATGGATGCATCCTAGATCATTATCTCATTATCATTATCATTATCATTATATGTTATCGATGATTGATCTTTGCGTGCATGCACGTCCTTCATAACTCTGGTAGGTCTCCCTACAAATGTTGCCTTACGAGAAATGTTGCCTTATGAGAATATGATTATGATATGATATTTGTTTCTGGGCTCGTGGTAGTTAACTATAAACTTTATTTGAAAATTCGATTTATACTTTGAAAATGATTATGATTTTGCTATCTTTCATTCACTATATTTCATATTCGATATCGTTTAGTATTCACTTTGCTTTCATATCATTCCTTTGGGCTTTTGAAGCTCGATCGCATTTTCTTTTCTTCATGGCGGTATCTAAGCATTGGAAGTCGGGTTTTGCTTTGGGATGAGTGCATGAGTGGACTTACCTTAGAGATATTTAGCTTTGATCTTATGATGCCATTTAAGACTTATTATTTGGATATTTTGTTGGAGTTATTTTTCCGGCTGGGACCTATGTATTGAAGTCGTTTTGACTTGAATTATTTCCGCATTTATGTTAAGATTTCTTTTGGATATTTATGTTTGCTTTGATATGACACCATTACTTGTGATTCCTTTACCCTTGTCGGGTCGGGGCGTTACAGTTCAACATGCTCAACACTGCAAATGTTCAGGGTCTTAGCTCCTCAATACAGTCTCTTCAATCCACCCTGGGTTCACTCGATATAAAGGTTGTTGAACTGGCTAAGTCATCTTCTTCTATGGCCTGGAATCTCGGGCCTAGAATGATAGCACTGGAACTATCTCAGGCCAATCTTGCTGAAAAGGTCACCAGTCTTCAACAAGATACATCTGACATCAAGTCCATGGTCTCGGAGATCTATCTAGCCTTCAAAGGTCAGGCTGCTCCTTCTCCCTCAGTGTCACAACCAACTCTTGCCCTCACTAATGTTGCGGCAACAGTTGAGGGGGAGAGAGCTATTGAAGAAACTCCCTCTCACACTGAGGGGGAGCCAACTCAACCTGTATCAGCAATACCAATCTCATCAATCCCACCATCAGGAACAACAATCTCAGTGACAACAGCAACAACAACACCTATTGTCACAACTACACCCCCACTGGTATCATCCTCTTCATCTGCTCAGGATAAAGGCAAAGCTATCATGACCACAACTGAGCCTTTCAAGATTCCTTATGACATTGGTGGCATTAAGTACATGCTTACTCCTGAACAGCTAAGTGCCTACCTTGACAAGGAAGACAAACTTAAGAAACAGGCTGAAGAGGAAAAGAAAAGTAGAGAAGCCCTGGTCAAAGCAGTCTCTGAAGAAGCTGAAAAGATAGGGATTAGTCCTAAAACTCTTGAAAAGAGCAGGCCAACAGTTTAAAGCATGTCGGGATCTTGAGTTGGTCGCCTTTAAAGGAAAAGGGATGAAAAGAACAAGAGGAATCTTGCAATCGGGCAAGAAAGGATTGATCACTACAATTGGACAATGACAAGCGAGAGGGCCCCGAGAAAATCATTGATGTAAAGATCATCCCGGATCCAAACCAGCGGCAATGAATGTCTACTGGGGATGACAAGAGATTTTGAAGTTCATGATCCGTTTAAATTCAACGACTTTGGGATCTTGAACTTGCTCCCATCATTGGAAAGAAGCAAAATGTAGTGGTCAAAGAGTTGATGAAATCCCTAAGCAAGCGTTATGAAAAGGCGAGGAAGCACCAACTTGGCTTGGGATACAGTCAGCTCTTCTTGAGGCTCAAGGATCACATCAATCATCCCAAGGAAAAAGAAAACGGGTTGAATCTGAGCCTGAAGCCAAGGTGCATGGTTTTGACTGTAACAGGGAACTGCCTGAAGGGGTAAAATTTGTGAATTGCCTTGTAATTGAAGAGCGTGAAAGGGGAATCTTCTTCATTGATGTATATGAGAACCCAGCATTTCAAAGATGGAATGATATCGATCAGGAAGGTATAGCTACAATGCTGAGTTACATAACAGTGGCCTCTCAAATTCAGTCTCATGCAAACATCAGGTTCTGTGCTGACTTAAATGCCAAAGTGAGAGATCACTCTGACAAAGTAACTCTACTCTCCAAGAAGCCAAAGCTTGAAGCACTGGGAATCCACCTTGAATGACATCTTTGAATTATCTTTATCATTTCATCTTTTATACTAGTGTTAGGAACTTTGTGTCGATGAATAAATGATGTATGTTTTGTTAAAATATTTAGTGTTCCTTATCATGTTCATTATTACATTCGATGTAAGAAGAAGCCATTTGCTCACTTACATCGATCAAACACTTAGGCTATTTGTATATCCAAATAGGGGAGACTATTGGGTTCAGTGAATACCCAAACCCCTTTATTCTAGGATTTGAATAGAAAATACCCTAAGTGTTTAGTCCCTTAAACACTAACAAGTCACTGAGCGCATAGCCACTCAGTGAGCTGTCTTCGGGATACTCAGTAAGAGACAAAGAAGAAGTCTCTCCACTCAATAAGGCGAAACATAAGGGATGAAGACTGAGTCAAGAAGAAGATGGTGGATTCAGTGAGTGATGACAATATCTCACTGAATCCCGAAACTCCTCACCAACTACTACCACTGAAGGCATTTACAGTGATCTCGTAACCAAGCTACTGAGGAAAACTAGGGCAAAATATGTTTCATACCCTAGGTTTGTCTCATGTGCTTTGCAAGTGTTACTGGGTTGCATTTATCCTCAGGAATACAAATATGGCGCTTTACCTGCCATCCTGAGCCCCACAAATTTTCAAAAGACCCATCCTTTGTCCTTTGAAATTGAATTGGCCCATATGGTTCTTGTAAACAACGAGAGGGACTCGATGTCTCAAACCCCGCTCCCAAAAAGAGAAAGGGAAGTCTCAAGCTGGGACTAAAACCAAACCCAAGTCTCAGGGCCCTGAGGCTTCTAGAGCACAGCCCAAAAGGCAAAG
The DNA here is from genome assembly GCA_022545495.1 of Chrysanthemum lavandulifolium. Taxonomy (NCBI): domain Eukaryota; kingdom Viridiplantae; phylum Streptophyta; class Magnoliopsida; order Asterales; family Asteraceae; genus Chrysanthemum; species Chrysanthemum lavandulifolium. The sequence goes on from CM040244.1 coordinate 212,874,678, forward strand.
AAAGCCCCAGACTGATAAGCCACCCAAAGGAGACCAAGCAACATCCTCTCTTGTGACATCGAAGGACACTGATACATCACAATCAGTGCCCTTGGTCCCAAAGACTACTCCCCAAGATCCAAAGGGAAACATACAACCCGCTGGTAGGGGAGCGCCTTCCACTCAGCTTGGTGAGGACACTCGCAAAACACAGCTTTTGTCCGAGGGCACAACTATTAATTCCAAAGACTCAGGGGGAAACGAACAACCCAATGAGAGGGATATCACTGCCACTGCTTCTAAGGATGGCACTGGGAAACACCCACCAGTGCTTGAAGGAATCTCGGGCCTAGAATGACAGCACTGGAACTATCTCAGGCCAATCTTGCTGAAAAGGTCACCAGTCTTCAACATGATACATCTGACATCAAGTCCATGGTCTCGGAGATCTATCTAGCCTTCAAAGGTCAAGCTGCTCCTTCTCCCTGAGTGTCACAACCAACTCTTGCCTCACGGATGTTGCGGCAGGTTGTGAGGAGAGGAGAGTGAAGAAACTCCTCTCTCACCGAGGGGAGCCAACTCAACTCGTGATCGACAATACCAATCTCATTAATCCCACCATCGGGAACAACAATCTCGGTGACATGACAACAACAACACCTATTGTCACAACTACACCCCGACTGGTATCATCCTCTTCATCTGCTCAGGATAAAGGCAAAGCTATCATGACCACAACTGAGCCTGTCAAGATTCCTTATGACATTAGTGGCATTAAGTACATGCTTAATCATGAACAGCTAAGTGCCTACCTTAACAAGGAAGACAAACTTAAGAAACAGGCTGAAGAGGAAAAGAAAAGTAGAGAAGCCCTGGTCAAAGCAGTCTTAGAAGAAGCTGAAAAGATAGGGATTAGTCCTAAAACTCTTGAAAAAGGAGCAGGCCAAAAGTTTAAAGCAGCTCAGGATGCTGAGTTGGCTGCCTTTAAAAGGAAAAGGGATGAAAAGAACAAGAGGAATGTTGCAATCAGGCAAGAAAAGATTGATCACTACCATTGGACAATGACAAGCAGAAGGGCCCCTAAGAAAATCACTGATGTAAAGATCATCCCCAGATCCAAACCACTGGCAATGAATGTCTACAGGGGGGATGACATGAGAGATTTTGAAGTTCATGATCCGTTTAAATTCACTGACTTTGGGATCACTGAACTTGCTCCCATCATTGGAAAGAAGCAAAATGTGGTGGTCAAAGAGTTGATGAAATCCCTAAGCAAACGTTATGAAAGACTGAGGGAAGCACCAACTTGGCTTGGGATACGGATCCACTCTTCTTGAGGCTCAAGGATCACAACCTCAATCATCCCAAGGAAAAAGAAAGCGGGTTGAATCGAGCACGAAGCCAAGGTGCACGGTTTTGGACTGTAAGGAGGCGCACTGAAGGGTAAAATTTGTGAACTGCCTTGTCATTGAAGAGCCTGAAAGGGGAATCTTCTTCATTGATGTATATGGGAACCCAGCATTTCAAAGATGGAATGATATCGATCAGGCAGGTGTAGCTACAATGCTGAGTTACATAACAGTGGCCTCTCAAATTCAGTCTCCTGCAAACATCAGGTTCTGTGCTGACTTAAATGCCAAAGTGAGAGATCACTCTGACAAAGCAACTCTACTCTCCAAAAAGCCAAAGCTTGAAGCACTGGGAATCCACCTTGAATGACATCTTTGAATTATCTTTATCATTTCATCTTTTATACTAGTGTTAGGAACTTTTAATATGATGAATAAACGATGTATGTTTTGTTAAAATATTCAGTGTTCCTTATCATGTTCACTATTACATTCAGTGTAAGAAGAAGCCATTTGCTCACTTACACTGATCAAACACTTAGGCTATTTGTATATCCAAATAGGGGAGGCTGTTGGGTTCGGTGAATACCCAAACCCTTTATTCTAGGATTTGAATAAAATTACCCTAAGTGTTTAGTCCTTAAACACTAACAAGTCATCGAGCGCATAGCCACTCGGTGAGGAGTCTTCAGGATACTCGATGAAGTGACAAAGAAGAAGTCTCTCCACTCGATGAAGGCGGAACATAAGGGATGAAGGCGAGTCAAGAAGAAGATGGTGGATTCGGTGGTGATGACAATAACTCTTTGAATCCCAAACTCCTCACCAACTACTACCGAAGACATACTTAAGATACGATCAGAGGTGAGAAGGCGTAGAATGAGCGGGACAAGGCGGGATAAGTTTGAGCAGATAAGGCGAAGTCCTTATCAACCAAAGTCAAACTTTCCACGAATCGCTAACTATCGTGCTCGATGTCATCACCGACTAGAAGAAAGCGACCTTGTCACTTACTCTAAATAGCCAATGTAAGCAGAGATAAAATACATCGAGATTTTGTCTTACGTAACTGTCGGTTGTCCTCTAGGATAGAGTTAAAAACCATACTTGTATAAATATCATAAGAGTTGGAGTAAAAGATTTAAGCTTGTGCATTAATTGTAAAACACACACACAAGCAATCTTTCACTCTTCCAAATACAACTATGTCCCTGAGATAGCTCAGTGGTACTTGTGTAGTTGTGCTTAGAGTTAGCCTAAGCTTAGTGAGGATTCATACCATACTTATCATTTCAATCCCAAGTACTATTCCGCAAGTACTTGGGTAATGTATTTTTTTTATTCGTTTTAATATAGAATATAAACGTTGAAAATTACTCAGTGTGTTTTTACTAACATTACTTCAATCATTGTTCACAATTAGTCATTTTAATTGTTTTTAAACTAACTATGAAATGAGACCAACAATATTACATGTTTTAAACATTTTTCAACTTATATGACTTATCTAAGTATTTAAAAATAATATTTTCGATACAACTAGATGTTATCCCAAACACTCCTTCAAATAGCACATTGATTAGTAAAATATTACTAAATCGACAAACAAGAGAATGAATAGCAAGGTGAGGAAACCACATATGTTATTCAAACAAACAAACACAAAAACTATTTGAGATAAGCAAATAATCAAGTAATGCAAGCTAAGACAATTAATCATTTAGCATAGCATACGAAAGTTCTTTTCCTCGCTTTGTGTTAAATATAAACATGTATACCAAGCTTGATTACTTTATTTTATATTTATAAATATGATCAAAACCTTAATTTCAAAAGAAGACACACTGTTATTCAAAGATGAAAACATCCGTCTCTAATTAGACCAAAAGTTTGTGCAAAAGCTATGACCGAAAAATGACTTTCTATTATAAATCAATGGTTCTATAAATTTTTGTTTTGAATAAGTTTATGAAATCATTTTCATATGAAAGTAGACTTAAATACCTTTCAAACGATAGGTGGCACGACTTCTGCGGACTTACAGTTAGTTAGTTATGAATTTTTGAAAATTTTAACCTAAGTTGTCCTCTTCACAGACGGATCCGCCCTTTGGTAACAAAAGGATCCGCGAATCTGAAACAGATTCACAAAAATACATATTTTGATCCGAGGAAAAGTTTTAACCTTTGTAGATTTTTTAGTGAAGTTATATTACCCATTTTAATCATTGTTCAAGCTTGATTACAAAATGATCCCAAATGCAAAGAGAAAAACATAATTATCACTCCTCATGATTACAAGAAGGAAAACTGGATTTCCTTAAACAAGTTTAAGCCTCGGACATTGTTGACTCCCGAACAAGTCTTACGGAAAAGGATTTAGATAAGCGTAAAGCGGAAAATATTGTTGAAACTAACCTCCCTTTGGAAAATGCCTAGAGCGATGTGTATCCTCCTAATACACTAATGCATCTTGTACCTAGAACAATTGCCACTAAAAGCAAGACATTAATTAGCCAATACGTTATATTTCAACTATTTGTTGATTTTGAGAAAACTTGCAAGAAAAGGATCACACCCTTGGTATAAGCAAGGAGAAAGGGTTTTGAACAAATGAAAGAATGTTATTTAACTGAGGTCATGCCCTTCTTTAAACTTCTAAAAGATCACTTTGAGAGTCTTAAAAAGGGGATAGAAACTGATATTAAGGGAATGGAAAAGGAATTTGATGCAATGGTTGTTGAAGTTAGTGACTATGAGCGTGCACTGAAATATAATGAGATTGAGAGAAAGAACTTGCATACACTAAAAGTCTCCCATGTGTTTTTCAAGATGTGTTGCTCAAGATGTGTTTTTCACTGCTTCAAATTGCTCTATTAATGCTTCCAAATTTCATGAACTATTTGTGGCCCTGAAAGTCTCCCATGATCGTGTCATTGAGCTTGAAAAAACTAATTCTAAACTAAATGAGAAAATTGAACTGGATGATCACGACAATTTCGTTAAACATTTTTCTAAACTAGAAGTTGAGCATTTTAATTTACAACTAAAATATCAACATCTTAAAGAAAATGTCAAAACTTCAAATGTCAAGACATCTTCAGATGCTCCTGAGTTTGATGCGAGTTTTCAAATTAACAAACGTGATGAATGATTCAAGCTCGATGCAACACGATCGTAAAGTTGAAAGCCCAAATCTCTCAATTAAAGGGTCAAACGAACAATATGACGGGCTCCCAAATGCCTCCTCCTTTAGATTCTCGAGAACTCTCAAACGTTTCATCTTCAAAACCTAGTAAATGCTTTACAAAAGGAAAGCGAAAGTTTTCTAGAAGAAAATGAAAAGGTTAAACGTCATTTCAATGAGTTGTTTGAATCAATTAAAGTCACTCGTAACAAAAACAACGAACAAATAGCTTCATTGCAAAGGAAATTGAGAATCAAGAGTCGGGTAAAAGGAAAATGCCAATGATCAATGAGGAAAATGTTGTATCAAAGGTTCACTCTGGTAATAAATATGCTTTATCTGTGACATATGTCCCCCCTCATCTAAGGAACAACAAACTTGTCGTTCAAACATACTTCTCATCCCTTAAGGATTGCCTAGAATGTCTGCGTGAGATTGTTGAAAAGGATAAGTTAGAGAAACCTCATGATAATGCAATTGGACATGCATGCTTATATGCCAAACGATCTCAAGAAATCTTAGAATGCTTGATCACAATATGCCCAAAGTCATTAGGTGAGAGAGTTAATCCTTTGATTCCATGCTCGATGCCTAATGCCAAGTATGATAGGCACTCGATTCCCAATGTTTTGAATGTGAACCGTAGTGTGCCTTTAAGGGATTCAGATTCTAGATTTGTCAATGCTAAGAAAGAGAACTCAAGTGTGCCTTCTAGGAGTACAAAACTCAGTACCTCGAGTGTTAAGAATGTGAAACTTAGTGCACTGCATGTAGTTCAGATCCCAAAGACATCTAAGCAGTGGTGCAAAGAGTAGTAAAACAAACTAATGTTCCCATTCCTCTACAGAGTAGTGTCGGTGACATAAAGGGAGCGGTCAAAGTCTCAAGACAATAAAAGGAATGATAGGACCTCGCAAGCTAAGAATGTGCCTTTGGAAAAGAGTAGAAGAACAATCTAGGAACTTTAAGTTTGAATCGAATAAAACAAATCGTGTTGATTCTAGTATTAGCCATAGGCGCATTGTAATTAATTGAATTCGATACTATTTGCAAACCTTGTCGATGTCCGCTTGAATTTCATTTCTAATCATGAATGTGGTGTTAATGTTCGCCTAATGATGTTAATTGTCCGATTAATATTGTTAATGCTAAAGTTCATACTAAGAAGGCTAAAAGGCAAAACGAAAGAAAGTTAGAAAACGGTGGAAACCCAGGGAAGAACATTCAATAAAATAGGCTTTTATTGGACACTGTTGGTCTTAAGACTAATCGATAATGCCCACTAGAAAATGGATGCCTCTTGGTAGAACGATTCCTTAAGAAGTGATCACACTATGAGCAGGGCTATCTCGACACTAGTACCGCATCTATTCAAAATGATTCCATTGCCTCACTTTACGATATGAATGCTTCTATTTCGATGTGGGTGTTCCAAACATTGTTACTAACCAAATGGAACCCATTCTTGCATGGGGATCCCAATTATCCGATTATCCACTCTTATGCGTGTTCAACTGCGGATCGTTCAAATCGATTACGTGGTACACGGACTCAGTCGTTCCAAGCATATACATCGAGACCGGTCATGCTCATGAACTTCGTGAGCAAATTCATCGGGACCATTAGATTTGGTAATGATCATTTCGGTGCTATTATGGGTTATGGAGATTATGTTGTTGGTGATAGTGTCATCTCTAGAGTGTATTATGTGGAAGGTTTAGGTCATAATCTGCTCTCTGTTGGTCAATTCGTGATTACGATCTAGAAGTAGCCTTGAGAAAACATACCGCTTTGTTAGAAATCTTAATGGTAAGGAACTGTTAAAAGGAACTCGTGGCCCAAACCTTTACACCATCTCTATCGATGACATGATGAGGGCCTCCAATCGCTTATTATCAAAGGCTTCTAAAACAAAGTCATGGTTATGGCATCGTCGTCTCAATCACTTGAACTTCGGCACCATTAACGATCTTTCCAGAAAGGACTTAGTTGTAGGTTTACCTAGACTAAAGTATGAAAAGGATCATCTTTGTTCGGCATGTCAATTGGGAAAAAGCAAGAAGTATGCCCATAAACCCAAACCTACTAACTCGTCACGTAAGTTCTTCATATGATTCATATGGATTTATGTGGACCTATGAGGGTGCGAGAATATCTTTGGGAAAAATATGTGTTAGTTGTGGTTGATGATTACTCTAGATTCACCGGGTCAAGTTCCTAAGGACAAAGGATGAAACTCGATATCATCATCAAACTCATCAAACAATTGCGAGTTCGACTAAACAAAACTGTCAAAATTATCGTAGCAGACAATGGAACCGAGTTTGTCAACAAACAACTTAGTGAATTCTATGAAAGCGTTGGAATCGACCATCAAAGAAGTGTTCCACGAACCCCTCAATGAATGGTGTAGTTGAAAGACGAAATCGTACTCTTGTTGAAGCCGCTAGAACAATCTTGATATACTCAAAGGTTCCAATGTTTCTCCGGGTCAAGCAATTGCCACTGCGTGCTACACACAAAATCGTTCCCTAATTCACACTGCTCATGGAAAAACTCCATATGAACTTATCCACAACTGAAAACCTAATCTATCTTTCCTTCGTGTGTTTGGTGCATTGTGTTATCCAACTAATGAGGGTCAAGACTTAGGCAAACTTAGGGCTAAAGCTGACATTGGAGTATTTTTAGGATATGCATCAAACAAAAAGGGATACCGAATCTACAACAAAAGAACCCGAAATATCATGGAAACAATTCACGTTACGTTTGATGAGCTAACCGGTCAAATGGCTCCTAGACACTCCAGCTCAGGACCCGCACTTCAAAACAGTCCTATTGGATCATCTCTTGTTCCAAACTCCTCTCAAGAAACTCCATATGTACCTCCATCTGAAGATGATGTAAAGAAATTGTTTGATCCTATGTTTGATGAACTGTATGATTCAATTACTAATGAGGTGCTGATCCCTACAACAGAGGATGCTCATATTCCAGTGAATGAAGTCAATCCCTCAGTCTCAATATCGTTAAGTCAAGAAGCTCCTGCTGCGATCCTTCGCCTCATCAACAAATCATCATTCTTCAAATGTACATCATGGAAATGTTTCGGCATCAATGATGAAGTTAATCCCTTTGCAACTCACGAAGATGCTCCATTTGAAAACATATTTGCTACTCTGAATCATCATCGAACCATCTTCTTCGGAGACATCGACTCGCCTACCTCGGTTCCTCAACAACCGCCACATGAACACCTCGGAAAATGGACTCACGATCATCCATTAGACAACATCATTGGTAATCCTCTCGTCTGTATCAACCCGGAAACAACTCGCAACCGATGCCTTATGGTGCTTCTTCAACTCCGTACTATCTAAGATCGAACCAAAAGATGTTAAAACCGCCATGAATGAAGACAATGGTTCAATGCCATGCAAGATGAAATTCATGAGTTTGATCGTCTTGATGTATGGGAGTTAGTACCGCTCCAGATCGTGCTATGATTATAGCTCTAAAATGGATCTTCAAAGTAAAGCTTGATGAGCATGGTGATGTGTTGAAGAACAAGGCTCGATTAGTTGATAAAGGATATCGTCAAGAGGAGGGTATAGACTTTGAAGAATCTTTGCTCCGCTTGCTCGAATCGAGGCAATCGAATCTTTCCGCTAATCTTTGCTAGTAAGAACATGGTAGTTTATCGATGGATGTAAAGACGGCATTTCGAGCGGAGATCTTAAAGAAGTCGTCACGTCCACCAACTGAATGATTTGTGAATCAAGAGCATCCTACTCACGCTTATCGTTTGAAGAAGGCTCTTTACGGTTTAAAGCAAGCTCCAAGGGCATGGTATGATACATTGTCAAAGTTTCTTCTATCAACCGATTCATCAAAGGAGATTGATCCTACATTGTTCACCAAGAAGTCGAGCAAACATTTGATTCATGTTCAAATTTATGTTGATGATATTATTTTTGCCTCGTGACCCAATGGAATGTGATCGTTTTCAAATGAAATGAGTTCAAAGTTTCAAATGTCAATGATGGGACAAATGTCATTTTCTTGGGATTACAAATTTCTCAAAGTCCCGGAGGCATTTTCATAAATCAATCTAAATATGCAATGTAGATTTTAAAGAAATTTGGATTTGATTCAAGTGACCCCGTTGACACCCCCATGATTGACCGAACCAAACTAGATGAGGACCTCTCGGGGATCATGATTGACCAAACGAAATATCGGAGTATGATTGGATCCTCGATGTATCTCAACGCCAAGAGACCGAGACATCTTGTTCATTGTTTGCATGTGTGCTAGATACCGTGCTAAGCCTACTAAAAGCACCTTGAAGCGCTTAAACGGGTCTTCGGTATTCCATGGAACCATCAATATGGGACTATGGTACCGAAGGACACCGGTATGTCACTAACGGCCTATGCGAGATGCCGATCATGCGAGTTGTCAAGATACTCGTCAAGCACGTCGTGAGGTGCTCAGTTTTGGGTGATAAGCTTGTGAGTGGTCTTCAAAGAAGCAAATGAGTACTTCTATTTCTCTACAGAGGTGAATACATAGCCATGTCATCTTGTTGTGCTCAAATCTTATGGATGAGATCTCAATTATCGACTATGGCTTTGAATTCAACAAAATCCCTCTGCATCTTGTGATAATAAAAGTGCTATTGCTCTCTCATGCAACAACGCTCAACACTCAAGAGCAAAGCATATCGACATTCGACATCATTTCATCGGGAACAAGTAGAAAAAGGTGTGGTGGAACTATATTTTGTGAGGTCGAATATCAATTAGGCGACATCTTCACCAAAGCTCTTCCAAGAGAACGTTTTGAGTTTATTCTTCCACGTCTTGGCTTGAAAAGCCTTCAACCGAAACACTCAAACGTCTTCGGGAGGAAGACAAGGAGTAAAGGTCTATCTTCATCTATCTCTTGTATATATCTATTCGAAAACAAAATACAAAATTATAAAACCTTCAAAATCAAATAGAAAAATATAAAACTTTCAAAATCCATAAAATTTGAAAATGCGAAAAATCTTCAAAAAAAAAATATTGTCATTTTGTCATGTTTCTCTCGATTCGATAATATCTACGGTCTTGATGTTGTCATTCAAAGAATAACACGGACTTTAGATGTTGCTCGAATTTTAAAAAAAAAAATCAAAAATGTTTTGGGAGAAAGAGAATTGGTTTATTGTCATTTTCGTGCAATAACTGTGTTTTAAAAGAAAGAACGAGCCATGTTTTAACATGTTTTCAAATTCCATGCTCGATTCTATAAATATTTATCTCTTGAAAACCAAATGCTTTGAAAAATAACTCGGTTTCTATTTTTGATAATCATCGGGACTTATTTGTCAAAATCTCTATCTCTCAATCAACAACCTATGTCATTGATTGAGGGGAGAATGATTTCAATTAAATTAAAAGTTATTTGGCATTAGAATTGTTTTCAAAAGATATAAATGCATGTTTTATCAATGGAGTTTAAAGTCTTAAAATCCGATCCTTATCGATTCAAACGCTTTCACAATCAAGTCACAATTCTCCTTAAAGCTTTCAAAATCAATTTAAATCAATAATAGATCACAAATCTCAAATGATTTGATAATTGTGATCGGGGAGAATGTGTGATTTAAATTGGATTTAAAGCGATAATTAGGTAAATGGTTTTATAAGGATGTACATGCTATCCCGCCCACATGTGACAAAAGATTTCAAATTTTCCATGCACATGTTGAGGGGAGCATCTATCTTAAACCTTTGATTTGAAACGTGATCATTCATCCCAATGTGTGTTCCTCTAGTATGTGCAAAACTCTTTTCAAACCTCGAGGCACATATTGAGGGGAGCAAATTTATGGAAACCTCATCCTTCCCGAAATGCTATATCTACTTGATTTGATGTGGGAAGTGATGTTGATATCTTTAGAAAATGGTAATCAAAGAAGTTAATTCTTTCTCTTGCCTCCGTGTGCAAAACATTTTCAAATACTTGATGCACATGTTGAGGGGAGTTCTCGTTCTAAAATATCAAAAACAATTCGGTACAAAATGCTTTGATAATATATCACAAGTATCTCGAATTGATTTTTCAAATGGTTTTCAATTGGATCCAATGGCGGACGAACAATACCAAATAGACCGACCAACTTTACTTTATGTACGGTGATATAAGGATGATAAGGTTAGGTATATGTTCCCATGATCCGCAGAATCCGGAGGGATCTACCGAGGACAATCCACTAGTTAGTGTAGAAGTCCTTAGGTACGATGATAAAAGGAGAAAATGAGATATGAGAAGAGTGCGGACTAAGACCGAGCTAGTCTTGGAATAAACCCAACAAGGTTCTAGCTATGAAGTCTCGGTAATAATGAAGGGTTGAAGAATTAAAAGAATTGAATGAGAAAGGGTGAAAACAAATAGCCTCCATTTATTCAACCTTAGGCGTAAACCGGTTCACTTCATATGCTATCGATGGTAACATCGGTATTGAAGACAAGACTTCATGGACCCGGTGGACGACCGCACTTCAACTTTCCAAACCACTCAAGTTCCTCTTAAAAGGGCTTGTTTCATTCTCACGGGAACCGACATTATCTATCGACTTTCTCTTAGAGATGGTTGATATTGAAGAAGGAGACCTCTCCTAGTCTCCGTCATAGGATCCAAATATGCACAAATTGAGTCTAGAGCCACGAGATCATCAATAAATCTCATTAGGACACTTTCAATGAAGACTCTGCTTCACACAATGTGGAAGAGAGATTATATCTTGAGTCCCACGCATTATCCTTGTGGTATTGCGGAACATCCGAGTGATGTGTATACATATTCACAATGAAGATGGAAAGCCTTCGAGCCAACATCAAACAAGCTCACGGTAGGTGGCATGTGAGATCTATTTTATAGATTAACCATGTGACAACCGAATGAAACAATGGGGCGATTCAATCTCTTGAATCAATCTCGTTCGAGTTATGGATTGACGGATACCTTTGAAAACCGGTCTTTGTGCTTAAAACTCTTTTCTTTAGCACATCGATTGTGTACTCATTTTCAAACCAAAAGGTATTTTTATGATTGATAATTGATTTTCAATAAAACCTTCGTTGTATTGCAAAAACAATTTCTATTGAGCAATACACGATTGTTTTTTTAAATCTCTTTTCATCAATCTGGACTTAAAATTATTTGGTTCACTCACTCCGTGTTGTCTTCTTTGAGATTTTCCGGTTTGAGAACAGCTAGAACAATTGCGAACCCACATCAAGGAGATTCTTAGGAATCCCACCGATCACAGGCGAAGACTTGTAATCGATCAACGGGAACCGTGGGGCAGTGTACCTCAATTCAACGAAGTGATCAAAGACACTCTCGTGCGATTTATTGCTAATCTGTTGTATGCGGTACACCGACGTTTCGGTGATCGTAATGAAGCGGTCAATCCATAGCCGCATGCTCACTTAACACATTCAACTCAAAGAAATCATGATTAGTGCATCAATGACTCGATATTTTCACTCCAAGCTTCGCTACGCTGCGCCAATATCATGATTCAACAAAAGCTTCCGCTACTCGATAAGAAGATATCATGATCCGAATGTGAGCATGTCGGTCCTAAAGTCACTACATCACATAATACCAACACCACAAAGGATGTGTCGAGATTGTTGATAGTGATGATCTCAAAAGATGGCTCAAAATTATTATCACGTGGATCAAGAAAGACCTCCACTTAAAGTATCCAAACATGCAATGTGAATGACTACGAGCTTAGAGCAAAGGACTACATCAAGAATGCAAGATCAATTGTTAATGTATTATCTCGTTGTATTCAATGTATTTTTGGTACATGATTGAGGTGACCTCCTTGGGGAGATTGTTAGGAATTAGAAATTCCGGTATTAAAGAGTCGGTCACCTCAAGTATATGTAATCGTTAGAAAGCTCGTAGTCGTAGTAATTCTTAAGTTAAGTAGTATTTTGTTAAGTAACACCGTGGAGGACGGACGGTCTTTACCCATCGTATGCCACGATCCACACCGATGTGTGGTGATTTATGTAAGACTATAAATACTCTCTACCTCCCAAGGTAGAGAGTTGGAGCTCATAATAATATCTTTCACTTTCTCTCACTAAGTTCCCTAAACCTCTAACTTTCTCTCTCTAGAATTCCATCTATATGCTACTTTGTGTTATGGTTTGATGTGTATGTGAAAAGTTATATCCTACAAAGTGGGATAAGATATCTATGGATTTTGTGACTGGACTACCTCTTACTCGGAAGAAGCATGATGCGATTTGGGTAGTTGTTGATCGATTAACCAAATCTGCTCATTTCTTACCAATTCGAAAGGATTATGGTATTGGTAGATTGGCGGAGATTTTTCAACAAGAGATAGTTAGACTTCATGGTACTCCGGCATCTATTGTGTCCGATAGGGATCCGCGTTTTACTCTCGTTTCGGAAAGGTTTGCAAAGAGCTTGGGGTACTCGACTTAATTTTAGTACGGCATTTCATCCTCAAACAGATGGTCATCGAGAGGACTATTCGGACCTTAGAGGACATGCTAAGGGCTTGTGCTTTAGAATGGTGGCGGTGGGATGAATATTTGTGTTTAGTAGAGTTTGCATACAACAACAGTTGGCATGCTAGCATTAAGGCAAGACCATTTGAACTTCTTTATGGGAGAAATGTAGAGCACCTACTTGTTGGGATGAAGTAGGTGAACGCTTAATTGAAGGTCCGAAATGATTGAGATCACTAATGAGAAAGTAGTCATTGCTAGAGAAAAGTTGAAGGAGGCTAGGTCTCGTCGAGAAAAGTTATGCCGACAAGCATCGTCGTGATTTAGAATTTCGGGTCGAGATCATGTATTTCGAAAGTCTCGCCGTTTAGAGGTGTGAAACATTTTGGAATCAAGGGCAAGCTCAGGTCCTCGATTCATCGGTCCGTTTGAAATTTTGGAGCGTATAGGAGAAGTTTCGATCGATTAGCACTTCCGCCTCGGTTATCGCATGTTCATGATGTTTTCCATGTATCTCTTCTAAGGGGATACAATTATCATCCGTTACACGTTGCTTCTTATCCGTTTGATCAAATTCAATCCGATATGTCTTTATCTGAAGAACCGGAAGCTATTTTAGAAAGACAAGAAAGAGTCATGAGAAATAAAGTCATTCCGTTCATTAAGATTCTTTGGAAAAATCACCCGGAGCGTGAGGCTACTTGGGAAACCGAAGAGTCGATGCGAGCTAGTTATCCTCATTTCTTTGAATAGTTTGGTATGTTCTCATTCGTTTTTGTTTCGTTTCATTTCAATTTTCGAGGACGAAAATTCTTCTTTTAGAGGGGAAGAATTGTAAAACCTGAAAATCTAAAACATAGATAAAGACTAAAATACCCTCGAAATCAAAAATTATAAAATACGTTTATAATCATTTAACGAAATTAAAACTAATTTACGAATAATTAAAACTTAACGAATGTGTGTACGTGATCGATTTTGTACGACGAAAGATTTAAACGTCTCGCGTAAAAGTTTGGGCCTCGCCATTTGTTTTATTTTTTGAACCGATGGGCTCGTTTTCTTTTGCCAAGCCGAGAGTCCAAGAAGCCCATAAGGGGCGTTTGTTTTGTGTGTTCGGTTGGGCCAAGCCGAAACTCCTCAAAGCCCTAAACAAAAATGATACCACCTATAAATATAATACATTTACAAGAAATTGAAACCCTAGTTTTGTTGCCTCTCTCTTTCTTTTTCTCCATTCGGCCGAACCCTAGTTTTGTGTGGTGTCGAGATTTTGCTTCAACCAAGCTAAGGTATAACAATGTTTATTCGTCTTCTTTCGTTACACCTTACGTTAATGTTTATTGTAACTTGTTTGTTTAGTCGATTTGTGTTTTTCTTTTGTGGCCGAGCCGTGTGAAACCAAACAAAGACAAACCGTAATGACTTGAACCTCATAATTATTAAAGAACATGTTATGTAATACGTATTATTAAATCGGATCATAGATATATGTTGAGCCATAGAACCGAACCATGTATATGTTTCGGCTAAGATAAAAACATGCAAACGTGAATATGTATTGTACGTAGGTGAGCTAGAGTTTGCGTAAAACCTATTAGCCGAAACCCTAAGTGTTAGCCGAACCATATAAGGGTTTTGAAAGTATGTTTAAAAAGTAAAGGTCATGTAAACCTAAACCCTAGTTTGAATGTGTGAACCGAATAATGCAAGCCGAACCATAAATGGTTTGTGAACCGTGTCTCATATGCGTGAGTTTTATAAGTCAAGTGAGTTTGTGGATATGTAAACGTAGTACGTGGTCGTATCTAGTCTAAACTATTGTGCATGTGTGTGTAGATGTGTAATTAATCCGAGTAATAAGTAACTTGTGTGTCACATAAAATCATAAATGTGCATGGGAATGAAAGTTGACGTATAACATGTATATAAGTAACGTATTGTTAAGACATGAAGGTGTTGGTTAAGTAGCGAGTCATTAAAAGACGTAACATGTAAAGTAAATGCATATTAATGTGATATTAAAGAATGAGAAAACCCTAGAACATAATGAGAAGTCGATTAGGGTTTGAAGCTAAGAGTGTTAATTCGTTATTTCATGTGTGAGTTATGACGTTTAAACTATTTTCACATTTAATCCTAAACTTTAATAAATGACATAATGAACCTTAATCTACGATATTAATTATAAAACACTTAAGTCTCATTTAATCATAAAACCCTAAAGTATGAAGATCATGAATACACTAAGTATAAACACCAAATATTAAAAGATCATTTCGACGATTATGGAATCATAAATAACATGGACGATCGTTAATGTGTATAGGTTACGAGAAGAAGGAGTAATCCTTTGCTTTCCGTATTACGCTTTTCGATCATTTGCTTTGGAATAAGGTACAAATATTCGACCTTTTCAAGAAAGGTTCCTTTAACGTTTTCTTTCGTTAGCTTTTATATTAGGGTTTCCTAAGCCTTTGCTATGAACCCCATTTGCTTTTGTTTGTATTGCTTATCCGAACTCGATTTCGAATTATGAAACATCCGATTTTGAACTATATGATATGAAAACTCGATTTTGGAAATATGAATAACCTTCGATAAAATATGATCCGTGTCGGTTATGACATTCGATTTGACCTAAGATAGTTTGACACCCGAGCCAAATATTTCACTAGTCATGGGGTTCCATGTCCGTATCGATGATGCACCTCGATATGACTCTAGGCGAGAGTGATGTTCGCCACGTTCACGGATGGTGGAGCATATTTTGTATATGTAGGAAGGGCGTATGGATGCATCCTAGATCCGTTATCATTATCTCGTTATCTCGTTATCCGTTATATGTTATCGATGATTGATCTTTGCGTGCATGCACGCCCTTCATAACTCGGTAGGTCTCCCTACAAATGTTGCCTTACGAGAAATGTTGCCTTATGAGAATATGATTATGATATGATATTTGTTTCGGGCTCGTGGTAGTTAACTATAAACTTTATTTGAAAATTCGATTTATACTTTGAAAATGATTATGATTTTGCTATCTTTCATTCACTATATTTCATATTCGATATCGTTTAGTATTCACTTTGCTTTCATATCATTCACGGGCTTTTGAAGCTCGATCGCATTTTCTTTTCTTCGGCGGTATCTAAGCATTGGAAGTCGGGTTTTGCTTTGGGATGAGTGCATGAGTGGACTTACCTTAGAGATATTTAGCTTTGATCTTATGATGCCATTTAAGACTTATTATTTCAGATATTTTGTTGGAGTTATTTTTCCGCTGGGACCTATGTATTGAAGTCGTTTTGACTTGAATTATTTCCGCATTTATGTTAAGATTTCTTTTGGATATTTATGTTTGCTTTGATATGACACCATTACTTGTGATTCCTTTACCCTTGTCGGGTCGGGGCGTTACAGTTCAACATGCTCAACACTGCAAATGTTCAGGGTCTTAGCTCCTCAATACAGTCTCTTCAATCCACCCTGGGTTCACTCGATATAAAGGTTGTTGAACTGGCTAAGTCATCTTCTTCTATGGCCTGGAATCTCGGGCCTAGAATGATAGCACTGGAACTATCTCAGCCAATCTTCTTTGAAAAGGTCACCGATCTTCAACAAGATACATCGACATCAAGTCCATGGTCTCGAGATCTATCTAGCCTTCAAAGGTCGGTGCTCCTTCTCCTCGGTGTCACAACCAACTCTTGCCTCACTAATGTTGCGGCAGCAGTTGAGGGGGAGAGCTATGAAGAAACTCCTCTCACACCGAGGGGAGCCAACTCAACTGTCAAGCAATACCAATCTCATCAATCCCACCATCAGGAACAACAATCTCAGTGACAACAGCAACAACAACACCTATTGTCACAACTACACCCCCACTGGTATCATCCTCTTCATCTGCTCAGGATAAAGGCAAAGCTATCATGACCACAACTGAGCCTTTCAAGATTCCTTATGACATTGGTGGCATTAAGTACATGCTTACTCCTGAACAGCTAAGTGCCTACCTTGACAAGGAAGACAAACTTAAGAAACAGGCTGAAGAGGAAAAGAAAAGTAGAGAAGCCCTGGTCAAAGCAGTCTCTGAAGAAGCTGAAAAGATAGGGATTAGTCCTAAAACTCTTGAAAAAAGAGCAGGCCAACAGTTTAAAGCATGTCAGGATGCTGAGTTGGCTGCCTTTAAAAGGAAAAGGGATGAAAAGAACAAGAGGAATGCTGCAATCAGGCAAGAAAGGATTGATCACTACAATTGGACAATGACAAGCAGAAGGGCCCCTGAGAAAATCATTGATGTAAAGATCATCCCCAGATCCAAACCACTGGCAATGAATGTCTACAGGGGGATGACAAGAGAGATTTTGAAGTTCATGATCCGTTTAAATTCACTGACTTTGGGATCACTGAACTTGCTCCCATCATTGGAAAGAAGCAAAATGTAGTGGTCAAAGAGTTGATGAAATACCTAAGCAAACGTTATGAAAGACTGAGGGAAGCACCAACTTGGCTTGGGATACAGTCAGCTCTTCTTGAGGCTCAAGGATCACATCAATCATCCCAATGAAAAAGAAAACGGGTTGAATCTGAGCCTGAAGCCAAGGTGCATGGTTTTGACTGTAACAGGGAACTGCCTGAAGGGGTAAAATTTGTGAATTGCCTTGTAATTGAAGAGCGTGAAAGGGGAATCTTCTTCATTGATGTATATGAGAACCCAGCATTTCAAAGATGGAATGATATCGATCAGGAAGGTGTAGCTACAATGCTGAGTTACATAACAGTGGCCTCTCAAATTCAGTCTCATGCAAACATCAGGTTCTGTGCTGACTTAAATGCCAAAGTGAGAGATCACTCTGACAAAGTAACTCTACTCTCCAAGAAGCCAAAGCTTGAAGCACTGGGAATCCACCTTGAATGACATCTTTGAATTATCTTTATCATTTCATCTTTTATACTAGTGTTAGGAACTTTGTAATCTGATGAATAAATGATGTATGTTTTGTTAAAATATTTAGTGTTCCTTATCATGTTCATTATTACATTCAGTGTAAGAAGAAGCCATTTGCTCACTTACACTGATCAAACACTTAGGCTATTTGTATATCCAAATAGGGGGAGACTATTGGGTTCAGTGAATACCCAAACCCCTTTATTCTAGGATTTGAATAGAAAATACCCTAAGTGTTTAGTCCCTTAAACACTAACAAGTCACTGAGCGCATAGCCACTCAAATGAGTCGTCTTCGGATACTCGATGAAGAGACAAAGAAGAAGTCTCTCCACCAATAAGGCGAAACATAAGGGATGAAGACTGAGTCAAGAAGAAGATGGTGGATTCAGTGAGTGATGACAATATCTCACTGAATCCCGAAACTCCTCACCAACTACTACCACTGAAGGCATTTACAGTGATCTCGTAACCAAGCTACTGAGGAAAACTAGGGCAAAATATGTTTCATACCCTAGGTTTGTCTCATGTGCTTTGCAAGTGTTACTGGGTTGCATTTATCCTCAGGAATACAAATATGGCGCTTTACCTGCCATCCTGAGCCCCACAAATTTTCAAAAAGACCCATCCTTTGTCACTGAAATTGAATTGACGGCCCATATGGTTGCTGTAAACAACCAGAGGGACTCGGTGTCTCAAACCCCTGCCCCAAAAAGAGAAAGGGAAGTCTCAAATGGGACTAAAACCAAACCCAAGTCTCGGGGCCCCGAGGCTTGAAGACCTGACCAAAAGGCAAAGAAAGCCCTGATCGATAAGCCACCCAAAGGAGACCAAGCAACATCTCTTGTGACATCGAAGGACACCGATACATCACAATCGTGCCTTGGTCCCAAAGACTACTCCCAAGATCCAAAGGAAACATACAACCCACCGGTAGGGGCGCCTTCCACTCGACTTGGTGAGGACACTCAGAAACACGACTTTTGTCCGAGGGCACAACTATTAATTCCAAAGACTCAGGGGGAAACGAACAACCCAATGAGAGGGATATCACTGCCACTGCTTCTAAGGATGGCACTGGGAAACACCCACCAGTGCTTGAAGGAATCTCGGGCCTAGAATGACAGCACTGGAACTATCTCAGGCCAATCTTGCTGAAAAGGTCACCAGTCTTCAACATGATACATCTGACATCAAGTCCATGGTCTCGGAGATCTATCTAGCCTTCAAAGGTCAAGCTGCTCCTTCTCCCTCAGTGTCACAACCAACTCTTGCCCTCACAGATGTTGCGGCAACAGTTGTGAGGGAGAGAGCTGCTGAAGAAACTCCCTCTCACACTGAGGGGGAGCCAACTCAACCTGTATCAGCAATACCAATCTCATTAATCCCACCATCAGGAACAACAATCTCAGTGACAACAGCAACAACAACACCTATTGTCACAACTACACCCCGACTGGTATCATCCTCTTCATCTGCTCAGGATAAAGGCAAAGCTATCATGACCACAACTGAGCCTGTCAAGATTCCTTATGACATTAGTGGCATTAAGTACATGCTTAATCATGAACAGCTAAGTGCCTACCTTAACAAGGAAGACAAACTTAAGAAACAGGCTGAAGAGGAAAAGAAAAGTAGAGAAGCCCTGGTCAAAGCAGTCTTAGAAGAAGCTGAAAAGATAGGGATTAGTCCTAAAACTCTTGAAAAGGAGCAGCCAAAGTTTAAAGCGACTCGGGATCTTGAGTTGGTACGCCTTTAAAAGGAAAAGGATGAAAAGAACAAGAGGAATGTTGCAATCAGCAAGAAAAGATTGATCACTACCATTGGACAATGACAAGCGAAAGGGCCCTAAGAAAATCATCGATGTAAAGATCATCCCCAGATCCAAACCACTGGCAATGAATGTCTACAGGGGGGATGACATGAGAGATTTTGAAGTTCATGATCCGTTTAAATTCACTGACTTTGGGATCACTGAACTTGCTCCCATCATTGGAAAGAAGCAAAATGTGGTGGTCAAAGAGTTGATGAAATCCCTAAGCAAACGTTATGAAAGACTGAGGGAAGCACCAACTTGGCTTGGGATACAGTCAGCTCTTCTTGAGGCTCAAGGATCACAACCTCAATCATCCCAAGGAAAAAGAAAACGGGTTGAATCTGAGCCTGAAGCCAAGGTGCCTGGTTTTGACTGTAACAGGGAACTGCCTGAAGGGGTAAAATTTGTGAACTGCCTTGTCATTGAAGAGCCTGAAAGGGGAATCTTCTTCATTGATGTATATGGGAACCCAGCATTTCAAAGATGGAATGATATCGATCAGTGTGTGTAGCTACAATCTTGAGTTACATAACGATGGCCTCTCAAATTCGGTCTCCCGCAAACATCGGGTTCAGTCTCGACTTAAATGCCAAAGTGAGAGATCACTCGACAAAGCAACTCTACTCTCCAAAAGCCAAAGCTTGAAGCACTGGGAATCCACCTTGAATGACATCTTTGAATTATCTTTATCATTTCATCTTTTATACTAGTGTTAGGAACTTTGTAATATGATGAATAAACGATGTATGTTTTGTTAAAATATTCAGTGTTCCTTATCATGTTCATTATTACATTCAGTGTAAGAAGAAGCCATTTGCTCACTTACACTGATCAAACACTTAGGCTATTTGTATATCCAAATAGGGGGAGACTGTTGGGTTCAGTGAATACCCAAACCCCTTTATTCTAGGATTTGAATAAAATTACCCTAAGTGTTTAGTCCCTTAAACACTAACAAGTCACTGAGCGCATAGCCACTCAGTGAGCTGTCTTTGGGATACTCAGTAAGTGACAAAGAAGAAGTCTCTCCACTCAGTAAGGCGGAACATAAGGGATGAAGACTGAGTCAAGAAGAAGATGGTGGATTCAGTGAGTGATGACAATAACTCACCGAATCCCAAACTCCTCACCAACTACTACCATCAAGACATACTTAAGATACTGATGAAGGTCGAGAAGGCGTAGAATGAGCGGGACAAGGCGGGATAAGTTTGAAGCAGATAAGACGAAGTCCTTATCAACCAAAGTCAAACTTTCCCGAATCGCTAACTATCGTGCTCGTGTCATCACCGACTAGAAGAAAGCGACCTTGTCACTTACTCTAAATAGCTAATGTAAGCAGAGATAAAATACATCAAGATTTTGTCTTCAGAACTGTCGGTTGTCCTCTAGGATAGAGTTAAAACCATACTTGTATAAATATCATAAGAGTTGGAGTAAAAGATTTAAGCTTGTGCATTAATTGTAAACACACACACAAGCAATCTTTCACTCTTCCAAATACAACTATGTCCCCGAGATAGCTCGATGGTACTTGTGTAGTTGTGCTTAGAGTTAGCCTAAGCTTAGTGAGGATTCATACCATACTTATCATTTCAATCCCAAGTACTATTCCGCAAGTACTTGGGTAATGTATTTTTTTTATTCGTTTTAATATAGAATATAAACGTTGAAAATTACTCAGTGTGTTTTTACTAACATTACTTCAATCATTGTTCACAATTAGTCATTTTAATTGTTTTAAACTAACTATGAAATGAGACCAACAATATTACATGTTTTAAACATTTTTCAACTTATATGACTTATCTAAGTATTTAAAATAATATTTTCGATACAACTAGATGTTATCCCAAACACTCCTTCAAATAGCACATTGATTAGTAAAATATTACTAAATCGACAAACAAGAGAATGAATAGCAAGGTGAGGAAACCATATGTTATTCAAACAAACAAACACAAAAACTATTTGAGATAAGCAAATAATCAAGTAATGCAAGCTAAGACAATTAATCATTTAGCATAGCATACGAAAGTTCTTTTCCTCGCTTTGTGTTAAATATAAACATGTATACCAAGCTTGATTACTTTATTTTATATTTATAAATATGATCAAAACCTTAATTTCAAAAGAAGACACACTGTTATTCAAAGATGAAAACATCCGTCTCTAATTAGACCAAAAGTTTGTGCAAAAGCTATGACCGAAAAATGACTTTCTATTATAAATCAATGGTTCTATAAATTTTTGTTTTGAATAAGTTTATGAAATCATTTTCATATGAAAGTAGACTTAAATACCTTTCAAACGATAGGTGGCACGACTTCTGCGGACTTACAGTTAGTTAGTTATGAATTTTTGAAAATTTTAACCTAAGTTGTCCTCTTCACAGACGGATCCGCCCTTTGGTAACAAAAGGATCCGCGAATCTGAAACAGATTCACAAAAATACATATTTTGATCCGAGGAAAAGTTTTAACCTTTGTAGATTTTTTAGTGAAGTTATATTACCCATTTTAATCATTGTTCAAGCTTGAGTAACAAGATATCTAACAACAAAACTTTAAAGAAAAAGAATCAACAAAACACTTTTCATATTATGCTTGACTTCACCAAAAATTTGATACAAGGACGTTACTCGTTTTGAAAACCATTTATGTTTAAAAACTAGAGCCAACCCGCTCTGATACCAATTGTGGAAAAAGTAGAGGGGGAGGGGGTGAATACGTTTCCGTTTCAAACTTAAAAATTTTATATCAAATATAGTATAAACCATTGCATTTGCTAATCTCAACGCGAGGATGCATTTAACGCATTACGGCATGTAAGGACAACCCCTTAATATCACATAAGATTCCGCAAGATTAATGGTTTATTACAAATCAAGTTTCACCATTAATAGTCCGGTTTGTTTTACTTGATCAAGCGTGTCATAATATGTAAAGTGTTAAATATAGTTTAAGACTATATTAATACTTAAAAGACCAAGTATACATCACAATCATAAACATCAACCACATAGACAATCAACAATATAAAGCAAGAATAAAAGTAAAGCAATAAGTAAAATGATACACAAACCAACATGGGGATTTATAGTGGTTCGGTTACGAAGCTCCTCTTTGCCCTACTCCACTCCCCGAGTACCTGACTCAAGAGTTACTTCACTAGATCAACAAACTCCATTCTCGGCGGAGAAAACCTTACACAACGTCGCTTACACTTTATCCGGTACAAAGCTAAATACCGAGTCCTTCACACAGGGTGGAACCAAACCTTATCACTATGTCGCCTACATTTTATCCGGTACAAGGCTAGATACCGGGTTCCATTACAATGGAGGAACCACTACCAACACGACACATCTATGACACCCATTATGTTTTGTGGCCCAACATAATAAACCTTGTGTTTTATGGCACAAACACATAAACCATCTAATCTAGTTATAGATACAAGAAGATGATACAAGACAATATCCAAGACAATGTGTCTAATGGATATGAAATCCTAAACCAACATCAAGAACACCAAGCATGATGTAATTAGTCTTCCATGAATGAAGATGACAAGTTTCCCAAGCTTGTTGTAGAAGATCTTCATGTGCTTGTATGCTTGTGATGGAGGATAACTTCAACAGGTAAGGATGAAAGATCTCTAGGCTTGCTTTGGAGGATCACATCGGGAGTATGCTTACAACAAATGAAAGTTAGAAGCATTATGATCACATGAGAAATAAGGTGTTATACATGTTTTCCTACTGATCTAAATGTGTTAGAAATGGTGAAGAGAAAGTGTGTGAAAAGGTGTGTGTTGAAATGAAGAAATGGTCTTGTATTTATAGGCAAAGTCACTACTATCACCCCGATCCGGCGGATCCCTTCCCAAAAGGATCCGACCAGTGTAATCTAAGGGATCCGGCATATTAGGTAAACCAATCCGGATTTTGGATTACAAACCGGGTTTTGGGTTATGGGTATTGCACCATGGGTTATGGGTATTGCACCATGGGTCATGGACTTTGGGTCATGGGTACCCAACAAGATACAATGTATCTAGACAATGGGTTATGGATCTTTGTTCATGGATCATGGACTTTGGGTCATGAGTCATGGGTTTTACCCAACATGATGTCATGCATGATATCATGCAATGGGTCATGAGTAATGGGTCATGGGTCATGGACTTTGGGTCATGGGTATCCAACTAGATACATTGAACCTAGACAATGGGTTATGGGTTTTGGGTTTTGGGTCATGGGTAATGGGTCATGGGTTATGGATAATCCATCCTATTTTATTAACCATTTTCTTAACTAGCTTTAAGCTCATGTATTTTATAAAAGTGTAAGTATCAAATGTTACTTATAAGTGTTTTATAAAAATGGTTTTGGCTTTATATAAACTATTTAACTAGATGTGTTTAATGGCTTATTAGGGGTTTGATCATAACGCAACATAACAAGCATGTACGAACCTGTGTTGTAGCATACAAGGAATAGAGTCGTCGAGAGGTGTTGAAAGTATGTTGAGACAAAATATAATTACAAGTAACTTATACATTTTACATTATATATTACAAGTTACATGTTTGTCATCAACAAAACAAACGAGACTGTATACATTAAATATCGTAATATTAGCACTAACAAAAAGGTTCTTCTTCGTCATCGAAAATATCAAGATAGTCATGTTCGAGTTCGGGAAAGAAAGGTCCGGGCTCAGGAGAGAGTGATAAGTTCGGAAATTGATCGGGGTGAAGCGAGT
The DNA here is from genome assembly GCA_022545495.1 of Chrysanthemum lavandulifolium. Lineage (NCBI taxonomy): Eukaryota > Viridiplantae > Streptophyta > Magnoliopsida > Asterales > Asteraceae > Chrysanthemum > Chrysanthemum lavandulifolium. The sequence continues at coordinate 212,899,276 of CM040244.1, forward strand.
ACTAACATAATGTCTACAAGAAGGTATATGTTGTTAAAATAAATCAAGTGTTTACATAGGATAATCAAATATGTAAAGTGTGTATATATCAATATAATGATATGTTTGTGTAGCATAAAAGGCCTGAAAGTCACATAATCGTCTGGAGAATGGAAGGCACGAAGAGCGTAAGGCTATAAAATGTTTTTTTTTGAAAATGTGGTTATAGTTTAAACTGGGTGCTACTCATGCTATAACAGTTATAATAACAGAAAACGATCTCTAAATGAGTCATTTAAAAAGACTTATCATTTGATTTATTTGAAATATATCAGAGTTTGCAAAATAGAAAGGTCCTAGTAGTTTCACAGTTACATAATACAAAAGTTTTCAAATGATAATAATATTTATAGCCATCTTGAGTATCCGTGCCCTTCCTTTCCATCCTTTCCAGCCTCGTGCCTTATCGACCTAAGATAAAACATGCTTAAAATAGTCAACACAAAGGTTGAGTGGAATCCATAGGTTTAGTTAACTTTCTGATCACAATATATTCGTAGTGTGAGCTATAGACTCACACTCATAGTTTGAAAACAAAACAGTTATTATTGCACTAAGCTCATGACAACCAAAGCGTTAACCTCGTACCAATAAAAAATGGCATAATCGTTACAATCATAGCCCTAGTAGGTAATTTGCCATTATACCTATTCGTTCTCAAATATAATGCATTCGATTGCCCTAAACTAGGTCAATAAGAACGAGATTCGTCAACCGCAATAGGCATATTCACAATATTTGCGCTCACTAAAGCTAGTGACTAATGGTTCATGATATAGGGACTTCAAACATAGTAATCGTGTAGTGCCAATAAAACATACACGTAAGTATATAGTTCGAAGCATCATGTTCGAGTAAAAATAACATGTATCTCCCCCAAAGGTTTGTAAAATAGTTAAACAATAGAAAATGGGGCTATGAACTCACCATTAGTTAATGACATTAATATATAACGTAATCGATGGACAATCCTTGAAAACCTCTATGTACAACCTAAAAATATGATATCGTGTCTTAGGTTTTGATATTACGATGTGGAAATATAATTGAGTCTATATAAGTCATTATATTGATCATGATGTTGTACCTTGTAACTTATAGTAATAGTGTATGTCATTATGAAAATGGTTCACTGTGGAAAACTAGAAGGGGGGGTTGAATAGTTTTACCAATTAAAAACTTCCTTTTAAATATTTAGATCAACTTATGTCAATCTATTTAGTTGTTTATGTTGGACGTTGATAGATAGATATATAAACGTGTAATGAAAGATAAAGAGTAAGAAGCACATCACCACGACACAAGTTATTTATAGTGGTTCGGCTACAAGGACACCTTCCTTGCCCTACTCCAATCCCCGAGTCACCTATTCGAGAGTTCGTAAACACTACACCAATCTCCTTATGGCGTAGAAGCCTTCACAACGTCGCTTAACCTTTTTCCGGTACAAAGCTAAATACCGAGTTCCTTCACACCAAGGGGAACCACACCTATCACAACGTCGCCTACCCTTTATACTGTGCTAGGCTAACCACCGAGTTCTTTCACACCAAGGAGAGCTAATCCTATCACAACGTCGCCTACCCTTTATTAGGTACTAGGCTAAGTACCTAGTTCCATTACTATGGAGGAACTACTACCCTTCACGACACAACACCTAATCTCAAGGAGATCCACTCCTTGTTACAACATCATCAAGGATATCACCATCCTTGGGACTAAACAAATACTTATATGTATAACGATGCACCTCATCGATTATATGACCTAGGCATTCTTTTCAAATGCAACTTGATTTGATTCATCGGCATCCTTCACTAATGCCTTTGACACAACGCTTGGAACCCTTCACTAATGCCTTCGTCTTAACACCTTTAGCATTCTTCACTAATGCTTTGACACGGATGATGAGCACCTTTCACTAATGCTTTCATCTTGACACTTTCAGCATTCTTCACTAATGCCTTCAACGCAACATCTATGGAGAAAGGAAGAACTATCAACAAGAGAACCTTAGTTGTCTTGATGATGACGAAGCATGGCAACTCATGGACTTGAGCTTGCGTCTTCAAGTGGTGATCTCTCCTTTAAGAGGAACCTAGAAGATCACACAAAACAAAAGACAAACTACATAGATCACTTGGATCCGAGTTTAGAGGGTTATAATACTTGGGAAGTATGTATGTGAAGTGATAATTAGAAAGGAAGAAATGGCTCTCTATTTATAGAGAAAATTCTATATTGTTCCCGGATCCCACGGATCCCTTCCACTGGGATCCGCTAGCACAAAGCCGTGGATCCGTGGAACTCCTCTTGCCCATGGGTATTTTTGGTTATAGGTCATGGGTCATGGGTTATGGGTTGATCCATGGTTTTCTTTCTAGATACAATGAACTTGGTTAAGTGGTATATATAAAACCATGGGTTATGGGTCAATACCATTTGCTAGTTTTTACCCATTTAGTATACTTAGTTTAAGTATATGCTAACCCAATATGTAAACATTAGTTGTTGTACATATGTATTTAAATCATAAAAACACTTATACTTGTTTTAGTGTTTTATGTGAAAACGTAAGTGTGTTAGGAAACTATTAACTCAAACTATTTACGTATTCTATTTGTTTCGATAAAATGATTTTACGTTTGTTATCGACAAAACATTAGAAGATCGTAAAATATAAATAAACGTTTTTACGGCTTATTTGTATTAACAATCTCCCCCTTTTTTGTTGATGACAAAACACAAAATTATTTTAAGGAAAATCGAAAATTCGTAAAAGTTTGAATTTGTAGTTTTTACTTTCTTCTCCCCCTTTTTGTCGAAACAAAAAGTGTGAAAATAAACTAACACAATTTTTATAAGAAAAGGTATGTAAAAATGTAAAGAGAGCAAGTGACGGAAATGGTACTCGTCTTAACTCCCCCTTGACGAGTCCATCCCTTTCAAAGGGCGTTAAGGACATGACGTAAAATAAACTAATTGTGTTTGCAATTAAGTTTGCAAATGGTTCATCTAAGTGACGAAAAACGTGCTCCCCCTTGAAGATTGCAAAGTTGCAATGGGGTGTCATGAAGTGTAGTCCAAGGACGGATTAAGTTGCAAATGTTTTTGCAATTACGTTTGACATAAAGCTCCCCCTAGCTTTATGGTGTCAAAATCTTCATGTGTTATTTTGAAAATCTACAAAGTAAAGGTTAGAAAACAAGAGTATAGTGCATAATTTCCTGCAAATAAAACTCAAGTTAGTAGAAATTTGTGCTTCTATACCACGGATCCCACGGTTCCCTTATTGGAGGGATCCGTCTAGGCATTTTGGAAGGATCCGGCTATCTGGTGAAAGTTTCTTCAGCAGTGAAGATGTGTCAAACAATGCTAGTGTGAAGACAATATATGTGCAATAAAGAGCAAAACGCACAAAATAATCAAAGCATATAAATGTTCATTCAATAAAACAAGAGATAACCAAATAAATCTCTAAAACTAAGAGAATGAACTAGGACATACAAGTACCACTAAATACTAACTAGTTACTAGACTTAAAATGCTAAAATGTGCATGAGTCTAGGGATGAGTGGACTTGTTGATTTGATCCAACTTTGCAATAAGATGATTAAACATGAAATGTATCTCATTTCGTACTTCTTGAACAAGTCCTTGAGTGTTTAGACAATTTTGACAATTATTGTCTTGGTTTGAACCCGGAGGGAAATGGATATTTGGAGGAGGCTCAATGTGTGTTTGCGGGTCTTCATTTTGAGAGGTAGGAAGTGGTTCTAAAAATGAGGGTGGTAATGGAACTTCTTCCATATGATCAAGGTTGTTCCTTGTCTCCCATGATGGGCTAGTTGGTGTTGTAGGTGGTTCCCTATTTAACGAAAAGGTTGGTGAATGGGAGTTTCTTTGTGGTGAGTGAAATAATGAATAGATGTTTGGGTGAGGAGAGGCTCATTCGAGGAATGTAGACCATGCTCAATGAATGATGGTTTTGATGGCTTGCTAGAACTAGCCATGTTTGGTTTTGAACTAGATGATCCTTTTTCTAGTCCGAAAGGTTTGATGCTAATCCTTGCGGTTCTCTTAGCTTTTGGATGAGTTTGATGAGGTGGAATTCTAGCATCATTATCTCTAATGGGAGATGTTTCGGTGGATGAGATTTCATGGATCATTTGACCTTTTCTTTTGGATGATCCTATGGTTGAAGAGTTGTTGTTAAGAGCCTTAGTCATAGTGATGATAATGCTTGCAAGAGCTTCTTAGTTGCTGATTTTTGAGATGTGAGTGAGAGTGGTGACTTAATCCTAAGGTTGTTTGGTTTATAAAGAATAATTTGAATTAGGAAATTAAATTCTTGGCCACTTAGAAGACTAGGCATGCTCTTAAGGTTTTGATCGACTCTAGGAGGATAATAAATGAATGCTAAAAGTGGTTAGAGAACCAAAAGGTTACTTGAATCGAATATGGAAGCGATTGAGGCTCTTGGCGATTCTGGATCCGCGGATCCTCTCGCAGGATCCGCTCGGTTAAAGACCGTGGATCCGCTATCGATGTGTTTTAGGTGAAATGATTATGCTTTTGTAAGGTTTATTGTCAATGGATTTCTAGGTTTTGACTTAATTTTGAATTCTTTAGCTGTTGGATATCTCAAATCCTCAACCATAACAAGTAGTGGTGCTTAATGATGGTTTTGGCCAAGAAAATTGACCTTAGGTAGTCTAACTATATGTTTGACAAGGATTCCATTTAATTTGATGTGGAGAAATGGTGATAACAAGTCCTAGAAGTCTGATGATGTCCTAAGAGGAATTTACTAAAATCTTTAAAAATAAAGAGAAATGAAAAACTAATTTTTGAGCCTAATTTTGAGTCAAAGATGATTGAGATCAATTTGCTAAAATTAAAATATATATACCTAACTAAGTGCTATCAAACGTGATAGATAATGTGTGAGTGTTGGAGCGGAATTATGGTGAGTTTTGACTAGTTGATAAATCAAAAACAATTCAAAAATATATCCTAGATAAGCCATGGATGAGGGTGAGGTTTTCAATTATTTAAGGAAGACTTAGTTGGCTCTAGTATCTTATGTTTGACTTGTTTGAGGTGATCTAGTAGACTATTTTGATGTAGCCAAATCTGTATTGTATATCAGATGCCACGGATCCTGCGGTTCCCTTATGGGAAGGATCCGGCTAGTTCAAAAGCTGGGATCCACCAACTGCATATCAGAGAGCTTTCAGGAAATGTGCAACTTTGCACTTTATATTAAATGCTTTTCCTAGTTGTTTCTATGAGGACTAAATGCAAGTTCACAACTAATATTATGTACATCAAAGTAGGAAGAGCCAAAATTCCTAGAATGAGTAACGACGACCACTAAAGGAGTCGTAAAATCTCATTTTCCAAATACCTAAGTTAGGATTGTTTAGTGCCAAGATATGGCAATACCTACATACTACGAGCATAGTTTAAAGTGTTTACAAACCATTGTTTGAAATTGTTCATCATACATTTGAGTTCTAAGACCTTACCTTTCTTCTCCTCCTTCACTTCTTCACCCGTCCTCCACTCTTTATCAAACTATCTTTACTTCTTCTTCCTCAAGAAATTGGCGAAGCATTTGAAGATTCCTTGGTTTGTTGCCATTCGGTGATTCATTAGGGATGTTTGGCAATTGGTTAATGTAGTCCAAGGGTCAAGATCGATATTTTCAAGTGGGTCACTACTACCCTTCACCTTCTCCTTGCCTCTCCCTTTCGTCCGAGGAATCAGGTGGGTGGGTGTGGCCTCTTGCCTTCCACCATAAACCTTGTTGTTCTACCCTCGGTTATTGGTACCATAACCTTATTGCAAAAGCTATGATCCAAGGATTGTGGGGAAGGGTCTAATGCAAAGATGAATTTGGCAAGACGGGTTAGAAGCATTGCATACGAAAGCACCATCTTGTCCATGCTTCTTACACTTGCCATTCTCTTGACCATGTAGTAGGCAATGTTGAAGCGAGTCTCGGTCACAAGACAATAGATCATGAAACTTAGACATGCGTTGGGGTGATCCTTGTTTCCTAATAGACACACCACATTCTCCCTTATCACATCTTCCCATTTTCTATACAACGCATACATCTCCGAGAGCTCCATTTGGAAAGGATCCCTATAGATCACTTTCGACTTCCTAGTAACCCTTGATGGGGATGATCTTGGCATAAACACGGTGTCCCTTACCGTGGTTGCTTCCGAAATTGTTGCATGATAAATGTCGTGATGATCACCCATAGATTGTATCTCCTTCAACGACCACTCATTAGAATACATGCAAACACCATCATATGTAACCCTTAGAATTCTTCCAAACTCCTCAAGTGAAAGAGTGTACTCATGTCCATTTATGGTGAATTCAATTGAGATGGACCCATCATCATTTCTAATTATACCCATAGTCTTGTAGAACTCAAGCACAAAGACCAGGCAAATTTTCTCGTTTATATCCAATAAACAATCAAACCCAATATTTCCAAATACTTCCCTCATGTCGGTATTTGCAAGAAATGATGGATCAACGACTCTACCTTCATGAAAGAGTCTCCTTTCAAGCAACTTAAAGGCTTTCCTGTCGTCCGGACTTAATCCATTTTTCCTATGGTACATGGGTATGTAGTGGGCGGTGTCTTGATAATCTTGTTGCTTGGCATGATGTTCCTAAACAATACAACCACAATGTGGTGTTAATGGTGAATAGTAACTTAATGTTAATTCTTTGATTTAGATTATCTTAGAAAACAATGTAGTGACAAATTATGATAAACCCATTTGAACCCAACTCTTAAAGATGAAGAAATTGTAATCTTAGAAATCAAGGAATTAACTTAACAATGTGGTGAAGATTGTACTTACACAAGTGATTGTTAAACTTGAGAGGAATGATCAAATTGCTCCTATGAATACACTGGTTTTTGTTCGTGAGTCTTTGAGGTGAGTATTATTGTGGAACATCCACGGTGATCATTCTTGAGCATATAATGTCTTCATTGCACGGATCCGCGGATCCCTCTCATATGGGATCCGGCTAGTATAAACTTAGGGATCCGGCATGACAAAAAGAAAAGTCTCAAACATTCCTTGATAACTTTGGTTTGGGAGTTCTAAAACGCCTAGTGTTTTGATGTTAAGGTTCTAAAACTTGTGGTTTGAGGTTTTGACGATTTAATACTATTCCTATTGGACGAGGTTCCCTTTTTAAGAATCAGTTTTAATTCTTGAGAGAAGATTTTCAAACATTATAATAAAATACCATTTTATCATAATATAAGAAGTTTCACATGGATATTTATTGACATAGATGAAGTGTCAATAAATCCTTTTTGATGAATAATGATTGAGGTTACCGAATAACCAAGATATTATTATTACGAGTTGGTAATGTAGTCTATACGAATAAGTCGAAGAATATTATTTAGATGATGACTATAATATGAATAACTACTAGAATGATTACTAATAACTTATGCAACTAAGATTTTAATAATAACAATAAAGGTAAGTAATTAAAGATCATACCTTTGCTAAATATTCTTTTTAAGAAAAGAAGTATTTAGATATTTTGTGATCTTCTTGGAATCTCCAGATTTTATGAAAGAATACTAAACATTCTTTTTGCGAAAAGAAATATTTAGATATGTTCTTTATGATCTTCTTGGTAACTCCAAATCCAAGTATGGATAATGCTTAAGAAAAAAATGTTAGAGCATTCTATCATTGTCCAACAATAAACAATATAACGATTTTAAAATATGACAAAAATAATCCTTCTTTGTAGTTTTCAAACATACATGGATCGTATCAAGTTTTTAAAGTACAACATACTCTAAGAAACTTGGTAACGAATCTCTGATGCCAATTGTGGAAAACTAGAAGGGGGGTTGAATAGTTTTACCAATTAAAAACTTCCTTTTAAATATTTAGATCAACTTATGTCAATCTATTTAGTTGTTTATGTTGGACGTTGATAGATAGATATATAAACGTGTAATGAAAGATAATGAGTAAGAAGCACATCACCACGACACAAGTTATTTATAGTGGTTCGGCTACAAGGACACCTTCCTTGCCCTACTCCACTCTCCGAGTCACCTACTCGAGAGTTCGTAAACACTACACCAATCTCCTTATGGCGGAGAAGCCTTCACAACGTCGCTTAACCTTTTTCCGGTACAAAGCTAAATATCGAGTTCCTTCACACCAAGGGGAACCACACCTATCACAACGTCGCCTACCCTTTATACGGTGCTATGCTAACCACCGAGTTCTTTCACACCAAGGAGAACTAATCCTATCACAACGTTGCCTACCCTTTATTAGGTACTAGGCTAAGTACCTAGTTCCATTACTATGGAGGAACTACTACCCTTCACGACACAACACCTAATCTCAAGAAGATCCACTCCTTGTTACAACATCATCAAGGATATCACCATCCTTGGGACTAAACAAATACTTATATGTATAACGATGCACCTCATCGATTATACGACCTAGGCATTCTTTTCAAATGCAACTTGATTTGATTCATCGGCATCCTTCACTAATGCCTTTGACACAATGCTTGGCACCATTCACTAATGCCTTCGTCTTGACACCTTTAGCATTCTTCACTAATGCTTTGACACGGATGATGAGCACCTTTCACTAATGCTTTCATCTTGACACTTTCAGCATTCTTCACTAATTCCTTCAACCCAACATCCATGGAGAAAGGAAGAACTATCAACAAGAGAACCTTAGTTGTCTTGATGATGACGAAGCATGGCAACTCATGGACTTGAGCTTGCACGTCTTCAAGAAGTGGTGATCTCTCCTTTAAGAGGAACCTAGAAGATCACACAAAAACAAAAGACAAACTACATAGATCACTTGGATATGAGGTTAGAGGGTTATAATACTTGGGGAAGTATGTATGTGAAGTGATAATTAGAAAGGAAGAAATGGCTCTCTATTTATAGAGAAAATTTCTCTGTTCCCCGGATCCCACGGATCCTTCCACTGGGATCCGGCTAGCACAAAGCTAGGGATCCGTGGAACGCCCTCTTGCCCATGGGTATTTTTGGTTATGGGTCATGGGTTATGGGTTGATCCATGGTTTTCTTTCTAGATACAATGAACTTGGTTAAGTGGTATATATAAAACCATGGGTTATGGGTCAATACCATTTGCTAGTTTTTACCCATTTAGTATACTTAGTTTAAGTATATGCTAACCCAATATGTAAACACTAGTTGTTGTACATATGTATTTAAATCATAAAAACACTTATATTTGTTTTAGTGTTTTATGTGAAAACGTAAGTGTGTAAGGAAACTATTAACTCAAACTATTTACGTATTCTATTTGTTTCGATAAAATGATTTTACGTTTGTTATCGACAAAACATTAGAAGATCGTAAAATATAAATAAACGTTTTTACGGCTTATTTGTATTAACATTCGCTACTTTATAAAATGTGTTTAGTTAAATACCGTACTACTGTTCGGCTCATCATAATTCAGAGGTCATGTAGTAAACGTATGAAAAGCTAGGATACTTTAAATTGTAAATCCAACAACTCGTCAATACGTTCACCCCAAATAGGCCCCTCACATGAAGCTCCCTAGTATCGTAGTACTTAATATTGTAGTTAAATGGTTTATAAAATTAATTGGTTTACATCTTGTTTATTTTATTTTAAACAAGTTTCATATTTAACTCAAGTTACAAAAAAGATAAGTTACGATAATGTGTCAAAAACCTGTTTTTAGTCATATATCTAGTTAGTTATGAAAAACATTGTTTCATTAGATTAAATAAACTTAGGAAAGTTTATTAGTTTGTTGTATATTACATTTTCACAAGATATGTTAAGTTTTTGAAAGTCACTAGACTTGTAAAGAAAAGGGTTTGTAACTACTTAACTTGTGAAATTATAACTTATGCACCAAAATCAGTCCTTATAAATCTTGGTAGTAAACTGCCCTTGTTTTGCATTTCTAGGCTAAAATTACTACTTGTGCAGGTAAAACATTATTCCGGACAACTTTCGTGTTTTACACGTTTGATGATTCGGACCAGAAAGGGGTCAAAATCGCGTTTAAAACCGTTACAGAATCATTTTAAGCACATGTCAAGTTTTCTTTAAAAATCTATAACTAGTCGCAACTTTTAATCCACAAGTTCTTTTTAGCCGATTCAAAAAGCCATGATTTTGTTTTGCGTTTCTCTGTAACTACATGAATATATTTAAAGTCTTGTATCAATTTTTTTGACAACAACTAGCATAATATTCATGATTTACTAGTTTACAAATAAGGTTTTCACAGAGAATCACATGATCAATATAACTAACTTATATAGCATAACATAACATAAATAAAATCATAGAAATAAAGATTTTGATCACAAGTTATCTTACAACTTTTGGCCTTAATCAAAAGGAAAATGAGAACAAGATATCAAGAACACTAACTTAGAAACCTTAGCTTCCAAATCTTTCAACACAACTTTTGGAAATCTTGATCTAACCTCTTAGAACACTTGAAAGAATACTTCTAATCTTTTCCTAATCACCTTGTATAGCTTGAAAATCACCAAAGGAATGAAGAAACTAGAACTAAGATCATGTGAAACTTTACAAGAGTTTCAATGATGATATGGAACTTGTAATATAAAAATCAAAGATGAGAATGCTATGGATTATTATGTTGGCCGTTTTTTTGTGATGAAAGGAAGAAGAGAATGAGTTGTTGTATAACCAAGGATGAGGAGGTTAGTCTTAGATATGATTATTATGAACCTAAAAGGCTTATAATGTCTAGACTGAGCCTAGTCTAGTGTCGGTTGGTGTTAAATGTTCGTTGAACCTAAAACCGGAAGGGTTAAATCGCGTTACACGTAAATCATAAAGCGTAAAAATCCAAAACTTATGGAAATATTGTAAGATATGAAAAACACGTGTTTTTCTTGTTTATAATTTTGTATGGACATATCGAGATGTTTAAATGACGTTTAGACCTAAACGTAAATCGTAGACACGGTTTTGCAAAACCGGTTCTTAGTAAATTCGACGTACATTGTAAAGATAACTTGACGATGATAAAACTCTCTTGTTATTATGAATATAGGTTAAATTGCTAGAACGAATAAATAAAATAAAAATATGGAATGAATAGTAAAAATACGATGATGAATAGTAATAAAAAATATACAAATTGTTACACATTCGAAGAGGGCATGTAGTACATCTTCATGAGGAGCACTACAATTCACACAAAACCACATCATTATGTATTACATGTATGCGTTGGAGATTATAAATTGTTGGCAGCAAGTTAATCCATGCACGTCAATTAAATAGTTTCACCTTCATCGGGATATTTGCCTTCCTAGTGATGAGCATATTTGAATGTCTAGATATGACAGATAGTTTATAAGCCTGATATTTGCCACCCCTTACTTTTGTGCATCACACACTGTGATATTCCTATGAATCGTGCCTTCCCAAAATAGAGAATTACTCTTGTGAGATGTAATGCGTGTGGAAAAAATTTGTTTCGCAATTTCAGTAGGAAAAAGCATGTGTATTGTGGCAACGTCCCAACGTGCTTCTATCACCAACCATCAAATCATGAACTTTGCGGAATTCACATTATGACGGGAGCACCCCTAATAAGGACATATATGGCAACCATTTATCATTCCATATATCAACAGATCAACCATTACTGAGGTTCCACGTAGACCCGTGATTGATAAGTTCTATATCTGAACAAATTTTCCTCTAAACAAAACTCAGGGAATACCCTACTTTTAGCAATCAAAAAAGAATTATGAAGGAAATACCTAGCTTTTAGTACTCCTGCCACAAATGAATCAAGGTACTTAATGAGTCTCTATCCTTGTTTCGCAAGCAAATCTTTATTGAATATTCCAAGATGTCTAAACCCGAGACCACCGTTGTATTTTGATGCACATAATCGCGCCCAATTAGTCTACCGTATGGATGTCTCTTTTTTTCGTTCCCCAGCAAGAATTCATTTAGAATTTTATGCATATTATCAATCAACAAATCAGGGAGCTCAAAAATACTCATAAAGTATATTGGAATAGCTTGTGGTACTTAATGAGTCTTTGTCCTTGTTTCAAAATCTTTATTGAATATTCCAAAAGGTCTAAATCTGCGACCACCTTTGTATTTTGATGCACATAATCGCTCCCAATTAGTCCAACATATGGGATTCTATTTTTTCCGTTCCCCAACCATAATTCATTTAGAATTTTATACATATTATCAATCAATGAATCAGGATCTCAAAAATACTAATAATGTACATTGGAATAGTTTGGGACACTTATTTGATAAGCACCTCTTTCCCACCCATAGACAACATCTTCTCCTTCTATCCAGTAACCTTTTTTGTAATTTTATCAAGGATAGCTTGAAAAATTACTTTCTTTGATTGTCCAACAATTGTAGGCAAACCCATATACTTGTTTTGATGTGTTACCTTTCGAGCTCCCAAAATATCCATTACTCTTATTCGTGTATCATGTATAACATTTGGGCTGAAAGTTACCTTAGACTAGTCGTAATTCACAACTTGACCATACACTTTACAATACTTATCAATTAACTTTTTAATAGTTGGCATTCTTGTGGTGTAGCATGAGCAAAAAATAAGCTATCAACGACAAAAAAACAGATAGCTAATGGTGGGGCCATTTTTACAAACTTTGATCCCGTGTAAGGCCTGATCTCCAAACCATTTATTATCAAAATAGATAGCACTTCTGCACATAATATACATAGATATTGTGATATTGGGTTCTCTAGATGTAAACCTCTAGTAGGTGTGACATGTCCTTGAACTTTGCCGTTAATAGTGAACGAGAAAGAGAATGTCAAGATGCATGCCATAATCAAGCGAACAAGGTGAGGTGGAAACCTCATTCTTTCAAGAATTGAGGAAATAAATGGCCATTCAACTCTGTCATAAGTCTTGCTCATGTCTAACTTAACTGCTAATGATCCTCTAATGCCATTTCGTTTATTCTTTAGCTAACAAAATACTTCAAAAACGGTACTTGCATTATCAGTGATCATTCGTCCTGATAAAAAAATAGACCGCATTTCATGGTACAATCTTGGTAAAATTGGCTTCAACCGATTGACTAACACTTTTAATATGAATTTGTATAACGCATTACATATGCTAATTGGCAGAATGTCCTTTAAGGACTTCGGTTGGTGTGTATTTTAAGTTTGTCTAACACAACAATTAATTTTTGCATTTGAGAATAAATGCTACAGTTCTACATTGCACTAGACGAGTATTCGTGCATAGCGACAAAAGTTTAAAACGAAAAATAATTATATTTATGAAATTGTGGTTATTATTTAGTATATAAAATGAATGATTATTTTTTATTGAGTTAAACTTATAACTTATAAGTAGTATTAGAGGAAAAGTATATGAATGTAAAATAATATATTATAAAGATAAACAGTATAGGTAGTTAATAATAGGGGTGAGCAAACGACCCGAACGGATCGGACCGATCGACGGACCGACCGAGACCGGATCGGACCGATCACATTTGGTCTGATCCTCGGTCTAGGCTTTTGGGCTAATTCGGTCTTCGGTCCGTTCGGTCCGGACCACAAAAGGACTATTTTGGCCTTGTTAGACCGGACCCACCGAGACCGGACCGGACCGGACCGGACCGACCACATTCGGTCCAGTCCTCGGTCTAAGTTTTTTGGCTAATTCGGTCCTCGGTCCGTTTGGTCCGGTCCGATCCGGGACCGATGCTCACCCCTAGTTAATAATTTTGCAATTTTCATTTTTAAAGCGCTGGGAGTGATAACTCAAGTTAACATCAAAAATCTCGTCACGTCAACGGCACATTATTTCAACACCAAATAACATAACACTAAAAAATCACCCTTTATCATAACACCAAATAACACCACTTTTTGGGACCCACCTTTTTATAAATTCTACCCTCAACAATTTCATTCATTAAACAATCTAATACTTCATTAATAAAATTAAACATTACAATACGAAACAAAAACGTTACAAAAAAAATACACCTAAAGAAAATTACGAAAAAAAAAAAGTACGAAATGAAAAAACTGTACATAAAAAAGTTAAGGCATAAAAATACAATAAGTAAATAAAATAAAACTATTCGGGGTGGGGGTGGTGGCAAATTATAGTTTTCGCGATTTTCTGCTTCCCCAAATTGATCCAATACGCAGCGGCCGGATCTATCTCCTTCGTATTAATACTGAGAAATTTAAATTCTTCCAAACGCATTATCGTATGGTCTTTCTCTTTAGCCGCCTCGTACGACTGTTGGGACGCTTCCCGTCTAAGTCAAATCTCGGATGACATAGCTTCCAATTGGCTTAACGCACTTCCCCCAGTGCTAGTCATGGTATCGGATTTTTGTTTTTTTTCCAGCGCATGGTTTGTCAACCTGACGTGGTCGTGCATCATCACCGAGTAGCTCTTGGTTGCTTTCACCGGGGACTTCTCCGGTTAAGTCAACCGGTTTTGGCGCGTCCCATTTTGGACACCCCCTCAAAATTTCCCACGCTTCCTCTTGACCAAACGAAACACCTTTATGCTTGTCACGATACATTTGTATAGCCCGTTTCATATTATCCATTTCATTTTCATCACTTTTTGCCAAGCGTTGAGCACGTTTGAAAACCGCGTTAAACATTTGGCAATTCCTGTTCACCGTATTCTACTTGCTTGTTAGCATAACCTTGTTACGAACTTGAAAATTTTCTTGTTGAACTCGTTCATAACCCGATACCAAAACGTGGTGCACTTTTGATAAACTCAAACATTTCGATCTTCGAAAACGGCCACGTAACACTTGGCAAGTAATAGTTCCTCTTCCGGTGTCCAACGTAACGTACTACTCATGTCGGAATTTCTTTCATCATACGGCTCGGGTTCTTTGGATTTTTTGCCATACGTTTACCTCCACGTTTGTGTTTTCGGGGAGATGTAGCGTCGGGGTCGACTTGACATTGTGAGGATTGGGTTTGTGGTGGTGTTTGTGTTTGTTACTCGAATTGAGGTGGGTTTTCTTGATGATTTTGGAAATTTTGTTGCAACATTGTATACAATTGTTGTTGTTGCTCGGGTGTCAAACCAAGTGGGTTAGGGAAAGGGTTTGAAGAAGACGCGTTTGGATTAGAGTTTGAAGAAGATCCGGCGTTCGGGTTAGGGAAAGGATTTCCAAAACCCATTAAGTTAAAAAAAAAACTCTCGTCACGTCCCGACTCTTTTTTTTTTTTTTTTTTTGAATAGAAGTATATGAGTTATTTTTTTGGCGGGAATAGAAGTATAAGTAAAGTGGGTATAGATAAGGGTTTTAGAAAAATTGTTTCTTTTTTTTTTCTTTTTTTTTAAATATAACCGTTGTTAAACGGTGTTTTTTAACCGTTGCACCTAAGGGTGCGTTTTGTAAATTCGATTTTGTCCTCTTCTCCGTTTCAGCTTACATTCATATACCAACGCAAACCTTAACGCTAGAATACCGCGACCATAGTCGGTATCATAACGCCTTAGCAACGCAAGTCACATAGGCATAAACGGCGTTACCAAGTTACCACTCCCAGCGCTCTTAGAGATTATTATTATTTATTTTTTTAACAAATGTGTTTATTTTTTATTGAAAATTAACAATATTTATGATTATTTATAATCTAAAATATTTGTAACAACTATAACACGAAAAAAACTATCAAATTATAACAATTAAGTTTAAGGCAATGGACCAAGTACAATTATATATTTTGATAAATGTGGTAAACTATTGTTACAACTACAGTAATAATCAAATGGCGAGTTTGTTCTCAAACTTAACACTTAAAAAAAAATTGCAAAAATATTCTTTTGCGGTTTGCCTATTTTAAGTTATTAACATAAACCAATTGTATAAAAAACTTATTGGCGTAAATCAACTCTTATAAAGTGGCACCATGAATGCCGGCGGTGTGTGGTCCAATGATATTTCAGAATAACAAATGTTTTGAGGTGGTGATGTGATGAGATGGTGGTGGCAATGCCATGGCGATAAGTATAGTTATATGTGTTTTTACCCATTTAGTGAATTCGTTTCACAACACTTCGAATGTATATGTGTTAGTTGTAAGTGTTTGTTTGGGTTCAAAGTAGCTTTCGCGCGACATCATTATTCCGCGTATAAAAATACCCGCAATCTTTTACGCGTCAAACACTCCTCCAAAAGTATATCATTTTGACGAATCAATGTTATATTGATTGGAATAAATGAAATAAAGGTTAAAGTTGAAAAAATTTGAATTAAAATAAAATAAATCCACTAAAAATATAAAAACTAAAAACTTATAAAAATATATTAAAATGGATGTTGAATTAAAAAGCATAAAATTTTAGAAAATACGGTGAAATTAGATTATAATATAAATAAGTAGATAAAAGATATTTTAATTTGAAAATAAAGATGAAACGTTAGTTGAGAAGTGACACATGTCATCTCATGATTGGAGCTCCTTATCTTAATTTTACATGCATTATAATATATCTTTCCATAATAAGCAAGTAAAAAAGTCTGAATTTTTAAGCCTTTTAATTTTAGAAGGCCTAAATGCATTATAAAGTAGTATAGATAAGACGTCAACAATCAACAAACATCAACTCTGGAAAAAATGATTTTCGTCAAATTTTTGCATGATACATTTGAGAATAATTTTCCTTAAAATCTTGTTCTATTATAGATAATTGTACGAATAATGAATGACATAAGTCAAAATGGACAAACCACAAAGACGATTTTAGCATTTTACTTAAAACTTAATACTCCATATAAGTTTTGGGTAAACTACGAAATTCATTAATGGTGGTTTTCTGTTTTAGCACAAACTATCATTTTCGAATACTATCAACATCAATTATTTCCAGCATAGCAAAAGTCTAAAAAAAATCGAGAACTTTCTTTTCCGAATGGATTTTGTTAAACTTTTCTGATTCGCTTCATCAATTTATAATATGAATGGTTGAGTTAGGCATCTGCAAAAAGAATATAAAAAAAGCGGTGGCATGTGTTATTTGATGTAAAAGAAAGAAAGTTGTCCAAAAAATATGAATTTTTTCATAACAAAACATAAGAGACAAGGTGAATAACAATCGCCAAGGAAAAAAAAAAAAAAAAATCTTATAATCTTTATTTAGCAATGTACTTTTGATCATCTTTCTATTAAGTTTGCCATTCTTTTTTCATAAATTTTCTTTTGTTCTTAGTTAAAATAGTGTTGCTCTTTTCCTAATAATTTTTCTGCGATTTTTAATTAACGAACTCCAAATTTTATAAGACCCTAAGATTAAGAGGAATGGAGATGACTTGGGTCGTGAGTGACCAAGTCACACTCGTGACTTCCAAAACGGAAGAGAAAAACTCGCTCGTGAGTGGAGGGCAAAAAAGGGTTCGTATGGTGAGTCAGTCACCAAGCAAAAAACGCATAAATGTGGGCTCAAAGCTAAATATAACGTTTGAGAGTATATTGATATAAAAAATCTAACTACCCATTATTTTTACCTATAAATATCCAATAACTTTACCATTTCATATACATTTTCTATATATTCTTACCTTTCACAACAAATATATTTCATTCCTTAAAAAATATCTGATATGACTTGTTTAGTTTCACATACCATCGATGAAATCATGGCTTTAGTTGATAAACTAATTGTGGAGGATATAGCTCGTCAGCAAGCGTTGTGCGAATTAGCCATGTAATTTGAAAAGGCATGCGAAGCTAAAGATACTCTAAGACAAGCATACAAGAAATGTAATGACATTCCACCTGAAAACCGTGCTCAAATAGAGACACTTTTTAACGAAGAATCTACGAAAGATTACGAGATGCATAATGCGTTGTTTAGAAAGGAGGGGAAATAGAAAAACAAATCGAGGGAAAGTTTATTTGGCTACATGGAAAATACACTTAGGACTATTATGTATTGTATTTTAAATTTAGAATCTTATAATTATTTTTATTTTTATTTTAACATACGGGGTTTTTTTTAAGGATATTTATATGAAGCGGAATGAAATGCGGGAGGATATTTATATCTCCGTCCTTCATTTCATTCTGCTTTATTATAAATATCCTACAAAAAAAAACCCGCATGTTTTTCGTTTTGGTATTGTAATGTTAAATTTCGTATTGTAACTTTTATGTTTAAATAAAATAAATGAAAGTACTTTTAAATTTTTTTGCAGCATTTTTAAATTAAAGAATGTACTTTTTAACCTTTTTAGCAGTTTCAAACTTTTAATTTGAAATGCTCCAATGGCTATTTTTCCCCTATAAATAGCTAGTTACCATAATGCATTTTGTCACACAACTTCATATCATACTCTCTCACGTATCACTTATTTTCACACAAACGCTATGGCTAACGAACCAGCTGAGGTGCAAAAGGTTATCCTTAGCCGAATCCGCACCAAACAAGACAAAGAACTCAAGTTGATTAACAATTTGCTAGGTGAGATAACTCGTATTATGTGCCAGATGCATGAACGTGGTCCAGAGGTTGAAAGGTTGCGTGAGCTGCCTCAAGACCATCCAGCTATCAGCGTCGGTCTACAGATTTTACTAAGAACGGAGGAAACAGATATGCATCTCTCAATCGCCTTGAAGGAACTTAGGCAACAAGTGATGGAATTCTGGGAGGAGAAGACAAATCTCATCAACTATTACAGATCCATATAAAAGCTTGATGAGAACTGTTGGATGATTTGTGTTTTCGTATTGTATCGTCATGTTTGTTTTAAATTTTGTATCGTAGTTTGCTGCGTTTTGTTCTTATTGTATTATATTTTCGTATTGTAATTTTATTTAATGAAATGGTGGTTTAGTTTTAATTTCGAACGTGTACGTTTTTAATTTCGTATGATCACATTTAAGTTTACGTTCACATTTACGTTTTTAGTTTATAAATATAAAGTATTTAATTAAAAAAAAATAGGATGTATGGTGAGTGAGAGTGACCAAAACGGATGTATGGTGAGTGAGAGTGAGTGAAAATAATATGAGAGAGAAAACTAAGGTGGCGGGGAGTGACTCACCACCACTAATTTTAGCCTAAGTCATCCCTAACGATGTGTTCTCGAGTTAAGTTCATAAAAGAAAAGAAGAAAAGAGATAAGATAGAAAAGAAAGGAAAAGAATGACTTCTCTTCCTTCATCTTCTTTTCAAAACCGAGCGAAACATTTTATAACAAAAAACAACTACATCTTATTTCTTTTTTCTTCCACTTATTTTCTTTTCTTCCCCATTTTTCTTTCTAGTTCTTTTCTTTTTTCTTATATTTGAATCTTAAGAACACAATGTAAATAGTTTGTATCAAAATGGACTAATGACAAGGAATATGTTTAGAATCTAAATTAAATTCAAATTACTTTTTGTAAAATGATAAATGAACTTAACTAAAGAGCGCAAAGGAGATCAATCGATAAATGAATATGCGATGTGATCTTGTATAATTCGTTTACGACAATCTCCACAAGCTCTTTAGATAAGCTTAACGATCAAAGTTTCTTACTTTTTATATCTCTTTTCAGATAATAGATCAAATCAAATATTCTTTTTTCTAAAAAAGTGCTCTTAAAGAAATTTCCCATTTTGCACAATTTCCCTTATAAAAAAGTACTTTATTTATTACACACAATTTGATTCTCTAAACACCAAATATTAATAATCATTTAATAATCTCATTACAACAACATAAATACCATGTCCAAAAAACATGAAAAAACACAAACCAAGAAAATACTAATAATAACATTTTCTAACACACACACAAATTAATAATCCAATCTCATAAATTAAAGCCTTCATCCAAGGGCCAATATAATCATTGCAAACACATGCTACTCTCCCTGTTCCTTCCAACACATGACCCTTGCCCACAACACTTTCATCACTTTAACACACACACACACAACACAAACACTTAAAACATATTCCTTGTGACACAACAAACAAAAAACACTTGTGAACATATATAGAAAAAACCATTTACTTAAAAGGGTCTTAGCTTTATTTGGTGATGGAAATGATGGGAGGAGCTGATGGCGGCGGGGGTGGCGGCGGAGGGAGGAGGAAGCCGTCATGGAGAGAGAAAGAGAACAACAGGAGGAGAGAAAGGCGGCGGAGGGCGATTGCGGCTAATATTTATAATGGGTTAAGAGCACAGGGGAATTATGATTTACCAAAACATTGTGATAATAATGAGGTCTTGAAAGCTCTTTGTAAAGAAGCTGGTTGGGTTGTTCTTCCTGATGGTACTACATTTCGTAAGGTATAAACTATAAACTAAAAAATTTATCAATTTTTTTTTTTTTTTTTTTTTTTTTTTTTTTTTATCTTTATTGATTTATTATTTTAAGCAATACCCATTTGTTAGATCTAGTTAAAAGCTGTGTTTTGATTTAAAATTTTGAAATTTGTATAGGGTTTCATCTTAAATTCAGGATTTTGGGTTTTTTAAGGTTTAGATCTGCTCAAAACTTTATGTTATACACAAATTTAGCCTCTTTATACAAAAATGATAAATTTTCTGTTTTTATGCATAAATGTTAAAGCTAACATTTTTATGCCTAATTGATAAAGTTAACATTTTTATGCATTAATGTAACATTTCTACTGTAGTTTTGATGTAATGAGACAATTTGTTAATAGTTTTGGTATAAAAGTTTGATCTATTTTAGATTTTTAGCTAAAAGTTCCCAAATTTGTTGATAATTTTGGTATAAAGATTTGATCTTTTTTATATTGTTACCTTAAAGTTTCCAAATTTGTTTATAGTGTAAAGATTTGATTTTGTTATTAAGTTTGTGATTTTGGGTGATTTTGATATGAATGATGAATGACAGGGTTCAAGACCACCATTGCCTACTATTGATATTGGTGGTGCATCAACCACCACAACACCAAGTTCTTCGCAGAAGCCGAGCCCCATCATGAGCCCCATTATGAGCCCGATTCCTTCGTATCAATGCAGCCCGTCGTCCTCATCTTTCCCTAGCCCGTCGAAATTTGACATGAATGAAAACCCCTTCGCTTATCTTCGTAATGCTATTCCATCTTCACTACCCCCTTTGCGTATCTCAAACAGTGCCCCTGTGACTCCACCTCTCTCGTCCCCGACTTCAAAGTGTCCTAAGCCCAACAACAATTTCAACTGGGAGTCGTTTACTAAGCAGTCAATTTCTACTTTCAATTTGCCGTTTTTTGCATCTTCTGCTCCTACAAGTCCTACAAAGTACCAAAGGTTTACTCCTGCTACTATACCCGAGTGTGATGAATCTGATTCTTCAACTATCGACTCGTGTCAGTGGGTGAGGTTTAAGAACTATGAGCCGATGCTTACTAACCCCAACTCGCCAACGTTTAACTTGGTTAAACCAATGGCTCAAGTGACCGTAACTAAAGATTCTGGTGGTTCTGATAAGGGGAAAGGGATGGAGTTTGAGTTTGAGAACGGTGGAGTGAAGGCCTGGGAAGGTGAGCGGATCCATGATGTCGGGTGGGAAGGTGAGCGGATTCATGATGTCGGGTTGGATGATCTCGAGCTTACTCTTGGAAGCGGAACTGCTAAATAATTTGTGGTTTAAGTTATTATGGTCTTTTTACAGTTTTTAAGGGTTTAGAGGTTAGTATACAAGTGAATTCTATTGAAGATGCACATTATATCAGTAGAAATTATTATGAGGTTTTATGTGAATTTTGATCCATTGATTGAAGAACCATTTTATATTTGTGAAAAAGATTGGATCTTTTGAACAGTTTGATCAAAAAGTATGAATGGATGTTGTGATTGTCAAAGTTTATTTGTGGTCTTAAAAGATGCAAGATTTGAATAATTTGTTTTGTGTCCCCCTCTGTTCATTGGCTCATCTTTGCACATTGTACTGAGTTTTTTGCTCTGTTTATTTTTATTTTTTTGTATGTATTGTGTGGTGTAATTATTTGTACAATAACAGTGTAGCACAATCTGAAACTAGCGAAAATTACTTCAGAGGGGGGAGAAGTTGTCCTGCAGAGGACCTCCTTTTTTCACATATCAAAAAGCCACCCATTTCGCCCAGTTGTGCAGAAATCTTAATGGACGCATGTCATTCCATTAATTATCGTGATATATTAAAAAAAAAAAAAAAAAAAAAAAGTAATTGACCTCACATTTGAGCGAGATCTAACGTTTGGTGGGGACGGTGTGAGAGAGAGAAACCACCATTTCACATAAACTTTGGCGAAATCCACAACGTGGGCCCGACCATTTTGACATAACTTTTTTGTATTTGATGTTGTGTTTATGTATCTCATTTTGACTTACTTTTATTTACAAAATTTTGTTATAAAATGTAATTTAATTTTGTTATAAAATTTTTGTTATAAAAATCTAATGAACTTATTTTTGTGTTTATGATAGTGTTATTTGAAGCGAAGTTCTCTCTCTACTTAAATAAATTATAGATGTCACAGAAAAACAAAATGTATCAGATATTGTCATTATAAAAAACGTTATGTTATTATTGCCTCACATTACGTGTAAATTTGTTACTTTAAACTATTTTTATACAAAACACATGCTCAAATATTGTCTATTCAATACAAACATCACTTGTAAAATTCAAATACATAGACAGAAACAGAACAGACATCACTTGGATAATTGAGAATGGGCCTTTAAGGTATGTAGGTTCCGCTACCTAAAATTTATATAACAACAAATACGAATATTGTTATGAATCGCTAAAAACTTAATGGCATGATTAAATAACAACTCACCAATAAACTATCCAGGTAACAACGTTTAAACGGCCGCTTGTAACGCCAAGCACACACTCTCGGATGGAGCTCGTGACGATTAAAAAAATCAAGTGCCTTGTCTAGATAAGTCTCCAAAATCCACGCCTATAAAAAAATAATTGGTTAATTACTTTAACATTCTATATATACATAAACAACAAAAACTAAAATATATATATATATATATATATATATATATATATATATATATATATATATATATATATATATATATATATATACCTTAAAGGCCCATGTAAAGCTCTTGATATCTTGGGGTTCTTTACCTTCCGTCGGGATAATGTGAGGCAATAATAACATAACGCTTTTTATAATAATGATATCGATACGTTTTGTTTTTCTGTGACATCTCTAATTTATTTAAGTAGAGAGAACTTCGCTCAAATAACACCATCATAAACACAAAAATAAGTTCATTACATTTTATAAAAAAAATTATAACAAAATTTTATAACAAAATTTTGTAACAAAAGTAAGTCAAAATGAGATACATAAACACAACATCAAATACAAAAAAAGTTATGTCAAAATGGCGGGCCCACGTTGTCGGATTTCGCCTCAAAGTTTATGTGAAATGGTGGTTTCTCTCTTGTCACATTCTTCCCCACCAATGTCGGATCTCGCTCAAATGTGAGGCGAGTTACTTTTTTTTTTTTTTAAATATATCACGTATAATTAATGGGGTAGCGACACGTGTCCATTAAGTATTTCTGCACAACTTTGAGGCGAAATGTGTGGCCTTTTTTGATATGTGAAAAAAGGAGGTCCTCTGCAGGACAACTCCTCCCTGCAAAGGCCTCTGAAGTGGAATATAAAATAATTGTACATTATACACATCGCAGGATACTCGCGCGATACAACAGCGGGTACCTTGTAATTAACGCTTCTAACGATGACATATCACCCTCATATAACCATGTGGAACAAAAACTCAACGGATACTCTGTAATTGAAAAAACAAAAAAAAGCAATTTCATATATACCCAAAAGTAATGAATATTTCCATTAAAATTTGTATTTTGTATCAGTTTATTTTACACCACGGAGATTGTTGAAGGAAATTTCATAGGCAATATTTTTTTTTCTTCATTCATTAAATTCATGAAATGAAGATTATTTATTTGTATTCTTTTAATTTTTATTCATGAAATGTTTAGTGTGTTTTCTCATGTGTATAGCAGCACATGAGAAAGATCGTGATACATTAGTTTGTACAATAGGTTTAATAATTTGTATTTTTCATTATGAGGTGTTTTAAAAACTACATTAATAGTATGAGGATAGTGAATATGGAAATTATCTCACATCTAAGCTTTACATGCGAAGCGATGAGTGTCTAAATCTCATCGTTTTGTACCAATTAAGCTAAAACATCCGAAAACACTCGAAATGCATCAAAATGATAAAATATCACAAATAAGTGTTTTATGTGTTTTAAATGCAAAATATCAAAATACGGTGAAAACGTATCAAGTTTGCATAATTGGCGGTTTAGTCCCCAACTTTCAAAAGTTGTCAAAACAATCCTGGTAAATCAAAATAAAGAAAAATATCATTTTAAGTCCTTAGGGATTCATGAGTTGTCAAAATTGGTCCTTGAGATTTAAAATTGCAAATTTACAACTTAGGTCCCAAACTTTCAAAAATGTCAAGTTTGGTCCACTGAAATTTGAAAATGTCAAAGCGGTCCTTGTACTATTGGAAATTGTCGGTTTGGTCCTTGTGACAACTTTGGAGAAATTACAGTTTGGTCCTCTAGTTTGGCGTAATTACAAGAAAGGTCCTTATCATTAATAAACCAAGCCTTGTCAAAATAGAATTGGACCCCTGCCATTACCAATTGAGCCCCCGCCAATAACACGTGACCCTCCCTTTTGGACCCTTGGTGAACCATCATCAATGCGACTTTCCTCCCACTTTATCCTCTTCCCACCAAGTTGCTGCAAATCTAAGCCCTCTCCCATCACCTTTCCCTCCCCCCTCATCATCACCTCTACCCACCTTTCACACCACATTTAATGCCACCCCCCCTAGTTGCAAATTCAGAAGCACAACAGTCAAAACAGTTTTCCCGCCAAAATGATCCAATGGCCAAAATGAGCTCAAGACATCCAATGGTTGAGATCAAAGCTGGGATACACTCAGAGAGGTGAGAGAAAGCATATGGGTGTATAAAAGAGGAAGAAGAAGCAATATAGAAACAGTACTTAGTTTTTATTTCATATGTATGTCGTATTTTATTTTTATGTTTTTAATTAAGCTCTAAGCTGTAATATTTGGTTTCATTGTATCAAATTAAGTTGTTTAAGTGCATTCAAACTGTTTTCAAGTGTCAATTCAAGTTGTAATAACATTTCATGTTCTATGGTTCACTGTTGCAAAATTCAAATTCCAACTCTTATGTCCAAGCTTCAATAAGCTTCTTTATCAGTCAAACAAGCTTATCTAAGCTTATTATAGCTTTTGGTAAGCTTATACTTCAATTTTAAGCAATATTGGTAATTGGTCAACAAAAGTCAACTGAGAAAGCCATATAGGCATGGAAATGGTATTTGGTAATTGCAGAGCTTGGAATGGGTTGGAAATGGATTAGAATAGTGGTATTGGGATTGGTTTAAGCTGCAAAACAAGCTGGGACACTTGTGAGCTTTTTATCTTGTTTTCATTTTTAATGCAGTTTTTATATTGTGCTTATATTGGTATCTGTGGTCAATAATAGTTTAGACATGTTTAATTAGTAGTAATTAGGGTCACTAGATTTAGGTTAAGTGGTAAAATGAGATATATCAATAGGTAGTCTGGTTTACAGTGCAAATCAGTTTCAAAAAGAGTGTTTGGATCAGTAGATTTGTATGAGCTTGAGTTGTTGTTTGTGCTTGAAACCTGTTTACTTAGTCTCAATATAGGTCTCTTGAATCATTTGAGTCAGTTATTTGGTCACTAGAACACTCCAAGTCAAAATCTTATGTAATCTGTCTTAAATGCATATCTGTTGGGATTCTTGAAGAGCAAAAGTTTGATTTGTGCTTCGATATCATAGATATTGGTTGCATCAGTTTCATTATACCATATAACAACATAATCAGTCCACAAATTAGGATTAAAGTTCATAAAAGTCAAAATTGGCAAAACTGTTAAAAGTCAAAAAGGTAAAAAACCAGTTTTTCACCAACCTAAGGTGATTTTTAATTAAGTCATTTATGGGTCAAATCAAGTGAGACTTTTGGTTTTTAAAACTTCAGTTGGTCAAGTCTCTTATTATGATTTTTATATATTTTTAGTAATTTTGTAAAAGCTTCAAAGAGCTTGTCAAGCAGGGCTTATTGCCTGATCGCTCACAACTCGATGAATCTTGAGTTTTGTCGATGATTGCAAGGTCATCAAAAGCTCCTCAGAGCTTCTCTTGGTCTAGTTTTTGGTTTACAAGCACATAGCCAGGTCTAGATTAGGTTCCAACATTTGGTTTAGTTTCAACTTATTTGAGTGCTTATTTTCAGGTCACAAAGTAGCACCCAAAACTGTTTTTAGTACTTGAGTTTTAAAACACCAAATCATAGCATTTTGTATTTCAGAGGTGTAGGACAGTTGTAACTTGTTTCATTTGGGTAGTTTTAGCTTATCACAGCTTCTGTAATCAGTTGGTAGCTTTTTGTGTTCATTTGCTTAATACAAGTGCTTATTTATAAGCACTTGGCATTGCAGTTGCATTTCCTTACACACAAGCCACTGTTTTTATATTTTTCTTAGATTCAGTACATTAATTTAGACTTTTCCTGAATTTTTCATATTTTTCTAGGTCAGTTTGCTAGTTTTCTTTATTTAAAACAGTTTTTAGGCATTTTTAATTAGCTTTTAATACAATTAAATCAGAAAAAGTTCAAAAAAATAATTTTTCATTTTTCTTAGGTTAAGATAAATATAAAAAGTCAAAAAAATATTTTTCCAGATTTTTCATAGTTTAATTTGTAATTTTAGCAATTTAATTAGTTTTAAGTAGTTTTAATTCATAAAAATAGAAAATAATCGAGAAAAATATAAAAATAGTTTTGAAAATTCTCTTTAGTTATTTTAGATTTTTCCAAGTCATAATTTCATTTTTCTAGCTTTATTTCATATTTTCTTGTATTTTAGGGTATTATTAATTAAGTAAAATAGTTTTAATTAATAATAATTAGATAAATAGTTTTAAAATAATTTTCTTTTCTTAAAATTTTCTCTTATCATTAGGTTTGTAAAATGTCATTTCATATTTTTAGGATTAATATTGCTTGATTTCACATTTTCTTTTGACGTCACGTAGTTTTTAATTTAAGTTTTATAAAAGAAAAATCAAAACATCGGTTTAAATATAGTGATAGCATTTATTTAATATATTTTATCTTTTTAATTTTCTTTAATTTGCATTTAAGCCCCTGTAGTTTATAAACTTTTTCCTTAGTTATAATCAATCATATCTCCTTATCCGTTCAAATCTTCTCGATCACTACACGTTTGATTATTCTCGCATAGCTCGTTGGGACATAACGACCTGGGGAAACACTATACTCTCCTGATCTTCATTGCATTTGTTTCCAGACTGTTTTAAGTTTGTTACGGTTAGCCATTCACAAGTGGCTAGCTTGCGTGATAAAACTTGACCGTCTGAGGCGAATCAAATTTTGGCGCCATTCTTGGAGTGTGCTAATTATCTTACGTTTAGCAGTTAGTGATTTGAATAATCACTCCTTGTTCATACCATCTATCTATATATATATATTTTCTTATAAAAATCCAAAACCCAAAACGACTTAAAACGTATAAAACACAAAATATTTTCCTTTTGTTTCTATATATGTATCAAAGTTAAAAATACAAAAAGATTTGTCGTTTTCTTTAATAATAACAACATAAAAGATTACCACCGCAAACCAAGGCAGTGTACTACCTAACTGGGGGTACGACCATAATAAGTTCCCGAACCAAAGATCAAAACTTGCCTTTGTGTCCTTGTGAGTGGTGTACCTTTTTCAAAGAAGCCATTCATCTTGTGATTATTGGTTTAAGTTCACTGTTGTTTTGCCTCGATATTGTTTTAATTGGATTTGTTGTTATATCTACTTGTCAAAACCAGAAAATTCAAAAAGATTCTTCTTACCCAATTTTTCACCATTTTCATAATTCCCTTCCTTAACTCTGAGATCCCTTAGAGTTAACTCTAGTACATGCGTAATCTACATCATATTGTTAGGGGGAGGGAGTGGTGATCGGGTAGGGGGCGGGTACCCTAACCCGATCGGTAACACCATTCCCACTAAATCGGGTAGCACGAGCGGGTATCAAATTCGGTTTCCAAAGTCGATCGGTGAGTGTGAGATAAATTGAAAAATATGAACGTTGGGGGAGTAGCCGTTGGCTACTTTGCATTAAATAAATAAAAAATTCCCTTTAAAACCAAACATTACAAACTCATTTTTTCAAAATAAAACCACACAAAACACAAATAAAAACACACACTAATCTTTCGAAAACACAAAACCATGGATCCAAGAAGAGGTAAAAAAACTTCCACCTCGCGTCAAGGTCGGTCTCAACCCGTTCAACCGCAACCACAACAAACTCCGTTTCCAAACCAATTTTATTCTCAATCATCTCCAAATCAATTTTACGTTCCACAACCCCCATCTCCACATCAATTTTACCAATATAATATGGGTCCTCCTCAAATGAATCCACAACACTACAACATCACTACTACAAGCGAGTTACGCCTGTTCTAAAACAATGGCGATGGCGTGAGTACGTGCCAAACACAACAACTACCAAGCGAAGAAGGCGAAGATGAGGATGTTCAAGAAGTCGATCCGAGAGGAAGAAAAAAGCCTTGACGGGAGGATGCCCGTGAAGTTTGGTCGCAAGACAAGAGGAGGCTTTGGCGAAAGCATGGATTCAAATCTCTAATGTGGTGTTGTCGGTAATGAACAAAAGTCCACGGTTTTGGAAGCGGATTCTCGAGCATTACAAGGCAACTTTGGGTTCGACTTCACGAACTTTTCATGCGTTGAATACCAAGTGGAAAACAATGAACACGACCATGGGTATTTTCAACGGCTACTACCTCCAAGCGGTACAAGCTATACTTTTTATTTTACATAATCTATACTTTATTATTTACAATTACATTATTTTGTTTAAGCTATACTTTTTATTATTTTGTATATAATGTAGAAACGTGCTAAGGCTAGTGGGTGCAACGACTTGGACGTGGTGAGGCAAGCTGAGTCGGATTACTATACAGCAAAAAAAAGACAATTTTCTCATAGCTTGGCGTAGGAGGTTGACAGAGGTCATGACAAATGGACGGAGCAAGAATGTTTTCAAGATATTGGCGGTGCGACAAACAATTCTTCAAAAAGGAAGTTGGGGGAGTATGAATCGGCAAGCAACACCATTCCCGACATGAATGAAGACCCCACCCCTCCACTTGAATCAAGAAAGATGAAAAAGAAGCAAGTCTCATCCTCCTCGTCGGTCTCAAGTATTGCGGATGAAATCAACTCCTACACACAAAAGAAGACGCAATATTTGGAAGAAAAACGCGAGAAGGATGCGTTGGCGAAACAATTGTTGGCTACACAACTCGAGGGGGCGAAGTTCAAGAATACATAACGGGAGATGAAGTTTTTTTTTTAGCCACATGATCACATTCGCGATCCCGCTATGTTGGAATTCGTTCTTACCCAAAAACGTGAACTTGCGGCCAAACACGGATGGGCTTGCAATTTTTAAGTTGTAGTTTCAATTTTTTTTTAATTTCAACTTATGTGATGTAATGTTTTTTTTTTTTTTTTAAGTTGTAGTTTCAATTTTTAAGTTGTAGTTTTTTTTAAGTATTATGTAATGTTTTTTTTTTTTTTTTAATGAAATGGTATGTTTTTATTTTAATATTGTATGTGATTTTATGTATTAAAAAAATAAAAAATCGGGTACTAGGGTACCACTCCCTCCAAATCGGGTAGTGTTAGGGTAGAATTGAGTAGTTTTGAGTTGGAGGGTTTTTATTGGATAGAGGTGATGTGGCACTTAGGGTATTAGGGTACCACTCCCTCCCCCTTAGGTGTTTTCATTTACTAACAAATTAGTTATAGATTCAACAATGGCTTGATTTAATTCACCATTAAAATGCATTTTACTATGCATATATTAGTTCCACGAGTTAGGATCAAATAAAAAGAAAAATTAAAATGAGAATGATAAGAAGAAACCACAACCACACATTTCATATGCACCTACTCCCTCCGTCTCAAATCTATTGTCCATATTTCATTTTTGGGTTGTCTCAAACGATGATTCACCTTCGTTTTAGTAATAAAATGTAATTTTGTGAGGAATATTCTATTTGTATGGTTTAAAATTGTTGTGCCCACTTTTATTAAACTTTGTGTTTTTCTCTCGACAATAAATTTGAGACGGAGGAGTATTAAAATAGACGATCTCCTCGAAAATCTCTCTTATTTGAAATGTGTATTAGTAAATTCTTCTTATTCTTCTCATTTTAGTTTTTTTCTTACCGGATCCCTTTCCTTAGTTCCACTACTAAAATTTTGAAAAAATAATAATCAAAATGACGTATTTTTTTGTGATTTTTTATGGTTTCGCATATAAGCTTAGATGTGAGACAGTCTCATATTCACTTTTCCCTAATAGTATATGTTAATCAGTCAATTTATGTATGTACTTGTGCAAAAGTTAATTGCACATAATGTTTTATTATATGTAATGATGAAATTTAAGTTTTTGACGTATTTATCAAAATTATTTTTAAATTAGTTATACTTGATGTTTTATTTCTTGTATTGTTGAATTTTTAAGATATTAAACTATTTTAATGTATTTAATGCTAAAAAAAAACTTTGTGAATTATAAGATAAGTAGGATTTATTAGCTTATACGTGTCAATGCTGATTTATTTTAGTAGTGATTTAACATTATGAGATCTTTGCGCTATTTATTTATTGAATGATAAGTATTTTTCTTTATAACTAAAAAACAATCATTGATTCACACTTTACAAAATAAAATTCTTGTGAAGCATAAGCTTCTGAGATAAGTTCGTTGCTCACATTTATCCGCCTGATTTGCTAGAAACAAGATTTATTTTAACAGAGTTATTCTAACATTTAAGGAACAAA
This sequence comes from Chrysanthemum lavandulifolium, assembly GCA_022545495.1. Classification (NCBI taxonomy): domain Eukaryota; kingdom Viridiplantae; phylum Streptophyta; class Magnoliopsida; order Asterales; family Asteraceae; genus Chrysanthemum; species Chrysanthemum lavandulifolium. Next base: position 212,930,417 of record CM040244.1, read on the forward strand.
TATCGTTCATTAATAATTTTTTTTTTCCTAAAAAAGAGAAGATTAATTTAATTTAAATAAAAAATTCAATTACATATATTTTTTTATAATTTAAATATCTCATAAATCATTAACATTTGATATACTTTTTACAAATTATTTTTATTCTTTTTTTCATATTTTATTTTCGGTATTGAAATTTGCATGACATATCACATGCGATTTAACACTAATATCGAAGTTCGAAGACTAAACATTTCTACTAAAATTGAAATAAGTATTCGTCTATATATCAAAGAATTTTCCCGTTTTTTGCAATATAAAACACACATTCATGACTTTCCAACTATATATCACACATTGTATTCGAATTATAGATTATAACAGTTTTTTCGTGAAACTCTATAATCACATGGGGACACAACACATGTAAAATCACATGTGATTGAGATCACGTGTAATTAAAACAATTTATGTATTTTATCTAACTTTGATGAATTAACTGGACAATCTACAATTCAAAATATAACGTGTTACATGTGGTTCGAAAGCTATGAATGTCTAGTTTATAAGAAAAAAAAACTGTGAAACCTTTAAAGTATTGTAGAAAAAGTTATGTTCTTTTTAGTACATGTTTAGATATTCGAATATTCAAATTATTGTTTAATCACATGTGATTTCTCATACAAGTTTTAACAAAGAAAAAATATGAAAAACGTGAAATAAAAGAAAAGAAAAAAAAAACTTGTCGAAAGAATATCAAAATACATGTTTATAGAAAGAGAACTAAATGTTCGTCGCGATGGTGTACTTTTTTTGGCTTAACGATAATTGTTTAAAAGATTAATTTTTGAAAAATAAGGAGGTGAAAGTGAGTTTGTCATCTAATCTAAAAAATGAGTGGTTAGGATTGATCTATTGGTATGCAAATAAAGTTTTGGTATGTAAATGAATTTAAATCTTATTTTAAATGCCTAAAAGCATTAAGGGTCTTCGTTACATCACCCAAATTCCCTCGTCATCGCTCGTCACACGCGCACCTTTTGAATAGGAACTAAAGAAAAGGATGAGGATGGGCATTCGGATGGCACGTACCCATCGTGAACAACGTTGGTCAAGGGGGTGAGACGACGCTAGCTCACCCGCGCCAATCCCATACACAAACACATTGTATGCTCTAAGTTGGTTTTTCCAATAAGGTTGAAAACTTAAGTTGTGTCTATTTTTTCATAGTATTTTTTTTCTTTTATATTTGCATACACATACGTTTCTTAAAAATAACGTCTGTTTTTTCCTTATATGTCAACGCAAACGTTTTTAATAATGTTTGTTTGCTTTTTTTTATTATTATATATGCAAGTGCGAAGACCTAAGTGTTTGTTTATCTTTAGACATAAGAGTAAAGACAAAAAGACTTTTTCCACTTCAGTTTTACAGATTTTTTCTTAAGTCTAATTTTCGCTTCTCGTTTTTAACAGAGTTCATATTCACTCTTCTATCACAAACATGATAGTGCAAATTAGACATACTGAAAAACAAACACAACCCAATGGACAAATTTATATTTGAATATATGTTTTATAAATAAAAGGGTACCATTATAGCTGTCTCTTGCATAAGCTTAGCATACTTGTTCCATCTATGTATAATATCACATTTGATATAATAAAAAGGATAGAATGTTATAAACTGTGTGTGGTGGGTCTTCAGATTTTTAAGTCGAACTAAAAATAATTGTTAAGACGAGATTAAAAATAACTGCTTTTTTAAAACGTGACTTAGTCAGATTTTAGTTCTCGGTTATGAGTGTGGTAGTGAGTTATACTTGCAAGTTACATTGGAGGTCCGGACTCTGGTCAGATAAGTTCCGGTTTTGTTTGATTGAAGAGGAACCACGTTCATAAAGATCAGTGTTTAAGGTCGGATTTATATTTGTACTAGCTAAAAGACCCGTGAAATTCACGGGTATCTTTAAGTAATATCGAAAAAAAGTAGTAAATGGCATTGCGTATTATAATATTATAAGTTAGAAAGAACCACATATGGATAAACAAACATAACGTATAAGGTTGGTAATAATTAAACATACTTTGTATGAAACACAATAGTCGAAAAATCCAAAAAAGAAAATAAACATTTCAATCCTTTATTTCTATCAATGCGAGATACGTGTACATGTAGATGTGATCATAAATTGTGAAACACCTAACTTGACCACATTGGTGGTGGTATTAGTGAGATTTTTGTCCTTGTCACGAATAACCATTTTCAATCCTTTTTTGCTCATAGCGTGATAGATGGCTACATATAGTTGGCCATGTGTAAAACATGTCGTGGCAAATACAAACTGACTTGCCCGAGCGATTGTCCCTGACTTTTGTTGATTGTCATCGCGAGAGAGACGGACACGGGGAACTCCTTCCCTACAATCTTTGACAACAAATGTTTACACTTGTTTACCAAAATCGCTTCCGTTGATTATAGTTGCAACTTTTTATTAACCGATCCGCACAAAGTCTTGTTCCATTGTACAAACCATTAGATTGATAAATGTTCCGTAACAACATGATTGGAACACCCACTTTTGATTTAAGTTCGTGGTTGGGCATACCAGACAATTTCGTACCACTAAAAAAAATAGAGTAAACGTCTTCGTTTATACTTGTACCCTTTTCTGACTCGCAAACACGTCTTTGTTTGATATGTACTAAAGTTGTTGCAAAATGTAAGTGTTGTTGATATTGTAGTGTCTCACTTTCTATTTTGGTCTTGTTACGGATATGTTTCCTCTTTTTCCAAACATACTAATAATGAATGTTTACTTCACATTCTGGCCTCAAGAACTGTTTATTTTTGTCTTGTTAAAGATATATGTCCTCTTATGGAATCTGGATGGTTATCTATTTGGTTAATAGTATAACATATATATTGTTTATCCGGATGGTTTCTTTTTCAATTAGTTACTTCACTACCTTATACCATAATGATATCGTTTGAATGATGTAACAAAACATTATAAACCTATCCAAACAGCCCTTTGTGTGCCTTATTTTTGTCCAAACATCCATGTTTTCGCCATATATCTGTTGTCCAAACAGCCATGTCTCAGCCATATTTCTGCTATCCAAACATCACAATTTCTTCTTTCAAAACAACATATAAATTATGTAAAAACATGATAACAAAAAAAATGAGAACATAATAATAAGAACAAAATAGTTGATCCTCAATTAAATACTAATGCACTTGCATCATATGTAACAAAGTATTAAAAATAGCATGGAATAATAAAAAAAAATGTTGTTGAAGTGGCATACCCAATTCAACTTATCAAAACATTAAACATAGATTACCAAATAAAAAATGTTCAAAATGATCATAATTATAGAAAGATTCAAACATAAAGATCTTTATAATGGGTACAATTATTCTCGCATATCTCCTCAATCAGTTGCGTCTTCGTGTTTGAGCCCACATCTACCAGCACACCATCTCCATTACATTTCTTGATCAAGATGTCGTCATCAAGACTACATGTAGTGCTTTTAAAAAGTTTGGAGGGGGTCCCATTATCATCCGTAACAGATGCAAGATCCTAATGAAAGACAAATCATATTACATGGAATCAAAAATATATAACTAAAGGTTATAAATGTGGAAATAAATACCAGTTGTAACACATTTGTATCCTTGACAACGTCATCACTTGTTTCACCCTTATGCAATTAAAACATACATACGTTCACATTCGAACACCGCATACTACTGTGTGCAATATCAGTTTGGTGTACCTTTGATGGTGTTACCATTGGAATGAGTTCATTGATGAACTCAGGATCACCCGACATTTTCTGGACAGTCCATGATGGTAGCAATTTCTTTGATTGCCGGTCATCCATATTACTTGTTACCAAGTATACAATTTAAGTCAACTGGGAATTCATCTAGCTTACCGTTCTACATATATAAAAGTATTATATGAAGTTTTATGTGAAAGAATGTTGTAATTAGTAGAGGGGTTGATATGTTAACCCTTTCTTATGTGGCCAAAGTTGATATGCAAAAGTTCCATCTAATAAAATTTTGACATCTTTTTTAAGCATGACCAAGCTTGCACTACATGTCTCATCCAGGACACGACACTGGATACGAAACCTAATGATACCGGAATGGACATATATAAGTAATATAATAAGATAGTTCAGACCAAAACCCCAGGATGAAGGTATTGAAAAAACTATTGTTGAAATACCTTGTGACGACACTCGAACACGAAACGTTACGGGTTGTGAAGAAAAACCCTTGGTGCTTTTTTTATAAGCTCATGTATCCTCACTTTCTAGATCAATGAGTTTATCCCCACGCACCACCTTTTTGAGACACTTTCTACATCCCAAATACCATCACCCCTCTTCCTCCTTGATGAGGAGGACAGTTCCCACAATTATAGACACTTCACCCTAGGATAAGCAAATTACCATTAACATGAGTATAATTCAATAAAAAAAAACTGAAACTACAATAACTAATAAAGGCAATTACATATATACCCACCAAAACTTGCATATTTACATATATACCCAAAACATGTTTAACTTGCATTGTACATCATACTTTAAAAACTTGAATTTTGAGAAAATATGCAAATACTTAAATTTTAGCGGGTATAATGCAATTCTTGTCTGCTCATATGTATATATGAAAGTTTTGATTGATTAATAGTTATTTTTACCATGACACTTATTAAAGAAATTTGAAATAAGCAATTAATGTATGTTTTGAATAGAATGGCAAAAAAAAATTAACACGAAATACAATCATAATTTTATCCATATATAAAACAGACATTTTTCGAGACAAACACAAATATTAAGATAAACACTTTTTGTGGGACGGATTAAGTAATTAACAATCATACTTCACATAAAAACACTTTTTATATATACCATTGGTTTTGATTAGTGCACATCTTGAATACATTTAAATCTTTAATTTATTAAAAAAAAATTAAACTAAGAAATTTTAGTTTTTAATTGAATTGTTAAATGATTTTGAAAAAGGACGCACCTATGCTAACAAAAGAAACATTTTTAACATGCGAACTAAATTTGAAAACATATGGTTAAAGTAACAAAAGGAAAATAACCCACAACTAAAAATCAAGGCCAAAAAAGAGACCTTAGACTCTAAATCGTTTAGATATAAATCGTTAATTTATGAGGCAATTGATGATTTCGAGTAAACTTTTCTTAACACGGTGTAAGAATTATATTAGTGAATGCAATAGAAACACTATCACTCAATCACAATGTATCCGGTAAGTTTGGTGTGGAGTTGGGTTATGGTTGGAGTTGTGGTTGGAGATTATATTATAAGTTGGAAGCTGAAGCTTATATTTTTATAAAGCTGTTTGACAAATTAGTTAGAGCTGAAGCTTTATAATGTAAAAAACGCATAAAAAATACATCAACTTAAATTCGTATATATTTTCGGCTTTTCCATAATAATTCATTATATTTTAAGTATAATGACTAAATATAAGTCCCATAAACTCGTTTCAATTGACTTGAGCTTATTAAGGCTTATAACTTATAAAATCTTTCATAAACTTACGTGACAAACAAAACTTATTTTATAATCTGACTTATTTTAAAAACTCAAAGCCTTATAAGCACTTGCTTCAAATACAACCATCTTCTAAAATAAGCTCTTGTCACATGCTTTCATAATCATTCATCAAACGCTACATCAATCTGCAAAATAAACAAAAAAATATTAAAAAAAAATTGTTAGTTTTATGAAGAGAGCAATGATATAACTAAGAGAAAGCAATTCAATTTTTTAGAAAAAAAGTTCAAAAATATGAGAAACGTTTTGCGCAAGATTTAAAATTCGAGTTGTTTTGAAAGTTTTTTTTTTATAGAATGTTAATGGATTTCTTTGATTAACTTCTACACTTACCTCTTTTATTGTCTTACCTAAACGATATAATTTAATTTATTAAATAAATGAGAAATGCTAAAACCACATAAAGTTTACAAAATAAAATTCACAAAATGATGTGTCTAAATAATTATTGGCTTAAAATATGGGAAATGATTTGCACACTTCACAAAATGATTGAGACATTCTAAATTATGGTGTTTGGGCATTTATACCCTCATATTGGTGAAAATCTAAAGGTCACAGTGAGGATATAAATGTCCAAATATTATAAATTAGACACATAATTACATGCCACATCATTTTGTGATTTTTTTTTTTAAATTTATGTGATTCTAGCATTACTCTAAATAAAGTTGCGCGTTTTAATCAAGTTTCAACTTTTCTTGAACTCTTGTAAGAATTTTTGTAGACAAATACAATAAGCTATTTCTAAACAATTGAAATAAAGTTATACGTTTCAATCACAACAAAACCACTCATAACTAATAAAAGTCATAACATATATATAGCTCAAAGAATTGAAAATAATGCTCATTGATCGAACTATGTGTAGGCAACTTCAAAAATTTTATTCATTTAGAAAGTTCATTTAGAAACTTACCCAAACAATTAGATAATGAAAGTTCATTTAGAAACTTACCCAAACAATTAAGATGAGTGAAGATTCTACATTCATGTTTCTAAGGCATCTTCAAACCTGAAAAATTCATTCTTAGACAAATCAATATAAGGAATTTCATGGATAACTTTTAGCCTACAAAATAATGTGCAAGAACATGAGGATAATCGATATAGAAGAATGAAATGTTTATTACGAAATTGATAGACAAAAAAAGACAAAGAAAGGTGAAGATGAATAATAGGCAAGAAGAAAGTTATACCTTTGCTTTGAATAATGAATATGCACAACTTAACACCTACTAATTTCATGCATATAACAAACAAAGTTCACGTAACAAATAGAAGAATACAAAATCAACAGGCATAAAGAGATTCAAAGTATGATTTCATTACCTCTTCAGTTGGAGAATGAAACAAAACTTACAAATGTAAAAAAATGAGTTATGTCTAAACTTAAATAACAAAAATTTCAAATTTTGAAATGTCAAGATAAGAACAGTAAATATATAATTCCATGACCATATTTCAAAAAATCCGTTAAATGAGGAAACCAAATTACAGTCAAGGAATTATGTTGCGTTTAAAACCGGGTGCAATATATCTTTTCCAAAATTAAAATCCGTTCATGTAGCATTCTTAAAAATTTAAACGCAACTCCTTAACTAAATCATGACTTATTCAAACAATTTTCTTTGCCACGTGTCAAGTTCTCAAGCAAAGATATTTTTAGAAAAACTTTAATAGGGTGCTTGATAAAAACTCTATTTTATTAGTTTTAATAGATAGATTATATAAACACCATAATTCTATATTTTTTAAACACATATTTTAAAAGCATTGTACTTATGCATTAAAAACTTGTGTTTTGGATAAATATGACATTTTGGTATTTAAGTCGGATAGATATAGAATTATCCCTCTATAGTAGTATAGATAATTGTTTTGTTCTTTTTATTTATCAAGCCGTCATATTCCAAAGAAGTACTCCATAATTGATATGGAACGCAAGTTAAAGGAATGAGACTCCTATTTGGCTACGTTACTTCCTATTTATTTTTTCTATAGTGGATTAAATTAGTTTTTTTTATTAGCTAGATGACTATTAGTAGATATTTGTTTCCAATCAGTTTTCTAATACAAACGGGATTCTTATAATTTACTGGTTTGGTTTCGTTATAAATACTTATGCACTACGATAGTTACCACTCAGTCAGATACATACGAAGCTAGTATTAGTTTTTCTTTGGTTCTTCGATAAGTATTCTTTTTTTGAAGAGTGTTTGTCTTCTCGTAATTAATCCACTGTTAACTGATCACGTATGGTCTCCCCAACACCCATACGGTCTGACGCGGACTGACCAGGATACCATGGATGCCCCGGAACCCACACAAGCGCGGTTGCGGACTAGAAACGTAGCCCGACTATGCCACTAAACCCTTCCGCGGATAGTAGACACGTCCGAAGAAGGATACAACCGCGCTTCACACAAAGGGAAAGGAATCTTGCCTAGGTTGAACGTACTACGACTGCGGTCCCAAAAGGAAAGCGGGACAACTCCGCCCAAAAGCATCACCATCACGGCCAGCAGCGACGGGCTCGCGGCGGGCTTCGTCACAAACTGCCGCTCTCGAGACCCGTGACCGAGAACACGACGGAAAGGTCAACCATATAAATAGAGGTCTCACCTCTACTCAAACGGTAACATATACACACTCTCTCTAGAATTCATTTCATCTCTAAAACAACCACTTACTCACGCCGGAGGTTGACGCGAACCCCGTTCGCGGTGAGACTAACGGTGTTGGTTTTCTTAGCGACTAGCAATCAAGATTTCACTTAATACAAGATCTATTCTCCGAAGAGTTAGCTTAAACTAATCCTCGTGGGAGAAGCGCCCAAATTGTATTAACAAGTTGGCGCCATCCGTGGGACCAAGTAACACAACCACGTCTCCTCGAAAAAAAAACACTAATGAGCAACGGTAGAAAACCTTCCCGTCCCCAGGCCGCCCACGGTCGAAACACGGGGGGGGAACGAGGCGATGCAAAATGCGAGAAACACCACCCTAATGCCGCGACGAGACGCGTCAATAAGGAGTTTGCGAAGCACTACCATCGGATCTTGCCCTTTATGGCGTAAAAGGTCCATCAGAAAAGCGGACCGGTCAAAACCCGTCTAGATTTCGGCGATGAGACTAGAAATGAGAGATCTCGAGAACATGCTCGGAATACTCGGTCGAGCAGAAAGAAAAGCGGGCACCTAAAGGAGGCGCGAGGCCGCCCCCAGTGTTAGGTCGGACCTTCTTGAGTACTCAAGTCGAGTGTTTTCTCGAGACTCAGCAGTCGAGATAAGGGTGTTCTAGAAAAGAGCCGGTGAAACCAAAAGGCCACGACGGATGTCTTCTCGAGGCGGAAAGGAGCGATCACACGTATCCACAAGACTCGGTGGACCGAAAACCAAGTGTATTCTCCGGACTCGGTCAAAAGTTACCCCGATGGGCAATCTGTAAGAGAAACCGAGAAGCAAAGACACAGTGAGCCGGAGTGTTACCAGCGGCAAGATTCCCACTCAAGTCGGGCGGAGGAGAAACATATCACTCATGCCATGATAAAACAAAGGAAGTATCCACCGGAAGCTGGGAAAGCACGGAAGACACCGGAGGTCCACCGAGAAGCAAGAAGCAGGGACGATGGCGACCTCTATTCCCGTATGGCGTGGCGACATTGGACCCTTCACCCGTCGCATACGGAATTTTGAGTTCCGGACGAGAACAAGAATGCCAGCCCACATCAAAACATACGATTGGACAGGAGATCCGGAGGATCATTTGAAGATCTTCCAGACCGCGGCAAAAGTGGAAAGATGGGCCATGCCCACATGGTGCCACATGTTTAACTCCACCCTCGTCGGGCACGCCCGCGGCTGGTTTGATGAGCTAAGTCCGGAAAGCATCGACAATTTTGAGGAATTGAGGTCACGCTTTCTCTCGTACTTCCTACAGCAGAAGAAGTATACGAAAGACCCTGTCGAATTGCACCATATAAAGCAGCGAGAAGGGGAGTCCACGGAGGCATTCGTGGAACGCTTCAAGACGGAGAGCATGTACGTAAAGGGAGCTCCAGAGTGCATGAGAGTGTCTGGCTTCATGCACGGAATAACAAACCCGGAACTAATCAAAAGGCTCAATGACAACATCCCCCAGTCGCAGGATGAAATGTGGAAGGTTGTGAAGGCATTCCTTAGAGGTGAGGTGGCCGCAGCCAACCAGTCAAAGAAGAAACACCCCCAGTGGAGGAACCGGGACCAGGGCGTAAAAGCATCCGGATCTACGAGCGGAAAGGAGAGTTTAGGAACCGCTCAGTCGGAGAGAAGAGAGGGACGAGTTCACACCCTCACGAAGACACCGAAGAAATCACGGCCATGGATACGGTCAAATTCACGACCCTCCACCAATGTCCGGCCGGCGAATCCGAAATAAAGACAAAATCGTGATTTTCCACGGGAAAAGGGCACAACACGGACGAATGCTATCAGTTGAAGAAGCAGATAGAGGAGGCGGTCAGTCCGGACGGCTCGACATTTGGTCAAAGAGATCAAGAATGGAGCACAAAGAATGGTGGCCCCAAGGGAGGAAAGAAAGAGACCATGACAAAGACAAAGCCCATGCCATATACATGGTCAACACTTGGCGCCGCTCGGTCAAACCCAAGTCGTTTCGGAAGGAGTCTTGAGCATGGAAATATCTTTTCCTCCCATATCCGGGACGGCGGGATGATCATCCGCTGGTGATCAAGGCGGACGTGGAAGAATGCACAATCCACGGGATGTCGTGGACAATGGGCGCCTCGAAGTCTTGTACGAACATTGCTTCAACAAGCTAAGCCCAGACATCCGCAAAAGGCTAATTCACGCCGCGTCGCCTTTGTTGGGTTTTAGCGGAGAACTCTCGTGGCCATTAGGATGATCCTCACGGAAGTTACGTTGGGAGGCGAGGAGAACTCGGCCGGCGCTTGGATGAATTTCATGGTTGTGCGATCTCGTCCCACAGCGGAATAATTGGACGTCCGGGATTAGGTCATAGGATAGTGCCATCCACGGCACACGGGATGCTAAAATTTCCTACCCATGGCGGAGTTCTGACTCTGCATAGTGACAAGGTGGTCCCGGTTGAATGCAGAATGATCGTGGAACCAGAGCCCGGCCATACAACTACAGAAGTGAAAGAAGGAGTCGCGGTGGCAATCAACCCAAAGTTCCCCGACCAAACGATCGCAATAGGGGCGGGTTAAGCGAAAAAGGAAAGAAGAGCCTCTGCGACCTGCTAAAGAACAACTTGGATATCTTTGCACAGGAACCTTCGACATGACCGAGTCCGCGGACAATCGCGGAACATAAAGCGAATGTCCGGACGGTTATAGCCCAAGATCTGACGAAGAAGAGGGCAGACCCGTAAAGAAACAAAGCAATCAACGAGGGCGCCACCAAGCTAGTGGCGGCGAGGATCATGAAGGAAGTACACTACCATGATTGGTTGTCTAACCCGTACTCGTCAAAAGAGTGACGGAGGCGGAGAATGTATGTGGACTTCAAGGATCTAAACAAAGCATGCCCGAAGATTGCTACCCTTGCGGAAATTGGTGGAAGGTCGAATCCTTTGCGGATACCCGTTCAAATGCTTTCTTGACGCTGCGTACAAAGGTATCACCGATCTGAGATGGCGGCCGGGGATGAAGAGAAGCGGCGTTCCACACAAACCAAGGCATCTTACGCTACACAAAATGCCCTTGATTCGAAAAGCGTCGGTGCCACATACCAAAGACTTGTGGGCGGGCGTTCGAGAAGCAAATTGGAAGAAACTTGGAAGTGTCGTTGACGATTTAGTAATCAAAAGTCATTCGGAAGAAGAGGTACTCGGGGACATAAGCGAAACATTCAAGACCCTAAGGAACATCAATATGAAGCTTAACCCCGAAGTGCACATTTGGGGCGAGCAGGAATGTTTCTAGGTCATGTGGTGAGCAAAGAGGCATCCGAGCACGCTTGAGACAAGTCGCGGCCGTAGCTACCCTCAAATCTCGACTACCAAAAAGGAAGTGCGATCTCGAATGGAAAACTAGCGACCTCGATCGTTTCATGTCAAGTCGTGGAGAGGTCCTCCCGTTCTTGAGACATTGAAGAAGTGCATCAAAAGAGCGACTTTTATTGGACAACAGAGGCGGAGCAAGCATTCAAAGAAATAAAGCGACACATTGCTAACCTACCAATGGTCGTAGCTCCCGACCAAAGGAAGAATTGATTATGTACTGGCGTCCCAAGAAGTCAGAAGCGGTCTTGTTAAGCACAAAGAGAATCAAGGCAATGACCGATGTATTTCGTCGGTGCGCCCTAAAAGGCCGGAGATGAATTATACTCAATTGAGAACCTCGTCTGGCGGTATATGCATCTCGCAGTTGCGGCGATACTTCAAGCACATCCGGTTGCGGTGATCACGGACCAACCATTAAGCGGTCTTGACCAAGGCGGAAAAAAGTGGAAGAATGGCGGATGGGCAATAGAGCTAGACGAGCATGACATCACCTTCGGACCCGGACGCCATAAAGGGGCGGATTGGCGGACTTCATCGCGAGATCCCAGATGAAGAAACTCCGGACAAGAAAACAGACCAGCAACAATACTCGGAGCCATGGAGCCTATTCACGGACGGGTCCTCGTGCATAGAAGGGTCCGGAGCTGGCTTAATCCTGACAAGTCCGGAAGGGCAGGAGTTCACCTACGCCCTCCGTTTCGAGTTCGAGGCATCCAACAACGAAGCCGAGTATGAGGCACTAATCGCAGGGCTAAGGATTGCTGAACAAATGCAAGTCAAAGACTTATCAGCAAATGTTGACTCCCGTCTCGTGGCAAACCAGATAAACGGAGCATACGAAGCGAAGGAGGAAAGCATGGTGCGTTACTTGGCGAAGGCCAAAGCACTGATTGCAGGGTTCCGGACGTTCTCAATCAGACAGGTTCCCCGGAGTCAAAACAAGCAGGCTGACGCACTAAGCAAAATGGCATCCACCAGCTTTGTTCACCTGACAAAACAGGTCCTCGTGGAAGTCTTGAAGGAAAAATCCATTGAAGAAAAGGAGGTACTGGCAATTGTGGAAGAGGACGGGGATACGTGGATGACGCCCGATCGAAAGTACCTACGGACGAAATACTACCGGTGGACGACAACAAGGCAAGGAAGCTGCGGATCAAAGCAAGGCAATACGCGTTGAAAGGCGGAATCTTGTTCCGAAATCTTTCTAGAACCTTGGCTCCGATGTGTAGGCCCCACTGAGCCAACTCGTGTCATGAGAAATCCACGAAGGATCGTGTAGCATGCACTCCGGCCAAGGCGGTGGTCGCCAAAGCAATTAGATCCGGATACTATTGGCCGACAATGCGGGGATGCATGCGAGCTAATTAAATGCGAAGATTGCCAAGTCCACCGCCCGGTACCCAAGAATCCGCAACAAAATTTGACCTCAATCACCTCCCCGTGGCCTTTTTACAAATGGGGTATTGACATCTGCGGACCTTTCCCAGAGGGTCCCGGCAAGGTTAAATTCATGATTGTCGCGATAGACTACTTCACTAAATGGATCGAAGCCAAACCCTTAGCCTCCATCACAGGAAGGCAAGTGAAGAAGTTTGTTTGGGATAACATAGTCTGCCGCTTGACACGGGAGAGATAGTGTCGGACAACGGAAAGCAGTTCCGCGACAATCCATTCAAAGATTGGTGCGAGCTCAACATTAAAGCGGTTTGCGTCGGTGAAACATCCGCAGGCAAATGGGCTGGTTGAGAGCGCGAACAAAAGCTTGGGGGAAGGCATCAAATCAAGATTGGAAAAAGGAAGCAAGGGCTGGGTGGAGGAAGTGCCGCACGTGCTCTGGGCGCATAGGACCATGATCAAAACAAGCAACGGGGAAACTCCATTTTCTCTTACGTACGGCACCGAAGCAGTTATCCCGGTCGAAATTGGAATGCCAAGCCTTCGATGCACAGCCGTCCACCAAATCTCCAACGACCAGCAGCTTCGTTTAAACCTGGACATCCTGGAAGAGAAAAGGGAAGCCGCGGCCATTGAAGAAGCACGTAGCAAAGCAAGAATGGAGGGGTACTACAACTCCAAAGTACGAAGCACGACATTCAGACCCGGAGAATTTGTCTACCGGAGCAATGAAGCCAGCAGAGCGGAAGATACTCGAAAGCTTGGCCCCAAGTGGGAGGGGCCGTATGAAGTGATCGAAGCAATAGGGAATGGAACATACAAGCTCAGAGCCGCGGATGGGGAGACACTCCCGAGGACAAGGAACATCCGCAACTTGAAGAAATGTTACATCTAAGCGTAAGTAGGTTGTCCCCGTCTTTTGTAAGTTGATTACGGACCAGGTCCGGACAACAGGGGAACTTTAACTTTTCGTTATCTGAAGCCGCGGGGCGGTGAACAGACTGGTCCTGCGGCGGAGACCCGGCCGCAAAAACACTTTCTTGCTGCACAGGCGGTGTGGGGGATGGCCCGGACATGTCCGCATCCAAATTCTCCTGATGAGCAGTGGTAGATGTTTTTGAGGTAGAATCGGGATCGGGTCGTGGGTCCGGGGTAGCCTCCGAAGAAATGTGGGTTACATCCTGCGGACGAGGTCCAGAATCAGACTCATCACGGAGCTCCATGGCAGGAGTAAGCTCTGCACCCGCGTCCCCTGCACAACCACAAACATTTAAGTTTCACTCCCCAAACAATAAGGAAGCACAAAACAAAACGTATGCGCCTTACCAGCAACAGATCCGGAACTCTGCTCAGGGGCAGGAGTAATTCTCTTCCTCTCCGATTGTTTGGTAGGAACGTCGAGCCGGACTCTTTTCTTCCCAGTCGCTTTCTCTGCCTTAGCCGCCTTTACTTTGTCCACGGTGGTCTCTTGGACTAGGGTAATGAGATTCTCCGAAGGCTCAATAACTCGGTTAGCGGTCTCCTCCAGCAACGTTTTCTCACCTTCTTGAAGAGTTCTTTCCCCGGATATTACCTCGAAAGGATCCGCTTGGTTAATGAAAGAGAAGAGAGACATATCTGCAAATAAAAAGGCACAAGTTAGTAACAATACATAAAATAAAAGACGATGGGACGCGACAAACCCTAAAAAATCACCCACCCTCATTCTCCGAAGACTTAAAAGTAGGTCGCGCTGTGGCATCATCCCAAGCACGGCTAAGTCCAACAGCGCAAAGAAAAGGCTCCGGCAACTTCTTAAACGGAGCGCGCATCGTGTCAAGACGATGCAACAACTCGAGGTCAATATCGCCATCGGTCGGTGGTGGATCCCGGTCAACCGAAACCTTCTCATTCCACGAGATTGCCAATGGGAACACAGTCGCGTCAACCCAAAAGAAATATTCTTTCCAATTTTTCACGGAATCTAGGGGGCGGTGTAGCAAACCGGCACAACTAAAGACTTAGGACCCTTACGTTTCTCTAAGGTCATCCACCCATTACTCATGCCGGAATAGTAGAACTTCCTAAACAAGGGTACAGTCGGGGTTCCACCATGGACGCGACACAGGATTTCAAAATGACTAATCCTAGCGGCTAATACAGACAACTGGGACAGATGGATCTGAAAGTATTCTAAAACCCTACACAGGAACACGGACAGAGGAATCCTAAAGTTGCAAAACTCGAAGAATCTAGTGTACCTCCTATTTTACCCGGAGGGCATCCTTAATGGTAGCCTCGGACTAGGAAGAAGGGATGCAGTAGAAGGATATGATATTTCGAGCAAAATCGCTAAGATCTTTACGTGTTAACTTACGGTGAAATCGCTAATGCTTTTTTAGCCATGGTACTAAGAGGAAGGAAGAAAACCTAACCTGATAAAATATGGACGCACACACAGATCTGAGTAGAGGATTTTCTTTTTTACTAGCGAAGGCAGCAGCAAAGAAGCAAGAAAAAGTAAAAACGGGGGGTATTTATACTCTCAAACAAGACAACCAATGGTTCAATCGAACGGTCGAAAAAGTGCCACGTCTCCGACTAGTAACGAACAGTCCAGATCTATCTAGATCAACGGATACGAGAGAAGGAGCCAAAACGTCACGTCAGTCAGAGAATACGCGGCTAAGAACGGTTCGCGAATCCCAAGGGACAGCTGTAACACTTATCCTTGGCATAAGTGGAATATACAGTCAGCAATGATTAGGACTCCGTACAATTCACTCAACCGCGGACGGGAGGACTAACTAAGTCTAGCAGCGCTTGTATCAAGACCAACAAGCACAACTAGACTGGGGGGACTTGATCACGTATGGTCTCCCCAACACCCATACGGCCTGACGCGGACTGACCAGGATACCATGGATGCCCCGGAACCCACACAAGCGCGGTTGCGGACTAGAAACGTAGCCCGACTACGCCACTAAACCCTTCCGCGGATAGTAGACACGTCCGAAGAAGGATACAACCGCGCTTCACACAAAGGGAAAGGAATCTTGCCTAGGTTGAACGTACTACGACCTGCAGTCCCCAAAAAGGGAAAGCGGGACAACTCCCGCCCAAAAGCATCACCATCACAGCAAGCAGACAGGCTCTGCAGCGGGCTTACGTCACAAACTGTCGCTCTCGAGACCCGTGACCTTGAGAACACGACAGAAAGGTCAACCATATAAATAGAGGTCTCACCTCTACTCAAACGGTAACATATACACACTCTCTCTCTAGAATTCATTTCATCTCTCTAAAACAACCACTTACTCTCACGCCGGAGGTTGACTGCGGAACCCCGTTCCGCGGTGAGACTAACGGTGTTGGTTTTCTTAGCAGCTAGCAATCGAAGATTTCACTTAATACAAGATCTATTCTACGAAGAGTTAGCTTAAACTAATCCTCGTAGGAGAAGCGCCCAGATTTGTATTAACATTAACAATGAGGATGAATGTTTTGATGACTATATTCATATTGTTCAACCTAGTTAGCAATCTTGATGCGTCCTTGAGTCGTGTGATTAATCTTGAATCTAAATCCAAAGTCGACTTAGTATCTAACCGTGTGATTAATCACGATTCAGAATCAGGGGCCAATATTGGTTCGGTTGATAAGAGTGGAGATGGAGCAAGTATTGGAGAAGGTAGTCCAGGAGTCCCGGTTGGCGGTCGTAAAATTATTTTGACTATGTATAACCATTCCCCTACCGATAATGCAGGTGTCTATGCCGGGAGCATGGGCGGCAGCAAGGCTTTTGCTCTAGCTGAGTTCATTATTTCGTGCTTAGCGGGAGTTTTCTTAGTAGTTGTTTCCTTAGTAGTCTGTATTTACTTTGTGTTGTGGGTAGGATATTCATGAATATCTTGTTATTTAGAAAATAACAGATTTTGTTTTAGCTCCCAAGATTAACATGATGAGATGTTTAGTTAGAATTTATAGTTTTTATAAATTACGTTTTAGGAAGTTTTTAATGATATATAATACAGTTTTTTTTAATTTGATGGATATAAAGAAGTGTCGATTTTATGTAGTTTTAATGCTGTTGTTCTTCAAGTTGATTTTATGGAGTTTCAAAATTATATCTATACTTCTATAGCTCGACAGACACATTATTTAGTTCACGTATGCAAATTTATTGATTGCTAGTATATAAATTAACTTTTATGAATAGTTGAATGCCTAAATACTTGTCTATATAAGAGAGTGACATTATACAAAAACTCACTATTTAGAAGATACAAAGTCCTTCTTGGATCAACAAGATGTTATTAAAAAAATCATCTGAAAATTTTGAAGTATCAGATATATGCCTTCACAAAAGAAGATATTTGGTTGTATATCTCAGCTATAGTTATGGCTACAAATTGACTTTAGAATTGAATGCTTTTAGCTTATAATTCAGCTGTTTATTTGTATTTGTGTATGTAACTTCAAGGTTTAATCGATTAAGACTAATTGTTCATCTAGGTTCAAGAGTTTGCATCGGCTTGACTTGTAATCAGTGTCACACATTTATATATTTTTGTTCTATCATAGATTATAAACGCGTATAATCTTGGCTCGTTGCTATACTGCACAGCTATATCATATTGGTTTGTAGTTCACCCTTCAATAATGGTATAAAACTACACTACACTTGGCCATCTTGTAAGCATTTACCAAGAGTAACATGGCATGTTTTGGGGGCCAAAACATTCTCTTAAATATGCCCCAACTTACATTTTATATGAATAAACATATCTAGAAGAGACAGTAATAGACCCTATTGTTCACATTACATGAGACATAAACATGTTGCCTAATCAGGCAAAACAGCTGAGCATCTCTTATGTGTCCAACCCAAATTACTAAATAAAGCCTTTAGAACCATCTTAGGAGCATAAAACATAACAACACATTAAAATATCACAACAAACCAAAACACTTTATTGTAAAGAATATCATTACAGAAACAACCACAAAACAAACCATTTTACTAATATAAACATTCTAATCTTCATCATGTTAATGATACACACACCTACTAGAATTATCGACCGTTAGATTAGCTACATTAACCTTTAGCAATCAATAATCTTATATCAAATAATTCATTTACTCGTCTGAACGTTTAGTGTCATCTAAGAAGTTGGTTTTTTGTTTTGCTTCTTTAGCAACAGGCTTTAGATCCTTTTTGACAATGCTATTGCACTCGTTGTATCTGAAACATGATATAAGATGATCATTGACCATACCAGATACTTGCATGAATGAATAGATGACGGTAGGGCCCACACAACGAAAGCCTCTCTTCATTAAATCCTTGCTTATGAGTTCTGCCTTTGGTGTTTTAGCTGGTACTTGACGAGCATAGCGAAATCCATTCTTTAGGGGCTTGTTATTTAGGAAACGCCAGCAGTAGTAACTGAAGGAACCAAACTCTTGCTGAATCTGCGAAAGACGAGACACATATATGAGGTGACGGTATTTAGTCAAACTTCTCGCTAAGTTGAGTAGTTGACTTTGTCACTTAACAAAGGAAACGGGAGGGTAGTGTGATCTGTAACTCAAGCCTATGCAACCCAAAATTTTAAATAGAAAGCAGCCCATCATGGGAAATCATCACCCAATCCAATTGCATTTAAAGTAACTTGGGTCGATTTTGAAACTACTTGTTTGGGCCTAGACCTGTTTTTAACAACAAACCAGTCATGGCCAGTGCATTTCCATTTAAAGTTAAATGGATCAGGTTTTGACCAAACCAGCTTTTGCAGTGGCCATAGGTTGGTGGATCTCTTTGTTTGGCCAGTTCAGATAACATCTAAACTAACCACCTATAGGCAAACTTTGGCCATCCCATCTGCATTAAACAAAATTGAGGCAGTTTTGCACCAGCCCCTTTGGGACTGAGCTTAGGTGGCCAATCGCCCTCTTTTAGTCTATTACTGGAAAATTCCATACTATTAGTACCTTACAAAATGCATCAGCATTTCCCACGATGGCACGTAGTTTTTGCTCTGATAGTAACAGGCTACCATTTTGACTGGCTGAAAACAACCTGTCCTCGGGCAACTTAGCAACTGATGATGGACTGAAGTTCTCAAAAAGATTTCTGTAGAGAAATAATTAAGTGTTACTAGTGATCCTAATATATTCACAATGATTAAATGACCATACTCACTCTACAATTGTTTACCTGAATTTGTCTCTCTTATAAAGAATTTCTGGCCAAGTGAGTTCTGCAGATGCTTGTGACAAAACAAGTAACTCAAATAACTTGTTGTCATCATGAACTGGAACTCCCCATTCTTCATCATGGAAAGAAACATGAAGTGGATCTACAACATCCAAAGTAGCAAGAAAGAAGGTGAACAATTGATTAGAAACTGTTGCTCCTATAATCCGCCTATACAATGATCGAGTTCACAGCTATATGCAACTCTAGTTATCCTATTGTAGGCTTGTAGCTATGAAATGCTAATTTCAGACTCATTCCGTTCAAATTAAAGTATAAATTTATGTTTTCACTCTGTCTTAACCCTCAACGAAGGTAATCTGATGACATGTTTGCTCATGTGTAATGGACCTATTGGCCTTTTTATAAAAAAGTCAGTTCAATGTGTTGCCCACAAGAAAATTTACTCACATTACCACACTTCTTAACGGCAACAGTTATCCTATAATCCATAGATGTCATGATCATGGCACAGTTATCATCATAAGTCATTTTGACAGTAATATTGTGTAGAAATCGACATTATTTTTTTATAAGAATGACCCTTAATCTATCTATAGACTGTTTTGGTTTTTGATTAGGAAAATCACCGAATTGACAACCTTTTGCACAAAAACGGACCAAATGGGTAAAAAAAAGGCCAAAATGCCCATAAATCATTTATTGCCACGGTTTTACTTACTTTTCGAGATTTTACCTACTATTTTGAAAATTTACCTACTTTTTTGAGGTTTTACCACTTTTGTACACAACCTCAGAAAAACTCAATGAGCATGGTCAATTGGAATATCGCGAATTGAGCAAATATCATAAAAGTAGGTAAAATCTCAGATATAGGTGCTTCCTCAAATAAAATGTTCCGTGGGCATTTTAGTTTTTTATAGTATGGTCCGTTTTTGCGCAAAAGACCGACTCTCATGATTTCCCTCTTTTATATTTACAACAGCAACTTAAAATTAAACATGTATTTGTCTATAAAAGAGCACATTTACTAAATCCAGACCATAGATGGAAAATAAACTTTAAAGCAATTAGCATTGGATATAATCAATTACACAATAGACGTCTAAAATATGAACTCCGGTAGATTAGACATCATCCTATAGTTTTTTATTTTTTATTTTTTTGGGTAACCATGGTTTCCGAGCTTTTGGCCTACTAAGACACGGGGTTTGAACCCACCGCACTCAAACGGGCCCTCCCGTTTCAGGAGGTTGGTGTGGCGACTTAAGTGACATCGTCCTATAGTTAGGCCTCTCCTGTATAAGTTTTGATTACATGATACTATAAGGAACAATGTTTAAATTTCAAACAAAAGTATCTGATACAGACATACCTGAGAACTGAGTAATCCAGTCACACCGTTTAACTGGACCAGATAACGCCATCCCCTCATATTCATCTCTTACCAACTTCAAGCTCTTACCATCACGTTTCTCTTTCCTTTTAGAACTCGGCACCTTCACAGAACTACCATTCGAAGAACAAGATTTCGAATTATCTACAGATACATCTTTCTTCTTAACAACAACTTGTGACGGCTTCTTCGAACTATCTACAGATACATCTTTCTTCTTAACAACAACTTGGGGCGGCTTCTTCGCTAATTTCACAGTTACCGGAGTCTTGGGCTTTTTTGGCACCACATTATTCTTACTTTTCATAGTCTCGTCATTTTTAACCTCGACCCTGTTTTCAGCTGGCCCGAGTATTTTCCTCGATTCCAAATCGATAGCATCAACTGATGAAGACATTAGCAGTTTGAAAAACTATAAGGTTTTTTGAAGAATAACTGTGCAATAGAGTTTAGTTTGAGAGCACTAAGTATGGAGAATTGAGGTGTAAATGTGTTTTGATTAATGGAAGAGTAGAGTAGAATAAAAAATTTAAGGTTTTTAAAAAAAGGGGTTGGAAAAAGAAACAGAAATTTGAAAATGACTTCAGATCCGAACGGATGTATAAATGGGCGGGCTTTTCTTTTTCTCTTTTTTTTTTTCTTTCTAATTACAGGTGGCTTGGTTCGGGATCGGGTTAGCGGGTTCGGGTTGACATGTTGACAACCCTAACCCGAACCTGACCCATTTAAATTATCGGATCAGTTATGTCAATCCTAACCTGTTTACACATAACCCGAACCTGACCCATTTAACCCGTATATATACTTGAGTTGGCATTTTAAATAGGTTACACGGGTTGAATAAGTTAAATGGGTGGGGTTGACCCATTTAACCCGTTTTATATACAAAAGTTAACACATTACGCGAGTTATACAGGTTAAACAGGTCGACCCGTTTAACCTAACCCGTATAATAAAATATTAATAATTTTTAACTTACCAATCTTAATCGGGTTGGCGGGTCGACCCGCTTAATTTATTTCCAGTCCGAACCTGACCTGTTTAATAAACGGGTTAGATGGGTCCACCCATACCCGACCCGAAATCTATTTAGACTCTACCCGAACCTGTTAATTTTCGTATTGGTTTCAGGCCGGGTTTCATGTCGGGTCAGAAATTGCCACCCCTAGCTACAATCACATAAAAACTTTAGAAAATTATCTGCAAAATGACGTGTCAAGAGGTGATTGGTTTAATGAGAAAGAAACTGTGATAAAATCCACCAGTCACCCGCTGACACGTCATTTGTGGGTGATTTGTGAAAGTTTGTTTGTGGATGTAGCATTCATTTTACTATTTAAGATGATATTTGATATGGTGATGTGATGTTTATGTCACGAATGATGAGTGTTGTAAATGGGTTGACCGAAGTTTGAGCTCAAGCTTGACAGATTTTGATCTCGGCTAGAGATAGTTAGCCTAAGTTTGAGCTCGCTTAGATAGCTAGCGAGTATATTTTGTAAGCTCAAACTCAAGGGTCCCTATTCAGTCTAACTGATGAAAGGTAATCCTATTTTAGCTATGTTGTACGCCACGTAACCGGTATTCATCTGATCCCCCAAAATGTTTATAGCAAGCAATCCCGCTTGTGTGAAGGCTTAGCCAAGTTTGAAGCCTCTCGAATGACTCGGCTAGTTTACTTCTTTCCATGGAAATAAGAAATACCAAACTAGTATCAAATGCCCAAAGTGCAAAGTTAAATAAAATTGAACTAATAACAATCATGCTAACAAACAAGACGTGTACGAAACATTTTGTTTATATAATTGTGGTCAAAATCTCATTATTTCTTTCTACTTTATCAAAATTATGATATAAAAAAGTTGATGAATAATATGTAACTTTTTTTTTTGGTAAGGTAGGCGATGGGTAGCATTCGTGATTTGGTTACGAGAGGTAAGTGGAGGGGTATCCTTTTACCGTTACTTTAAAGTATCCAAAGCCAACCAAATAAAGTGCAACAAAACAAACAACGGCTGTATGACTTTAGTTCCTATCTAACTCTTACGGCCCAACTAACTTTCACATCACATTGGGCCATTAGCTAACCTTTTTCCATTCTGATGTTAATTATCAACAATTCTAAGGTTTAGGTATTGTTTGGTTTGGTAGCTTTTATATGAATAAAAATATCATCATAGAGTTCTATAGTCTTTTGGACAGAGTTCTCAATTAATTTATTTGGATTATGAATTAGGTTGCAAACAATAGGACATATAGAAGAAAAGGGCCGAGATTCTCTCATGTTGGTAAGAGAGCTAGGTGAAAGAAGGTGCGAATAATTGTTATTGGTGAGTCACCTCAGCATACACCCACTAATACTACAATAACTAAAATATCCTCGCGTCAATAACTGTTATTGGTGCATGTGGGTCTCATAACACACCACAAAAAATACTGACTCACAAAAAAAAAAAAAAAAAAAAAAAAAAAAAAAGCGGTTGCGAATCCACCAAAGAAGGGACGAATGGCGTGAATTTGGCGCAGGGGGGTGCACTAATGGCGCCGTTGTTGGTAAAAAAAAGGCAATGGTGTGTTGTACTCCTTCACCGTGCTCTTTAACAACCTGGGATGTGAGAGGGAACAAAAAAATGAGACGTCATTTTTATATATATGCTTAACAATTTATCAACATTAACTATCATGTTAAGCACGCCGCATACAACATGACAAAAAAAGGCTCGTCTTTTTTCATGAAAATGGACCTCTCACCGTTACCATTTTTAACTATCGTATTGATACCAAAATCAAACGATCTTACTAAAAATAAAGGAGGGAAAACTTGTCTATCTAATATGTTTTGAATGACAAGATTGTGCTTTTGACGTTGATATGCAGTAGTAACGGCAACAAGAAGGAAGATGTTAAATAAATGCTCTTTAGCAAGCTTATGTTACTTCAGGGTTTGTTATGAAAATATTTCATAACTGTTTTAACACTTAACAAGTTTTGGTGTTGTTTTTGCAAGTTTGTGATGTGCAGGGTGCTAAGTGGAAGTAGATGCTATATAAGCTGCTATCACAAGCTAAGGTTTCCTTATTCACTCATCCGGTTTTATTCACCCAAAGATTTCTCTCATAAGCTCTCAATCTGTTGGGTTTTGTATCACCAGATTTTAGTATGGTATTTGGTTAATTTAGATCATCTTGATCTACATGTTTTATAAGTTTTGTGAGTGTGAATTATATTGTACTAATAGCATCTATTTTTGGGGACTATCTTGGTTTCTTTGTACTTGTATTGATCAGCACCTGTTTACAGAAATCTTCTGTGTATATTGTTATAATAAAAGTTAATCACCAGGGGTGGTTGGTTGGGTGATTAGTATCTTGTGTGTTTTGGTACCATTTTTACATGGTATCAGAGCCAGGTTCTGATCGATTAGTTGTTGGTTTCTTGAGCGATCATTGATTTGGGCAGTTGTTTCAACGATTTAGTGGTTGAATTGTGTTGGTTCTTGGTTAATTGAAGATTTAGGAATTCAATTGAAGAATTAGGGTTTTTTCTTGAAACCCTAAATTTTGGGGATTCTTGGTTTTTGGTTGATTCAGTGGTTTTGGTAACGATTGATTAAAGATTTGGAGGTTTATAGTTTATTCTTGGTTGATATTTTTGAAACCCTAATTTCTTGATTTGGGGTTTCTTGATTTGGTGGTTATGTGGTGTTCTGGGTTGGTTCTTTGACTTATTATTCTAGACTAAGTGAATCTAGAATAACTAGTTGCTTCTTCTGTTGCATTTTGGTTAAAGCACTCTAAGTTGATTATTCTTCCTTTAAGATAACCGATTTTGAGTCTAAGTGGGTGCAAATAGGTTCGGTTAATATCTTGATTTGCCACCAAGAGTGGTATGAATACATGCTCTGGCCAACCCTAGTCCACTTGGCTTGATCCAAGTTACTATTGGATGTGAGTTGTTTAGTTGTAGCTTTAGTTTCAGTTTATTGAGTCTAGATTGTTGGAGGTTAAGTTTGTGGGCAGTCTTGGAAGTTGAGATTTATTAGTTTTGTTTTTTTTTGTTTGTTATCTGTTTGGTTTGGTTTCTTGCCTGCTGGTTGATTTGTTTGGTTTGTTAGTTGTTTTCTTTTGATTGTTATCATGGCTATTATGGTTAGTAATTTGGATCAGAGTAATCATCTGTATTTGCATGCTAATGATTCTAATGGTGCGTCTATTGGTACTACTAAGTTGATTGGTGTTGAGAACTATAGAATTTGGGCTAGTGCTTTAAAATTGGCTATACAGATTAAAAAAAATAGGATTTCTTGATGGTACTTATGTTAGAAGTGATTATGCTGCCAGTCCTATCTTTCTTGCTCAGTGGGATAGGTGCAATGTAGTTGTCTTGTCTTGGATATTGAGTTCTCTGTCTCAAGATGTGTATCTTGGTCATGTGTTTTCTGATAATGCTGCTACTGTTTGGAAATAATTAAAAGAAACCTATGATAGAATTGATGATTCTATAGTTTTTAATCTATTACAACAATTAATACGTTTAAAAAAGGAGGTTTACATGTTTCAGAATACTATCATAAGTTGAACTCTCTATGGATAGAGTTTGATATTCTTACTAAACTTCCCGATTGTGTGTGTGAGGCTAGAAATGAATTACTTGACCATGGAAAGCTGTTAAAATTGATGCAATTCCTTATAGGTCTTGATGACATTGATCAACCCATAAGAAGCAGTATGTTGACTAGGAAAATCCTTCCTAATGTCAAAGATGTTTTTATCATCATTTCTAGAGAAGAATCTCACAGAGGGATTCCTTCTTCTTCTATGAAAACTAAAAAACCACAAGTATTTGCTTTTGTGTCCAGGACCAATAATAATGTGAACAATCAAAGAAGATTTAATAATAATTGGTCTGGTAACAATGTGAATAATAACAGAGGGAATTATGACAATTTGTTGTGCAAAAATTGTGGTTTAAAAGAAAACACCATTGGCATGTGTTTTGAAATAATTGGGTATCCACCTGATTTTAAGAAAAATACTAATTTGAAGCCTACAACCGGTTTTAATAATAAAAATAATAATGTTGAGGCTAAGGGTGTTTTTGGGGTCAATGGTGATGTCAAAACTGGTTGTACTTTGTCTTTTACTAATGAGCAGGTTTTGAAGCCGACGAGTCTTTTAAATGATAAGGGTAGCACCTCTACTCATGCTAACATGGCAGGTAGTGCTTCTTATTCTTTCTTTAATTGTATTGTGTTCTTTAATCAAAACTTTTATAAGTTATTTTGTGCTAATATAAAATTTAGTGGAGTCAGTTGTCACTTGGGATGGATAATTAACTCAGGGGCTAATCAACATATGACTAATAGTACTTGCTGACGTATAGTCCGCATTCGGGTCACGAACCCGACCAATGACCGATACTAACAAGCCCAGTACGGCTGGGTTAACCCAATAACGGTTTGGGCTCACGAAGGCCCAAACTCAAAGTTATTTAGAGCTTATGATATCGGATATCTCTTATCTTTGGAGATAAGTGTCTAATATCCGATTTAGGCGGGATGCGCCGAAGTTTGGGGAACACGAAACCAACAAGGATTTCGTGTGTATATAAAGGGCATCCCAGCCCTCATTAAAGGTATGATCTACAACCCTAAATCTCAACTAGAACCCTAAAAACCGATTACTTACTCTCACACCGGAGGATAATCGTGGGAGACAATCCCACGATAAGCCTAACGGTGTTTTCTGTTTACTTAGTGCGCAGGTCTCAAGCATCAAGATCCAATTGATACGGGAACCGGAGTTCAAACAAGGAACGCCCAACTTTTGTATCAACAAGTGGCGCCATCTGTGGGACCAATCACTAAGAACTAGAATGACGAAGCAAGGAAACCTAAACCAACGATCGCATGGTGACATACATGGGAAGAAGCAGCAAAGTGGATCAGTTTCTAAACATGTCTCTGGGACAACCAGTACTACTAGAAACCAAGGATCAGGCCTAGATCTGGTCTTCCCGACGGTGGAACCTCGCCCGGGGACAACCCAGGCCACCCAACCACCATCGGGCGCAGAAGGTCCCTGCGCTCCTTTTACCACTCCACTTGATCGGTGCTAGAGACGGACCTCACAAAGCACCAGATGCACCGATCAAACAAGGGTCTAGTGGTAGAAAGCAGACACCCTTGCTCTAGAAGGGGTTCTTGTGGAACTAGCGCCAGTGATTTTGTGTCTCAAAACTATGAAACCTTGGCCTCTCATGCAAGAGGAAGCGAAAAAGAGGTCGGTCGGAGTTTGCATGCCCGACTCGATTTGCCCAGTATGAGATATCTCCACCGTCATCGAAGGAAAAGTGCGGAAGGATAACCGCCAACCCCAAGTGTTACGAGATTGGGAAGAGAGTTGAGAATGATGAAGCGGTGGACATGCGGTACCTTGGGAACACGAAGAAGATGGACTGCGTACCAACATCCACGCTAGGCTTGGTAGCCGCAGAGTCCATGATGATGGGACGACGGTACTCTCCAGTGAAAGCCCTTGATGCGAACTCGAGAGCGATCGGTAGCGCCGAAAAGAGGAAAACTCGTCCTCTGGTAACTCCTCGGACAACGGGACAATAAACCGCACCTTTGAAGTCCACCGCATGTATGTTGATGGGCGCCCGCGGATATAATGTATGAACATTGTTTCAAGCGGCTGCGACCGAGATCTGTGACCAACTCGGCCCGACGACGTCATTGACTGATTTCACAGGCCAAAAAATATGGCCCATGGGGCAAATACGCCTGCTAGTCAATGTAGGTAATAAGGAGCACTCGACAACAGCCTGGATGACCTTTATGGTAATCAAATCCCCTTCGCCATACAATGGCATTATTGGAAGACCGGGGATATCGACTATATCGCGATCAATCTCTGACAGACACGGAATGCTTAAGTTCCCAGTGGAGGAGGCATTGTTACTCTACAATACCACCATACCACCGGAGAATGTAACACAATTACATGTGAGGCGGCACCCATTCCGAGCAGTAGCGCAACTAAAGTGCCAAACACGAAGGTTGCATTCATCCCGATTACCCGAGCAAGAAGTATCAATCGGGGATCGCTATCTCGATAGCAGCGGAAGCGGTGTGTCAGCGCACTCTTGCAAAAGAGCACGGACATCTTTGCATGGGAACCAAAGCACATGGCGTACCACGCTCAATTACGGAACACAAGTTGAGAATCCGACAAGGATACTCCCAAGTCTGACGAAGAAGCGGCCGGGCTCCGGGCGCGCACAAGCAATCTCCGCGTAGTACATAAACTTGTGGATGCGGTATCATCGAGAGGTCTACTACCATGACCGGCTTTCCAACCCGGTGATGGTCAAGAAAAGCGATGGTAGGCGGAGGATGTGCGTAGACTTCACAGATCTCGACAAGGCATGTCCACAAGATCGCTACCCACACGGAGATAGGCGGAAGGTAGAATCTTTGTGTGGATACCCACTTAAGTGTTTCCTAGGCGCATACAAAGGATATCACCAGATCCAGATGGCTAAAGAAGATGAGGAAAAAACGGCCTTCCATACAAGCCAAGGCGTTTATTGTTATACCAAGATGCCCTTCGGCTTAAAGAACGCAGGTGCCACTTACCAGCGGTTAGTAGATCATGCATTTGAAGGACAGGTGGGCCGCAACCTAGAAATTTATGTCGACGATCTGGTAATAAAAAGTCATACGGAAGATGAATTGGTGCGCGACATTGAAGAAACATTTAAGACACTCAAAAAGATCAACATGAAACTAAATCCTAAGAAATGCACTTTTGGCGCTACAGAAGGCATGTTCCTTGGATATCTGATAGAGCCCGATGGCATCAAACCGTGTCCAGAAAAAACGAAGGCTGTCATCCAACTTCCTCACCACGCACGTCGAAGGAAGTCCGATCTCTAAAGCGGCGGCGGCGGTTTGAATAGATTCTTGTCCAATCGGCAGACAAGTCACTCCTCTCTTCAAAACACTCGAAGTGCACAAAAAGGAGACTTTCATTTGGATGTGGAAGGGAGGAAGCTTTCATACAACTTAAACAACACTTAGCAGCACTCCCCATGCTAGTTGCGCCTCGCCCAGGGGAAGAATTAATTATGTATTTATCAGCAACCCATGGAGCAGTCACCGCGGTGCTACTAATAGACAGGAATTCAGTACAAACACCGGTGTATTTTGTAAGCAAAGCACTCAAGAAAATAGAGATTAACTACAGCACAATGGAAAAGTTGGTCCTAGCATTAGTGTTTGCAGCTAAACGCATGCGCAGGTACTTCTAGGCGCACCCAATAGCGGTGATTACAGACCAGCCTATCAAACAAATTATCTCCAAACATGATGCACCTGGACGTCTACAGAAGTGGAGTGTACTACTAGGTGAGCACAACATCTCCTACAGACCACGTACTGTGGTTAAAGGGCAAATACTCGCAGACTTCATCATCGAGAAACCGGACACCGAGGACGCACCTTCTCAAAGCAAGGCTGAACTACAAGAACCATGGATCTTGTTCATGGACGGATCTTCATGCGTAGACGGGTCAGGCGCATGCCTTATCCTCACAAGTCCAGAAGGAATGGAATTCACTTATGCACTGCGTTTTGAATTCACAGCCACGAACAACGAGGCCGAGTATGAAGCTCTGATTGCTGGATTACGCATTGCAGCTCGATTGGGCATTCGCAACCTAGAAGCAAATGTGGATTCCCGCCTAGTAGCCAACCATGTGTTAGGCGAGTATGTGGCTAAAGAGGAGAACATGATTCAATATGTGGAAAAAACCAAGTCCCTAATCCAGGGCTTTGACAGGTTCACAATCAAACAAGTTCCTAGAGGGAAAAACAGAAAGGCAGATGCGCTGAGCAAGATTGCATCCACAAGCTTTGCGCACCTGTCAAAACAAGTATTGGTGGAAACTCTGAAGAGCAAGTCCATCTCGGAGATGGAAATATCCACAGTAATATAGGAGAAAGATCCTACATGGATGACCCCAATCATCGAGTTTATAAGCAAGGGCGTACTGCCCCAAGAGCAGAAGGATGCCCGACGAGTACGGCGCACATCACAGAGGTTTGAACTTCGGGACGGTGTACTATATCGGCGTTTATTTCTACAACCATGGCTTGATGTGTTGGACCCTTCAAGCGATTCGTACTCGAGAGATCCACCGGCTCATGTAGTATGCACTCAGGACCTCGATCCGTTGTGGCGCGCGCTTTACGGTCAAGATACTACTGGCCTACGATGCACCGTGACGCGCGGGACTTAATCAGAAAGTGTGGCGACTGCCAAGTTCACAGACCCATTCCACGTCAACCACAACAGGAACTAACACCTATTACGTCACCATGGCCATTCTATAAATGGGGCATCGACATTGCAGGTCCTTTTCCTGTTGCAGCAGGAGGCTTGAAATTCCTCATAGTAGCTATAGACTACTTTACCAAGTGGATTGAAGCAAAGGCGGTCGTAACAATCACAGGGAATCAGGTAAAACGGTTTGTTTGGGACAATATTGTATGCCGTTTCGGGTTACCTGGGGAAATCATCTCAGACAATGGAAAACAATTATGTGACAACCCTTTCAAGGATCAGTGCGGCGAATATTGTACAACACTTGCGTCGGTTAAACACCCACAAACCAATGGTTTGGTCGAGCGTGCAAACCGTAGTCTAGGTGAAGGAATCAAAGCACGCTTGGACAAACACAAAGGAAGGTGGGTGGAGGAATTATCGCATGTTACGTGGGTGCATCGCACTTCAATTAAAATTAGCACGGGAGACTCACTTTTCTGCGGTCTATGGGATGAAGCCGTCATACCGGCCGAAATTGGGATGCCAACTATTCGCCTTCTTGAAGTTAATGTTGCAACCAATGACGATGAGCGGCGTGTCGACTTGGACTGTTGGAAGAAAGACGAGAGCGCGCAGCCATATGTGAAGCGAGAGCTAAGTAAAAAATGAAGGGATACTACGATGCTAAAGTACGAAGTGTTTCATTCAGACCAGGGCGACTTCGTATATCGCGCCAACGATGCGAGCCACGCAGAAGATATAGGAAAAATTGGACCGAAGTGGGAAGGACCCTATGAGGTCATTGAAGCATTAGGAAAAGGCGCGTACAAGCTACGTGACATGGATGGCCGTGAGCTACCACGCACATGGAACATCTGCAACCTTAAACGATGCTATCTCTAGGAATGACTACGGCCCAGTGCACGGACACTCCCGCACTTTAGTGTAGTGCTCAATAAATATCCGTGTATATACATTCTGTTTCGCTTAGACAAATGTTTCTTTTCTTTTTACAAAAACTTGCAAGTATTAATAAAATGTCGTGGTTTCTAGCTAACTCCGCGACACATTTCAATTTGTTATTTACATAATATCTATATCTCAACATTGTTGCTATATTATCTTTTGCCTACATGGCACGCATGCACTTACTACAACCCACGATGGTGTAAAGGATGAGTAAACCTACTAAATAACTCGTTGAGTAAGAGGGTTGCAAACCCATCAACATTGGATCATGCATCCTTGTTAAACACCTTATTTTCAAGACGTTGGAATAAGTTCAATGCGCATTCCACGATGGATGCGCAACAATGCATACTATGCGCGTTTAACAAAACCAGGAATCAAGACTTTTGGCTCCTTACTATGATATTTACAGTACGCTGCATATCACACCATACACGATTATGTTAAAAATACTTAAACATTATAAGTATGATAGTTCACACATGATTATGAACTCCACATATTAGTCGCGCTTATGTAACAGTTTGCTCCTTAGACAATAAGGACGTTTTTTATGCAAAGACAAATAACTAAAGTACAAACATTATAAGTCGCAACCACATCAAAACGCATTCAACAGAAGGAATATTTCATTAAAGACCATGAGTTCTTACAAAATGATATTTACAACGAAGATATAACCTACATACTATTACAGCGCCTAAGAGATGAACCCTCTACACGGCCTGCAGCGTCGCTAGCCTCCTCTAGTTTCTTCAACAAATCAGAGTCTTGACGGGATACCGTGGCTACACTAACAGGTACCCCGTCAGATCTAGGAAGATGCGCCGCGCCAATACCACACAAAATAGCCTTTCCTTTAACACCTTTCTTCTTGGCAAGTCTTGTAGCATAAGCTTCCAAGGATTCCTTTAAAGGGATTTCCTTCTCCAGTGCGAAAGGGTTTAAGATGTCGTGGGGGCGAGCAAAAATAGGTACCTGCAGCTGGGACTCATCAGGCTTCAAATAATAATCAGGCCGCGCCTCTGCATTTTCAGCACGATGGCGGGCCAAGGTTAGCCCCTCCATAATTACCCCTATGGGATAATCACAGTCGCTCAAGCTGCAAGAATCGCGGAAGCTCCAGACTTCATTTCCCCATTGCTGACGACGGTCATCATATGCGTGCTCATTATAACCGGGAACCTTATCGCAGGAACCTTGATAGACCACTCTCATGGAGCTCCTCATAGCTTCGCGCCTTGAAGCGCAGCTTACACCACCACCACCCCAAACTTATCTACAACCTCCCGAGACTCTAAGGTACTTAAGGCAGCAAGGCGCATGCCATGGCCGATGAGCCACCTGCGCTCAGCAATAGAAGACATGAGCTGGGGATACAACTGCTCGTCATACTCAATACTGAGCTTACGCAGCTTCATTTCCTGCTCCTCCAACGTGCCTCCCAAAGTGGCACCAAACTCCCCCAGCTGAGAGAACAACTCGTTTTTCCCATTGTCCAAATACTTAGGCGCCCAGGAGCAATTAGCCTTATAAGCCCCTAGTGCGGCACGTTCCTGACTCACTTGGGTCATCAAGGACATCTTCTCATCAGCAAGTTTTTGTGCATACAAGCTCCCAGCCTCTACTTCAGCTTGGGCACTAGCCAAACGTGCCTCTAGCAGCGCAATCTCTTGGTCCTTATGTGCGCTCCGGCTACTAACTCCAGCATACCTTACCTTTAGTCGCGCAACCAACGTATCTTGGTGTGCAGCAGCCGACACCAACTCCTCAATAAGCTGATCCATCGGTGCATCCCCGGATGCCAATGGCTCAGCGCTTTGGCTCTTGGGTCCAGAAGATTCAGCATGAACGGGACTAGCCTGGGGGGCGATTCCCCAGAATGTTCAGTACTGCACGCAGAAAATAGAATTAGTGATTATTTCATAACATAAACGGGGAATGAGCTAAGGGCTTTTACTAATAAAACTTACTGGGGAGAAGCAGTATCAGGTGCAGGGGGAGGCGACGCATCATCTGAGGATGACTCCACATCCAGAATGACAGGTCGTTTCTTCCTAGATGAGCTTGCGCCATCACCACCAAGCGCCCTCCTGCGCTTTAGCCCATGGCCTGCTTCCTCCATCTCTACATCAGCATCTTCAGTGCTCTCCGCCACATCTGTGTGGGCCGGCTCCACCAACGGGGAGGGTACTCTCGGGCTAGGCATGCTCCGTATAGGGGTCGCCTCCAGCAATGCGGGGGAGCCACTCCCCGGGTCTGCCAGAACCATATCCATGGTGCGCCCCGTTGTAGCCTCCATAATAGGGGCTTCCCCCTCTCTCAATGGGTGCACCTCAACAGTAACCTGGCGCGGCTTCGCCAACTGTACAACTCCGAATAGATCCATCTCGCAATGTAAGACAAACAACAAACAAAGTTCGAAAAGTACAAAGATTAAAAAAGGCTCACATTCATAAAGCAAAGGAATGCGAAAGGACGAGCACTCACCCCGCCATCTGCGTCTAAGAAGATTGGCACCTCATCGTCTCGCTTAAAGTAATTCGATGATGCCCATATGCACCAAAATTCCTCGGGGTAGGAACCGGGGAATACGGTTGGTGTTTATCGACGAGATCCTCGCCATTGTATGTTCTAGGGTGGGCGCTCATCCTTTGGCAACAACCACGGTATAAGTCAAAGTCCAGGGAATAGCGCCTTATCAACCCAGAAAAAAATTTCCCTCCAGTTCCTAAGCGCGTCCAGTTTATCCGTGTAGCATTGTAGCCTCCCTGCGCGCTTAGCGAATGACACCCACCCGTTTGACCACGTGGTGTGGTAAAACGCGCGGAAGAGGTAGATAGTAGGGTTAATGGCCAATAAGCGGCAGTTAACCTCAAAGTTTGTTATTTTCGCCGCACCTATGCAGTGCAGCTGGGATATGTGCAGACGATAGTAGTTTAATACGTCGCACAGGAATAAGGATATGGGCACAGGCTGATTCGAAAATTCGAAGAAACGTGTGTATAATCCTACATTCCCTTCAGGGAAATCTGCCATTGACGCTTGCGCAGCCGGTACTACCGGATGCAGCGCTATCGGAATATAATAATCCGAGGTGAACTCGCGAAGTTCATCCTCGGTTATGTCAGAGGTAAAATCAGTCAAACCACGGACCATTATACAGTTTTTTAAGGCGCACGCGCGGTTACCTTTGGAATATTAAGGGTTTCTTGGTTGCAAGTTTGGAGCTTTTTTAACAATGGCGGAAATGTTTTTACTGTGATAATCACAGTAATGGGAGGCGGAAGGTTATATAAGTTTTTACATCTACGCGATGATCGACACGTGGACTCCACTATCTCTAAATGTGTAGATAGGATCTGTTGACATGACACATTTTCAGTTACTTTCCCACGATTTACGAGGCGTGATTTTGAAATATTTTTACTAGATTCACCGTGTAGAACTTTTTTAGCTTCTTCGCTACGCTTCAACGAATTTATAGTATACAGTTAGTAGTCTAGCATCCGCAGGTAGTCCCTGCGCATACTAGACTGGGGGGACATGATGACGTATAGTCCGCATTCGGGTCACGAACCCGACCTATGACCGATACTAACAAGCCCAGTACGACTTGGTTAACCCAATAACGGTTTGGGCTCACGAAGGCCCAAACTCAAAGTTATTTAGAGCTTATGATATCGGATATCTCTTATCTTTGGAGATAAGTGTCTGATATCCGATTTAGGCGGGATGCGCCGAAGTTTGGGGAACACGAAACCAACAAGGATTTCGTGTGTATATAAAGGGCATCCCAGCCCTCATTAAAGGTACGATCTACAACCCTAACTCTCAACGAAAACCCTAAAAACCGATTACTTACTCTCACGCCGGAGGATAATCATGGGAGACAATCCCACGATAAGCCTAATGGTGTTTTCTGTTTACTTAGTGCGTAGGTCTCAAGCATCAAGATCCAATTGATACGGGAACCGGAGTTCAAACAAGGAACGCCCAACTTTTGTATCAACAGTACTAATAAAATGTTTGGTGTGGTTGATGTTTCTGATTTAAAACTTACTGTTGGGCATCCTAATGGTACTTTGGCTAGTATTACTCATGTTGGTAATCTGAGATTAAACAATAATGTGGTCTTGTTTGATGTTTTAGTTGTTCCTAAGCATTCTGTTAGTTTGTTATATGTACATAAAATGATTAAAGATAGTAAACTAAGCGTTGGTTTTGATGAGACGAAGTGTTATATTCAGGATTTGAAAAAGCAAATAGTTCTGGGGACTGGTATTGAGTTTGGTGGCTTATACTTGTTTGATAAAGAGTCTACTAGTCCTGCTGTTGTGAATAATATTGAGTTTTTTGTCTGTCATGTTTCTAAAGAGTTTTGGCACAATATGTTGGGACACCATGCTAGTCAAGTTTTAAAACTGTTAAAAGGTTCTTTGAATTTATCTAATATTAATCACGAAGGTTCTTGTGAAGTTTGTCATAAGGCAAAACAAAGTAAGGATTCTTTTCCATTAAGTGAAAATAAATCAACTATTTTTGGTCAACTCATACATCTTGATTTATGGGGACCTTACAAAGTAACTAGCAGGGAGGGTTCTAGATATTTCTTGACTGTTGTTGATGACTTTAGTAGGTCTATGTAGCTGTATATATTGAGGCCTTGTTTGAGGCTAAGTTTGAACAATCAAAAATTGATCATTCTATATTTGTTAAAAAGGAAGGAGATACTGTTGTATCTGCTTGTATATGTTGATGATCTTGTTATCACAGGAACAAGTATTACTGAAAATGAAATTTTTAAAACTTTTTTGAAAAACAAGTTTACAATTAAACATTTGGGAGAGTTGAAGTATTTTCTTGAGATTGAAGTGTTAAAAATCAAAAATTGGGTTGTGTTTGAATCAAATGAAGTATTGTCTTGAATTACTGCATGAGTATGAACTTCAATTCACCAAACCAAGGTTCATCTCGTGTAGTGATTGTGGACTCGTACAAGGATATTGAGTAGACGGTTGATGTATCAGACTCGACCCTATCTTTCGTAGCATGCATTCCCATCCGTGTCGCAACCGATTCGTAAGCTACGTGTCCGGTCCACGGAGAACCGCCTTGGTCCCCAAACCGACTTACTCGTGGCAACCTTCCCCGCCCAACGACCTATAACGCTAGTCACTACTCCCTTGGGGCTAGGAAGTAAGCCCCACAACCCAAAGCGGCGAAGAACAAATAGAATTTGCTACAAAAGCCGGCTAACGGGGTATTCTGCGTGTGAGAACATAGTAATGGAGAAGGTAATAGCGAAATAGGACCCGTTTTGGCTAGGCGCCCAAATCCGCTATATATTTGACACGACTTTGCCGTAATCTGAAACTATGGCGAATGCATCTATCTTCATTGATGCATAAATAAAGATACCAATTAGTAGTGATTGAATTCCTTCTATGGTTCCACATGAGAAACCAGTACGAATATAACCTACATGTCCAATTGAACTACGAGCTAGAAGTCTTTTGACTTTCGTTTGGGCCGTGGCGGCTAGCGCTCCTAAGATCATAGAAGCACCTGTTATGACTCCTTTACCTGAGAATATTGTGTTGGCTCATAAGGAGTCTGATGATGATAAGTTTTTGAGGAATATCACTAGTTATCAAAAGCTTGTAGGGAAGTTGATTTATTTGACCATGATCAGGCCAAACATTGCTTATGCAGTTCATTGCCTGAGTTAACATATGCATTCTCCTTTACAATCTCATTTTGATATTAGGATGAGAGTACTTAGGTACTTAAAATTAGCACCTGGAAGTGGTATTAGTTTTAGTAAGAATCAAAATGGTTTCAAAGTTAAGGCCTTTTCTGATTTTGAATGGGAAAAGTGTCCAGTTACAAGAAGGTTTGTTTCTGGTTATTGTGTGTTTGTGAATGATAACTTGGTTTCTTGAAAAAGTAAGAAACATAACACATTGTCCAAAGGTCAATGGCTTCTGTAACTTGTGAAGTTATGTGGGTGCTTAAAATCTTAAAGGACTTAAATGTGCATGATGTGTTGTTACCTGTTGATTTGTATTGTGACAATAAGTCTGCAATACAAATTGCACCTAATCATGTTATGCATGAAAAGACTAAACATTTTGATATTGATGTTCATCTGATAAGAGAAAAGGTTGCTTCTGGTTTGATTAGAACTGTGCATGTTGGTTCTAAGGATCAAACTGCTGATGTTTTGACTAAGGCTTTTGGGTCTGCTCAACACTCAGTGATGGTTAAGAAGCTGGGAATGAAGAACTTGTTTGGTGCATAAGCTTGAGAGGAGGGGGTTGTTAAATATAATGCTCTTTAGCAAGCTTATGCTACTTCAGAGTTTGTTATGAAAATATTTTATAACTGTTTTAACACTTAACAAGTTTTGGTGTTGTTTTGTAAGTTTGTGATGTGCAAGGTGCTAAGTGGAAGTAGATGCTATATAAGCTACTATCACAAGCTAGGGTTTAATTATTCACTCATCCGGTTTTATTCGCTCAAAAATTTTTCTCATAAGCTCTCAATCTGTTGGGTTTTGTATTACCGGTTTTTAGCATAGTGTTTGGTTAGTTTAGATCATCTTGATCTACAAGTTTTATAAGTTTTGTGAGTGTGAGTTGCATTGTACTGGTAGCATCCATATTTGGGGACTATCTTGGTTTCTTTGTACTTGTATTGATCAGCACTTGTTAGGGACTCTGTGTATATTTTTATAATAAAAGTTAATCATCAAGGGGTGGTTGGTTGGGTGATTAGTATCTTGTGTGTTTTGGTACCATTTTACAGAAGACGATGACAAAGTAGATAACTATTTGACCCGTTTGATCTGTTTGAACCTTACGTTAACTCGTCAGATCTATTACAGTATTTGTTTCAAAATTCTACAATTTGTCATTGTCATTAAATACTACATAACAACAACATCCTAACAACAATTCTGAATGATATTATCAGGAACACGATATAACCCGTTACTGAGCATTTGTTCACTACACTATGTTAATTTTGCAGCAGTCGATGAAGAATGGGATCATCATTTTCAACAACATACCAATTCACCAAATCCCAGGTCTGTGCTTCCTTACATACATTTTTCAAAGAACATAAAGCATACTGTGTTTCCTTTTTCTTCCCATCTTTCTTTCCCGCCAAACGAACAATAAATGGGTATACTTTTGACATAACATTTCCGAGGTTATCTTTTTTGAGAAAACATGCCTGCATAAAGACAAAGAGAATGCTTCAGATTCATGATGGGCTGATGGCAAAGTCACACCTATATATACATTTTCACACAGCCACAACAATCTCACTTTTGTCCCTGGCGGGACTTAGTGAGTGGTCATTGTCGTCTCTACCCTTATTTTCAATGCCTATCAATCGGCTTTCTGATGCAAAACAGTAGGCATACCATGGATAGCTGCATGATAGACTCTCTTCTCTGGCAACCCAATATCTGACATTTTTAGGTTCCCCTGCACGAATCACACCAAATAAAACATTGACTTGCTTTGAAAATAGATATCAGAGATGCATGAGTAACTCTACATTTGGGCATGACAAAAAGATACTGATCCATATGATGATTTCAGCATCAGGAATATACCAGTAGCTTTTTACGATGTCACATATTGAATAGTTGGCCTATGACAACTAATATGTATATGTAAGAAGAAAGCGTCACTTATTAACGGCAACAAGTTTTTTGGCATTTAGTTCTTACAGATTACACAAATTTTGAGTTTCAAAGGCAATAAAATGTTCCACCAAATTAATAATGTATATATCTCTTTGTCGAGGAAGACGGAATTAATACAGAAAGAAATAAACAAGCATACCTCACGAGCCATTAATCTCCTAACATTTTCCGCATATAACTTTGGATTGTCCTTTTCTTCTTGTGAGGGGTAATAAAGCGGCAACCTCGTAACTGTTATATGATTTACAAATTGACACAGTAGCAAAAGTACATGACGCGTCTGCAAGTGAAACAAAGAGAACTATTACTACAACAAACTGTTCAGTCGAATAGTCCCTTTTCCATATTCATAGACCACTCACCCCTGATATGGTGTCCCATGCTGGGCTAAATTTCTGATATGGATATCTCAAGATAACAGGAAGAACGGGAGCTTTTGACAAAAATGCGCCAGTCTTAAAAGGAAGTATATAATCCCCATTTGTAGTTGTCCCTTCTATATAAAGACGATAAAAGTCGCCAAAGCAGATTAACCAACCATAAAAGACAATAAAGGAATAACAGGGGACAGAGCAAGACAAAAAAATGAGAACCTGGAAATAGCATAATCATGGGTGCAGACTTATCCTGAAGAGATTTGTTAATTCTATCATTCACGACACCTAGAAGCAACAAAAGAGATGATATCTTTATTGTACAAAAATTGCCAAAAATAATATGTCCAACAACAATAAGTCTAGCGGCAAAAGTTCAATATAGATCTCAAATTTACCATAGATCAAACTAACCAATAATAGCCATTCATTTTTTTATTAAAATAAACTTTCACCCTTTTTTTAAAAATTAAATATCTTGCAAACCGTTAATTGTTACGCGATAAAAATCATATTATCATGACGAGAATTAAATTATCTTTCTATAGATACGCACTACTATATATTTTAACGATTTTTTTTTTCAAAATTTCGGTAGAAAAATCATATATGATTTGTGAAAATCATATATGATTCGATTTTACAAATCATATATGATTTTTAAGTGAATTTTGAAAAAAAAATGTTTAAAATATAGAAAGTGCATATTGATGA
Organism: Chrysanthemum lavandulifolium; assembly: GCA_022545495.1. NCBI lineage: Eukaryota > Viridiplantae > Streptophyta > Magnoliopsida > Asterales > Asteraceae > Chrysanthemum > Chrysanthemum lavandulifolium. The sequence continues at coordinate 212,970,152 of CM040244.1, forward strand.
AAGATAATTTAATTCTCGTCGATGATATTTTATAGTTTGAATATTTACTGTTAGAAGATATGTTGTTTTAAAAAAGGTGGAAAATAGTTTTATTAACTTTGATAAAAATGAATGGCCAAGATTGATTTATTGGATCTATGGTAAATATGAGATCTATGTTGATCTCAACTCTAAGTCTAGTATGACTGCACTTAAATAAAACTGAATAAAATTGCATTAACAAATCAGTTCAGAATGTGCGCAGATAAATACCTGAAACACCCTTGAAATCTGGTGATTTTGACTCCCGCTGGACATATACACAACCGAGGCACTTGCTGAGAAACAAAAAAGCATTTCTTATTAACTAGAAATTACCTTTTTTTATGTACTAAGCATTTCTATGTACAAAACGGTCTTAAGTCATATTTTACACATCATATCCAGTTAAGCTGTAACTCGAAACTAACCTGATGAGACCAACAAGAGGAAGTTTGCCCACTGATCTCTTCAGCAATGACATCAAAAAGAAAGTAAAGCATCTCAGTTATATCACACAACATACAAACTAAGTACCAAATTTATACGTTTAAAAAAACAGACAAACCTTGGCAACAAAGCATGGGAATGAAGAAGACATATGGTATAAGATATCCATATGTGAAACATGATTCGATATAACTGCTCCTGGTCTTTTAACTTCCTTAGATTTATCATTTGCTTCCAACTGAACATTAAAATGAACCAAGGGAATCAAATGCTTGTCAATTCACAAAGATTGAAAGGATAACCTTATCAAGAAAATAAAATAGCAAACTTTGAAACCAATACACTAACTTTACAAACATAATAAACCAACATGGCAACAACATGAAATCTTCCCGCATTATGCAAGACCGCATAACATATTTATGAAGATATCAATTCTGGAATTTCTGATCACAAATTTCAACAGGTTTCTCACACTCATAAAAGACATTCAAGTTCACAATATTTCATTTTTTGGTACGAGAGAAACCCCACCCGAGCCACCTTTGTCTTCTGGTGACCTGGAAGGTAAACCCCGGACTCCACGGACCAGCCGGCAAGACCCATAGAGCTTGGTAAATCACTAGCCTTCCACGACCGTGGATTATATGGCTAGGACGGGTGGACCCGAGGAGAGGGTATATAACGTAATACATATTTCACAAACAAGTATTACAACTTGCTGTAACATTAATAATTAACCAACTAATCATACAATAGAAAGCTACCTCATTGTCGGATTCACTATCATTAACCGGGGAATTCCTATACGTCTCCTTAATCCAATAAAACCCGAAAACAAAAAGCAACAACCTCGAAAGAACCCTCCCAAACCAAAACACAACTTTTCTTCTCCATCCACCCATATGCCCATAATCCTCTTGTTCACTTTCCTTTCTTGGCGCCAAAAACAATGTACAACACTTGCATATCAAATAATAAACACAAACAACCAATGTACCAAAGACAACGCGTAACGGAAGCAATGTCATTAATGAAACCAAAAAGAGAATCTTTTGAGACCAAGGTAATGACCCACGTCCCATGATTCCGTACATGTCATGTCGTGCAAATGGTGCGTATTTGTTATCAAGGCTTTCGGGTTCTTGTTCTTGTTCGGATGTTGATGTGTCATCGTCGTTGATAAGACCGTGTTCGAGATTGGGGTCGTCATGATTACGAGGGGATTGGGGTTGTGATGATGATCTGCGCGATGAGGATTTTCGTATGTTGTTGAGTTCTGAATCCATTAATAAATTATGAAACCTTAATGGTGATTGATTAGGTTTTTGTATACCATTTGTTCGTTGAAATGCGCCGGAAAAGAATGATTGTGCATTGGATGTTTTGACGGATGCCGGAAGCGTCAACTGTAAATGATGTTGTGCAGGTGGTTAGGGATATTCTGAATTTGCTCCCAAGATGACAGTTAAAAATTCTGATTTTGATAAATTTGTTTAAATCTATGATAACTAAAATGTAAAAGTCCCTAAAAAAAATCCTTGTCACAATACAATCTCATTTTTAACCACTTTTCTTTTTAAAAAAGGGAAAACAATCAATGAGTCAAATTTTTAGTAATCCACACTAACATGTTCAATTAGCATCCAAAAACATATCACCAAAACAATCTCACTGCCTTCTTTCCAGTATCAAATATCCACAACGCCATTGTAACCACGCCTAGAGCTCGAGGATCCAGTGACAACACCATGGATCACTGCATGAGTAAAAAAACCTAGCGCAATTTTCGAGTGTTGTGGTGTTAACACGTATAATAACAATAGTGTTACAATACATGATGCTCCTACTAAGTATAAGCAATTTTGACTAGACTTTGCAAGCAAGCTAAAAAAAGCAATCCCACAATTATAGGATTAGGGATCAATGTATAATCAACAAATGTGTAATCAAACATCAACATTAGTAACAATTCAATCAACACAATGTATAACCTTTATTCATATCAATTTCAATTCTCAAAGTTAACCACCTATATCAATCAATCCTCAACAAGACACCCAATTCTTATGAGTACTAATAACCGCGGACACCATCCCAGCACACGCCAACAAGAACGGCCCGGTCAACACCCCTTTCCCATCCCTCACATCCGCAACGGCCATCAAACCATCCGCGACATCTTGAACAACTGACAGCCTTTTCAACATCTTCTTTTCCCTCACTTTCCTCAACTTCTCCACCTCAACACCCTCCCCCTCCCCTCGCAAACTCTTAATCTCAATACTCGAAACCAAACACTCCTCATCTCTCTTAATCCTATCTAATTCCTTAACTTTTAAACAAACACTCCCGAAATAACCTAACAGTTCCGCCCAGGCACTAATTAACTGTAAGTTTTTACCATATTTCTTATCTAATAAACCCGACTTAACTAACCAAACAAACTGTTCCACAAAGTAATAAACCCCTTCACAACTGTATGCTATCAAAGCCATTATAAACTCTTGTTTGGTTTCTGGGTTTAGTGATCTTAAAGAGTTGACATCTTGTATGAATTTTCCTATACGGAAGGCTTTTCGGCTTATGCCCACGTTTGTTTCAAAGGTTTTGAGACGAGTGTGGATTGAGGGGTGTTTGGATATGGGGATTGTGTTGGATGATAAGATGATTTTGGTGGCGTAGCGTGTGATTTTTAAGAGTTTGTCTACTCCGTCGCGTTTGGATAGGTATGATTCGAGATGGGTTAGGAAGTCTCGTTTAGGGGTGTTTGGATTTGGGTTTTGTTTGGTTGGGGGTGGCGATGGATTGGGTTCCATGGTGTGGTGTGATCGGTGGTGTTTGGGAATTTGGTTTGGTGATCGGGAAATGTTGAAGAGTAGTTGAAGAAGGTGTTGAAAAGAGATTCAGTGGTGATGGTGATTGTGATTCTTTCTTGACTTGCGTGCCAGACTTTATTTGTTTATGTTCAGACGTTAGCGGGTGTTTGGCATTGTTTATTACGAGTATGGTTTTTTTCTAAAAATATTTAAATTTGATATTTAGGTTATTTTAGTTAGAAAATAAGTAAGATGATACGGTATATAACTAATTTTGATAAAGATAAACAACTTAATTATATGAAAGAAATGATTGAAATAATTAAAACAAGCTTTAACTTTATGTCTAATAAGTAACTTTTATTGTTGCAAATGTCTAATAAGTAACTTGTTTATGATAAAAATTCATTTCTACATAAACTAATAAATTATTGTTATACAGTTTAACTATAGTATAAGATAAGTTTTTAATCTTTTTTTTAACATAGATATGTTTTTAGTCTTGTTAATCATTTCTCATTGAATAAATGCTAATTTTCTTTCTTTTTAAGTTCTCTTAATGGCTTATCTAATAGTGCGTAAATTATCTAGTAATTTTTCGTGAATTATCTCGTAACCAAAAGATTACCGGTTTATGTTTGAATGAGACATAGTTTATGTACCTATGTATTAGAACACACATTTTCACTTTTTGTGCTTGAATAGCTTATAACCTAAAAATAGTAAAATAATTAAAATAGAAAACTTATGATAAATAGTCTGTTTAAACAGCAAAGGACTTATGAGTTTTGATGTATCGGTATCTGAGCGAGTGACTTATCAACAAAGATTCTGTGCATTCGAGTTCGTCTAAAACATGTGGGAAATAGTTTAAGAAATTAGATGGTATGTAGGTAGGCCAATAATTTATATGCATAAAAAAGATATGTAGTTTTTTAAGCCATATGCATGGCTTGGCTTATTTGCTTTATCAAAAAAAATCAAATTAACACTACCACGTTTTAACTGTTGGATTTGGTGTGTGGCACATGTTCTGATACAGATAAATGGATGATGGTTTTCTGTTCAAGTTACCCCGATAAGTGAGTTTTTAACTCGGTGTATGCGACCTAACCATGGTATTTCATGATCATTCCGACTCTCTCTCTGGCCACTCATAAAAATATGTACCTAGTGAGATTTGAACCGATCTCTTGTGAGGACATCGAATACTTGGCCACTAGAGCATGTACGTCTTGTGGCACACTAGCAAGCCTAAAACAATACATTGATGCATTATGATCAAACTTCCAATCAATCCAACGTACAAAGATTTCAACACGCTAATGTGATGATGCAAGAATAGCAAACCTCCAGTAATATACAACTTCTCCACCCCAGAAACTACCAATTTTGTCCCTAAATATAGCTTCAGTTAATTTGAATTCTTGATACTGATGACACACCAATGCACACTCAAACGACTGCTTATTTACGAGATTTTAGAGGAAAAAAGAACAAATCAAAACGAATCTAAACTAAAGGAGCTTTAAGTAACAGCTAGACTCTTCCATTATATTACTGGTTATTTAGCACCACGGTTCTGGATCGTCTCAACTCCCAAGGCCGTAAGCAACCCTTTAATGGAGACTGTAGAAACAATGAAGAAAACGACAACTGTTTCTGCCTTGACGATAAGAAACTAAAACTACTACTTCTTAGCTTTTGCTTCTCGTTCTCGTATGGTATAAATTGAGGATCATGTTGCACTGCTGAAACTCTAAGTGCTTCTGGTAAAACACAGCTAAACACCGAACCTACAAATGCAGAGCATAAAGAAATAAATAAAAAGTTTATGTATTAACTATTCAAGAATATTGCAGAGGAGTTAGGAAGAATTGTTACCTAGTTTAGCAAGTCTATTGACCCATCCCGGGATCTGCTTCCCTGTCAAATTGTAACAAATGTCGTTGCAGAAATGGTTGCAGTTTTTTACAATTAGGTGATACGTGTCGCCAAAGTAGTTAGCAGCTTGCTCCTCCATAAACTCTCTGACTTGGACCGGGTCTAGACATGTAGTCCCGATCAATATTGACCTCCTAAAAGTGAATCCTGGGCATTGCCGTGGTTCAACCTCAAATACACCACTACTAGGATAGTCATGAGCTCCATATGCATATTCTACACCATGTACTGTCATTTAAAAGTATATTAATTTATTTAAATGGTTAAAGTTGGTTAATTTACAGAAAAGAAATGGGAAAAGTCTTACCTTCAACACCGGAATGAAAAATTCCAAGGCCAGCCCAGTAAGCATAGCCGTTCATGGGTGTTAAGTCATATACGTTGAGATAAACCGGTGAATTTCCAGGCCCATATCCAGATTTAGCTTTTTGAAATAAACAGAAACAAGGGGTTGACTTTCCTTTCAAACGAAATGGCGCGATAGATGTTGATCCCTTCTTTTTTACCAGCTTCATGGTGCGCCAAGAGGTTTGTGTATGCTGAAGTCAGTCAGTACAAGTCATCCTATACATGTATATACAATATCAACGCAAAATTCCTAAAATGGAAATAGATCACGTGGTAGATATAACAATAATATTTGACATTTTGATGATGATAAAACTATCTCATTTAAAGCCTTTCTATAGAATATTTTCATCATAGGAATTTTCAAACCAATATAGTCCCAATTTGTGTTTTTTTTTTTTTTCAGTTCAGAAACAAGGAGTAAAGTTAACTCAGCTTAACCTCTAAATCTAAGTTATTTGAAATTGTGAATGATATTTCAATTGGATACTCTTTGCTCTTTACACCATGTCATTCATTGCCCATATGGTACTTTTGACTATTGAATATTGACTATCTAACATGTAGGATTGTAGGTGAGACTTGATGACCATAATAATCTTGAAGGGCCACTCACATAACACAAAAGGCCACACTGCACCAAGTGCAAAACTGAAAGTAAATTATTGGTTTTTCTTTTCTTACATGACAAATTATAGCTGGCTTCAGTACAGTACCTCACATGAAGCAGAAGGGGGAGGGGACCGTGTGATGGGTAAGAAATTAGATTACAAGTGCAGTATCTTACAAAAGCGCAATAAAAGCTTTTGTCGATATGCAACTACAACTGGTGGCGAGGTGAGTTTCTACCCTAGATATAGCACTAAACTTACCGAGTATGACTCATGAAATTAGTTACTATCAAAATCAACAGGAGTCTATCTTGAATCAGTTAACTATATTTGCTATAGGTGCCGCACCATGGTCCTTTGACAATTAAACATTCTCTTAGCTCAAGTACCACATCATGGTCCTTTGACAAGATCATTTACTTGCCGCCTTTAGTTTAATATTTTAACATGCAGCGGTTACACATGTCTAAAGTTAATGACAATAATTATTCTTTAGCTTAATTTCTTAATTTTCATCATCATAATCATATAAAGGACCTTTTCAAAAGAATATTTAAACATCGGTAGGTAGTTACTAATTATAGCAATTCCAAAGTGCACAAAGGTCATGAAATGGACCAAATGTCCAAATTTTCAATAAAATACGCCTACACTAACGGATCTGTTGATAAGAACAAGAATTCAAGAAAAAAAAACAAGAGATAAAAACGGATTCTGCACCCATGGTGATATAAATGACATGAGTACAAACTGAAAAAACAAAGAAATGCAACTGTGTTATTGAGCCAGGTGAAAGGAGTCTATTCTATAAACTCTGTAAAATAAGCGGCAACTCAATCATATATTTATATTACTGTTTTAGTTTCCTAAGAGTGTATTTGGGATGGCATTTTAGAGGAGATTATCTCATTATTACGTTCGTTAAACACTAAAGTAGCACGTGTTTGACAAACCAAATGAAGAAGTGATTATCTTCAACCATGTGAATAAGTTTTAAAATCGCAGTTTTGAAGTTTTAAAACCTAAGCCAACCCAATCGCCACCTAAGCTAGCCTCGTATCACATAATCAAACTAGCAAATGGAGTCGTGCAACACTTCACATGGTACGGGGCAAGCTTCCAGGTTTCGAACATCAGACCTAATAACTTCATGAAAGCCCAAGTCCTAGTGAATCACACTAGGCCAAGCCCTTTGATCAAAGAGTAAGGTAACTATGTTATTTAACCCAACTTGTTACACTATTTTTCATCATTAAACCACCATATGAATTCAACCCTTTTGTTGCTTACTTATCGTGTAAACAAAACAAAGTGATGCTAGTAGACATCCTTATCATGATATCATCCACAATAATTAATATGACAACTCATCAACCAACAATTTGTTAACAACACACCATTTACAACTCTACGACTGAATTATTTCAGATCTTGCTAATTTAAGCATTCCATATAGCCAACAGATCATGAACTAAACCTAAACATCAAGAACAAATAGAATAAAGAAAATGTTGCAAATGATGATAACAACTAACATAACATTACTTGGTACTCCTTCACTTCTAAAACAAGTGTCCACGTTATTATTTTAGCTATGTCTCAAAATAATAAATGTACATGTTCAATTGGTTAACATAAAATCTTTGTATGTTCCTAAATAGGGAAAGAAAGAAATATATGAGAACAATGAAATGAACATTACATAGGAAAAGTAACTTTAACTTACAAAGCATACAAGAAGAATATATGTAGCAATTGGAATGAAATTCTGAAAGAACAAAGTGTGAAGAATTTAATATCAGGGTAATGAAGGAATATGAGGAAAGTTTACAGAAAGCAAGCTAGTTTTTGAGGTTTTAGCCACAGCTTGAAACAGAGAGTAGTGGGCATGTGTGTGAGAGAGAGAGAGAGAGAGGTGAGGAAAGACAGCCTAAACCTCTCTCAAGGTTCAATAATGGTAATGTATGTATCTATCTCATCAACCATGGAAAATCCCACACTTGTTTATCAACTAGCATGGTCCACTATCCAGCAAACCACTACTATTCTTTTCTATTTTATTTTTATTTTAGTTAAGCTTTGTTTTTAATCTATTATTTAGAAACAAGGGTCAAAAACTTATATATAGCGTGAGGCGTGTCGTATGGCGTATTAGCGCTTACGCCTTCTGGCGCTGCAGTTAAGGTGAGTTATCGTTTATAAGGCGTGGCGTAAAGTACATGAAAGTATGAAAATATTTATATATTTATATCATAATTTATATATATCGAGTTCTAAAACGTGTATAATAAATGTGACGTATGTGGCGTATACGGCGCTTGTCGATTCATGAGCTTTTAGAACAGTTCATACTATACAAATCCTCTTATGATGTGATATAAGAGGGGTTTTGTCAAAGATTTTTTTGTCCCTCATTTATATCCAGTGAAACACAGTTTTTTGTCAGTTTCTGTTTCGTATTTTAGACAGTTTTAAATGTTTGACTTATTAAACTTTACATTTTATGTTCCGTACTTTCAAGTTTATAATTTTTTGATATAAACAAAATTATAAAAATAAAAAAAATAAAAAAAAAAGGCAAAAAAATGAGGAGAGTGCCCTTTGTAAAAAAAATAGGGTTTGTATAACCTACCCCTAGAAAACAATTACATTTATATTTTTTGTTAAAGTTTAATATTACGTCAATATCTTTTTCTTTTTCTTGTGGCACAATTCTATTCTCTTTTGGTCGTCAAGGATGGTGTTTGATAGTAGGTGTGTAGATCTTCTCACTTATGTCTATGGGTGCCTAATTACCCTTTCCATGAATTCGAGAAATCTCTAAAGCATAGGATTCTTTAAATTTATCGATTGTGTAGTAAGGATCAACATAATTGTCCCATCCAGCATGTTAAGCATCAACTTGAAATTCTCACTAGTTTTAAGTTAGATAAAAGTTTGTTCTTTTCCATGCTTGTCAACAAAAAGTATTGACAAAACTACATCATCATGTGATAGATATTGTTTTGTTACTTCTTCAACCGGTCATTACGTGAGATATTGTTTTGGGGATACACTATTAGACCCTACCCATGGTCACATCCATGGGAATATTCCTTTGTCCCCATTTTTTCAAGTCTGTGCGATTTTGTCGGTTTTGTTCAGTATTTACAGCGGTTTTAAGCGTTGTTTATTAAACTTTATATTTGCGATTCGCATTTTAGGTTTATAGTTTTTGATATAAACAAAATTATAAAATAAAAATAAATAAAAAAATAAAAATAAAAACAAAAAAAGCTAGAGATGCGATAAAAAGCCAGAGTCATGTCCCAATAACCCACCCCTTGTTTTGTTACTTCTTCAACCAGTTGATAGAAGTTGTATGAGCACGTGTTTATGTAGATACACTTTTTTTTCCAAAACAATATATTACTCGAGTTTCTCGCTAATCGAAATAACCCTCCCTACTTCAAATTAAGATTGTAGTTGAGTGATACTTGCCTGGCCATGTGTACACACAAATAAACAATAGTTAAGTGTAAAAAGTCTTAACAATTATGTAATTATAGTGTGCAATGAACATTTTAGATCAAGTGCACACAAATTTAAGGATAAGCTTTTAGCTAATAAAACCAAGCATTTTCACAACAAAAATTTAGTATAATACTCCGTACTTAGATTGAATCATGTTATCTCGTCTTGGTCTTGAAGAGTCGCCATTTTAGTATCAACAATATTAAACCAAACCTTTGTAAAAAAAACATTGATTGAAAATTAAAACTTAAGAATACATGTGTGTATTCACTAACTAAAAGAAACCACAAAAGGGTTTATTGTCATATTAAACTAAAAAACCAGTTGTCACTTTTAAATTGGACTTTTATTCCTTTCTGATTTTTAGCATGCATAATGTGTTATTAGGATCTCAACAATAATTATCAAACAAACAAACGTCACATAGTGTATATACTATTATTGCATAACGTATATATAAACCTTCTCTCTCTCTAAACTTCTAAACTTCTAACCCTTCTTAATTAGATGCATAACGTATTGCAATACCCTATTATTGCATAGTGTACATGCATAAACACTATTATTACATGCATAACATATTGCAATACACTTTGCATAATTTATTGCATACATTAATAATAATTGTTGCATAGTGTGATGCAATACGTTATTGCATAGTGTATTGCAATAGTGTAATGCAATACACTATACAATAAATATTCGAAATGATATACACTATGCAAAACGTCACAAGAGAAGGTTTAGAAGTTTGTAAGTTTCTTTTAACATGCATAAGCTTTTATCAAACAAACAAGGGCACTTTATTGATATTGATAGCAAGTGTTAATAATTTTAGGTGTCAAAACAAGTACTAACGTATAAAGCTTTGGTTAGCAAAGTTACGATAGATTAAAGCTAACACTAACCGGCTTGTTATTATACTTATACTTTTCTTAACTAGAAACTTAAAGGTTCAATATTATATTGATGTCTAAAATATCAAATTTTATTAAAACCGAATGACCTAAATGGAATGGGCACTTGGTTAATGTTTACTATATATATAGTTTATTATTATTATTATTATTATTATTATTATTATTATTATTATTATTATTATTATTAACCTTAAAGATTAAAGAACAAATCAGTGAATGGTAACCCTAATTTACCATGCTTTGTTATTTTCACCTTAAAAATTAAGTCCTCGTGTAATACACATACAAGGAAAGTTTGTATAGTTTAAAAGCCGGTGGAAATGCACTCCCTCCAAGTAAAACTTAAGAAAATGAAATGAGTGTAAAGGTTTCCTTGTATTTAACAAGTTTAGTAATGAAATTTGAGTAGTTTGCATTACAAAAATGAAAGGAGTGAAAGAAATCTTACAGTTTTATTCTATATATACTACTAGAAAAGTCGTTATCAAGATTTAAAAAAATGTAAAATACGTCGCACGTCATAGTTATAGGTAAAACCCAAAAGAAAACATAGAAGATTTGGACTTTTAAACGTTTGAAAATATCGGAGTAACATACAAGGCTTAAAAATTGTACTTAAAGTAAGTAAAAGTTGAAGAGTGAGTCTGAAGTAGAGTTAAAAATTCGGGGTAATTCTCAAAAGGGGACAAAAAGCTTCATTGAGGTCACTTTGAGGTACAAAAATAAACTCTTTTCTCAAAATGGTCGTCATGCGAATGTCATGTTCCATTAGATGTCATGACACGTGTCCACTTATTTTATTATTAAAGACGATGGTAGGTGAATTTTATCTTATTATTGAGAGTTAAAAGTCTAATATACCCTCACTTTAATTTTATCATTTATCATTTTATCATTTCTCATTTTGAGTCTTTATTTTGCAGTTATTTGGCACTTTTTGTAAATTAGTCAATAGTTACATATGCTGTTTGACTATAATCAAATTGCAATTGGATTAACATAAGTACTTTTTTCAAATTATCCTTCCCCTGGTTACTTGCTGTATCTCTGAACCATTACAAGAAGTCAAACTATTGTACACTTTTAAACATAAAATCCATACCAATATTATAATACATATATAGTTTCTTGTATGAGAATGATCAAGTTGCCTAGCTAGATATATCCCTTTTTCTCTCTCCCACTCACGGCTAGAACACCACACACACACCGCCGTCTTCTCCGGCCAATATTCCGGCCACCCGCCATCGGAAAATTACACCACCTATACCAAACGATAGATCGTCGAAGGTGATCATTCGACATTAGATGCAGCGGTGAAACCCACCGACGCGCCCTAGATCTAAAATTTAAGTTTCGGACTTTTGGGTTTTGTCTTGCATGTGTTAACGTGAATTCTCACGTGTATACCGTCTTAGTTTGTGTTATTTCGTTGTTAACCATGTTTTCGTGGTTGTTTTTGGCTTGAGTCCTTGTGGAGCGTGAGTCTTGGCCCTTTTGGTTAGTGTTTTGGGTCAGTAGTCTTCGATGGTGATGTTTTGTTGGTTGTTTGTGTAACCGACACCTGAACCGTGGTTAATGTGCTCGGTGTGATATTATTGTGGTGTCGAGAGTCTCCCAAGACTCTTTGGGATGGAATACTTGAAGTCTTGAATATCATATCTGATCTGTTATAATAATTAGAGAATATCGAGCATTGTGATGGTGATGTTCTTGGTGACGGTGGTGTTGATCTGAAGAAAAAAAAAAGAGAAATTGGTGACCGGAAAAAAAAAGTGAGAGAGAAGAGTGGTGAGAAGTTATTTTATATAAAATGTGAGGGTATTTTGGTCTTTTAACATCTTTAATAATAAGAAAAAAATGAATATTTGGGAAAACACCCACCTACCACTGTATTTTATTATTAAAAAAATAGACACGTGTCGTACATCTAATGGAGTCGCATATTCGCACATGACCAAATTGAGAAAATGCTTTATTTTTGTACCTCAAAGTGATCAATGCTCAACTTTTTGTCCTTTTTAGGAATTAGCCCTAAAAATTCGCCACATTGAACACACGAGATACATGCTTTTGTCCTTTTTCTACTTTTGACACCCTTCTTCATGCTCCATGTCTTAAAAATAATACAATTATAAAAATAAAACTAAGGGATCATATAATTACAAAAAACTATAATATAATGTATTTTATACTATTGACCAACTACTTTATGCTATGTTTTATCACGAGACTATTATTTACATTCTACTTCGTATTATACATTTATCATGCAACGTGTTTAATGCAGTTATACTCATAACTTTCGCACGAGATTTGCTTACATTTCTATGAAATTCTATTTATTTAGAATTATCATTAATTTATATATCTTTCAACATCAATATTCTAATCACCAATTAAATGAGTTGCATGCTGGAATTTATGGGCTATGGTGTAAAAATGATCAAGAGCACACAACAATTCACAAGACACCACCAACCAAATGGCGCTGGTGTATTTTATTATAACAAAGTTAAGAAGATAAGTCACATTGGATCTTACGCAATCTACAGATCTGAAAAAGCAAGATCGATCTCTACTAGGTAGACACCAAAGAACCTTACTACATATATCACTCAACACTCAGACTAAACAAGATCAAAAGAGATTGATCTTGATACAAAGAACCAACTGATATCAACAATGATATCAAGACAGATATCAAGAAGGAAGAATATATGAAACTTAGAGAGATAACAGAATACAGGGATAATGAGAGTGAATGAGAAACCCTAGAAATATCAAGAGATTATATACTCAGCAATATTTCACTTTAGCCCTCAAACTTCTGCTTTTATCCTTTTAATCTTTTAACTTCTTTAGACTTTCAAACTTGACAAAGAGATCCTTCATATTATTCAACACCCTCCTCGAGTTGACAAGTCTTCACCTGAACACCGCTTTCATCTACATCTTGATCGCAACTTTTTCACAGTTATTACTACTGCAAACAAATCCAACATACCAAGATTTTGCAAAATAAAGTATCTTGTCTTTGACCAAGACATTTAGTAAAATGTACACACCACAACATCTGTGTGAATCTTAACTGTTTTTATTACACCAGTAGAAACTTTTTCTCTAACCAGATGTACATCCAACTCAAAATGTTTTGTTCTTTCATGAAAAACTGGATTGGCTGCAATCTGAATTGCAGCACTATTATCACACAATATCTCCACAGGCAACAACCCTTTAAGACCAAGACTATGCAACAAGTTACTTAACCATATCACTTCACAGGTAGTAGAAGCCATGCTTCTATATTCAGCCTCAGCTGAACTCCTAGACAAAGTAGCTTGTTTTTTACTTTTCCAAGATATAAGAGAATTTCCCAAGAATACACAAAAACCAGTTACAGATTTTCTAGTTAGAGGACATTTAGCCCAATCAGAATCAGCATAAGCTTTAAGCTTAAGATTAGATTCCTTATTAAACTGTAAACCTGAACCTGGAGACCCTTTCAAATACTTCAAAACCCTTAAAGCAGCTTTTAGATGTGATTGTAAAGGTTTATGCATATGTTGACTCAAACAGTGAACAACATAACTAATATCAGGCCTGGTATTAGTTAAGTATATCAATTTACCTACCAACTTCTGATAGTTATTAACATTGTTCAACACTTTATCCTTATCAGTTTCAACACAACTTAAAATAGAGTTTTCAGGTAAGGGAGTATCAACAGGCTTAGCTGCAAGTAACCCATATTCATATAACAACTCAAACAATACTTTCTCGTGTCATGCAAATACCTTATCATTTTTAACACTTATTCCAAGAAAGTATTTCAATTCTCCCAAATCTTTAATCATAAATTTAGAACTCAAAACTTTTGAAGTTATTGATTTCTTCTCATCATTACCAGTTATAACAATATCATCAACATATACAAGCAAAGCAACAAACATGAGACCCTTTTGTTTTACAAACAAAGAATAATCAAATTTACTCTGCTCAAAGCCATGTTCTACCGATTGCATTAGTAAACTTAGCATTCCATTGCCTAGAGCTTGCTTAAGCCCATATAAAGATTTATTAAGTTTGCATACTTTAGAATCATCTCCATCATTAAAACCTTTAGGTAATTGCATATAAACATCTTCATCAAGATCACCATATAAAAAAGCATTATTAACATCTAACTGATATAAAGGCCAATTTCTACTAACTGCAATACTTATCAGACATCTGACAGTAACCATTTTCACAACAGGACTAAAGGTTTCATCATAATCAAATCCTTCTCTTTGATTATAACCTTTAGCTACTAATCTAGCTTTATATCTATCAACTTCCCCTGTAGACTTATATTTGATTTTCCATATCCATTTATATCCAATAGCATGTCTACCAACAGGTAACTTACATTCAGTCCAGGTATTATTTCTATTTAAAGCTTCAATTTCATTATTCATAGCTTCAGACCAATAAGGACATTTAACTGCTTCTTCATAACTTTTAGGCTCAATGATTTATTTAAAGTAGAAGCAAAACACATATTGATCCTACTCAAATTAGCATAGCTCACATACTTTTCTATTCCATATCTTACTTTAGAGTGCATCACATAGTCATTAAACCTAATAGGAGTTTTAGACTCTCTACTAGACCTTCTTAATACAGGTGTCTGCACATCTTCATTTACATTTTCAGACTCAGTAAAAACTAAACCAGTATTTTCAAGATTTGTATTGCCCTCAGACCAGTGTTGGTCACCAAAATGGGTTGCAGAATGCCAATCTTCATTATGCATATAAGTAGCATCTGTTTCATTATCACTAGCATCATGTGAAGATGGCAAACTACCATCCTCAACTGGTGCATCTTCCCCTTCATCATTGGGACTTTGAGACTTTTGACTATCAAAAAACTTCAAGTGTTCAACCTCATTTACACTACTTGTATCAGTTGAATCACAGGTTTTCATTTTTAAAGGAAAAACATTTTCATAAAATCTCACATCTCTTGCAAAAAACACATTCCTTGTATCTAAACTCAAAAGTTTATAAGCTTTCTTAGTAGATGAAAAACCAATGAGAACACATTTTTCAGACCTATAAGACAATTTATCATGATTATTCAAAATAGTAGCAAAACAAAGACAACCAAAAGACCTCAAATGGGAAAGATTAGGTTTAGTTTTATACAACAACTCATAGGGACATTTACCATTTAGAATGAAGATGGCGACTGTTTATAAGATATCTGAGTTAGAACACAATCGGACCAAAAACACAAAGGAATCCCCTTGAAACATAAGACTCCTAGCTACATTGAGCGGTGTCTATGTTTCTCTCGATAATCCCATTTCTTTGAGGTGTATGAGGACAAGATGTTTGATGTATTATACCAAGATCGAAAACATTCCACTCATTTTCTTGTTTACAAATTCGATTACCATTATCGGATCTAACGGTTTTGATTTTAACATCAAATTGATTAGAAATTAAGTGTATAAAAGAAGAATACACCAAACACCTCATCTTTAGTTTTAATCAAGTAAGTCCACACGACTCTAGAATAATCATCAACAATAGTGAGAAAATACTTATATCCTTCTCTACTTGTTACTCTGTAAGGACCCATAAGTCAAGATGAACAAGTTCACCAAGATTCTTAGACTTATGATCAGACAAAGGGAAAGGTTCCCTAGTTTGCTTAGCCCTATGACAGATTTCACAAACAGAGATAGAAGAATTCTTGGATATACCAAGATCCTTCTGAAGAACGGATAAGACTGGATCAGCAGGATGACCCAGTCTATTATGCCAAACAAGTTTAGAAACATTATAAGACATGATCATATTACACTCACCCAAAGTATTATCAGACTGCATATCAAACAAATATAATCCATCAGACTGACTACCAGTCCCCAGAACTTTCTCCCTTTTCAAATCCTGAATATAACAAGTATCTTCATCAAAACCAACAAACATTTCTGTCTCTAATCGGTTTGTTAACGAGACAAAAGACTCACACAAGAACTGTGAACCACTAAAACATCATAAAGAGTCACATTATTAGTTAATTTTAAATTTCCAACATGACTTATAGTGGCAAGAGTACCATTGGGATGTCCAACAAGTAATCTTAAGACTAGAAATGTCCACAATATTAAACATACCAACAAGAGAAAGCGATCAAGTCTTGATTAGCACCGAGTCTATAATCCAACCTAAAGATATAGTTTTAACAGAAGACTAGAATTCCCAAAGAAATATTTAGAAAATTAATATTAAACCAAACATTTCCATTGAAGAATGAAGCCCCACCGCCATATTGGCATGTATGCTTCTGTAGAACTATCATTGATCAAAGACAAGAGTTTCTTCATCCGCTCGAGTAAAACCGGAAGAAATATTTGCGGATGGAGTAGTAGAAGATTTTCGGACATCTTATTATCGGTATTAGCATTATAACCTTGTCTAAAACCATTTTGTTTAAGCGGATTATTACTCTTAACAAAACCGGTGGAAAACCAATGAGTTCATAGCATCTTTCAATAGTATGTCCAATTTTACCACGCTTTTACAATTGATTAGGATTAGGACCTCTATTAGCAGTATTAGAATTGGAACTAGTTCCTCTAGTGTTGTTACTGTTATTATACATTCTTCTAGTGTTATTAAATGATTTAGCAGCAAAAGAAGAAGCATTAAGTTTAGACTCAGAAACACTAGAGGACTCAGGAATCCCTCTGTGAGATTCCTCCCTAGACACAACAGCATAAGCATCTTTAACCTCAGGTAAAGGATCTCTGGTTAATAAAGCGGTTCTAACGGGTTGATAGCAATCATCAAGACCCATAAGAAATTGCATCGGTTTCATTAATCTGGCGATGCAAAACTAACTCGAGACTAGCTTCACAAGCACATTTATGTTCACACACACATTTAGGCAACTTAGTTAGAGAATCAAATTCTCTCCATAAAGAATTTAGCCTATGATAGTAATCGAATGAACTACCACCTTGTTTCACGAGTTAATCTTTTGCAACAAATTGTATATAACTGACCCATCAACCTTATCATAAGTTTCTTTCAATTCTTGCCAAACAGGAGCAGCATTTTCAGAATAAACCAATCCCATATAAACATCATGAGACACGAATTCATAATCCAAGTTAAGACAATAGCATTGCATCTATCCCATTGAAGCGACAAGACATTACTAGTAACAAATGATTCCTTAAGACAAGTACCATCAACAAAGCTATACTTATTTCTAGCTTGCAAAGCCAATTTCATAGCACCAAACCAAATTCTATAATTCGGTTCAAGCGGTTTAAATGGAATAAGAAGCGGCCCACTATTATCATTAGTTTGAATATGAAGAGGATTACCTGCATCTAGATTACTAATTAACACTTGAACATTACTACCACTAGGCTCATCTTCAATAGCCATAACAACCAATCAACAAGAACAAACAGTAAAACAGAACAGAAACAATAAGCAACAAGCAATAACAGCAATACTAACAAATAATCCAGAACAAATCTACACAACCAACTTCCAAGACTGCCCAAAACCTATCCTCCTTCGACTTAGACACAACAAGAAACTAAAGAACAGAAATAACAATCTATAAAAACTACAACTCACACCCAAGAATAACCACAAATCAGCCAGAAGACTAGGAACAGTCAGAGCAGGTATTCGTACCAATCTAGGTTGGCAGATCAAGAAGTTAACTGTCCCTTTTGCACCTTCTAAACCAAATTTGTGTTATCTTAAGAGAAACAAAGAACTTACAGAGATATATCAGCGGAAAAAGATACAAAACCCACCAGATTCAATGAATCTAGCAATATTGTATCAAGAACAGCCCAAGAAACAACAAGAAACCACCAAGGATGAAAACCCCAAAATACCAAATTAGGGTTTCAACAAACCCCAACCAAGAAACCCACAAAATCACGGATCCAATCCCAAACGAACAAATCAACAACGGTAGTTAAGAAAGCGACCTCGATTAACCAATTCAACCACCAATTGCAAGAATTCCCAAAAAGTTTCAAACCCTAAAATCTTAAAACCACCGGATCGAGGCGTGCGCTACGATACCATGTAAAATGATCAAGAGCACACAACAATTCACAAGTACACCCACCAACCACCCTTTGGTGTATTTTATTATAACAAAGTTAAGAAGATAAGTCCCAATTGGATGCTTACCAATACTGATACAAAGAAACAAGATCGATCTCTACTAGGTAGACACCAAAGAACCTTACTACATATATCACTCAACACTCGGACTAAACAAGATCAAAGAGATTGATCTTGATACAAAGAACCAATCGATATCAACAATGATATCAAGACGGATATCGAAGGAAGAATATATGAAACTTAGAGCGGATAATGAATCTGGGGATAATGAGGTGAATGAGAAACCCTAGAAATATCAAGAGATTATATACTCAGCAATATTTCACTTTAGCCCTCAAACTTCTGCTTTTATCCTTTTAATCTTTTAACTTCTTTAGACTTTCAAATTTGACAAAAGAGATCCTTCATATTATTCAACATATGGACTGGATAATAAGATATTTTCCATGGATTGATACTTTGCTTGAATATTTAATGGTGTATTAGATATTTGGTCATATCAAGTATCACTTAACAATTATTGCATAAATGAACTTTTGATACTCAAATGACCACATCATCCAAACACATGAAGGAGATTCTTGAAGGAACTTGTTATGTGTCATGGTGGATTATTTGGCGTTATAGAAATCATTGCTTGTTTGGTTCTCATCAGCCAAGAAGGGATTTTATTTTCGATAATATAGTTCAAATGTCTTTTTTATGGATTTCTAGTCATTGTAAATCCAAGCTCGTTTGGGCTACTTGGATTCAAAACACAATCTTTCTTAATTTGTAATAGTTTCTAGCTTCTTGCTAGTCGTTAATAAAATCGCAGTTAAAAAAAATGACCACATCATCCGAAATGTATAAATAATTAATTGCAGTATCAAATGTAGATTGCTACACCTCTTGTGCAAAAGATGAATGGGTACCCAAGAAGGACCATTTTCATGCTCAACACCATTTGTAGATTCTCATCTCCTTACGCCTAAGGCTTTACATCTTGTTTAACAAGTCAATGGGAGATGTAGCATTATTTCTAAAACTCTATAGGTAATAAAATTTCTTAATTTTGTTAGACCATTCGCAATAGGCATGAAGTTGCTTGGGGTGGGAGGGGTCGGTGTCAAGGGTGCGTGTCGATTGTCATTGCAGCCGACCTCCTGGTTGTTGGCTCGGCGCTGAGTGGATCATGGTGAGAACCACAAGTAAAAGTAAAACACACACATTCTCGCTTCCTTTTTTTTGTTGTTTTTATAGAAACTAGAAAGTGGTCAAAGGTAATAAATGGGACGTTGATATGACAACGGTAAGTAGGGGTCAGGTCACCATTGCGAATGGTTAGACAAAAAAAAAACAAAACAAACTTAACTTAATGATATCCATGTGCTAATATTATAACAAAAAGATACAACTCAATGTATAAAGGCACTTGTGCATTTCTAAAGTTTCTTATATAGCCAAAGAATAAAGTAAAAAAGTTGTGGTATAATATCTAGTTTTGTGTCCAAACCATAAAAAGCCAACTCCTTTATGCAGAATCGAAATGATGATATTCATAATTCAAATATTGTCTTGTTTGTTTGGTGGTGGGTGCAATCATAATAATGTCATGGGGCCTTCAATGGTCAAAGAAGTGTACCAAGTGTATTGAAATGATCCCACGCTTCCTGTACCACAACACCAATATCAAATCCTATATAGTAAGTACTCCCGGTTATCAACATTTTACGAAAACAAAAAATAATCCTAAAAAAATGTAGACAATTTAATCGATTACCTGAAGTATATCGAAGACCTTTTCGGCCGTGTATTTTTTTTCTGCATCAGCGCCTTTCTGTTGTAGCTTATCGGGGTGCAAACATAGCATTGCTCGATTATAAGATTTTTTTACTGAGTTTGCTTCTATTATATCCACAAGTGCAACCGGCTTCCATCCACTCCCAGCCCAAAGGACCTATGCCAAAATAAAGTATGAACCCAAAAGTTTTTGGCTTTGTAAAATATGATATGAACTAAAAAACAGTGCTTGGGCTTACAAGTTGTAAAGTCGAGAGCAGTGAGCGAATGTTTCCTTTTCTTCCACTTGACCACATATGGATCTTTGAGTCTAACGCCTGCGTTTATGTTAATTGTTTTAGTATCATGGTGGACTCAGACAGACACTTAATCCATACAGAATTTGATGGAACAGAAAATACACCCTTACTTTAAAGGCATCGGTTTCTTCTTGAGTATATGAATCTTTGTCCTCCACGAGAGCCAATTCTTCTACCTGGAAGTTATCCAAAGAGGGATCATCTATATTTTCAGCATTAGCCTTAGAATCATTAGGTACTGGTCCTGAGAAACAAAAACAAAGCATCACCAAACGACATATAGCAAAAATTATAAACAAATACTTGTGTGTGTCAAAAATTATGAACAAATATTCTGTTCATCTAATGTAATTCCTAATTTCACTTTTCTGTTGAACTAACCAGAAGCTGGTGAAGCATCCTTCTGAAAGTTGATATCCTCAAGTTTTCTTATAGTACGATTCTGTGGAAATTTGGGCTTGTTGGGCTTCATAACATTCTCCGTCACCTTAACCGTAAATCATGTTAGAACATGGAAACTATACAAGTAATAATTTGGTTAAAATAGATCATTTATTAGTAAAATTACCTTAAATGAAGAATCTGGCACTGTATTCACATTGTCTGTAGGCACTCTACTATCCAATGGTATCGCGCTTGAAGCAGAACGTGCTACTTTCACATTTTCTGCAGGCACTTTACTAACTAATGGTTTTGTGCTCGAAGCATCTGGCGCCATTTTAACATTATCTTCAAGCAAATTTGTTGTGTTTGAAGCATCTTGCATCTTTTCTACATCAACTGCTGGGAGTGTACTAACTAAATTTGGTTTGCTAATAACAACCTCTTCTTGAGTTCGGTTTTTGGAACTAGTTTTCCATCTAGAGCTCAAACCTCCAGAAACAACATTCGTTTTAGCCTTTGGAGGACTTTCTTGATTAGAAATCTTGAAGAAATCTTTGACTATACCCTTGACGCGGCTTTTTGGCGATCCAATAGCAGGTTTATTTGCTTCGGCTTTTTTACTTGTATTCTTTTTCGTATCAGTTTTTTTCTTACTGCTAGTTGTCTCCATGTTTTCTTTCCTTTCCGCTTCTCTGCCAGCCTCTTCATAACCTGTTTCACAGGAAAATATAATCAGCGCTCACATTTTATAAATTTCATCTTATACTGCTAAGTGAAACCATTAACCACACACCTTGTCTTTCAGTCTCATCGTGTAATAAAGAGCTTGGAAGTATGACCTCCTCCTCGTTTACTACAGGTTTTACAGTTGTAGTTTCTTTTTCGATAACTTCTGATAAACTAATTCCCGAAACAGGTTTCACGTCTTCCTTCTGTGCAGATAAATCGTCATTTGGAAAACCAGTATCTTGACTATTTTCAATTGATACCGCACTAACTTTACTACTTCCTTTCAATGAAGGACCACGAAGAGACATAAGTAACGGTACTCCCACGTTGGCCCATTTATGTATAGAAAAGTGAAAGTCGCTACTTGGAGATCCTGATCCTGTTCTTGTTGTTCTATTCTTTGACTTATTTTCATCTTCTGTGGATCTTGGTGAGTTTAGCGACTCTCTAACACTAGATTCACGGGATAACAAAGTCTGACCAGGTGATTGACCTGAATTATTACTAAGAACACCACGCCCTTGTGTTGATGGGCTTGAAAATCTGGAGCGAGAGGTATTCGATGTATACACAGTTGAGCCAAATACAGGAATATCTACGATTTTTGTCGACTTGGCTGGGAGGCTGATGAATAAACAATAATATCATATACAAGAACCCTTAATGAAAAATAATAATCGAAAATTTAAGAAAATAATAAAAACCTACCCAACAGTTAATTACAAACAGGAATTTGGGGAAAACAGCAGCTAATCATACAGATCAAATAAAAAGCTAAATATTAAGGTTGTGCATCCGCTTTATTGATTCACAACAGTAAAAGCTGATGCACAACTTATAACACCTGAGACGAGTATTTAGCATCTTACGGATTCTATATTTAGCTACGTGATCAAACTTAAAATTGACTTCAGAAGCGAGTGTAAGTTCATCTAAGAGTGTGTTTGGGATTGCTTATTTAACTTAACTTCTTATTTGCTTATTTATAACCAGAAAACTGTTTGAAGTGTTTGGATAAAACTACATATTTGCTTACATAAATCTAACAAAGCGCTTAGCAATTGGCAAATCGCAACACCCCTAACTTATTTACACAATGAAATATAAATTCACATATTATAACAAAACAGGACTGAAGAGAACCTGAACTCAGCAGGAACTGAACCACCAAATGGCTCAGATTTCCCATTCGAAGGGCTTAAATTTCTTGAACCAGGCGTCGCATTAGACCACCTAGGCGACCGAGCAGACTCATCACTTCTCCTAAAAATATCATCATAGAAATCATCACTAGTTCTTTTTCTAGGTGAACTATACAACTCACCAAAAACCGGCCTCTCACCCAATCCACTAGAAGAACCAGTCGACTCTTCCAACGACTTAATCCTGCCACCTCCAAAACTATACCTCGTACGTGTTGGAGGTCCACCAAACACATCATCAAAATCAACCTCGTTGTCCAAGTTTCTCACTGTATGCTCCATAGCAGAAGAGCTAGCTTCGTTGTCAAATGATCTGTGTGTTAGACCGTATCTCAGCGACACGTTTAGTTTGTCCATTTAATGGAAATTGTGACAAAATTTGAATATAGAGATGTTGTTCTATACGTTTAATGATTCTGTTAAGGGAAAGGGACAAAGAACAAACGACTGTGGGGTAGGTTTAGTACAAATTGTGGCCACTAGATTGATGTAGGGGACCAGATGGATAAGGTGGATCAGTGACAGCAGCCGGTTCGTTAGGTGTTTTTGTTTGCATATTTTTCTTGGCGCCAATTAATTGCCACATATATACTCCTATCCACAAATAACAATATTGTAATACAAAATTTCATGAAAAAGTTTTGTTTTATAGTCAAATATGGTGCATATTGAACTTCTAAGTCGCTATCTAAGTATGAGCTTTCGATTTTATTTGGGAATCATTTTCAAGCCTAAGACTTGTTTGAGAGCTCTTAATCAAGTTTGAAACGCTCAGGTTTGACTAAAAATTACAAGCTCGAGTTTGACTTGGTCATTTCAGAACCAATACTCTCCATGGTAATGATTTTGATGCAAATCCAGGTTGTCTGATTCAGATTTATAAACCTCATGAGGACTATAGATTTAGATTTTTTAGTTCAATTGATTGATGTCTGGCATTGTAAAAATGACATCACATATGCAAAATCAAGAGTCTGGTTAGTTATGAGTTTAGTGGTTGTTTCGGCATCCACAAATTCATGTGAATTGTCAACATATGTTCGGTATATGTTGTTTGCAAATCTTGCATCAGTCCTTTTATTTAGTAATACAAGATCTATGTTGTTTGCTTGCAAGTCTTGACAGTTAACAGAAAGTGGTTAAAGCACTTGTTCTGCATGTTAGTGACATAATAGATGGTGTCATCTGTCTTTTCCAGAAAATGAAAAGATGGTCTTATCTTCTACTACACGGCTGATCTTTATACATCCCTTTATTCCTGTAAATTTTATTGTTTAACATGCTAAAGAACCAGAAAATCTATTAAAGTGGAATTTGTCGATTTCATTTGTTGGCTTGTTTTCTGCCTCCTTCACTAAACACCACTGTGAGGATAAAAAACATTTACGCACAAAGATGATCATGAACCCAGGTGAATAGTACACTACAAGAACCGTATGTTTAAAAGATTACAAATTATATTCGACAAAAGACAAATCTCGTTAGCGAAAAGGAGATAATATAACAAGATCAAACTATAGCATTTATGTAGATGACTGAAATAAACAAAATTACATTAACAGATTCCGAATCCCATCCAGTATACAAGTTATCATTAAGCACTCCGGCTTTGTTACCAATCAGAACCATCAGGAAACGGTTCCAAAGCATCTTGCTTCCCATTGACATAAAACTCCATGACTGCTTTCATCCTTGGTAACTTATCTGGATGGTAATTCACATGAACAATCACAGGTTTCAACTTCTTTAACTCGTTGCTTTTTCTCACTTCTTTAAAAAGAGCCTTACTGTTCATAAACATATAACGATCCATAGTTCTTTTAGAAGCATGAAGTCCAACATAACCAGGATAAGAAGGAAAGAACAACTCTTCGTTAAAAACCGCCTGATCCCAAGCTGGTGGTGGGTGAGATAACCTGTCAGCCACACGATCCAAAAGCTCAATTGCAGGTAAAGTAGGCCTTAAATAAAAGAACCCGGAATTATAAACCCATATCCGCATTGTATGAGCGTATCTAGCCCACCCCATAGAAGGATCATCAGAAACATCATTATATCCATAAGCAGTCATATTACTATGACCATCAGACATAGACTCGACATCTGAATCCCGATAGATATAATCAAAAGGGTTTTGTATATACACAATATCGACATCTGACAAAAGAACACTATAACCCAACTGCAAAAATTCCCTCAAGATTCTGAATTTTAGTCCTGAAACGGCATGATTACTTCCTGTTTTAGCAATCGTGTCAATGCCCTCATCTGGATCTCTCAAGTAATATGGCACATCATTTTCTTTGCAATAGTCCACAATCTCATCATCTAACGCCACAACAAGATAATTAGGTATGCCTACTTTTTTGATGCTCGTGAACCACACCTCTAACATGGCTTTTACATTAGAATTTGCAAGTGCAACTATAAGCTCGTTTTTTACAGCTACCTTCTTTAATATTTCTGCGAGTCTTGGGTTAACGGTATCATCTGAAATGACTATTGGGTTAGTTCTTATACCCTTAACACTACCAAATGGCCCTGCCTTTTGTGGCTCCCCTACCACCACAACTTGCTTCTCAGCATTACCGTTTTTCTGTTCAGCTGCCATTAACTTTTTAGTTAAATCCCTAATTTCTTTCTTTAATTCATCGTTCTTGGTTGATAGATCAGCAAGGTCTGACTTTAACATGTTAACTCGCTCTGAGGATTCGCATGAAGTTGATCCAATCTGTAAAAACAAAATCCTCCACACATAAACTCTCATGCAATCTATTCTAGAAAACCCAAAAGATCTCTTCTAATGGCAAATGAAGGGTGCTTTTAGCAAATAACAGTTGGGAACAAGAGCTTATTTTAAACGCTACTTGGAGTAGCCATAAAGCTCTTGATAAGCTTTGTCAACCAAAAAAACTTATATTTTAAGGTGAACTTATATTTTAGAAAAATATGCTTAAGTTCTCATAAACTTATGTAGCATATAAGGGGGTGTTTGGATTAGCTTATTTCTTGGGCCTATTGGCTTAACGAGGTTTAGAAAATCCGATAAGCCATAAAGCCTATACTGATAAACAAAGAGGGCGTTTGTCTAAGCTTGTGTTTTGGGCTTAGCTTATCTTTCATAAGCACTTTAGGGCTTATAAATAATAAGCTCATAAGTCTATTCTTAGTGTTTAAATTAGCTTATTATATTTAAAGAGGTAAAATGACCAAAAAGTATATGTAGATTTAAGATTGAAGTTGTTATAAGCGGGTATGAAAGTGTTTCGCTATGACAACCCCATCCCTCCTTAATAAACCACAATTTTTGGGCTTATAAAAACCCTATAAACTCATTAGCCTAAGGTTATAAGCTTACACAAACACTTGTGAGTTGTGAGTTTATTGGCTCAATAAAAAATCCAGTTGATTTTAAATAAAGTCAACCATAAAAGATTGAGTAACTGATACGAACCTATCCCATACTAGGCTCGTATCGATGTTCATAAGTCCAAATGTGGAACTCACTCAAAAAGCTAGCTTGATGAGGAGGGGACACTTAGACATTATAAACCACCGCCCAATCCCATACTTGGGCGATGTGGGATCGTAACAGTAACAACCAACATAAGTGAACAAAAAGCAAATCATCATCAACATGGGTTATAAAGCCTGATCAAATAAAGCTAAAAGCACACCCTTAAAAGTTAAAATAATTACGAGTATTTTTTGTCACTAAAGCAAAACATCAAACACCTTATGTGCACAAACTAAAAACCCCTTAAACCCCTCGAATCCAACCATTAATAGCAAAACCTTAAACCTAAAAGAATGATGAAACAACCTGAAGGATTGATTTAGCGAGACGACGACCTTGAAACTTGGAAGGATGATTAGAAGAAGAAAATAAGCCATTTGGGTATAAAAACGCTAAAATGGTACCGAGTATGATACCGGCCACTATTGCGAACACGATCCGTGATTTACGTATTGATGATTGACCTGCGTTTTTGTCTCTGCGGCCCAATATACCCGCCATTTTGATTCAGATTATGATGATGGTCGGTTATTCAGCATATGAAATAGTGATGAGTGATGGTGGTTGGTGACTTGGTGGTGTGCTTGTTTGTTGACATTCGAGCTTGTTGACTTTATCTTACTTTGACTTTTTAATACTGACAATCTGACATCATAGAGTTAGTTTATGGCCCTATTGTGTTTTTTAAACAAGAGTAAATTACACCGTTCGTCCTTGTGGTTTGCGTTGACATGAGGTTTCGTCCTTCGATTAAAAAAGACCGTTAAATCTTTAAGTGTGAAACGTTATGCACTGCTCGTCCTCCATCCATACAGCCCACCAACTCCCACTAACGTCAGTTAACTCACTTAACTCATGAGGGTATATCCGTCTTTTCTGCTTAGAGTTTAGGTTGACTAATAAAATGTATAATTTACCACCACCAACCCACTGCCAAACACTTTCCTTTTGCTTCTTTTATTTTTTTATTAACTTAACTTTTGGAAAATGAAAGACCCAATCAAAATGAAAGATTTTTACTAAAACTTTTCTTTTAAAAAACTAACCCATAAGCTGTTAGGACAGCTTATTTGGATTTGTTATGGACAGGTCCCAACCAAACACCCCTTTATCAGTTTTTAAGCACAAAATAAGCATGAAAAGCAGTTGGAAAGCAAGATTTATGAACAAATAAGCAAGATTTAAATCTGTTGTTGGACTGCTATTGGTGCTTCAGCAGCCTGGGGGCTCGAATGGGCAACTTGCAGCTTATAAATAAGCTACAATATGGCTCCCAAAGTGAAATAAAAGCAAAATCAGTTAATTTCTATACTACAACCTCTCTAAAAGTCTAACTTACATCTAATTTAGAGATCAAACTAAGCTAAAAAGAAAGGCATGAACAAGGGCAGTTAGAAAGATTTTGAATCCTAATGACTACTAAAAAAAATTGGCAAACTGAATTTTATGACTCAAAGGCTTATGACATTTAACCACAACTAGTGACATGTAATTTCAAGCGAGAATGGACCAAAAGAACAACTCTTTAAACACTTTAAGCGACTTGGCAAGATTTAAGAACTTGAATAAAATCAAAGCGCATAAACTAAAAATTGGAATTAAAGCGAAAATAAATTGCATTCAAAATTAAATGGTTACAGGAAAAGTAATGACATAAACATAAATTGGGACTAGAACTAAGAATTCTAGACAAACTTTTACATTTTACTATATGCCTATTTATACAAAAGTAAAATCTCATCTTTCTTCTTGTTTTCTGTGTTGTGTTTGTTTGGTGAGACAAAACAGCCAAAGCACACTTTTGTGCTTCTTGAAACCATCCTGAGCCTTAGATTACTTCTAGGTGTCCATTACTAAACACTTTAACTGAATTAGATTACTTTTAGGTATACCAAGAGGTGGGGGAGGGTTTTTAGGCGCGTGACCTAGTGGATCGGAAAGAGGGGAGAGTGGGGAGTGTTTTGAGGTGGGTGGTGTAGTGTGGTAGGCGGCGGTGTGGCGGTGGTGGTGGTTTAAGGTGGTCGGCGGCTAGGTTAAAGAGAGAGAGAGAAATGGTGATGATGATGATGTGTGGTAAGTGGTGATATACCACTTTGGACGATTTATGTAATTTTTACTTGGGAAATGACCGAAATACCCCTTTAAAAACCTCCGTTAACTGACGTTAGTGGGAATTGGTGGGCCCAGATGGATGGAGGGACGAACGGTGCATAACGTTTCACACTTAAGGACGAACGGTGCAACTTTTTTGGTCAAATGACGAAACTCTGCGGTCAACGCAAACCACAAGGACGAACGGTGTAATTTACTCTTTAAACAAATATAATTATTTGGATTTTTTTTATTTTTTTTTACCCTTAAAAAAAAAACATTTGTTATATTAAGGGTATGCATAACTCCTTCAACTCTGTTGAGGAACTCAGCTGCCTCATGTGTAAGGAATAAAAACATGTAGATTTTCAATGTATGTTTTCTCGTGTTTTGTTACTTTGTATGAGGCGTCTTTCAAAACAGATTGTCCCACTATAAAACCCCAGCTATTCAAACTCACGAGAGGAGAAACCTCGGCTAGATCCACACACGCATGTTTCCCGCCGGCCCATCCAAAACCAAAACGTCTGTCGGTCTGAGTATACATCTTCCACCCAACGGGTCAGCCAAAAAGTTCACAAATGCTTCTCTCTTGACGGATATCCCGGCATGCTTACATACGTCAAAAAAGACATCCTTGACCATATCATCCATATCATGTCTGTATCGGAAGTTGATTTGATATTGACATATAATGAAACATTGACTAAAAACATTACTTTGTTGCAAGCCGAAAGATAAAGAGTTTGTTGTGAAAACTTAAAAAAATGTTTGTGTAGAGTCTACACACAAGTTGTCATCTTGAAGAACTCATCTGACTTCAGTGAAAACTTATAACATTGGTCTGTAAGGGAATTGGCGTGTTGACTTACAGACGGCTTGGGTGGCTCGCAAGATCCGACAATTGCACCCATGAAAAAATTGTGTGTTAATTGTATCTATAATAACACCCTTGTTTCTGGACTAATTTGTGTGCTGAATAACGCAATTTTTGTAGTTTTGTGATGTTCAGCTTTTAGCAAGAACCATGCTACTTAGACTAAAATTACATGCAAAATGAAGTATGTGTTTAACTATTACAAGTACATAACACGACTTCTAGTGGATTACCATCATCTGTAGTGCAACTCTTGTCTTCATGAACTCTATTT
The DNA here is from genome assembly GCA_022545495.1 of Chrysanthemum lavandulifolium. NCBI lineage: Eukaryota > Viridiplantae > Streptophyta > Magnoliopsida > Asterales > Asteraceae > Chrysanthemum > Chrysanthemum lavandulifolium. The sequence continues at coordinate 213,000,092 of CM040244.1, forward strand.
TTTTTCAAGCATTTTCATTGTTGATTTCGAACCAAAGATGATACTTGTATAAATGCCGTATCATCATCTTACCATCTTGACATCCTTTTTATACGAAATGACGCATCAGCTTTGCTCAACATCTGTCACATAATCCTGCCTATGAAATTACATCCTTCGTATAGTAGTTTTCACCCTTTGCACGTTTATATTGTATCATTTATCATTTGTTTTCATGGCCATGATCTGGATGTTTTATTAGTTTTGTTAGACATGAATCAGAGTGTAGCTAGTGCAATCTCACTTCTTAATTTGGGTAAGAGTGTAAAAGTAACTCCTTGAGGTTGCTCGAATGATAGTCAGGCGGAAGCAAGAACGCCAAATATAAAAAGAAAAACTCCCATTTGGGTTAGTTTCTTCTTCAAGAACACAAAACATGCATTCAGTCATTCACATACAAAAGACGGTACACCAATCAGTCCTGTTATGTACAACTTTCACTACCCCCAGTGTCTACAACACTTCATATACTAACATATAGCCAACTTCTACCCAAAACATACTTCCATCACAAAAGCAGCAAAAGGCAGATATAGCAACTACAAAACGTTTCTGGATTCATTAACTGCTTCAATGGAATTACCTAAGATGAGCTTGCTGATGATGATGAAGAGTCGTCCTGCAAGCAATAAGTACATAACGAGTATTAATAGCATATCCACAATTTACAGGAGGTACACTTCAAGTGTATATGAATTGGACGCTCACAAGAGTTTGACAAGGTGGTGTTTTAGGATGTGCGCCTTAAAAGGGATTATGTAGTGATTTATTAGTGTAAACAAAATTCCAAAAGTGACTCCGACTCATAATATGATCAGAAGCCGGATATGAAACATCAAAAACTCATTATTGCAATTTCAACTCTCAATAATAAGATAATCATAAACACACATCCAAACACCACCCAAGAAATTAAGTTTTCTTCTCTTTTCAATCTACCATTGCATATATAAATGGAACCCAAATAACATATTTTTTGTTTACGAGTAATGTGAGGTGTCTTCAATCATTAATTCATTACAAATATCGCATTCTCTCTCCAATTCACATCTTCCCTAGGAAGGAGGGGTAGAAACCAAAGATGTCTCAATTCATTAAGAACCCAATATATGCCATGTAAGTGAAATTGGACGAAAATATATTATCCTATATTAGACTGTCATAAATAATATTGAGAATCTAAAAAGTTCATCAACTGGTATGTTTACAACCGTGTTCATCAATCATACAAAATTTTAACCTATCTATTACGGAGTATGAGATTTTAGAAAGAGGCTGGTCTTGTAGAAACAGAAAGTTCATGTTATCCAACTACATTTGATGTGTGTGTGCAGACGTGCATTTGTGTGAGAGAGAGAGACAGATGAAGGGGCTTACATCTTTTGTAGCGGTGATATAGGATACAACAACAGTAATATCATCAAGCTTCCCACCATAGTAACGAAATCCAGCTTCTTGAGCTGCAGCTGAGAAAGGTGTCTGCCTGTCCTTTTCCAGTGCCCTTTGCCGAGCCAAAGCTGCTATCTTTTGAGCTGTCACCTGTGGCTCCAAACCAGCTCTCACCGCATGAACCACAATCGCAGTTATATCATTATTGTACAAATTATCAAACAGTCCATCGGTCCCTGCAACTATCACATCTCCTGGGGCAACAGGAATTGAAAATACCTGCATCATTAATTGCTCTATCAAATTTAAAATGTAATTTGGCAGCATAATAAGAAGATATACGGTTAGATATCAAACAGACAGGATGGTTCTTAACAAACCTGGCCAGAGCTTGGCAAATCACTATTACTTCCATTCTCCAGTTGGTACGTGAAATTAAAATCATGCTGTTGTGCAGGTGATCTGAAAACAGTACATCCATCTCTAACTATCATGAAACCACTATCACCCAAGTTAATGGCATTGAGACCCTGTAAAAGGAGCACATAAATTACTTAAAAAATAGAAGACATGTATTCACTATACTAAATGGATAATATCATGTTAATAATAACAATAAAGAGAACAATATTTACTATTAGATTATGGTCAACATGTTGGCTCACCATACGTGTGACATACATGAATTGCTCCACATTTTATAGTACCTGATTTGTGAGTGCAATAATGCAAGCAGTAGATGATCCTTTAGCTTTAGTGTTTATGTAAGCTTTATCCAATACCCTAGCAGGATCAACAGAGCCCTTGGGTTCATCTTGTACTGCACTTACTGAATTTGACATAAGTTCACGCGCGTATTTCCCAGCATCAATACCAAGATCAGCCCAGCCACCTACACCATCTGCTACACCTATCGCTTGCTCATCCGAGCAAATGAAGTGAGCATCCTCGCCACCCGTCTCTTCCTTATCAGGATGTGGCAGATAACACGATCCTGAGAGCAATTTGAGTGATCTGTCTGATAATGTCTTCCTGAAGACAACACGACCATGATAAGTGTCACTAACATGCGTTCACTCAATCTAGAGAACTACAAATGATCCCTGTGTCTTGTTCAGATATACAGAGTTGGTCCCTCGCTGATACTATTTACGGATATAGTCACATGAAAGCATAGTGTTTCAATGCACAATATCCATAATAAGTATTTGACGAGAGACAAATTACGTACTTTTGATCTAACAGGTAGACCATTTAAGTAAGAGTAAACTCCAAAATACATCCATGTGGTTTACCCTGTTTCGCACCATACATCCCTCTCGCAAAAGTTTCAACAGATACATCACTCCATTAGTAAAAGTTAACCTATATACATCCCTCGGTTAAAATAAGGACTAACGGTGCAAATTATTTCTCCGTTATCGACTAACGAGATATATAAAATTTACACCGTTAGTCCTCTGGGTTAACGGCATTTGCACCATTAGTCATTTTTTATGTTTTCGTCCGTTTTTTTACGTTTTCGTTCGTTTTTTTACGTTTTCGTCCATTTTTTTACGTTTTCTTCAGTTTTTCACGTTTTTGTCCGTTTTTTTAACGTTTTCGTCCGTTTATTACGTTTTTGCCCCTTTTTTTACATTTTCGTCCGTTTTTTTACGTTTTCGTCCGTTTTTTACATTTTCTTCTGTTTTCTTACGTTTTTGACCGGTTTTTTTACGTTTTCGTCTGTTTTTTTACATTTTCGTCTTTATTTTTACATTTTTGTCTGTTTTTTCACCTTTTTATCTGTTTTCATACACTTTTATTCGTTTTCGTCGATTATTCCGCGTTTTCATCCATTTTTCTTATGTTTTTATCCATTTCATACATATAATATGTATGAAAACGGATAAAAATGTATGAAAATGGATAAAAATATTTCTTTATCGATTTTAAATCACGATTTCTGTATGAAAAGGGGTCAAAATCGTGATTTAAAATCGATAAAGAAACATTTTTATTCATTTTCATACATTTCTATCCATTTTCATTGATTTTTATCCGTTTTCATACATATTATATGTATGAAATGGATAAAAACGGATAAAACATAAGAAAAATGGATGAAAACGCGGAATAATCGACGAAAACGAATAAAAGTGTATGAAAACAGATAAAAAAGTGAACAAACAGATGGCGTAAAAAGCGAGGTATTAAAACGTAAATAAACGAACAAAACGTAAAAAGCGACGTAAAACGTAAAAAACGGACGAGCGTAAAAACGGACGAAATGTTAAAAACGGACGAAAACGTTAAAAAACAAAGTAAAACGTAAAAAACGATTTAAAACGTAAAAACGGACGAAAACGTAAAAAAAATGGGCAAAAACGTAAATAAATGGATGAAAACGTTAAAAAACGGACGAAAACGTAAAAAACGGACGAAAACGTAAAAAAACGAACGAAAACATAAAAAATTACTAACGATGCAAATAGTGTTAACCCAGAGGACTAACGGTGTAAATATTTTATATCTCGTTAGGAGATAACGGAGAAATAATTTGCACCGTTAGTCCTTATTTTAACCGAGGGATGTATATAGGTTAACTTTTACTTACGGAGTGATGTATCTGTTGAAACTTTTGCAAGAGGGATGTATGATGTGAAACAGGGTAAACCAGGGATGTATTTTGGAGTTTACTCTTTAAGTAATTAATTTTTTTTTTTTTTTTTTTTTTTTTTTTTTCTTAATCTTTACTGATTAATAAATTTGAAGAAAAACAAAACATTACCTATCTGAAGCATCTGCGGAATTTGCACCCTGATCATCACGCACACCATTGTCTGAGAACACATTAGAGGCTGTTCCAGCAGTTAAAAATGCTGGAACAGATATGTGGAAGCTCCTCAATTGAAACCCTAGAAACCGGTTGAAGTGGCCGTTTGTCTTAGCAACATGGTATATAAAGTATTCATACATAGGGAAGCTATCTCTATTTGATTGTTCCTTTTTTATCGAGTTCATACTAATCTTGCTGCAACTGTGGAAACTTCTGCTAGCATAAGATATATTCGAATTATCACCTGAGCCCATAAGGTGTCCACGCGTGGTGGTTATATTACTTAAACAACCACCTCCAAGTAAAGCTTTAGAACTAGAAAGAGCCATAGGCATTTTATGATTGTCAATATCCGAATAAAAATTACTAGGCTCTGAAAGCAGATTATCCGTGTGATACCCACAAACTTGAATTGATGGTCCTGACACAGATGGGGTCGAGAACGTCCGTGAAACAGCTCCAATAACCGAAATATTCTTCTTTTTACTTGCCGAGTGTGAGTTCAACTGATCAACACAAGGTGTCAAACGTTGCAGTAGGATATTTAGGTCACCAGATTCTACAAACGGTCCAGCGTAGAACCTAGGTTTACCAAACAGAGATTTACCATGACCAACTAGAGCTTCTAACGAGTCATGAAAGCTGCCTTCTATAGCAACATTGGTTCGGTAAATCCCCTGTCTTAGTGAGCTTTTTAGTCTTGAGAAATACTTATATGGCATCTTGCCTTTGCACCAGGTATACTCTCATAACTCCCAGCACATTTATATGTGGACCCAATCCGATGAATTTCCTCTGCGGCTACGGCCTCAGAAAGAGGCTTTTTATACCCTGTAAGCAAAGGTCGATCAAACAAAGCAATCAGGTTACCCAAACTACAGAAGTAAGAATAATGGTCTGCCGCAGATTAAAAAAAAAAAAAAAGGATACAAGAGTCCAAACTATTCGAGTATGATGCTTATTATCATTTTCTTTAAGAAAACATGGCTCTGAACTAATAATGATTAAAACACCATTTGTAAAACTGTTGGTCAGGGACATTTATGTTCATCAATACATTATGCTGAAAGTCTAAAAGACTAAAACTCGTTTGTAATTAGCTACCGGAACCAATAAAATAAAATCTAATTTTCTCTAAACAATGATTATCAGACACGTATCTTCTAAATCCATTAGTTGTTGTTCGGGAACATTCATGTTTAAAAGTTCATTTGCTGAAACTTTATTAGTAATCAGCTAGCGGAACCAATAAAAGACAATCTAGAATCCTTTTATTTAACTTACCTGTTAAGTAAACCAGAATATCGTAAGGTAGTCAATATACTCAGGGACGGAGCCATGACCAAATATGACCGGGTGCATAAAATCTTTTGAACCATAATACTGGAAATACATTTCGAAGGACCGGGTGCATTTAAGACGCATTTAGGAAAAATCAGTGTTTTTTTTCAAAAATTAAGACTACATCGAAAAAATTCATAGGGTTCCCGGGCACCCGCAGGAACCCCCTAGCTCCGTCCCTGAATATACTGATGTAAATCCTATCATAATAGCTTGTTGATTAAGGTTCTAACTCTCAACTTTAGTTCTTAGACATTTCGCCTAGTTTATTACTAGCAATACATCATTTCTAACCATAACATCAATAAGAATGAAATATTCCTTTACTTTCGGGTAAGGGCTTGACTGTCTACATCCTACCTCCGCATACCCCGCTCCTACGGGATTGAGTATTTCTATTGTATTATCTATAAAAAGAAAAAACACTAATCCTTAATCCTAAATAACCAAATCACTTGCCTACTTAACAAATACTACTAATTCATCATACCTAAGTTAAAAACAAAAACATCATGGAACAAAATATTACCTGTGTGATCGAAGGAAAGCGGCTCCGGGCTTTTTGGGGATGTGATAAATAAAGCCCTAACAACGTTGAAAAAGACCGAAGATCTTTGCTTGTGTTTCACCGAACCATATTCCTGCCTAAAGGGTATTTTCGTAATTTGAACACTCCCAAAAGTCAACCAAATGAAGGTCATGTTGATGTCTAGAAGAAACCAAGTAGTGAGTACTTTACCCATTGGGCTGAGTCCTTTGGGCCATGTGGTTAATATATACTTTACACAATTGTCAATCCACAAATATTGAAGATGGGCCTAAAACAATACAAATCCATAACCTCTTTACAATTACAATCTACAAATGCGTGCGACAACTAGAGGTGCGAATGTGCGATGAAAAAAACGAAAACTGATCATATCCAAAAACAAAACCGGAAACCGGTTTCTCAAAAAAACCGGTTTTTGAAAAACCGGTTTCTCAAAAAACCGGTTTTTGAAAAACCGGTTTCTCAAAAAACCTTGAAAACCGGTTTTTGAAAACCGGTTTAAGAAAAACCGAATCGGCAGTTTAGAAATCGGTTTGCATTATTTGTTGTCAACCGGTTTTTGACTATTTGACTAAAACCAAAACAGGTTTTTTAAACCAGTTCGGTTTTAAAATAAAACCGAAATGTGCACCTCTAGCGACTACAGTATATGCAAAATGTTAATAATCGGTAACGTTAATTAACTTGTGTTTTGTGTCAAAGACAATACGTGAAAGCCAATGTTTAAGTTACTAATCGGCATGTTCAAGAGAGGGTCTATTAGCTTTGGTGAATGTGACTATTTTTTGCAAAGTCATTTTCTTCGTTATCAACTGAGTTAGCGTCTCGAGATTGATCCAAAAGATTCTACCCGTATTTTTTTTTTTTGTCTCAACTGGTGAATTGCAAACCCTTGCTACTAAAATATTGCATAGTGAAACGATATGAGTGTGCGAGAGCAAAAGAAATCACAAGTTGGTGAAATTGTTGCATTAGAGCGGATGATGCACCATTACTCTTGGCAAGTCTGAGAATAAGACTGAAGTTATGATACTGACTTCGCTTTTATTCTCGGCGTTATGGTTCAAAGTTAACTTACGTTGTAACATAGTGTGTGTATATATGTTTGCATGACTCATGAGCACTCATGAGCAGAGGTGTGAAATGTCTTAAAAGAAAAAGACGGCTTAAATGGATAAATTTTAAAGATTTGGTAGCATTTAAGCATTTTTTAAATGGACACATATAGTCCATTGAAAACTTAAATGGACACTCACGGGCACATTTTTTTTCTCAATTATAAAACAATACGATCGTTTTAAAGAAATATTTTATTTATATAATATATTTAAGTTTTTTTATATTTATTTCGTCGTTTTAGGTATTTTATTAAGCGATTTGTATAACATGTGCCCGTTTGGCCCATGCCCGTTTAGCTCGTGCCCATTCTAGCATGTGTCCGTTTAGCTTGTACCCGTGCCCGCCTGGCCCGCCCGTTTTGCCACCTCTACTCATGAGTAGGGGTGAGCATCGGGTCAAACCCGACCCGAACCGACAAAAAGCGACCCGAACCGAAAAAGAAGAAAACTCAAACCAAGAACCGAACCGAAAAATATATGTCAAAACTGAAACCGAACCGAATAACTCGGTTCGGGTCGATTTTAGCGTTTCGAGCCGAAAAACCGATAAAAACCGAATCGACTCGAAACCGAACCGAAACCGACAAAAACCGAAATAAATATACAAAACCGAAACCGAACCGAAAAAAGTCGGTTCAATTCAGTTCGGCCCGGTTACGGTCGGTTTGTCAGTTCGAGTCGGTTTTTGGATAGATTTGCTCAGCCCTACTCATGAGTATGTTTACTTGTATTTTAATTGTGTTTTTACAAGGTCTATCTTTTTAATGTAAAAGTGAGTAGTACATGGTTTTTATAGTTAGTTTAATGTTATGTTGATATATTACTTTTGACAACTTTTATAATTTCACATGACATTATATGCTCTCCACAGTTAGAGTGAACTGTACAGGGATCAATCGCTACGTCATTGGGTTTTTTTTAGACTAACGGCTATGTCATAGTGCACCCTCATTTTAGCTATTCACATGCCATTGGTTTTCTCGTAGTTTCACCTGCTGGCCGTTGCTGGTATTTCTTTTTCTTTTTTTTTAATGTTTTATGAGTGAGGTATATTCAGTGACTTACATACATCAACAAAAATGCACGAAGATAAAAAATAATTTATATATTCTCAATCAAAGTATAACAATACAATACTCCAAATAATCACACATGTCAATTATAATCTAATAATAAACATCTCAAACTTGAAAATAACTTACAAAACAATGTCACAATTTATCAAGTCAATTATAATCTAATAAAACATCCCAAACTTTGAAATAACTTAAAAAAACACAACTGATTATTGTTCCTCGCAAAAGTTATTGATGTTCGTTAAATGAATTTATAAACTTTAACATGATAAAATCGCCAATGTCTACATAGCTCTTTTCATTCCGCTCTTAAGAATATTTTCAAATTACGTAATCCGATCAACAATCGCTTAATCTCATAATAAATGTTCACATATCTATTTTGTTCTCACAAAATAAGTGTTAACTTCATATTTCAACTAACTAAAAGAGACTCTAATTGATGAATAAATAATATTTAATTTGGCTGATATTGTGGTTAGTGAGTATGTTTAGTAATTTATATGTTCTGAAAATGAACAATAATTGTTACGCGAAATGACTAAAAAATATATTAAAAAAAAAGAAAAAAAAATTGCTAAAAGCAATTGTGTTTTGTTAACCACAACTTATATGGTGGTGGTTAAGCATCATAATTTGTGTAAAAATTGCATTTAATATTATTTTTATATTTATACATATTTAATAATTATAATTTATACTACATATAATGAGGGTATGGTCAAACATTGAAAAGTGAAATCTTAAAAGTCAAATGTGAGAGAAATGCATAGTCTAATTAATACTTTTATTAAAACACTCTATTACTTAAAAATGCAATAATTTATTCACATTTTACAACCAAATAAAAGCATATATCTACCAAATTAAAAACAACCAATTAAAATACCCCTTATTAAAAAGTACAATAAAATTTTCACAATGTACAATTTAAACAAGCTACAACATAATCCAAATTGATAAAACACACGAAGCTTCATACAAGCTAACAAGTTTATGGTATCACCACCGGTTCGGCTAACCAATAAAAGCCATCCAAAAATGAACCAGATATGACCCGTTGAAACCGATACAAACTGGTGGAATTAGGTCTCATCGAGATCTATTTATCCGGTTAATCGTCACAGGGTACCCGCCGCCGAAACATGTTGGTACCCTGTTATGCTATATATAAAGGAAAAACCAAAAAGTAACAAGTGAAAAGTTGAAACTAAAAAAAGAAATGTTGAAAACATATATTTCAAAACGAAACTATTAATACACATAAAAAATCGGGTTGACCCGAGACCCTTCAAACTCGACGGGTTGACCCGATTTAATTTGACCCGTTTTTTACCCAACCTTTGACTCGGTTTAAATCGACCCGTTTTTTTACCGGAACTGTTCTACCGGTTGAACCACCAGGGTCGAACCGGATTTCAAAACATTATGTTTAATCCCCAAATTTTCAAACTTTTATTATTTTTCGTTTATAACCCATAAACTTTTTGTTATCACTAAACGATCTTTCGTTATAAAATCTCGTTGCTATGCACGGGTACTCGTCTAGTTATAAAAAAACGTTGTTATACATGAAATGCTTGAAGTTAATTAAATGCTAAATTTTCATTTATGGCAAGTTTAGTTATAACTCATAAGATTGTCGTTAACAAAACTCAAAATTGTTAATACAAATATCGTCATTAAACGTTATTTATATTTTTGATCTTTACCTAAGTTTTGTTAACGACAAAAGTAAATTTAATTTTTATAAAGCTTAAAGCTTGTCAAGTTTAATAGATAGCTTTTCCAAAATAATATCTTCATCACTCAAGCATTTACATTATGATTAATCATATCTTGATATGAATCTAAACTATAATGTATGATAGTAGTTTTTAGTTCAAGAATGTTTTGGTTTCTTAAAAACTAAACATTACATATGTGTTAGTACAATTTGTGTGATGGGTTATAGAAGGTCTGGACGTAGCTTACTGGACTGGGCTGGCAAGCCTTTGGTGAATTGATCTTGTACAGTAGTTTGGATGAGATCCCTGCACAAGAAAGGTAAACCGTTAGTCTTACCGTGGGGACGGACCCCACGATTAGACTCCGGCGTGAGAGTAAGTATTCATTCTTGAGAGGGAAAATAGTAGTATGTGTGTAATTATGAGAGAGAAAGCTGTTCTACCTTGTATGGGGATTAGAGCCCCTTTTATAGGCGAGGTTTGCCGCTGGGGCTTCCTGAATTATCACATACAGTGGTTAGTCGTCGGAGCCGGACCCTTGACGGACAAGGGTTCCGTGTTAATCGCGGATGCGGACGTGAGAGGCCTAACGGTTGAAGGTTCAGCCCGTTATGTACCTTGAGCGCATTCCAAGGCCTGAGCCGTGGCCAATTTAGTAATTGGGCTTACTGTTGGCCCAGGGTTCGTGATTGTTGGACCTAAGTACAAGATTTGCAGTCATTGGGCCTGAGCCTAGAGTGGGCGTAAAGTATGTTTTGGGCTTAGTAGGCCTGTTGTACATACTATACGTCATCAAGTCCCCCAGTCTAGTATGTTCATTGCGTGCGGATATTGTCGCGTGCAGTGGATGTCACTAGACTTGAGTTGACTAAAGATTTTGTCATGCGTTTTTTCTTTTCCGGAAGTACTTTTTTCTACTCTTAGGGACTGCTATACCATCCTGTCCCCCCAGTCTAGTATGTGCACTCCGTGCGGATGTTGCCGTATGCGGTGGATTTACTTGACTTTATCTTGTGTCGTTTTTTCTTCCTCATTCATGAAGCGTTCCTTTAACGCTTCCTTTCCTTGGGAAGTGTTTTTTACTACGTGGGCGTTTTACGGTTTTCATGTTCTGGTTGATTTGACTTCGTGGGCCCTTGGTCTTCTACCGTCCTTATCCGCGTAGCTTTGATTCTAACCGTTGGATTAGATTGTTTTTGGACGTGTGTCTTTTCTTAGGGTTTTCTAGGTTAATCGTCATTCCGTTTATATAAATACCCCCTTTTTCGGCTTTCGCCATTTTTTCTTTTTACTGTTCATCTGTTCTCCGCTGGATCTTTCAGTCTAGTTAGTTGAATCCGTTTTTCACGTTCCGCAATGAGGTTAGGTTCTTGACTTCCTCTGTATCTTTCCGTTATGGGTACTTTTTCTTCTACCAAGTCTAAATTATCCAAGAAGGCACTTGATCGCTTCTGTGTTGATTATTCGATTCCGCTCTTTGTTCATCCGGAATTGCCTGGTCCTGACAAAAGTATTCGTGAAGCGCTGAATGGAAAGATTGGTGTCTACACCCGTTTATTTGAGTTTGCTAATTTCCGCCTTCCCTTGTCCTCATTCCTTGTTTCGATTCTTGACTACTATCGCATTCATATTTCACAGCTTTTCGTTATTGGTGCTGCTAAGGTTTCTCAATTTGAAATTCTTTGTTTTATACTTGGCATTGAACCCTCAATTGGTTTGTTTAGGTGTATTTATGTCTTGTCTTATAGCCATGGCTGGCTTTCTTTTAGTAAACGTGCTGATAGTCTTGGTGTTTGCTATACGAAACCCCTTGATTGCCTTAAAAGTTGGAATGATCATTTTTTCTGGATTGACGCATTTGCGTGTCCTTTTATACATCCTTTCTTCATTGGTGGGCGTCTTCCAAAGGATGCCACCCCCAAGGATACTGAATTTGATGCAGCACATGTCGCCTCCCTTGTTACCAATGCCTCTTCTTTTGTCAAGTTTCCAGAACCTTTTCTTTGTTTGGTTGGCTTGAGCCGCAACTACACTTTGGGCAATGACTTTTATCCTGTGTTTTATGATCAAGAGAATCGTGGTGGGTATGATGTACCTATGTTTTTCTTCGCGTTGTTTTACTTTTATTTCACTCTTACCGTTGTTTCTTTTCTATTTGTTTGTTGCAGCTATGGATTTGTTGTCTTTGGTTAAGCAGAAAAACCCTTTGAAGTTACTTGTTGACGTTCGGCCACGAGAGGAAGATGAAGTCCCCTTGCTACAATTGACCGAAGATCGTACTGTCTCTCTTGCTCCTCCTTCCTCTGGTGAGGCTAGTCGTATGGCTATTTGCTTGGAAGTTGAAGTTTCTCGTTCATCTGATGACGCTATCTTGGGTCCTGACCCTTCAGCCTCTAACGCTGCTTTTGGCAGTGGGGCGGCTTCTGGTTTTGGTAGAAAAAGGAGGGGGGCTAGCATTAGCTTTGTCCATCCCCCTAAGAGGGTAAGGAGTGATCTTAATGATTCCAGCAGGGTCTCTACTGGTGGTAAGTCTTCAGAATCCATTAAGAAGTTGCTAGCTCAAAGTTCACAAACTCTTGAATATTGCTTGAATGCTATGCCCACTCATTCTTCTTCTTCTCCTTTATTTTCAACTACTTTTTGTGAAGTTGGGACATCCACTGAATCTGGCTTTGGTTTGCTCCATCTTGATGGTTCTCCTTCCCGGTTTGTTGTTTATACTTTTGTCTTTTCGTAATTCTTTTGTCTTTTCTTTCCTTTATTTACTTGCTCTTTTATTTGTTTATCCGCAATTCTTCTGTGCCCGTTGTGACGGATTCCGTTGTTACTGCTGTTCATTCTATTGAGAAGGGAAAGGGTCAAGTGGATGTTCCTCCCTACTTTCCGGATAGCCTTTCTCCTGTCGGTGATATTTGTCCAAGTCTTGATGATCTTTCGGATATTGATGTTTCAACTGGGGATATCCGTGTTGTTGATGATCCGGATTCCGACTCTCCCTCTGGTTTTCATGTTCCGAAGTGGAATGTTGCTAAAGGTTCTCGCCTTGATGATGTTAATGAGTGTCGTGCTATGGTGGATGAGTTCGCTCCTCCTACCTTTTTTTACAATATCCGTGATATGGGGTATGAACGCCTCCTGGGTGACTTCAATGTTGTCGTGGTGCGACAACTGTGTTTTAGTTCTGAAGTTCGTCAGCGTTTAGAATATAATGCTATGGAGAGGAAACGCTTATTGTCTTTGTTGGCGAGTAAGGATAAGGAAATTTCGACTCTGAAGTCTGAAGTTGCCAAGGCTATTTCTTCCCAGACATCGTCTGCTGCTACGTCTATAGCAGCTTCTACTGGTGAGTTTTCGTCCCTAAAGGACCAAAATTTTCTGCTTGAGGGGGAACGAAATTCTCTTCGAGCCGAGGTAGCATCACTTCACTCATCCCTTGATGCTAAAGATTCTGAGTCATTCACTTTGAGAGCTGAGCTTGTTGTTCTTAAGTCTCGGAATTCCAGTCTTTCCGAACAGGTATGCAGCCGTACTCTTGTCCCTGTATATACTATTTTATTATCATTTATTTTTGCTTTCGTTATGTTTGTAGATACGGACTTTGGAAGAGTCATGCTCTGAGCTCCGTAGCTGAGCTCCATCCTTTGCTGCTTTGGAGGAGGAGTTTTGTAAGATTCAGGATACTAAGATGGGTGAACTTTCGCGGAAGTTTGATTTAGCTGTTGCTGACTTGCATGCCTTGGCTATTCATCTTGATGAGTTTTTTCCTCGTTTCCTTACCCTATTGTTTAGCCGTCGTTGGATATTAACGAACGGTATGAGCCTCTCTGTGTTTAAGTGTTTAAATTCTCTGGAATATATTGCAACGATGGCAAAGGTTATTGAGTGTGTCGTTGATAAGGGTATGCAAGAAGGTTTAGCTGCGGGCATCACGCATGGTAAGGAGAAAAGAGATCTTGTTGAGCTTGTTGCATATAATCCTTTTGCAGAGGATCACTATGTTTCCGATGTGAGGGCCCTTAAAGATGTGGAGTTTTCTTTGCTTTCCGTGCTTAAGTTCAACAAGAATGCTTGTATTGCGGAGGTTATGGACCTTCTCCGTGTTGACGAATCTTTCGCAAATGCTCCTATCATTGCGGGGTTGCAACCGGATTTTGAGCAACTTATTGTCCCTGTACATGATTGGGATAGTAATGTTATTATTGGCAACAATTCTTTGTCTTGTTCTCTTGAGGTTGTTCAAAGGAGGGTTGATCAGGTTAGGAAATGCATTGATGGTTATCTGTTGTCCTCTGCCGATGTTTATACTTCTCCCGCTGATCTTTTTTCCGCTCGTAACGTGATAGATGTGGAAACATCTCTAGCCAGTGACTTAGCCTCTGTTTGCACTGCTTCTTTGCCGGTTGTCCTCTTCCTGTCAGCACTTCTGATATTTCCGCGACACCTCTTTCTGTTGAGGATTATGATATTGATGGTTCCGGTACCCCCGTGGAGGTTATTAATGACCCATCTTCTGAAGTTAGTGGGGTCTTGGCGGTCCTGTCCGAGCCTGAGGTGAATGTTGCTGCCTTGGCGCGGACTTAGCTTTTTCTTTTCTTTTGTAATCATCTGAACAATGTCTGTCTTTGTTTCTTTCTATGATACTTCCGATGGTTGTAATCAACTCTTTTGACTATGTAAGTTCTTGATTTAGCGTATTTTATTATCCATTTTTGTGTTGCTATTGTTAACGTTATACGGATATTCACGTTTTGTAATAGTCTTGCGCACATACTCTTTTTGTCTGTGCGGTGCTATTTTTAATGTTATACGGATATTCACGTTTATAATAGTCTTTGGATAATTTTGGGCTATCCTCCCAGTACTGGGCTTGCAATACCTCTTACGTACTCTGGTGATTAAGTTGTTCACCAGTTGTGTTATTCGTGATAACTTTATGCTATTCGGAAATAACATATTTTGGGCCGTACCCAATCCTTGTGCTTACGCTTCTTATGCACGTAATAAAGATAATAAAAAAAACATTTTAAAGAATAAAATAATGATGGTAGCTAATCTTCATTTTTTTATTAGTTGATTACGTTTTTTAAATACATCACAATTATTATCATATATATGAATTTCGAGTACATATTTTTCATTGCTAACCGTTCTTACCCTTTTTCATTTTGTCTTATGACTGGTAGCGTCAAGTATCTTGCGGATCTTCGTTGATGGCCGCCATCCTTCTTGGAGTTGCTCTTTCTTGCTCCGCGTTTCTTTCCTCGTGAGGTTGCCAATTTATATGCTGTCCGTGGCAGTTTTCCTTGTGTTTATTAATTATGATGTCCTTTCGTGAGAAAACATTTTGGCCGGATTCACTTTTGGTGCCGCTATATTCTCCCTACTGGGTTCCTTAAGAAGTTTGTAGGTTTGCGGTCATATCCTGAGAGGTTGCGGTGTTTCTTCTCGTTTCCGCTGTTGGTCATGCTACAGGCTCGATAGTCCCCTCAAGATGCCTCCCGTCCGGATCCGCCTTACTATGTTGAAGGTGGAAGGGCTTTTAGTGAGGTTACCTTTCCACTTCGCACAGCTTTTACTTTGTCCCGGCGCTCACAAGCTGATCATTTGTACCTTAAACCTAGTCTATCCAACCCGATATGCCTGGATTAGTAGACGTTCGCTTGTTTGGAGGTCCGGGTTATATAAACAAAGGAATGAAGGCATAATTTTCATCCTCTGTTTGTTTGCCTTTCTGGGGAGGTTCCTTGTTAGCTGGGGACATTTTACGTACGGCGTTGTGCCCCACTTCCTTTGTTATCCCTTCCCAGGGACCAAACTCTTCGCACATTCACTCACACCCATCGACCCCAGTCCCGGGATGTAGTTCCTTCTTCCACTCAGTAGCCAACTCTTTAGAAGGAACTATGTGCACTACCAAAATCTCAAAGGGTTAGTGGGAGCTTTTGTGTTTTCGGCTCCCACCTTTGGTGTGCCCTAGGACCTCGGTATGTCCACACAAACTTCAATGGACATGGGTTTTGGTGGAAGGAGTGTCGTGAATGATCGCGGAGGCTGGTTATTAGTCGTCATTTTAGAATGACTAGGTGTTATTAGTTGTCATTTTAGAACATGTTTCAACTGGTTCTGTCTTTGCCCTTACGTTTTCTTTTTGGTGGGCAAAGGTTTAGGTAACGTATGGGTTTTTTAGTAACGATGATGGGATGGCTATTCGTCGCTGTCAGGGGTTGGCTATATTGCCTTTTTAGCAAGCACCTCTTCAACTTCTTTTTTGCACTTCGAGGAGTTTTTCTTTCCCTCATGTTGTACACTGGTTTTCTTTCTTCAATAAAGAAGTGGTTCTACTCCTCTTCTTTCTATCCCACGTATTTATAGTGATAATTTTACTGTTTCTGCATGCGTCAACATTAATTTCCATTTATTGTTTTGTAGGTAGGCGCGTGTCTAGGCTTATAGCCTGAGTGCTTATTGTTTCTGTTTGATTTGACGCAACATTTCTTGGGAAGGAACGCGAATCTGTACTTGCAGATTCTCCCTTCTTTTTGAGCATTTGGGTAAGTTTTATCCGTTTGCTTCCATTCTTGCTTTGCTTTCCCGCCCAGGACAGGATCCTCCCCTTTTTTTTATTTTTGCTGCTATCCCTCTTAGCCGTGACATTATTTCTACCGGTATATTATTCTTTCCATTCGTAGTGCGACGTCATGTGTTTTTGCGTCTGGCTCCTTTGGCTCGCTGCCTCCTCCGAAGCTGCGTCCACCTGGTCTTTCCATTCTAGGTACGTAAGGTTGTAATCCTTATTTGTTCTGCCAGTATCATCCTGGCGTATACCCATTTCATCGGCGCTTTTGCATCTTTTTTCTCTGTTTTCTCAAATACAGGCACTCTTTTGTGATATGTCTTGCTTCTCCATGAAATTCACAGAATTTCCTTTCAGATTCTTTTTCGGTTGTCACGTTTGTAAAAGGGTTTGCGGATTTCGCTTTCTTTTGTATCATCATTTCCTCGGAAGATTTTTGTGGTTTGCGGAAACCTTGTTGCTTTTCTCTTCGTTCCATTGGTTGCAGCATCCATAACCTTTTTCCTTCACGATTTTCTGCGGCCACTTATCCTTTTAGGAAGGAAAATGTTATATCCATCGCCTCATTTATTGATCTCGGAACTCTGTCGCGTAACCGCTTAACCAATTCTGGATTGGTGATCGCATGCAGGGATCCTGAGACTTTCATGCTTTCCGGGGGCTCTCTTTACGCCCCCTGTTTCTTCTTTGAATATCCGTACAAAGTCTTTCGTTAGCTCTCCATCCTTTTGCTTGATGCGATGAATTCCCGTGGGGTCTTTGATGCATTTCTTTTGTTGCTGAAAGTTAGTCAAGAAAGCCTCTTTTAGCTTGTTGTAGCTATCTATTGATTCGGGCGGAAGGTCATCAAACCAGACCCTAGCGGATCCGGTGAGTGTGGAGTTAAACATGTGACACCATGTTGGCATGGCCCATCGTTTCACCTTTGTTGTTGCTTGGAAGATTTTTTTAGATGATCCTCAGGGTCTCCGCTTCCATCGTATGTTTTCACGTTGGTTGGCATCCGCGTTTTCACAGGCATTTCGATGTAGCGGATACGCGGAGTGAACGGATCAGTTTCCTGGCAGACCTAGGGGCTAGCCAGGTCGCGGCCATGATCATTTGGCTTTCGCCTTTTGATTTTGGGTCCTCGGCCTTTACTTCCATGAGATTCACCGTCTAAATGGTTATTCGCCTTCCGCGACCGAGTTTTTTCGGTTTCCTGACTTCTCATTCCTGATCCTATCGGCCACGGTTGAGAACCCTTACGGTTGCTCCTCTCTTTCTTTCCGGTACCGTCGAGTACTTGTTGCCTGTGGTGTTTGGGACAAATGGAAACACTTCCTTTCTTGTCTCCTAGTCGGTGGAACATACTTTGGCGCAATCTCTTGAACACCGTCTCCCTCACGTCCTCCTTTCTTTTGGGTGACCTGGATCGGGTATGAACTTGGCTGCCGTGATTTTGCGTGTTCCTCCGCTTTGCTTTCTCGAACTGTTTCCGCAGGTCTTCACTTGACGTTTTCGCTATGTGGTGATGCTGGTTTTCATGATAATCCTTCCGGATTTCTGCTATCTTGGCTCTTCCTTCAAGCTTTTGAGCTTTCTCCGTCACAATAGGCCAGATCTTGTCGAAATGCTTATCACAATACCTCCGGAGGGCTGCGTCGGACACAGGTCCCTCCGGGTCCGTCGAGGCCGTTTGATTTCCTCTTTCTACTGTACTCTGCAACGTGGACACAAAAGAAGGAGTTGGTCCGAATCTGGTGCTCATGGTGAGTATTTTCTGGAACGCAGTTACGTACAGGTCCCACGGATGGCGCCAACTTGTTAGTACAATTTTTGTGATGGGTTATAGAAGGTCTGGACGTAGCTTACTGGACTGGGCCGGCAAGCCTTTGATGAATTGATCTTGTACTAATTCAAGTAGTTTGGATGTGATCCCTGCACAAAAAAGGTAAACCGTTAGTCTTACCGTGGGGACGGACCCCACGATTAGACTCCGGCGTGAGAGTAAGTATGCATTCTTGAGAGGGAAAATAGTAGTATGTGTGTAATTATGAGAGAGAAAGTTGTTCTACCTTGTATGGGGATTAGAGCCCCTTTTATAGGCGAGGTTTGCCGCTGGGGCTTCCTGGATTATCGCATATAGTGGTTAGTCGTCGGTGCCAGACCCTTGACGGACAAGGGTTTCGTGTTAATCGCAGATGCGGACGTGAGAGGCCTAACGGTTAAAGGTTCAGCCCCGTTATGTACCTTGCGCGCATTCCAAGGCCTGGGTCGTGGCTAATTTAGTCATTGGGCTTACTGTTGGCCCAGGGTTCGTGATTGTTGGACCTGAGTCCAGGATTTGCAGTCATTGGGCCTGAGTCTAGAGTGGGCGTATAATATGTTTTGGGCTTAGTAGGCCTATTGTACATACTATACGTCATCAATATGTATTTACATATTTCTAAAAATAGAAAAACAAATACATGACATCATGTAGTACATCATTGAACTCCTTAGAAGATTTCACTAGATTCTATATGTAGATTTAGACTCTACATATCTTACACAATCTTGGATAGATATGGTTGACTTTGGTAAGATTTTGAGATCTTGCTGTCAGACCTCGGCGGCACCAAATATTAACACGGGCGGAACCCTTTTAACGGTTTCGTGGTCCGTGGTGCTTGCTGATGTTTTTGGCTATAAATAGCAAAGCCAAACCAAGTTGTTTTTCATCCCTTTCTATCATATTGTCATACATTCCTTCTCTCTAACATTTCTAACTCAGTTTCATATCATATTAGTGATCTCTTTTGTAGCAAAGAAGATCAAGATACATTCAAGCTTCAACAAGAAGTTGGAAGTCTTGTTTGTTTGTTGTTGTATGATCTTGTGTTGATTCATACATCATTGTTGTACCAAACCATCATAATCTTTTGAGCGTGAGTGGTTAGTATTTTAGTTCTTAAAATACATTGTGTGTGGGAGTGGTTGTACCCTTGAAAAGAACTCGACATCTAGCTTAGTGTCGGAAATAGTGTGTAAGCGAAGTGTAAAGGTTTCTCACTTTGTGAAAGGAGCTTGTTGACTAGTGAAGTTAAACTCTCGAGTGTGAGACTCGGGGAGTGGAGTAGGCAAGGAAAAGATTCCTTGTAGACCGAACCACTATAAACAACTTGTTGTGGTTTGATTGTTTCTTTCCTTATCTACTCTTTATATATTGTTTGCATATTTCACTAACATATCTAAGATCAATATCAATTGATCTTTCAATAAGTTTCAAAACAAAGTTTTAATCGGTAAACTATTCAACCCCCTTCTAGTTTTCCACAATTGGTATCAGAGCCTCGTTGCTCAAGAATTTCTAAAATATATTGTATTTTATAAATTTGAAACGATCCATGGATTCTGAAAACTTTAAAGCAGGGTAATCTATGCAAAGACCACCACTCTTTGAAACCAATGGATTTATCTATTGGAAAAACCGTTTTGAAACATATGTAAAATCAAAAGATATAGATCTTTGGTTTGTTATTCTTAAAGGGGATTTTAGTTCTACAACAAAAGATATTTCCGTTGATGAATAAAAGAAATTAATTGCTAAAAATAATGAAGCTAAAATGATGCTTTATAATGCTTTGCCTAGAAAAGAATATGAAAGAATTTTTATGTGTGAAACCGCCAAAGATATTTGGGAATCTTTGATTGTTACACATCAAGGAAATTCACAAGTCAAGGATAACAAAATTGATTTTCTTGTTCAACAATATGAACAATTTATTATCCCTAAAGATGAAACCATTGATTGTGGTTTTGCTCGCTTTAATACTATTATTACATCACTTAAAGCACTTGATGAATCTTTTCGTAGTAGGAACTTTGTCAGGAAATTTCTTAGAGCACTCCATCTGAAGTGGAGAGCTAAAGTGAAGGCTATTGAAGAATCAAAAGATCTCTCAAAAATGTCACTAGACGAGCTAATCGGAAACCTCAAAGTACACGAAATGGTGATGGAGAAAGATTCGGAAATCATCAAAGGAAAAAGAGAGAAAATCAAATCCGTTGCTCTAAAGCAAGAACGGAATCAAGTGATGATGAAGAATTTTGCTCCGGTAGTGAAGATGAGGAGTATGCCATGGCCGTTAGAGATTTCAAAAAGTTCTTTAGAAGAAGAGGAAAGTTTGTAAGACAACCTCAAGAAGAAAAGAAGCCATTCCAAAAAGATCGGGATAACAAAAAGGGTAAAGGTGAAAGAAAGTGTTTTAGATGCGGTGATGTAAGTCATCTAATAGGAGATTGTCCCAAGCCACCTAAAATCAAAACTCAACGAGCTTTTGTAAGTGGTGCTTGGAGCGATAGTGAGGATGATGAAGAGTCGAGCAAGGATGAGATCGCTCTAATGGCACATGAGTCAAACGAGGTATGCTTGAAAGTTGGATTGGAACCTGATGAGTGGATAAAAGATAGTGGATGCTCACGACACATGATGGGCAACAAAAGCCTCTTCTCAACATAACAAGAGTATGACGGAGGTAATGTCACTTTTGGTAGCAATCTTAAAATCAAAATCATTGGCAAAGGTACGATCACTCATATCTCCCTAACTATTGAAAATGTTGCTCATGTCGATAGTTTAGGATTTAATCTACTTAGTATTAGCCAATTATGTGATAAAAAGTATAAAGTACTATTTGAAGAAAATGGTAGTAAAATACTAAAAGATGGTAGGAGTCAGGAAAAATAATATATACGTCATGAAAATAGATAAAACATCTAATGACAAACTTTGTCTAACAACTTTAGATCATAGCTCAAGATTATCTCACCAAGTTTGACCCAAAGTCTTATGAAGGTGTATTTCTTGGTTACTCTCAAACTAGTAAAGCTTACATTGTCTTAAACAAAGAAACAATGAGAGTCGAGGAATCATTGAACATAACATTCGATGAAAGTCCACCTCCCTCTAAGACATCGCCTTTGGTAGATGATGACTTAGTTGAAAGTCAACTTTTAGAAGGTCAAGAAATAATTAAAAATGACAAGTAAGATGAACCATTAAATAATGAAATTATTAACATCAAAGAATCCAAAAGCCATCCTTTAGAAAAGGTCATAGGACAACTTAATCAAAGAACCTTAAGATCACAAGCCCAAAATCAACATTTTTGTGTTGTATCTACCATTGAACCGAAAAACATAAATGAAGCAATAAAAAATGAATCTTGGGTAATTGCTATGCAAGAAGAGTTAAACCAATTCGTTAGAAATGATGTTTGGAAGTTAGTTCCAAAACCTAAAGATCAAACTATAATTGGAACGAAATGGGTTTTTCGAAATAAAATGGATGAAAATGGTGTAGTGTCTAGAAACAAAGCTAGGCTTGTCGCACAAGGTTATAATCAACAAGAGGGGATTGATTATGATGAAACTTATGCACCGGTAGCTAGGCTCGAGTCTAGTAGAATCTTACTTGCATATGCATGTGCTTATGACTTTAAATTATTTCAAATGGATGTTAAGAGTGCATTTCTTAATGGGTTTATTAACGAAGAAGTATATGTTGCTCAACCTCTCGGTTTTACTGACTTTGGGAAACCACATCATGTCTTCAAACTCAAGAAAGCATTATACGGTCTTAAGCAAGCACCAAAAGCTTGGTACGATAGACTTAAGACTTTTCTTGTTGAAAACAAATACACCATGGGATTAGTAGATGATAACGCTACACGCGTCGTTTGGGGTCAAAGGAACTTCCTTTTCATCGATTAAGTTTTTCAACACCCTAGGCAGTGAAACTAATCATTGTAGTGTAGTATTAGGGTAAGCCACGGGTATTGATATCGTTCTCTAGGGGAATAGGAATGCTAGTGAGAAGTTACTACGCTAAGGTTGGGGTTGAGGAAGATTATTTTTTATCTTTTTTATATTTTTAGGAAATGGAAAGGTACGAATCTCGGGGTTTGGATTTGGGGGTTGGTATTTCTACCGATTACTCTACTTATCTAATTAACTAAGCTAGGGGTAGTCTATGTCTATTGTTGTGTGCTCGTATGATGATTAAAAATGTATTTACTTAGGTTTTATTACTCCCTAGTTATCTCCTATTGATGGTTGAATTGTCACGTCCTTATTCTTTATGCGTTGTGTTTTCTAAGGTCGTAAGGTGTGCATTCCCTAACTCTTTGTAGTCACCTTTAAGTGTAGTAAACGAAATCCACTAAGTCATTCATAAACTAACTTTAAGGTTATCTTTGGGTTTAGTAAACGAAATCCACTAAGTCATTCATAAACTATCAAAGATTTATCAAGTATTAAACACAACGATAGCCTAGTCGCACTCCTAAGCTAATTACAATTAAGATAAGAGACAACCTAACAATAATTAACAACTAGGTTTCATATATCTAAGCAAACACACAAGTAATTTAATGGGACATGGTAAACATGCAAGCATACACACAATCAATTGAAGACATAATTGAATTAATGAAGTAAAACACTTATCTTGATGTAAGATAGGGTATGGAACCCTAAAATCTTGTACAAGACAACCTTGGTTCGGTTTAGGTTTTACTCCAAAAGACTACACAATGAATGGCGAAAATTCGGATTCTATATATAAGATTACAAATGCGACGGCGTCACCTTTTGATTTGTGGCGCCGTCATTAGGGTTTCGTCTTGGCCACGTTAGTCTTGCGACGACGTCACCTTATGCTTGTGACATCGTCCCTTCGCCTCTCGACATCGTCGGATCAAATCTAGGTCGTGCGAGTTGCGATGCCCTACTCTTTTAAAACCTAAAGTCGTCACTTGTAAATGAGCAATTTGGCTCCGAGCCGTCACAAAAGTTGTCCGACGGCGTCCTTTGTTTTGTGCTCGCCGTCCCTTCGGGCCCAAAGACTGAGTGTCTCGATTCTTGACTTTGGCTATTTTCTTCAGATATTCGCGCCTTTTCGTCCGAATAAGTGTCATTCCAGCATTTTGCCTTGAAGATACCTAAAAAGTGAAAAGGAACGATATTAAGTTATAACGGATACAAAAGTGATCAAATAAGGGCTTAAACGACTCCTCAAAAAGGTACATTTTAAAACCTTATCAGTAGATAATACTCTTTTTACCAAGAAAAAGGAATCACATATTATCATTGTTCAAATATATGTTGATGACATCATATTCGTATCAACTTTTCAAGAGCTATGTGATGATTTCTCTAAAATCATGCACGATGAGTTTGAGATGAGTATGATGGGTGAATTAAACTTCTTTCTAGGACTTCAAATTAAACAACTAGAAGATGACATATTCTTTAACCAATCTAAATATATAAAAGATATGCTTAAGAAATTTGGTCTTGAACACTCAAAACCAACTAAGACACCCATGTCCTCGGACACTAAACTCACCAAGGATGAGGAAGGTGAATCGGTAGATAACACTAAATATAGAGAAATGATCGGTAGCTTACTCTATCTCACGACTAGTAGACCCGACATTATGTTTAGTGTTTGTCTATGTGCTCGCTTTCAAGAAAATCCAAAGGTATCACACTTAGAAGCCTTGAAAAGGATATTTAGATACATTAAGGGAACAACATGTTTAGGATTATGGTATCCCAAAGGAACGGGTGTAGAAACTGTAGTGTATGCCGATTCGGATCATGCCGGTGACTATGTTGATAGAAAAAGTACAAGTGGTATTTGCACTTTTGTCGGATATTGTCTCACCTCATGGTTTGCAAAGAAGCAAACGGCTTTCGCTATCTCAAATACTAAACCCGAGTACGTCTCAGCCGGAAAAGCATGTCAACAAGCTCTTTGGATGAAGCAAGCTCTCGTGGATTACGGAATTCATCTCAACGATATCGCTATATTTTGCGACAACAAAGGAGCTATTGATCTCAGCAAAAATCCCGTCCAACATGCTCGTACGAAGCATATTGAAATCCGTCATCACTTTCTTCGCGACAATATTCAAAAAGGAAACATCTCAATTGAGAAAGTATCCTTTGAAGACAACGTTGCCGACACTCTAACCAAGCCTCTCAAACGAGAACCATTTAATCTTCTTAGACTTGGTTTGGGGTTAATGGAACCAAACATGTAGGTAAAACATAGTCTAAACCTTAGAACAAACAAAACAAAAAAAATTTGTTTGAAACTGCTACTGTTCCCACGACAACAAACGACAACAAAGGCGGAACCATTTTTTTGGTGCCGTCTGGTCCGTGGTGACTACAGTTGCAAAAATGCTACCTACAAAACATCTTCTTCCTCACAACCTACTTTACCAAAACATGTAAACATTAGACCTAACTCATTATTTACATTTTCTCATCCACTAATCACTGAAGATAACATCATTGTAAGTATCCTAACTATATTTTATCTCTTAATTCTGAGTCTAGGATTCTAATTTGTACACAAAATCATTACATGGGGATTATGTATATTCTTGTAACAAAACATGGATTCAATTGGCAAATTGCATAACTAGTCATTGAAATTAGGTACTACATTGTCACATTACATAAACAAATCATGTTTCCCACTAATCAAAAGATAATGACTATAAGGTTTTATTCAAATAACCAAACACCCCATGTCAACTTTTTTTGAAAAGCTTCTCACTTGTAGGAAAACAATTTTTCATTGTTAATACAAATAGAAACGTTAAATTTTCATCACTTTCATGCTCTTGAATACTAAAGGTATTGCACAACTAATATGCATTCCCGGGTATATTCAAATGAAGCCACATTGAATTAGGAGCGTTTGGGTTATATCATGCCGTTTGCCAAACACCCCCACTAAAAACCATTTTATGTATAAAATGAGTCGAGATAACTGCAACTCCAAATCGTTTTCATATAGGCACACACTAGAACCAAAACGTTAAGTTTATTCTCATTTTTAACATGTAAATTCTTGATCATAGGAATAACCATGGTAGCCACAAGATTCTATGATCACAAGGATACCCTTAACTACATTCCCAAACATCACAAAACCAAGGGACTCTCCAAGGAACAAGTCTTCCATGAGGGTAGAACCATTCACTCCTCCTTTGTCGACGGAACCAATCTCCGTCAAGAACTAGCCGCTATTCACTTCGATTGTCTCCTTGACATCGATGATCCTATTTGTCATAGGTTTGTGTTAGAGTTCTATGCTAGTGTCACCGGTTTCATTGATGGGGAAGATGAGTTTAGCCTTAGGTTTAGGATCAATCAAAATGACTACACCATCTCCTTAACCCAATTTGCTCAAGTTCTAGGAATTCCCAACCGAGGGACATGTGTCTACTCGGATAAGTGGTCACTCACTATCCTTGATGCAATCAATGATCGCTCTCTTCCCTACCAAACTCCTTTAGCGGATAAGGATGTCATCCGTGAGCGCCTCTTTAACCCAAGAGCCGCTCCAACCCGTGTCACCCAAAAGGGAAAGGAGGTGAACCGAGATCCATATGGAATGGAGCTCAATGAACTTAAGCCCGAATTTAAGAAATGGGAGGAACTACTTAGAGCCAACGTCATTAGCACCATAGGGAATAGGGACCATATCAACGCTTGCCTTTGTCACATGCTCTACAACTTGTCCACCCGTCAACCATTCAATTTAGCCTACTACATTGCTAGGAGAATGATTGACATTCCAACTCAAGGATCGGTTGCTCTTCCTTACGGGATGCTTCTCACCAGTCTCTATAGAGCCTTTGCACCAATTCCACCAAGCCCAAAAGGGTTGTAGCTTGACTATGAGCTCATCCCTCACATCTTTGTGCCCTTGAGTGATGAGCGAGTAGCTAAGACTAAAGGCAAAATAGCAAAACCTCCAACTCTATCATCATCATCATCAAATAGCTCCGAGGATGGTCTTCCAAATTCTCGCCTTCCACCTCATGAGTACTATGCGTCTCTCCCCGAGATTGAGAATGAATCGGTGGAGTTCAAGCAAACCAAGGGGATGTTCAAGTGCCTTGGTAGGATGATGAACAAGATCTACAAGAAGTTGGATAAGTAAGGTTCATTTTAAGGAGTGTTTGGAACAAGACATTAACTTTGATGTATGATGCAATTTGGTTGCTTTTAATTTGTAGGATGATAATATAACTTAAAACAATGATGTATGCTAACAAATTCAGGCAGGGGATAACACAAGTGTGTTATCAAATTTTACCCATTTTCACTTTAATGTGAAAATCGTTAGCCCTTGGTCAAAGTCTATGCTCCACTATGTTTGTGTATGTGTTATTTACTTTTCCTAACTAGAAATAATTAATGTCACATGTTTTGAGCAAAATTTCGTGTTTCGGAAAAGTCCCGACACCTAAAAACATTGCTCGTGATGATTTACGGTGTCCACGGAATGTAAGGCACCAAAATTTGGTACCGTCTGTTATAGAAATTGGTACCGCCGTGCACATGACAGGCGGACTAAGCGGCACCCTTTTTGGGTTCCGCTTTGTATTTTTTTGTGCCGTGGATCCTACAGGTAATTTTTTGAATTTCGCTTATTTCAACATTCCAAATTACCATACATTGCTTCTAAGTTAATCTTAACTAGTTATTACCCATATTAGAACTAGTATAACACACTTAGGTACATAGGATATCCATTTCCACCAAAATTCAAAATTTCAAAAATCCACCCAAGGAGCCCTTTTAGATAAAGGAAGGAACCAAAAATTTGGTTCCTTGCAATCCGTGGGTAGTCTGATTGTTAGGATCTCATAATCATTAGAACACATTTATTGCAAATCTTTGTCTCTTCACTTCATCCTTCTTGTATGGATTGACTTGGGTGATATGACTAACATTAAACCCACCTCAAAATCATTAGAAACCTCATCTCTTCTATGGTTTTACATCAAATCAAACACATTTCTCCATAATTCTCCATTCCTATAAATTAAGAGCTTTTACCATGATCATCTTCACACCTTCTCAATTCTCACCATCTACTAGCAAAAGCTTAAGTCAAAATGACCAAATCTTCACCATCAACCAAGCCTTGCAAGAAAACCGCTAGAATAAGCGTAAGACCTTGTTGCTTTGTCAACATAAGCTCTTCTAACGAGTCATCTCCACTAACCATCTCATCTCCCATAAGAGATGACATAACTCTCACTTTGGATACTCCTACACCACCTCCACAATCACGTATCACTATCACTACTCCACCACCAACAAAGACTCCTAGCTCACCACCACCGGCTCCCATCCAAACATCAAAATCACCATCACCTCCAAAGTCTCCAACACTCATCCCATTGGAGTTATTCTATACACCACCTACTTCTCCAAATCCAATTTTGGAAGACTTGGAGGACTTGCCTCCTAGACCCAATCATCCACCACCACTACCATCCTTTGGTACAATTGAGCGAATAGCTCATGAGTCTCCACGACCATCATTTGCCCAAACACCCCGTTAGGGCCAATACCTCTTCTTTTCCATCCCATCCACAAGGAAATCCATGGTCCTTTGTATGGGGATCAATCACTTCCTACATCAATGTCTCCTCACATAGAGCACATTGAGGAATCCATGTGGGAAGATCACCCCACCAAAGAATTGATTCAAGCCGAACTCCATCATCTCCACCAATTTTCAAATATGGTGGATTCTCATCTAAGTGATGCTATGAAAATGCAAAGTGCTTTGCTCGCCTCCATGATCACCACTCCAAACACCAACACCAACATCAACACATCCACCATTCCACCACAACAAAACCGTAAATCATACTACCCTCCTAGGCATGGTTGCTCTAATTGTGAGCAAACCGCCCAAATAATCGAAAGGACCCGGGTGATGGTCCATGAGCTTCAAGAGGAAATGAGGTTCATCCTCAACAACATCCTAGAGCGCGTCAATGCTCTTGCTCATTCACCACCTCAATAAGAGGGTCCTAGCTTACTTTCCTCAAGCTTTTCTTATTTTTCTAGGATTTTTCTTGTATTTTTTTATTTTCTAGGATAATTTATTTTTTAGGATTTTATCATTGTACTAAACACTTCATTGTGTTCTTTTTCATTATTCTTAAATCATGAATAATTTTAACAAATGAATGATGTTTCTTATATATTGTTGTTGCTTGTTATATGGTGTTTGGAAATGCTTGTGATGATGCTTATACCTAACAACTTTTTTTGTAGCTTTTTCAGAATCCATGTATCTCTCTCTTGGCACCCAATTTAGGGGGAGCTTTGGTCAGGGGGAGATAATGGCTCGGGCTCATTACACATTCCGCCTCGCATCTTCTTTTTGTTGAGACAAAAAGGAGAAGAAATATATAGAACTTGGTTATATTTGACTTTATGAAAAAGTCAACTGCATCTATGACTTTCTGAAAAAGTCAACATCATGCTTCATTGGATATATTTGACTTTCTGAAAAAGTCAACTGCATACTTTGACTTTCTGAAAAAGTCAACATCATGCTTCAACTAGTGAAGACTTTGACTTTTTAAAAAGTCAACATCGTGTCTAAATTAGACATACTTGCATTATCACTTTTATCTTTCAAGTTCTAAAACTAATATTTTTATAGCTCTTGTACAATCTTCACATCTTTTATAAAAATAAAATTTATGTTTTGTTCTCAACAAAAAGGGGGAGATTATTAATACAAATATCGTCATTAAACGTTATTTATATTTTTGATCTTTACCTAAGTTTTGTTAACGACAAAAGTAAATTTAATTTTTAAAAAGCTTAAATCTTGTCAAGTTTAATAGATATTAAAATAAGCTTTTCTAAAATAATATCTTCATCACTCAAGCATTTACATTATGATTAATTATATCTTGATATGAATCTAAACCATAATGTATGATAGTAGTTTTTAGTTCAAGAGTGTTTTGGTTTCTTAAAAACTAAACATTACATATGTATTTACATATTTCTAAAAATAGAAAAAAAACACATGACATCATGTAGTGCATCACTGAAATCCTTAGAAGATTTCACTAGATTCTATATGTAGATTTAGACTCTACATATCTTACACAATCTTTGATAGATATGGTTGACTTTGGTAAGATTTTAAGATCTTGCTGTCAGACCTCGGCGGCACCAAATATTAACACGGGCGGAACCCTTTTAAGGGTTTCGTGGTCCGTGGTGCTTGCTGATGTTTTTAGCTATAAATAGCAAAGCCAAACCAAGTTGTTTTTCATCCCTTTCTATCATATTCTCATACATTCCTTCTCTCTAACATTTCTAACTCAGTTTCATATCATATTAGTGATCTCTGTTAGGTCACCATGTTTGTAACACAAGCATCAATATGTAATGAGATAAGAGAAGATCGGATGAACACTTAACCAAACACACGTATGAATAATGAAAGGTTTATGCTAAGAGTGAAATAGAAAAGTGAACAACCAACTCCCAAATGGGAGTTTACAAGATTATTTATAGGGAAGGAACTAGGGCAACATGCAAGTTCCTTTCATTTCATTATTGGACTTGGGCCAAGGCTTATGGGCTTTCTACATAAGCCTTACCATAATAACTAACATAAAAGCCTAATAAAGCAAACTATTACATATTAATTACTAACACTTGTTAGGGGTGTTCATGGGTTGGGTAATATCCGAATAAACCGAAAACCGAAACCGAACCGAACCGAAAATAACCGAACCGAAATCAGAATCAACCGAATTGCCAAAACCGAATCGAACCGAAATAAAAGTTCGGTTTCGGTTCGATTATGGTTTTAACAATCAAACCGAAACCGAACCGAAACCGAAATTAAATAAATATATATATTTTTATATATTTATATTAAAAAAATATATTAAAACTGTTTTATAATAAATATATAATATTTTTAAGCTTGAAATTTTTTTTTTCAAAAAATATATATAAATAAATGAATAAATTATTAAATTTAGGTAATTCGGTTATTCGGTTATTGGGGGTTCGGTTTTCGGTTCTGTTTAGTTAAATTTGAATTCGGTTCGGTTCGGTTTTCGGTTATACCCAGAAAAAAAAAATTAACCGAACAAACCGATAACCGAACCGATGAACACCCCTAACACTTGTAATCTAGTTTAGGAGTGATTCCAACAATCTCCCCCTAAGTGTTGGTGATTGATAATTAAAGTGATCTTTAAACGTTGAAGGTGTTGATGTAATAGTAGCTTTGACGTCTTCTGACATTCTTCTTTCTTGTGAGAAGAAGTGTCTTGATTCCAACAATCTCCCCAGCGTAGGGATCTTGTTTACTTTGAAGTTTTTCAGCTTTGACGTCTTCATTATCTTTGTTCTTTGATCATTGTTCTTTGTGGTGATAGTGATAATATGTTGTGGTTGTCTGCATCAGGTCCGCTTTGTTGCTCCAGTGTCTCCACGTCTTTCTCCAACATGCTCACACACTCATATGACAGTGAATTCCAGATGTGAAGTAGTTCTCGAGTCTTTATAACTTTGTAGATTCTTAGATTTGATGAAGAATCATTATGACTTTGTGTTGCCTTTGATATTGAGAGAACTTCTTTTTGTGATGTAGTTGGTATGAGCATGTGATGAATCTGCACGATCTTTTCCACCCGCGAGCATCCATAAGAAGAAAACATAAAACATGGGTTAGAAATAATCCGGTAGCTTACAAGTTTGAACTTGAGTGTGTTAATGATATTGTGAAAACACGACTCTAATTCTCACAAAGGTCGTTCTGAGCTGGATTCCCACAAGTGAGATAGCGCGACAAAATCAAGTACACCTCTGATTCGGGTGAGTCATTGAGGTACATCAAGCATCACCCCACGTAGACCGTTTGAGACACAAAAGCGTAACCCACAAGGAGTTACCAAGTGACTGCTTGTCGGGTTGTTTGATGTTGACCACGGCAGAGTTTCCATTCAATCGAGGATCACATGTGAACCTCTCATAAATGTTCTCGACAGTTGCTAAGATCGTGTAGGACTTGATAATGTATCACTTGCGTCCTTATTGTTGAGCGATAAGTGATGAAATGTCAAGTGTACCTAAGAGATCCTTTGATGAATCTCGTGGCTCTAGACACAATTGTGCGCTTTGGTTTTCTGGCGGAGACTAGGAGAGGGTCTCCTTCTTCAATACCAAAGAATCTCTAAGAAAGCCGATAGTTTACATAGGGTTCCTGTGAGAATGAAACAAGTCTGTTGGGAGAAACTTGAGTGGCTAAGAAGGTTTAGTGCATGCGTCCTTTGGGTCCATGACGACTTTGATCTTCAATACCGGTGTCATCAAGTGACAACCAGTAGCATATGAATTGCACCCGGTTTCTGCCCTAAGTTGAATAATTTGGAGGGCTATTTTTTTTCACCATTTTCTTTACATTTCTTTTTAATTGTTCAACTCATTCTTTCTCCGATTCTCATTTTCTCCTTTTTATAATCATACCTAAGGACTTCTAAATTCTAACTATTGGTGGTGTCCTTGGGTAGATCCCTCCGGCTCTGGCGGATCATAGGACGGTTATTCCTAACCTTAGTCACCTTATAACTCCATGACTAACCTATGTTGCCATAAAACCATTTTCATGAAAAATCTCTCAAAGTGGTTATGATTAAAAACATTTTGTACCACTAAAAGAGTTTTATATTTTGCATAAATACTCCCCCTCCACTCGTGCTTAAGTATTTTGACGTAATCGCACGGTGAGGGAAGAGCTTGACTTTGAATTGATTAACTCAAGATAGACAATTCCCATGAGACACGGTTACATCATCGACTAGGTCGACTTGAAGTTGTAAACACTCCTTAGTGAGGAGGTTTGACCCGTCAAGGTTCATGTCTACCAAGAGTTTCTCGAATGGTACATTCTACTAGGACAAGTCCTTTGCGAGATACGTTTACATTACTAGCGACAGCTTGAAATTATTACCCGTCCCAGACAAGTCTTTTCGAGTTACTAACATTTAAGAGCTCGTCAATTCATTGGTTAAGTCTTTATCACGAAGATTCAATAGCAATTCACAACATATTTCTTATCACATAATTTTTCTCCCCCTCAAAAAAGGGCATATAAATGTTATTTTTGATGAAATTTTGATATCGTATATGTCCATTTTGAGTTTTGTGGGAAGAATTCCACGAAGAACGTTTTGTGAACAAAGGTTTAATCAAATACTCCCCCTCAACAAGTGATATTAACTTTTGAGGTTTTGAAAATCATAAGGGGAAGTACTTGTTCTTTTGAGCAAAACTTTGAAACTGAAAGTTTTGATTAGTTTTACTCAAAAGTAAGAAGCTTTCGCTCTTTTTATAAGGATTGTGGCACTGAAGCGTACCACAGGGTCCTTTCATGACAAGTACGGGTTGTACACTGTTATGTGTGCACAAGCCATTGTCAATTATAAATCACACATCCAAATAATGATAACGAAACAGATCAAGGGGTACTAGGAGTATCAGGTATTCCATCAATAACTCCAGGAATGCGGTCTGGACGTTGGTAGCCTGTGAGAGTTATGCTTGGACGACCACCTACGAAACTCTCCAACGTTCTTATCTGATCCCGTCTGAACAACCTTTCATCAATATGATTGATGATCTTCTTTACATCCCTCCTATCCCTTGAATTCCATCTCTTCGGTGACCCTATGCCGTCATGGATTTCCTTTAACCTGTATGCTAACCCGTCCCGAACCTTCTTTAATTTGTGATCCCCAAACTTATGAAGCTCTTTGCACGCCATGAAGCAATTGTGGTGTAGTTCACTACAGTAGACTGCCCCAAATGGTTTCTTGATGAGGGTGTACTGACCAAGTTGGTTTATGTCGGGAAGATCTAGTTGAGGTTTTGTGAGGTTAACACGCTTCTGGTATGATTCCATGACAAGTTGAATATCTTCTACACGTTCTTGGATCACGATGCTTTGGATGAATATGAGCAATGACTTGATGTACTCGCGTTGGATATTTGTAGAGAAATGTCGCATTCGACCTTGTACCTTGGCAAGATACATATCTTCAATGTCATTTAGAGACAATCTCGGAAAATCCACTTCTGAAAAGTCATATTCCTCTTCGTCTTGTCGTTTGACCACTATTTTATTTAGGAATGTGTAGTCCCACTTCGACGACAGGGTAACATGCTGAATTGCAACGATCCGTTTGTCACTGAACACTTCCTTTTTTGACTTTAGAACCTGGCAGCTTTTGTAGTAGATTCTTCTTCGTTATGGCCAATGATGAATCCCATACAGTGCATCGAGGTCGTATTTTTCCATATTGTCGGCAAACATTCTTGTGGCTTCTTCCTCGATGGCTATCTTTGTTGGAGTATATTCTTTGTCGGAAAGGGAAGGTAAGTGATGTAGCGTATTTTCTGGTAACATCGCTACCGTGTAGAAGAAACTCCAGGTCATTATTGAAGAAATAGCGGTATGGAATCTTGGGTTGATCCGGTCGGCCAATGGTAGGTAGAGGTTTGGTCCAGTCAGTGTAGTATGGAGCCTTATCTTGTCTGGTGAAGTCAATGTTGGATTCAGTATTGAGCCAATCAATGTTGTTAGACATGGCTCGTGCAATGTTGTCGAGATGATATTCGACTTGATTGCCTCGTATCGAGCTGTCTTTAAGTAGTTGAAATGCTTCATTCTTGATTCGCCTCAACTCTGCTTTGGTCATTTTCTTCACTTTGAACTTTTCATGTATAAGCTTCACATGCTCCATTGTGCGACCATCTACCATATCTTGACCTTCCGGTAATTGAGGGGTAGCATCAACATGTTTAGAAAACCAGTCATATTCTTCAGTGTCATCTTCATCTAGCCATGACACTACTTCGATATTTTTCTTCTTCTTAGGCTTTAGTGATGATGCTGGTTTCTTTGTTGTGGTAGAAGAGGTAGGTTGTTGTTGGGGCTCAGGAATTTCTTCATCGTCACTACCAGTGTATTCAAAGTGATCACCGGTTTTCTCTGTTTGTGGTGGTGACTCAGAATCCTGAGGTTTATTAGTAGCAGGAGACCGTTGTGGAGAACTTCTTTGAGTGGAGGTCCTTGGAGGTGGTGGAGGCATAGAGGATGAATCGTCATTTTTCTTCTTTCGTTTTGCCTCAGAGTCTTTATCCGCATCATCATCGTCTCTTGGACGCTTAGCCTTTTCAGCTGCCGCTTTGCATGAAGTTTTGAGTTGAAATTCCAAAGCAATGCCTCAAAAAGTTTAGCTTCATCGAGTAAGCGTTGCGCATCGTTTAGACATTTGTAGCACAAGCTTGGAGATCAACTCTGCATCAGAGACAACCTTAGGCTCAATTGGATTGATTTGCATTGCTACCGGTGTAGATTGCATTGTTTGCTTGACCAATTGCATGAGATTTGGATAAAGTTGTCTAGTGAACATCTCTCTAGTCACGCCAGGGACAGTGTCGATGAGAAACTTGTGAGTGTATTATCTGATCGTCTTCTCCATTTCCCCTTGGATATCTCTATTCAGAAATTGTTGCAGTTGTTCCCTTTCATCGACATCTCGTTTATCACGTCACGAAGAAGATTGATCCCATCTCGCAAGTTGATTCAGTTTCTTGTTGGTCACGTTTTTCTTCCTGACTTGCCTGACAGCTTTGACAATCTTTGTCTTAGCTCGTGATATCCAAGTATCGGTCGGTTTCTTTACCGACTTGGATGTGGATCTGGTGGTGGCTTTGGATGGTGGTGGAGATGAGTGAGAAGATGAGTCTGACGATGATGATTCATGAGGAGACTCAGGGTCCTTAGGTGGCTCAGAAGTTTGTTCCTTGCTATGTGCGAGACTATCTAGAAGATAATCGTCGGCTTCCTTTTCAGCTTTAGCCTTTTCTTCAGCCTTGATCCTTGCCTCTTCATCTGCTTGAGCTTGAGCTTCTTTTTCTGCTTTTTCTTTAGCTGCAGCCTCAACATCTTCATCAGTAATTTTATCAGTTTTCTCCTTCTTCTTATCAGGTTTCTCAAAGTCAAAAATGATCTCATCCTCAAGTTGCTGTTGTTGTGATTCGTGGGTGGTGGTACCAGTTCCCTTATCGGGTTGATTAACCGCATCGGAAACTGGTGTGGTTAGTGCACCACCACTTGACCCTCCAGGGCCACGAGTTTGTTGTAGGTTGAACTCCTTAGCAACATGTTGAAGTCTGAGACTATTCAATTTCTTTTATGTAATCTTTGTCTTCATCCTGTAGCTCTTCCTCTGAGCTCTCTTCTTCCTGCTCTTGCACTGGAGTTTTCCCTTTATCAGACTTAGGAATTAGAGGTTTTTCAACTATTAGTGTATCATCTATTGCAGATTCTGAGTAGATAACCTCTTCATCTGTTTTAGTGTCCTCTGAGTCCTCGTCCATCAGTTTGGGTTCTGGTTTAGGAATAGAGATATCAACCTTTGATGGAACTTTCCTTTTGAGGGTATGAGTCCTCTTAGGATACTTTCAGGTACTCTCAGTGCTTGCAACACTTCCAGCACTGCCTCTCCTGGTCTTCCTAACAGGTGTACCAGAAGACTTTTCATCAATGAACCCCACTTTGCCTGATTCAACTGCTACCAGATACCGTGT
The DNA here is from genome assembly GCA_022545495.1 of Chrysanthemum lavandulifolium. Classification (NCBI taxonomy): domain Eukaryota; kingdom Viridiplantae; phylum Streptophyta; class Magnoliopsida; order Asterales; family Asteraceae; genus Chrysanthemum; species Chrysanthemum lavandulifolium. The sequence continues at coordinate 213,036,215 of CM040244.1, forward strand.
GTACGATTGAAGTCCATTGATAACGTCAGTAAGTAGACAATCTGGCAACACAGCACCTTGTTTCTACGTTGTTGAGTCTTTGAATCTTACCACGTTGAGTGTGGGCTCAAGCAACACGGAGTGATGGTTGGGGTCATCAAGTCTTAAGGGAATATCTGGATTATTCCCTAGAATCCTTTGGATCAACATTTTGTGTATCTGATATAAGGGATCTTGGTGCCAGGCTTTTTAAGGTAAGACATCATGTTGTCCTAGATCAGAGCTGCAAATTCGATGTGTTTCATGTTGACCATGCCCCAAAATATTTGTAGTTCCATGAGCTTGGGATGCTCATAACCACTATCATGTCCAGAGACGGATTTGGCAATCATTATGTAGAGGGTTCTCCATGGCTGAGGAATATTCTTGAGATCTACTTAAGAGTGTTTTGTGATGATCCCAGCGGCTTTATCATAGCCAATATCGACCATAAACTGGAGAGTGACCTCTTCTGTAGGAGTAGCAGTGTAATCGACAGGCTGGATGGTAGGAAGAAGAAGAATAGCCCTTAAGTCTGATGGAGTGATAGTGAATTGTTTGTTGTTAAGTGTCACTGTCACAACATCTTGACCTTTAACCTTCTGCATGGTGTGCCAGAATTGGTGAACATAAATCTCCGGCACCGTTGCAGAGTTAGTGAGCATGTTTTTGTAAGGATGAGTTTTCAGAATACCAACAGCAATTTGACAAGAAGACTCAGAACACGTGAAGTTATCAAAATCGACTCTGAGATTGTTCTTCCCAATCTTCATTGTGTAACCGTTGGGGAAGATGTCTTCCATCGTGAGAACATTTGGTGCATCAACGTTTTCCATTTGGACATCCATATTGTGATCTGAAAGATATTGAGCCAAAAGAACCAACATATCGAAAGACATTACGTTAGTCAAAAGTTGATTTTATTGTCCATTTATTGAATATGTTATGTTGATGAATGTTACGAGTCCAACGTCACTTGTTTGTCCAATAGTCCAAAGTAGTCGTGATAAGTTTCGTGAATTTATTAATTTTGAGTTTTGAAGTCCAAATTTGTACTTATTCACACAACATTATAACCATTTTAGCTTATTAGTGTCGTTTTGGTTTCGTGATGTTATGAGTTATTTATTTACAAGTGTGTACTCGTAACAATTCATAATTATGGTTAATATAAGGCTTAGGCGTAAAGTTTCAAGCTTATGCGTAAACATTTGTGGTCATAAGCGTAAACATAAGCTTATGCGTAGGATCTCATCTTACGCGTAAGTAATATTACGCGTAAAAGAAGAGAGTCCTATATAGCTTACGCGTAAGCGTATGTGGGAGCTTACGCGTAAGGTTTACGTGTAACTTTCTACGCGTAAGATGATCCTTAAGCGTAGGAATCCATGGTTAACCTTGATTCTGAATATTTCACGTGTAAAACCTAAAATAAATTCGTCATAACACATCCATTAACACATATATCAATCACTTTCAATTTCACATGAAACCACAATTATACTCAGTTACGCGTAGGATATACTTACGCGTAAAAACTTAAACCCTAGAATTCAAATTTTACGAATAAGGAATTTAACCATAGGATTTGCACCAAACCTTTTCTGGGATACATTAGAAGCCAAATGAGTTGTTTTAAACAAGTTTTAACATCAATAGCCTTATGAATCAATATTACCCAATTCATACGAGTATAAACCCTAAATCTCAATTTTTCAAAATTTATTGTTTTTTGGAATGATTCAAGTATGGTTTTGGTCAATTAAACATGTATAAAGCAACATATGAACAACTAATTATCCAGAAACACTCTCATATGAAAAGCCCTAAATCCACGCATAAACCCTAATTCTAGAAACATGATTAAAACGTTTTCTGGGTGGAATTTTATGTTGGAAATGTTTATAACACATGATTTTAAGCATTTTGACACCAAATTTACCATCATAAACACTCAATGATGATTTTGTGTTCATACGCATACGCGTAGAACACAAAATCATCTCATACACAAAATCCAGCCGTTGGATGTTTATGAAATTAAGAACCTATGTTTGTAATCACATGAAGATATCAAAAACAATTACAAATCAGGAGTTTAAAGCACGGATTTGAAGATTGATTTTGGTGCGTGGATTAGGGTAGATGAGATAATAAATTTTTTGTAACAAATGATAAGTGAAATTTAGGTGGGAGGGTAAGTAAAATAGTTTTAAACTTTTGACAATTATGGTCCCTCCACCTCAACCATTTTCATTTATAGCCCACAACTTTCCATATTGGTTACTTAAATCATGATGATTGGAAAGAAACTTGATGACACTCCCCCTCGACTTAAGAAATAATGAAATTTTATATATTTGAGTCCGGGGAGTGTCAATGAACCAGAAATATGACCACCATAATCAAAGAAACAACCGGAATGAGGTAACATGCAAGTACAAGGTTTTATGAAACCGAAAAATATTTACTTTCTCCCCCTCAACACTTGTTCGGGAAACATGTGAAAAGTTAGAAAGAACAAAGTGTTGACTGAATTTTTGTACTTGCCATGTTTGAAAGAAATTACAAATGAGTATATTTTTGAATTTTATCAGATTTTATATTTTTGTATTTTGTTTTTGAAAAATATTTACAAAAGAGGTGTTGGTGTTTGACTGGTTTTAAGATTGCTTTAAAAGTTCATCCAGTTCCTCTGGAGTCAAACACCTCATACCAATCCGGTGGACCAGTTCAGTAAACCTAGCAGGAGCTAAGGCTTTTGTGAGAAGATCTGCCAGTTGATATTCAATACCCACAAAGTATAATTCAACGGTACCTTTTCCACATGCTCCTTGATGAAATGATATCAAGATCGACGTGCTTTGATTTCAAATGTTGATTAGAGTTGCACGAGATCGCAATAGCACCGATTGTCGCAAAGACATCGGGATTCATCAAATACATAACCATAGTCTTTGAGTTGTGTTCTCATCCAAATGACTTGAGCACAACACACCGACATGGCTACATATTCTCGCTTCGCTGAGGACGGTGATGTACAATCCGCTTCTTCGATTGCCATGACACCGGTTTATCACCAAGAAATTGTAGAGCTCTCAAGTACTTTTTCGCGAATCTAAGCAACTGCGTGATCGCGTCGAAAAAGCTATTAGTTTAAAACCGAATCCTTCGGATACCGAGTCCCAAATTAATGGTTCCCTTAATGTATCGGAGGATTCTTTTAGCCTCGTAGAGGTGAGTTTCATTGGTCTTGACCGATAACGGAGCAAAGATATACAAACAAATACAATGTCGGGCCTACTAGTCGTTAGATACATAAGAGACCCAATAATACTTGGTATTTGGTAGGGTCAACCAATTTCCATGCAAATCAAAGATCCGGTTTCTTGGTATGTGCCATTGGTGTGGCATAGGTATCACAGGTTTGCATTCCGTGTTTGTTTAAAATTTCAAGAGCATATTTGGACTGATTTAGGAAAATACCACAGGGTGATTGATGAACTTACAATCAAAGAAAGAGTGTAAGTACACCCATCATGGACATTTCAAAATGTTTTTTCATAAGTTTTGAAAAAGCGTTTGAGTATTTTAGATGTGTTGACCCAAAAATGATGTCATCCACATAAATTTGAACGATTAAAATGTGTTCCCCCTGATATTGTATGAAAATTTTTGGGTCGACCGATCCTTTAGTGATATTATTGGCAATAAGAAAGGATGATAACTTATCATACCACACCCGAGGGGCTTGTTTGAGACCGTAGAGAGCCTTGTTCAGTTTGTAGACGTGATTATGGAACTCTGGATCAACAAATCCTTCTGGCTGACTAACATAGACCGTTTCCTTCAGGCTACCATTCAGAAAAGCGGTTTTGACATCCATCGGAAAGACCGTGATGTTCATGTGAGCCGCAAATGCCAGAAAAATCCGTACAGCCTCAAGTCAAGCAAATGGAGCGAATGATTCCTCGTAATCAATCCCTTCTTCTTGTCTATAACCCTTAGCCACCAGATGTGACTTATTTATGATAACCGTACCTTCAGCATCTAATTTGTTTTTCCAAATCCATTTCAGACCAATAACATAGACCCCTGTTGGTTTTTAAACCAATTCCCATACTTCAAGACGTTTAAACAAATTAAGGTCTTCTTGCATGGATTCAATCCAGTTGTCGTAAGTCATTGCTTCTTTAATGTTTTTGGGTTCAGATTGACAAACGGTAAGTGCATAAATGCAATGTTCACCGTCATCAAGGCGTTGTCTAGTTACGACTGGTTGATTTGGGTTTCCAATGATGTTCACAAGAGGATGGTCTTTAGTCCAACAATGTGTGGAGGGTTGATGTTGATATACATTCTGCGGATTTGGAGGATTCAAATGGCTTGTTGATGATTACGCAACATTAGAAGTGGCGAAGCATTTGCAAAAGGTTGAAGAACGATTTGGATCATACTGCAGCGGGGTACTTCATTGTTCGGAAGATCATCATTTGGATCGGCATTGGATGCGGTTTGTTCGATCGTTGTTGTAGAATCAATTGGAGGTGTTTCCTCGATAGTAGTTGTTGTTGCGGTGTATCGGTATTGGATTATTATCGGGTTGAGCGGTGAAAACATTTGATACATCCGAGCACGTTGATCAATATCATCACTAAATGGAGGAGCAAATAGTGTTCCATTTGTTGACGAGTGTCGTAAGCTTGGTTCGGTGATGATGAGGTTTGGGGAAGTTTAGACGGTTATGTCCGGGTTCCAAGTCGTTTTACTCGAAGCCATTTCGTAAGCTCATCGAAATTTGCATGAATCGCTTCCATAATCTCCTTGTATGATGATTCCGGATCCAAGAACCCTTAGAGTTTTCACAAGATCCAACAAATACTCCTATGTCGACTTTAGCTTTGAGCTTACAAAAGTCATCACGATCATTATTTGGGTAACAACGGATCCAAATACATGAAAGTGTTTGAGATTCGGTTCTGGTTGTGGATAAGCTCAAAAGGTGTTTTGTTGTGGCGCTTAGTAATCATCGAACGATTCTCGAGTGTAGCATGCGGTTGACACGGCTTGACCCATAAGTAATCTGAACTTTGCATTTATTAACATCGTTCTTGCAGCTTCCACTAACGCACGGTTTCAGATTTCAACAACTCCGTTTTGTTTGGTGTTCGTGCAATTGATGTTTGATGCTCAATACCCACTTTCTCATAATATGCACGAAGAATTTGATTCACAAATTTAGTTCCTTTGTCTGCTCGATTTGTCGACCGTGTTCCGAGTCGAACTTGAATTTTCGTGAGAAAGTTGATGATCATCTGTGGAGTTTGATCTTTACTTCAAAGTAAATAAACCCAAGTCCATCTTGAGTAGTCATCCACAATTACCAAGATGTAGCGTTTGTCATTAATCGTCTGCACGCGCATCGGGCCACACAAATCCATGTGAAGAAGATGAAGCACATGATGTGAGATGTGTTCCACTTTTGAAGGAAAGTGAGCACGAGTGCTTTTCCCTTGTTCACAAGCCGAGCATAGGTGATCTTTAGAATATCAAAATCTTGGGAGACCTTTAACAAGTTTGTATCGTGCAAGATTGGTTATGGTTTGAAAGTTTAAATGTGAGAGACGACGGTGCCATAGCCAAGATTTTGTAGATGTTGCCTTTGAAAGTAGACAGATGGGAGATGAAGCAATCATGTCTTGCATTGAGATTGTATAAAGACTTGATGTGCGGGTACCAGACATAAGATCATTTCCTTGTAGATCACGAATGAAACAAGTTTTCTCCCGAAAAGCAACTTCCAAATCTCCATCACAGAATTGACCAACTGAGAAAAGATTATGACCGAGGCCTACCACATAATAAACACTGCTAATTTTGATGTTACCATTGATGTAATCTCCATAGCCCATGATAGCTGCAAAGTGATCATTCCCGAACCTGACAGTGCCAATGAACTTTGAAACAAAGTTTGATAACAGTTTGAGATTGCCTGTCATGTGTCGGGAACATCCGCTATCAACAACCCAGAGAATGATTTGTATCACCTGCATTACATACAGACGACACAGATGGAATAGAAGTAAATGTGGAACCCGAAGAGTTAGAGGGTTCTGATGTAGTTATAGGTGAAACACACGTGTTTATAATTTTAGGAATCCATGTAAAGCCAAGTGTATTATGTAACCATTTCTGCCATCTCCAACTAGTCTTAGCTTTGGTCTTAGTAAATGAACTGGGTGATAAGTTCTTCCTAGGAGGTGAAGGGGAGTTTATGGGTACATCAATGATTGTAGTCGGAACACTAGAGGATGGTTTACCTAGCACAGATTTAGAAGCATTAGTGGGCATAGAGGTATACTGTTTTCTATTATTCCGCTTATGATTCAAGATGGTCTTAGCAACACATTTATCATGACAACCAGAGAACATGCTTTTATGCCAACCAATACAAGAGGCTTCAAACATAACTTTTAAAGTACTTAAAGATTCAGCATTCGTTACAACACTTTTTCCATTACATTTGTCAGACGCAATATCTAAAGTGGGTGCAACTTGAGGTTTATTCAAAGTCCTAAGGTGTTCTTCCACTTCAGAGATCTTTATTGTTCTTTTCTTACGATGCAACTTCCTATTCTTCCTTGTATTGCTCCTAGGCTGTGAAGTGCATGCGTTGGGAAAAGAGGCAACTATTCCTGTTTCAGTAGAGGGAAGCACATTAGTTTCTTGTGGTTTGTCATTAGATGTTCTAGAGTCAGTTTGAATCTGGCTAGGTGCAGTTACAGCTGTGTTACTATTCCTATCTTGCTTAAGTATCACCAACTCTGCTTTTAGATCATGGATAGTGAGTAACAAGTCTAAATTTTCAGAACGAGTGAGTCCATCTCGTCGTAAAATATCTTTGGTGTATGCAAGATGATCATCAACATCTTTTGATGCTTGAGCACGAGTCTTTTTGAGTAAATCAAATATGACACCATATTCCTTTTTAACTTTTGAAATTTCTTGTTCATATTTTGAAATTTGACACTTCAAAGACATGTTTTCATTATCCAGTTGCTCAACTTTTGGATTAAGAGTTTTTGTATGCAATTGGTTGATTTTGTTTTGCAAAGCGAGTTCTCGATTTTGACAATCTTTTTGACAACATTGAAGACGACATTTTGCATTTGAAAGCTCGTTTAACAAACGTTCATTTTCAAATTTTAAAGACTTGATTTGTGACACAGTATCAGTATTCTCAACATTCTCAATGGAATCAACAGAATCGGCAGAGATATAATCAAATGCATATGCAACAGAATGTAATAACACAATATTTATGGTATCAGCACAGATAACATCTTCCAAGAGTCGATCAATATCTTTTCGTAACATTTTCTTTTTACGTTTGGTATTTGAAATTGATGTTTCTGTTTGCTCGAAAACTCTTTTCATAAGTCCAAGTTCCTTGTGAAAATCCTTTCCCAATATATTGCACAAATTTTCAAATTTCGGACATGAGGTAAAATTCATTTAGAAAAATATCTCTTTGGGCTCGGCTGAGGCGATTGAAAATGTTCAACTTTATTTCGTAATTGATTTCAATTTCACGCTCCAAAAGTTTGATGTCCGATAAGAATGTTTCAAAATATTTTACAACTTTACATTGTTCGGCTAATGGCTTTATTTCACTGAGTGAAGGTAAAGGACCATTAATTTGTGCAGTATTGGAAAGGGAACCCTCATTAGAAGACTCAGAAGTAGGTGTGATAACCCAAGGTGTGTTAAAAAATCCTGTTGAGTGACGAAAGTAACGGCTTTTGAATAGTTAAATGGTCTGTTATACACAACATTTTCCAATTTTGACAGACTCTCGTCTTCTGCATCTAATTCCTCCATGCGATATATTCAACAACACTCATAATGGAATCATCAATTACGTGTTCCTTTGTAAACTTGAGGATTTGGTTTGAATGTTCTGCTTGAAAACTTAGGTTTGTAATCAGCAAGATTCGGTCTATATCCATTTGGATTTGGTTTAAAAGTAAACTTTTGAATAGCTGTGATTGACTCACCATGTTTATAAACAATATTTCGAAACACTTTAATTTTGTTTTGTAAGTCGACAATTTCTTCAAGATAGTTATCTATTCTTTTCTTTGAATGCTTTTTGTACTCACAAAACTGTTTTTGACAAGTTAACAACTCAGACTTGGCTTTTTGAGTTTCCAACGTGAGAGCGTTAACTTGTTGTTTATGACCATATTTCAGTTGTTCTGTTTGAGACAACAAAGCATTCTTGGATGCAACTAGATCACATATCTGTTTTTCCAAAGATTTTTCGTCTTGGTAGGATTTAGCAAAAGCGACTTCAAAACCTTTTTCACGTTTTTCTTGTGTTTGAAAAATGTTGAGTTGAAATTTTAAACATTCATTATCCTTAGTTAGCAGTGCATTTTTTTCCTTAAATTGCTTATTGATGTCAAGGCATTTTTCCATTCGGGATTGTTGGTCCTTAAGTAAGGTCATGAGCTCAATATCTGGATTAGACGAAAGTTCAGCTTGTTCAACGTGAGTCTCAACATGATCATTATTCAGATCCTCAAATATTACCACGGAGTCAACTTGATTATCAAAGGTAACCATAAGGTCATCTTGATCGTCAATTATAACTACGAGATATATTTGATTATCATCGGAATGAGATGTAGACAGCTCATGTTGAACACTCTGAGCCTTGTCAGATGCAGATGTTGGCGGAGATATCATATCAGAAATGAGTATAGTTTGATCGACACGAGACAAGCCGTCGATGTCATACACTCGGGCTGTGTTACTCATGTAGAGTTCTTGCATGTTTGCCATTAACATTCTGACTACATTAGCCTCGCAAGTCCTCCATATCATCATCGATTACGCATTAGCCATGAAGCTCGTTCCTTGTTGGTAAGAGTTCCACCACTTCATCTTTGAGAGCCAAGAGTAAAGCCTCTTTGTGATAAGCGCTGCCTCTTTTCCTCGGTTTAGGGCATGCATTAGCCAGATGACCCTTCTCATTAGAGTTATAACAACGAAGACCATTAATCCCATTTTGAGCATTACCTTGTTCAACCACTTGAGCCATTTGTTGTTGTGGAGCACCCATGTTATTCCTTCCCATTGGATTAAACCCTTGACCACCGCCCATCTGACGAACATTACCATGATTCTGAATTTCAACACGTCCATTGTTAACAACAGCCTGATTCCTTGTATTTGATGAGGTACGAATGCGAATGTTGGATTTGTTTGAATATCGGCCGAAAGCTCTAGCAATCATGACAAACCCTTGTTGCAATGCATCGAAAGCTTCTGTATCCTCATTAGATTCACTATAAAGTGCTTGATCATTGTTGTTGTTGTATGGAACCAATTGAGTTTCTTGAGATTGGTGTTGTGACGGGTCATATGGTGTAATTGTTGCACTTGGTTGTGGAGGATTTGTGAAAACAGTTTGTAAATTAGGGAATTGAGGATAACACGTTTGAGCCCACAAAGCAAGAGTTTGATTATCCGGAAGTGAAGGTGAAACAGGGAGTCCACGGATAACCCTTTCTTTGTCAACTTCCTTTTGGTGGGGCTTCAAGTAGTCGTATAATAATCCGTATGTAGCATGATGAAGACAGTTTGTAAAGTAGGGAATTGAGGATAACACGTTTGAGCCCACAAAGCAAGAGTTTGATTATCCGGAAGTGAAGGTGAAACAGGGAGTCCACGGATAACCCTTTCTTTGTCAACTTCCTTTTGGTGGGGCTTCAAGTAGTCGTATAATAATCCGTATGTAGCATGATGAAGATTCTTCGCTTGACGGATGAAAATGACATACTTTTCCCAATCAGGACCAAGACTACTCAGGAACTTGGTGTTGACTCCAATTCTTGGCATAATGATATTATGTTTTTCCAAGTCATTGATGATGGTTCAAGAATACCCAAACCCCTTAATCTAGGATTTGAATAGAAAATACCCTAAGTGTTTAGACCGTTAAACACTAACAGTCACCGAGTGCATAGTCTCTCAATGAGCCATCTTCGTGATACTCAAGAAGAGGCTAAGAAGAAGAAGTCTCCACCAAGAAGGCGGAACTTAAAGGGTGAAGATCGAGTCAAGAAGAAGATGGTGGATTCAAGTGAGTGATGACAATAACTCATCGAATCCCTAAACTCCTCACCAACTACTTACATCAAGACAAACCAAGTAGAAGATCAAGGCAATGAAGATCAAGAATGAAGCAAGGATAAGGCGGATAAGTTTGAATCGATAAGACGAAGTCCTTATCAACCAAAGTCAACTTTCCCGAATGGCAAACTATCGTGCTCAGTGTCATCACCGACTTATGGAAAGCAACCTTGTCTCTTACTTAATATAGTCTTTAGAAATGAGACAAAATACATCAAGATTTTGTCTTCAGAAATGTCGCTTGTCACTTAGGATAAAGTTAAAACTCATACTTGTATAAATAGCATAAGAGATGGAGTGAAAGATTTAAGCTTGTGAATTGTAAAAACACACACACACAAGCCATCTTTCACTCCTCCAAATACAACTCACATCCCCGAGATAGCTCAGTGGTTCCATAGTAGTTGTGCTCGACTTAGCCCGAGCTTAGTGAGGAGTACCAACCCTTTGTCATTTCAATCCCAAGTACTATTCCGCAAGTACTGGGTAATGTATTCTTTTGATTGATTTCTAATAAAGAATATTATGTTGAAAATTTATCGTGTGTTTTACTTACATCTTATTTCACCATTGATTCACTATTAGTTTGCTTTTAATACTTAACTATTTTATACGATAGTGAATAGGAACAACAAGTGGTATCAGAGCAAGGTCGATTATAAAACCTTTTTAAGCCGCCTAAAACGCTTTTAAATCGTGATCCTAATGGTCGAAATTGATGTACCCCAACTAGTCGACAAAAGGGTGGAGCTTATTCATTGTTGCCCTAGACTTGAAGTTGGTAAATTTAACAAATGGAAAAAGCGATGCTTTGCTATTTGATCGATGGAACCTTATTATATCAAGTGTATAAATGAAGGTCCATTTATCCCAAAGATCGCTCAAGGTTTGCCTAAACTCAAGCTCATGGACTCGTGGATGAGAGGAGAGTGGTCAACCAGACCAAAGACTCAAAAGTATCATCATATCATGTCTTCCGATGATATTATGGAGTCGCTTATAAGTCGTAGTACAACTAAACAAACCTGGGATGACCTAGTCCATAGTCATGAAGGCCCATCCGATACCAAGGAAAACAGGATAATGGACGAAACTGAGTATAACACCTTCGTGGCTAAGGACTCGTAAACTCGTCTCAAACTTACACCCGATACAAAACTTTGTTAAATGAACTATCAAATGATGGTGTTAAGTTGTCCAAACATGAAATCAATGTTGGTTTTGTCAATAGTCTCCCGAGAAGTGGTGAATTTCTCTCGTGGACTTAGGAATGCTAATCATATCCGTAATCTTGAACTTCCCGAAATTTATGGAAATTTGTCTATGAGGAAAACCTCATCAATGCACGATACCCGACTTAAAGAAGTCTCGTGAAGTCAAGAAGTCCCCACCACCACTTCAACACCAATATCAACCGCTTTTTATTCTAACAAATGTGGTTCAAGATTTTCGTGAAAATTCGATGATGAGCCCGATGAGAGATCAAGTGAGGAGTACCTAAATGACCGAACATTGAATTTCGTGAAAGGGCACCTTGCTAACTCTCAAGGTTTATAAAAGAAACAAAGGTTTTTCAAATGCTAAAGCAAATGAGGACACCGAATGCTTTAAGTGTCACAAAAGAGGTCATTTTGCAAAAGACTGCTTTTTCAAAACAATTTTCAACCTCTTACAAACCATCGTGGTCAAATCACCCTCGTGCTTTAGCAAATTTCAACCAAAATCTATCGCCTCATCAAAATTTTCAAAACAAATGATCAAAACAAAATCAGATTTTGAAGCTAAGTACAGAAAGTCAAAGCTAAGCTTGCATTGCTTGAGGCCACCCTCGTAAACAACAAACAATGTTAAACTGCGTGCAGGTAAAACAAAGGCCTTGTTGTCAAACCTTCGATCGATGAAGAGCCGCCTCATCTCGATGATGAAATGGTGCATGTCACAGCAATCGATGGCCCTCTCGTAAGAGGACAAGCTAGTCGTTGGGAAGAATCATGCCAGAATGGAGAATGGGTCAACATCACAATGAAGAAGGTAAATATTTTACTTTCTATGGATGATGACTCGATTGGCGCCTTATATGAACTATATCAATGTTGACCTTAAGTTTGTAGAAGAGCAACGATTAAATCTTTTTCAAAATATAACAAGCTAAGTTTTGAACCGAACAAGTGTAGGGATGAACGCGCTTTTAAAACAAAATAAGCTTGAGGCTATCACTTTGCAAATTCAAAACACCGAACTAGTTAAAAGAAATCGTGCTCTTCAAGATGAACTTAAGAAAGAAAAAGATATCATTGCTAGTTGGATCGCTAAGAATCCAAGGGTCTTTGATGTGTGGGAGCCCCAAGAGCAAAAAGAGAGTCATAGGTGAAGATCATCTCCCCGACTCTCACAACAAAGACCGCCTCCCAAACCATTTGTGTCCGTGGCATGATTACCAATGTGTTGACTATTCCCAAGCCCAGTGATTGGATTGAACGGGTTAATCCCGAGAGTAAGCTTCCAAATTTCGATTTCGAAGAATACTAGAGCTCGAAAGTCAAGCTCTAAAGAGCATGCTTGACTCCCGATGTGCCAAGAGTACCGAACACATCTCTCGAGTCTCAAGCGTAATCTCATGCACCGCCCACCCCGAAACCTCTTCGTGGTGCCGCACCTAGCTCGAGCTTACTCCATTACAATTCAATCCTCACTCACCAAAAGAAAGGTCCGACTTGGTAGAACCATCCCGAAAAGACCAACAAAACCAATCCAACAAGAGTCTACCCCACCGAGACTTCCACATCCTCTCGTCCCCATCAAGTCGACCAAATTCAAGAATCGATCGAACTTGTGAGGAAGCTAACCGATAAGATGGAATCCATCGAAAAGTTCCCGAATCAATCAAGGAAACAAAGTCGCCTCCTCTAGTTCCTCAAAGTCAAAATCCACCACCAAACCCAAATGTAAGTGTGATCTATGCCACTATACCACCATACCATCGACAATCGCTATAGAATCCTTTTTGTATGATCCGCAAAAGGATGATCACGTAACTTCGATCACTTACAATATGTAAGTTCACTCAAGAAAGCAAACTATACCAAAGTTGGTCATCAAGATGCTTCAACCTCCAAATCGCTCAAAAGTTTAGAGCAAAACCCTTTCCTCCTTGCCCACACCGTGGCTTTAATGATCATCATCCCGATGATTGTCTCATGAACACATGCCGTGATATTTATGGAAATCCACTCATGAGACATCCCAAGATGACAAAGGTCATCCAAGCAAGGAGAAGTTCCAAGCAACCCGTAATCACCGAGTCATCCTCGCCTCCAAATGCAAAACCCGTGGTAGCACAATGCACTCAACCACCGACCATGAGTCAATTGCCAAATTCAAACAGACCTTTAGACCCAAGCCCACTAGTATGTGGGTCAACAAGAGAAACTAATCCAGCTTTACTATTTGTGCAGAGACACGCCAGGAGCCTATTTGGCATCTAGATAGTGGATGCTCAAGAAGCATGACCGGTGTTAAGGAGTATCTCGCACAAGTATGTAAAGGAACCAGACCCAAGGTAGTATTTGGTGATAACTCATCATGTCCCATCAAGGTTATGGTTCAAGATATCGCAATGGAATAGTTTTCTAGAATAGCTTATGTCAATGGTCTCAAATACAATCTCATCGTGTCACCAACTATGTGATGCTAAGTACATTGTGCAATTCAATGACAAACAAGGCACCATTTTCAATGCCAACAAAGAAGTTGTTTTGATAGCTCCTAGAAGAGATGATGTTTATGTCTTAGACATGTCAACACTCTCTCAAGATGGAACTTGTCTCTTTGCCAAAGCCACCGAAACTATCAACCGGTCGTGGCACAAGAGACTCTCACACTTAAATTTCAAAACATCAACAACTTGGCAAAACAAAACAAGGTCCTTGGCTTACCATCACCGGTTTTTGCAAAAGATAAACCATGCTCACTGTGAAAAGGCAAACACCAAAGAGCATCTTTCAAAACAAAACAAAATTTCTCCATCAAAGTCGCCTTCACCTCCCGTGACATGGATCTCTTTGGACCACCACCCTAGATCAATCCAAAGATGAGAAGTATACACTTGTCATTGTTGATGAGTTTTCAAGATACACTGGGTATACTTTCTTTCCAAAAGAGTCAGCAATGATACAATAATGTCATTCATCGTGAACATTGAAAACCGTAATGACATTATCGTTAAACAAATCGAATCGACAATGGTACCGAGTTCGTAAATGAAGAGCTTGAGAATTTCGTGATGAAAAGGAATCTCCCAAAACTTTTCATCTCCTTACACCCCCGAACAAAATGGGGTAGCCGAAAGGAAAACAGAACTCTCATTGAGGTCGCTAGAACTATGTTAAATGGCTCAGACTCTCAAAACATTTCGGATCAAGCAAAAAAAACTGTTACACTCAAAACAGTCAATCATTGTCAAAAGACATAACAAAACCCCATATGAGATATTCAAAGGTAGACTTCGATATCGCCTACTTTATGTGTTTGGATGTCCTGTGTTTATTCATAACCACAAGGATCATCTAGGCAAGTTTGATGCTAAAGTCGATGATGGATACTTTCTAGGTTACTCACCGATCTCCAAAGCCTTCGTGGTATTTAACACAAGGAGACAACAAGTTGAGGAAACCTTTCATGTCACCTTTGATGAGAGTTCGAAGCATCATCGTTCACCAACACCTCGTGGAGGAAATAGGAATTGATAACTCATCAAGATATCCTCCCGATGAGTATAACATCAAATCAATTCCTCATACCAAGTCGATGTCGACATCTCATATTATGTCTTACCTCACAACCTTCCCCAACCAACTATCGCTGAATTCATTGATAATCAATCGCCCCCGCGGGATAGGTAATATCGAACCAAATGTTCAGAACCCGTGATTCAAGAACCCCAACTCGAACAAGACATCTCAACAGATGATCTTAATGATTATGTGGCTCGCACCGAACTCACCCCGAGTTTCCAAGTGACCTCTTCAAGCTCGATCCTAGACCACAAAGTAAGTGGACAAAATCTCGTGACATTGAGCTTGTAAACATCATTGGTGAACCCACCGAGGCATGCTCACAAGAAGCATGGTCGCTAAGTTAATCGCAGCTTCAAACCAATGAATGTCTATATGCCGATTACCTATCGTAAATAGAACCCAAAAGTGTCACCGAGGCTCTAAAACACCCAAGCCGGGTTCAGCCATGCAAGAAGAACTTCAACAGCTTGATAAAAACAAGGTCATGACCTTGATCAAATGTCCTCGTGGATGTCATTGTCATAGGAATGAAGTGGGTTTTCGTAAACAAAACCGATGAAAACGGCATCGTCATTAAAAACAAAGCCGACTTGTAGCCAAAGGTTACAACAACAAGAAGGCATTGACTATGATGAGACATTTGCTCTGTTGCAAGAATGGAAGCCATCAGATCTTCCTTGCATATGCTACCTACATGAACTTCAAAGTTTACCAAATGGATGTAAAAGTGCATTCTCGAATGGTGAACTCAAGGAAGATGTGTATGTTCAAGAACCTCCGGCTTTGAGAGTAGTGAATTTCGACTATGTCTCGCAAGCTTGACAAAGCCCTTTATGGACTAAAACAAGCTCCTGTGGCATGGTATGAAACTCTCTCACCTTCCCGATTCAAAACAAGTTTGTCGAGGAAAGATAGACAACACATTGTTTATCTACAGACAAAACAAGATGTGATACTAGTCCAAGTATATGTTGATGACATCATCTTTGGCTCAACAAACTACACTTTGCAAACAGCTTGAAAACCGATGACAAAGAAGTTTGAAATGAGCATGATGGGTGAACTCACATACTTCCTTGACTACAAATCGTGCAAACCGATAAAGGAATCTCCATCACCAAGAGAAGTACACCGTAAATCTCTTGAAGAAATATGAGATATCCGATCGTGCTCTCGTTGAAGACACCAATGGTCCCTCCTAACAACCTTGGACCCGATCTCACCGGCAAATCACCAATCAAACCCATTTCGTAGGGATTGTTGGCTCACCGATGTATCTAATCGCCTGCACTGCATATACAATTCTCACTGCCTAATAGCAAGATATCGCCCAATCCCAAAGAATCCCATCTCACCGCAGCCCAAAAGAATACTCAGACACCAAGGGAACTCCAAGCCTTGGACTCTACTATCCAAAGTGCTCGTGGTTTGATCTCAAAGGATATTTCGACTGATTATGCCGGTCGCAACATGGATGTAAAAAGTACCTCGTGGTCCCGTCAATTTTTGGAGGAAAACCGGTTTGTTGGAGTGCTAAAAGCAACAATCGGTGGTTATGTCTTCACCGAAGTCGAGTATGTTGGTCGCAGCAGGATGTTGTGTTAATGTATTATGGATGAAAAGTCAACTCAATGACTATGACATCCATTACAAAATGGTACCCATCTTTCGTGATAACACCAAGTGCTATTGCAATCTCCAACAACCCCGTCCTTCACCAAAGAACCAAACACATTGATATCGATATCATTTCATCGGGACCACATAATGAAAGGAGACATAGAGCTTCATTTCATCCCCATCAATATCAACTTGTCGATATCTTCACCAAACCCTTAGATGAACCTACCTTCAGAGACCGAAGTCGAATTGGGAATGCTAGACATTGAAAGTCAAGAACTCGAAAACCAATCCCAATCTCAAGAAGTTTTCTCCGAAATGGTTCATCCTCCCCGAACAAAACCCCAAAACAACCCTCTCACCGAATGAGTAAGACTCATTCAGTGGACCCCGACTTTAGATATTGAGCATTGAATGAGTAACTAAATGCACCAAGTATCGCTACTTAAATGTCCTAGGTTGGTAAACACACCAATTTAATATAGGAATATATGTCTCTTTATCTTATCGTCATCCAAGTCAAGGGTCCTCAAACCTTACCTCATCCCACTTGGCATTAAATGCCTCCTCTCACATGAAATATCTTGTGGATATTTTATTATCGCAGAATGCACTTTTACCGTAATCGCAATCGCTCCTTGAAAACCGGATTTTATCATGGTAGTGGAGTGGTGGCATTAAATGAGGAGATTCAAAACGTTTTCAAAACCGACTTTACAAATCCTCATTTATACAAAATTTACCCTCTCACCACTCTATAAATACCCCTCTAAAAAACATTAAAACACACACAAAGAATTTTTCAAACTAAACTCACAAAATACTTTCTCAAACCCGTAAAATCTTTGTGTTCTTCAATCCTCAAAACAAGTTTTCACTAAAATCTTCTCTCAGAAACATTTACAAAAGGTTTTTCATCACAAACTTAAGAGATTCAAACTCTTTGATTGTTCTTGTCAAGATATCTTTTCAAAACCCTAAAACTTTTAATGGAAATGGCAAGAACACAATCTCTTCACTTTGCACCACAATGGGTAGGGATCTAAGAATGTTGAATTTAAAACAAACAATGTTATAGGCAATTTTGAATACCCCCAAATGTCCCAAATTATAAGGACATAATGAAGTTTTTATTCAACCGCCCACCGAAAAAGGCCTTTACTCGGTCCCCATCAATTCTGCACCAAAACCTCCTCGTGGAGTTTTGGGCTACAAGAAGGGCCTATGACCCGACACCTCAATCGATGAGACCGACCTACGACCACCTGTGGAGTATCTCATCAAATTCATCTTTTTAATGGGAAAGATCACCACCCCGATTATAAAACTTTTGTACTTCAATGTGGTTAGACTATAATAATGGAGTCTATGTTGCCCATCCCGAACCCTCCACGCTTAAGGATGGGTTAAAACAAATTGTTTTGGATCCAAAATTTTGGACGTAACCCCACCACCAAGAACTCATTTCCGCGGCTTTGAAGATCCTGCTCACATTTGTGATTCGTGTTCTCATGGAACCACTCATCCACCGAACAAGTTAACTCTATTCATTGATGGTGGCATACCGCTTGATGAATGGGGTCACTGTCGACATCGGGGAGATCATTTACAAGTGATCTCGAACCAAGCTATCGAGCAAAACTAGGACGAAATACGCTTGCATCCTAGGTTTGTCTCATGTGCTTTACAAGTGTTACTGGGTTGCAATTACCCTCGTGAATACAAATACACCGCTTTACCGGTATCCCGAGTCAATCAAATTTTCAAAAGGACCCATCCCAAGTCATCGATATTGAATTGACGGCCCATATGGTTGTCAGAACAACCAAAGGGACTCAAGGTCTCCAAACCCCGCTCCTAAAAAGAGAAAGGGAAGTCTCGATCGACTAAGACCAAACCCAAGTCTCGTGGCCCCGAGGCTTTGGAGCACAACCTAAAAGGCAAAAGAAGCCCCAGATCGATCCGCCACCCACCGGTGACCAAACAACATCCACCCCGGTGACAACGAAGGACACCGATACATCACAGCCAAGTGCCCTTGGTCCCAACTACTACTCCCCAAGATCCGTAGGAAACATACAACCCACCGGTAGGGGAGCGCTTCCACACCGCCCAAGGATGACATTCGCAAATCACGCTTTTGTCGAGGGCCAACCGAATGATCCCAAAGACTCGTAGGAAATCGAACAACCCACCGATAGGGATCTCACCGCCATCGCTTTAGGGATAGCACTGAAAACCCATCGCTTGAAGGAGCAACGGGGACAAAGACTCGTAGGATTAATACCACCACCGATATGGAACCCATCACCACCACCGGTTTATCGACAGTTGTCGAGGTCAATGAAATACTTTTCTCTCGATGAAGAACAAGTCGAAAGTGAAGATGAAATTCTATCGCAGGAGAAGAAGTGGACGCCGATGTTCAAACCGAACAAGAGCATCACCGATCCACAAGAGCCTAAAGAGTCACCTTTCCATCAAGATAATGACTCGACTCTTCTTCATCTTCCCGTCTCAAGAATTCGTAAAGTTTGATAATACTCTTCCACCGATGAGAGGCAACTAGTTATGTGGATCACTAAAGCTTCAAGGAAGCTATATTCGGGTTATCAAACATTATGGGATCAACACACATCAAGTCCGCCGCCACCTATGCCGATCTAAAGTCCGATGTGGTACACCTTTGATGCCAACACCGATGAACACAGGATCTCATGTACCAACATCTTCATAGACCGGATGAAAACTCGTTAAATTTCTAAAGCATCTTCGTTGTGGTGTTACAATTGATGAAATCGTGGATGCGGTCAAAGAAGACCCAACACTCAACTCTAAAGTGCCGGAGGCTACCGAGGCTTACTTGAAGAATTCCTCGCACCTCACCGAACTAATCAACATGCTAAAGTCCGCCAATGTTCGTGGTCTTCGCCTTCGCCTCGCCTCTTCAGCAACACCGGGTTCTTTGGATGCTCAGTGACTACTTTGGCTAAGGCATCATCTTCAATGGCTTGGAATCTTGGGCCTAGAATGACCGCTTTGAACTCTCTCAGCTAACTCTGGCGAAAAGGTCACCGGTCTTCAAAAGATACAACCGACATCAAGGCTATGGTCACCGAGATCTACCAAGCCTTCAAAGGTCAAGCAACCCAACTCCCCAAGTGTCCGAGGCAACTCTTGCTCTTACTAATGTTGCAAAGCACAAGCTGAGGGGAGAAGACCATCAAGAGACTTCCTCTCACACCGAGGGGAGCCACTCAACCGCCTCGCAACACCTATTTCATCACTCCCACCGCCAAGAACACCCATCTCATCATCCCACCCCCAACAACAACAACACGGTTGCACCTATCATGACAACAACACCACCATTGGTAGCATCATCTTCCTCGTGCCAGACAAAGGAAAGGCAATAATGCAAACACCGAGCCCGAGAAGATCCCCTATATGATCGGCAACACCGAGTACCGCCACCCACAACAACTAAGTGCCTATCTTGCTAAGGAAGAAAGGAGGAGGAAACTAATGAGGAAGAAAGAAAGAGCAAAGAAGCACCGTACAAGTTGTTGCCGAGGAAGTCGAGAACATAGGAATTGATCCTAAGAAGCTTGAAAAGGGTCAGCAGATGAAGTTCAAGGATGCTCAGTCGCTAAAATGGTCGAAATGAGAAAGAGATTGGAAGAAAAGAACAAGAGAGTCGCAACCATCAGTAAGAAAGAATTGACCACTACAATCGGTCAATGACAAGCGTAAGGTCGCCGAGAAAATCATCGATGTCGAATCATCCCCAAGTCCAAACCATCGCAATGAATGTCTACTGTGGGGATGATAAAGACACTTCGAGGTTCATGATCCCATGAAATTCACCGACTTTGGGATCACCGAACTCGATGAGCTTGGTCCTATCATTGAAAAGAAGCGTAATGCGGTGGTTAAGGAGTCGATGAAAATGCTTAGCAAAAGGTATGAAAGATCGAGGAAGCACCAAGAATACTGGGATTCACCGCTTTAATCGCACCTCAAGGATCTCAACCTCAATCATCACAAGGCAAACGAAAGAGGGTTGAGTTCCACCGAGATCAAAGTGCCCGGACCGGAATGTAATAGGAGCTACCAAGGTGTGAAGTTTGTAAACTGTCTTGTGATTGAAAAGCCCGAAGAGGACTTTCTTCATTGATGTCTATGGAAACCCAAGATTCCAAAGGTGGAGTGACATTGATCGTGCAGTGTGGCTACAATGTCGAGCTACATACCGCTGGCCTCTCAAATTCGTGACTCGCAAACGTCAAGTTCTCAGGTCGACTTAAACGCCAAGATAAGAGAGCACCCCGACAAAGAAACACTCATCACAAAGAAAGTCAAGCTTGAAGCAGCATCGGGATCCATCTTGATTGACATCATTATCATTTATCTTTTGTACTAGTGATAGGAACTATGTAATTGATCAATAAACGATGTATGTTTTGTTAAAATATTCAGTGTTCCTTATTATGTTCATTAGTACATTCAAGTAAGAAGAAGCCAATTGCTCACTTACATCGATCAAACACTTAGGCTATTTGTATATCCAAATAGGGGAGACTGTTGGTTCAAGAATACCCAAACCCCTTAAGTCTAGGATTTGAATAGAAAATACCCCAAGTGTTTAGACCGTTAAACACTAACAGTCACCGAGTGCATAGTCTCTCAAGTGAGCCATCTTCGTGATACTGGCTAAGAAGAAGTCCATCACCTCACGATCGTAGACCATTTGAGACACACTAAGCCGATATTTTACGTAGGGTTCCTGTGAGAATGAAACAAGCTTCAGAGAGAAACTTGAGTGGTTAAGAAGGTTTAGTGCATGCGCCATCGGGTCCATGACGACTTTAATCTTTAATACCAAGGCTACTAAGTGACAACCAAGAGTATATGAATTGAACTCGTGTCGCCCTAAGTAGAATAATTTGAGGGCTATTTTTCACTCTTTTCTTTGCATTTCTTTTAATTCTTCAACTCCTTCTTTCTTCGATTCTCATTTTCTCCTTTTATAATCATACCTAAGGACTTCTAAGTACTAATTATTTGTGATGTCCTTGGGTAGATCCTCTGCTCTGGCGGATCATAGGATGGTTATTCCTAACCTTAGTCACCTTATATCTCCATGACTAACCTATGTTGCCATTAAAACCATCATGTGAAGAATCTCTCAAAGGGTTTGTAAATGAAAACATGTTTGAACCATCGTGAGAGATAAGATTTTGCATAAATACTCCCCTACACATGTGCTTAAGAGTTTTAACGGTTAATTGCACAAATGAGGAAAGAGCGCACTTTTGAATTGATCCACTCAAGATAGACAATCTCCGCGAGACACGGTTACGCTGCATAGTTAAAGAGTTACATTGATGCCTTTTAGGTGACAACTAGCTCTAATAACTACCTTGAAGGTGTAGACAATCCTCGAAAGGTTGTCATACCCACGAGTTCATGTTCACCAAGAGTATCTCGAATGGTACTTTCTACTTGGATAAGTCCTTTCATAGACACGTTTACATTACTAGTGAACTAGCTTAAAATTATTACCCGTCTGTGACAAGTCTTTTCGAGTTACTAACAGTTTAGTACCACAATTCGTTGGTTAAGTCTATTACATAAAGATTCATTTGCATTTACACAACATATTTCTTATCACATAATTTTCTCCCCTCAAAATGGCATATAAAATGTTATTTTTGAAAAGTTGAGAATAAATATGACCATTTCGAGTGTCATGGGAAGATGACCACTATGAACAAATTGTGAACAAAGTTTTAATTCAAATACTCCCCTCAACAAGTGATATAAACGGTTGAGGTTTTGAAAATCATACGGGAAGTACTTGTCCTTTGAGCAAAACCTTGAAAATGAAAGGTTTGATAGGTTTTACTCAAAAGTAAGAAGCTTTCACCCTTTTATAAGGATTGTGGCAATCGAAACGCACTACGTGGTCCTTTCTTGACAATAACGGGTTGTACATCGTTATGTGTGCACAAGCCATACACATATATAATCATACATCCAAATGTAATAATGAAGGAAACAATTCAAAGGGTACCGTGAAGTCCAAATGATGTTGCGGGAGTGCGAGTATGCTGATAGCCGGTGATGTTAATCCTGGCCCACCACCAACAAAGCTTTCCAACGCTCTAAACCGATCCCTTCAAACAACCTTTCATCAATCATTTTGATGATTCTCCTCACATCCCTTCGATCCCGAGAATTCCATCGCTAGAGACCCAATATTGTGACGTATGTCCTTCAACCTATATGCCAATCCGTCCCAACCATCTTCAAAGTGTGATCCCCAAACTTGTGAAGTTTACTACACGCCATTAAGCAATTTCTTTGAAGTTTATCGCAGTAAACGACGCCGAAAGGTTTTGCCGATGAGTGTATATTGTGATCTTGGTTGAGGTCGGGAAGATCTAGGCGAGGTGGTGTGAAGTTGACACGGTGCGATAAGATTCAACCGCCAACCAAGATCTTCTACACGCTCCTTGATGACTATGCGTCGATGAAGATGAGCAATGACTTGATGAATTCACGTTGTACTTCGGTTGAAAATTGTCTCATGCGACCTTGTACTTTGGCAAGGTACATGTCTTCGATGTCGTTGATAGACAAATTCTCAAAGTCGACCAGAGAAAGCATAGTCCCTTTCATCTTGTCGCTTGACCACGATATTCTTTAGGAAGGTGTAGTCCCACTTAGATGATGTAACAACATGTTTGATGGCAACGATATCCTTAGTCTCGAACACCGCATGTTGAGACTTCAACGACACACGTAGTAGATTCATGCGTTCCGCCAATGATGAATCCGTACATTGCATCTCGGTCGACGCCCACTTTGTCGACAACAGTGATTGGCACGTTCCTTGATGGCTATGCGATTCGAGTATATAGGCTGCTGGGAATGGAAGTGTCAACGATGTAGCGATTTCCTTGAACCATCGCCACCATGTAGAAGAAATTCCGTGTCTTTGTTGAAGAAATATCCGAATGGGATCCTAGGTTCATCGGTTGGCCAATTATTGGTAGAGGTTTTGACCATCGGTGTAGTATGGAGGTTGTCCGCTTGGTGAAGTCGATGTTTGCTTCGGGTTGAGCCAATCCATGTTGTTAGACATAGCTCGAGCAATGTTTTCAAGGTGATATTCAACCTCGATGGCACTTTCGAGCTATCTTCCACAGTTGAAAAGCTTCATTCTTGATTCGCCTCAACTCGGATTTCATCATCTTCTTCACCGGAACTTTTCTTGCAAAAGTTTTGTATGCTCCAATGTATTACCGCTCACCAAATCGACCTTCTTCGTAGGGAGTGTTGTTAACAAGAGTAGAGAACCATTTAAATTCTTCGCTTTATCGTCATCTAGCCAAGATACGACGTCACCGAGGCGCCTTCTTCTTCTTCTTTTCAAGTCCTAGATGATGATCTTTGGTTTCGAACTTGTTTGGGAGAGGTGGGTTGTTGCAGGGCTCAAGGACCTCTTCATCGTCACCACCCGTATACTCAAAGTGATCACCGGTTTTACGAGTGGGGGTGGTAACTCGGAATCGCCTTGAGGTTTATCCGTAGAAGAACGAGGAGGGACCTTTGTTGAGTAGGAGTCCATTGGAGATGAGGTAACATAGAAGATGATTCACCGGACTTCTTCCGACGCTTAGCTTCATCATTCTTATCCCGATCCTTATCTTCATCGCCTCTAGGACGCTTAGAACTTTCTACTGAATCTACATGCTTCTTTGAGTTGGTAGTCCAAAGAATGCTTGAAACAGCCTTTCCTTCCTCGTAAGTAAATGTCCCGCATCGCTTAGACATTTTGTGACAAGCTTGGCCACCAATTCATTATCCGAGAAAACTACAGGATCGATGGATTGATTGTGACGGTTAAAGGTGTTGATCTTATAGTTTGCTTGGCTATCTCGCATAAGATTCGGATATAGTTGTCAGTAAACATCTCCTTTGTGAATTTAGGAACGATATCCCGAAGGTACTTGTTAGTGTAACCTTCGATCATTTCGCTCAGTTCCTCTCGACGATGACTTCTCATGAATTCTCGGATAAACTTCCTTTCTTCTTGCATCTTGTCATTCTCGCCATGTAGATATTGTATTTGTCGATTGAGAAAGTTCGACTTCAGTATAGCATGTCTTTCTTTCGAATTGCTTGATGACTTTCACAATTCTTTCATGTGTCCGAGAAATCTAAGATCGAGGTGGTTTCTTCACGATTTGGATGTTGATTTGGTTGATTTCTTTGATGGTGGTTGGGAAGAGTGAGATGATGAGTCGATGAGGAAGAGACATGAGGAGATTCGGGGTCCTTGGGCGGTTCGTAAGTTTCCTTATGTAAGCGTGTAGGACTTTCCGTAGCAACTTGTCATAATCAAGATCTTTATCTTTCTCGACTTCCGTTTGTGTTTCTCAAACTCATATTTGATAGTATCCTCCACAAGCTTTTGTTGTTGCACAAGAGTGGTGGCACGCATCCCTTATCGGGTCGATTAACCGCATCAGATCTCGGTGAAGAGTGGGCAAGACCACTTGATCCTCCAGGGCCACCCATTTGGTCTTTTGCAAATTATTGACTTTTGAAGGTGTCGACGATTTTAAATTTCTTCCGTAGGATTGATCCAAGAGCTCTTCTTCTTCTTCGTAGCTCTCATCATAGGGCACAAGTGCAGAGTCTTCCTTTCCTTTATCGACTTGAGGACTAGGAGGTTTCGGTACTAATGGAGTGTCATCCTTGCGCTTTGAGTATGTAATCTCTTCTTCCGATTCAAGACTTCGGATCTTTCGTCCACAAGCTTTCTTTGCGGTTCGGTGTGGGAATAGGTTCGACTTCCTTTACGGAACAATCCTTTTACGAGGAGGATTCCTTTGGGAAGCTTCCTATAACTTTCAGAACTCATCGCACTTCCAAAGACTTCCTCTTACGGTTCTCCGAGTAGGAGTTCCCAAGTTTTTCATCAAGATGACCAACTTTGCCTTCTTTTACCGCTACTAGATACCGTTTGTACGTTTCAAGCTTCTTGAGTTCTTTAGATAGAAGGTGGTCAGCAAAGACGGCACCGCTTCTTAGTTGTCGATTCCTTGATTACGATAGAAAGGATAGGTTCGGACAACAAGTCGTGATTGTCGAGGTCATTGAGCCTCGTGGAATATCGTGATTGAGTCCAAGTGCTCTCGGATCAAAAGCTTTGTGTATCCGACATAGGGAATCTTTGATCCAAGCTTCTTGTGAAATAGCATCATGTCCTCCCATATCGTTGCTTGATTTCGATGTCCTTCTTATTGATCAAAGACGTAAGATTTGCGGTTCCATGAGCTTTGGATGCTCATAACCTTTATCACGACCGTAAATGACTTGGTAATGATGATGTAGAGGGTTCTCCACGGTTGAGGAATGTTTTTAAGCTCCACGTGAGAATGCTTAGTAACAATCCCTGAAGCTTCATCATAGCCAATTTCAAGAAGAAATTGCAGAACCGTCTCCTCAGTAGATGTGGCAAAGAAGTCGGTTGCCTCGATTTTAGGAATGAGAAGAACAGCCCGTAAGTCTGCATGAGTGATGGTGACTTGTTTGTGATTAAGTGTCACATTCACTGCACTTTGACCAGTGATCCTCTGCATAGAATTCTAGAATTGCTGAATGTAGATTTCCAGATCTTGTAGCGAGTGTGAGAGCATGTTCGGTAGGGATGATTCCTTAGAATATCCACAACAATGAGACAAGAAGATTCGAGCATGTAAGGGTTTCAAAGTCAACCCTAAGGTTATTCTTTCCAATCTTTCTGATAGCCATTTGGGAAGATATCGACAATAGTGAGAACCTTAGGTGCATCCACATTCATTTGAGCGACCATGTCGTGATCTCGAAATAACATTAGCCAAAAGAACCAACATATTGAAATACATAATGTTAGTCAATCGAAGGTCTTATTGTCTAGTTATTGAATGTACAAAGGATAATGATTGTTACGAGTCCTAAGTCACTTGTTTGTCCAATAGCCCAATGATGTCGTGAAATGTTTCATGAGTTAGTTAACTTTAAGTTTTAAAGTTTATGTTATCACTTATAGTTCACAACATATCAAACGCTTGAGTTTATTAGTGACCTTATTGGATTCGTGACGATATGATTTGTTTATTAACAAGTTTGTATACGTAACAATTCATAATGAAGGTCAATCCGAGGCTTAGGCGTAGAAATGATAAAGTTACGCGTAAAATGAGAGTGGTATACGCAGTAGTTGAAAGCTTGCGCGAGGATCCTAATCTTACGCGTAAGAAATGTTACGATGTAGAAAAAGGGACCTTATGCGTAGAGCTTACGGCAGAGGCGTATAAGAACCTTACGCGTAAGGCTTACTCGTAAGAGTAGACCTTATGCGAGAGGTCATTGTTACGCATATCCTTCGTGACACGCGTAGTCCCATTGTAGAACCTTATGCGTAGTAGTTACGCGTAGGATTTCTCTTACGATAACTTCCTACGCGTAAGGTAATCCTTATGCGTAGAGTAACAATCAACCTTGATTCTGAATTTTATGCGTAGCAAGCCTGAAATAAAACATCATAACATCAATTTTGACACTCAACATTCATTCAATTACAGATTTAAACATAATCACTCATTTAAACTGTTAGGCGTAGAAAACCTTACGAGTAACCTAAAACCCTAGTTTCAGAATTTACGCGTATGAAATCTAGCCATAGGATATGCACCAAAGTATTTCTGGTAAGTCTAAGATGTTGTGAGAGTGTAATGACCAAGTTATAACATCTAAATCGTGGAGAATCAAAAATACCCAAACTTATGAACTTTAAACCCTAATTCCAAATTTTTAATCATTTAGAGTTTCTGGGTGGTTATAGAGCCTGGAAACCTTTAATTCAACATGATATGAGTATCACACAACAATATTTTTGACCAAAACCCTTCACATTTGAAAATACCCAAATCGACTCATAAACCCTAATTATCAAAATCCATTATTTCGTGTTTCTGGGTGTATTTTGAGCATAGAAAAGATATCATTGATGTTGTTAAAGCATTTTGACACAATCTTTTTAACCAAAACACACAACAAATGATTATATGTTCTAACCCTTACGCGTAAAACACAAAATTCATTGAATCTTAAGTTTTAACCGTTGGATTCGTATGAAATTCAAAACCTTTGTTTAAAATTACGTTAAGAACACAAAACCACTTACAGATTGATGATCAGAAACACAGATTTCTTGAATGAATATTAGGCATAGGATCTTTTAGGTTAGAAGTAATAAATGTGAGGGTAATGTTAGGTGGAGAGGTGTTTTATTAAAATATCTTTAACATTTTGACAGTTTTGGTCCCTCCACCTTTTCCTTTTACAAACAAAGCCTTTTATCTTCCATTTTGGTTACCAAACAAAGATTTTTAGAAAGAAACTTGACGACACTCCCCCTCGACTTGAGAAAATAATGAAAGGCTATAAATTTAAGTCCGAGGAGTGTCATGAAACCAGAAATGTTACCACCATTGATAAAAGAGACAACCGGGATAAGATAACATGCAAGTACACGGATGTTTTGAAGCAGTTAAATGAAAATATTCTCCCCTCAACACTTGATCGTAAAAATCTTGAATTTTGAAAGATTATAGTGTTGATGGAAGAAATGTACTTGCCATGTTTAGAGAAAAATAGATAGAAGAATATTTTTGGGTTTTAGGTTCCTTGGATAATGAATTACTCTAAATCTTGGAACCACGGACAAGCTTGATGTAACCACGGATATGAAGAGTATAACCACGGATGAAGATAACCATGCTAGTAGTATTATGTAGCTAGCGATAGTATATAGTAAGCCTTGCTAGTTTTCTATAGTCGGTTAGTTTATTGTATTAGATAAATATGGAAAGATATTTATCTTGTAGGTTACGTATTGTATATTGTATAGGACTCCTTAGCCTATAAAAGGAGGTCCTAGGTTAGGTTAGATATCACGTATGTTTTATATCTAAGGTCGATACACTTCAAGGTTGCAAAACCCTAATCTTGTAAGAGTATTCGTATTAATAAATAATATTGAGGTGTTGAATGTTAATTGTTCTTCTTCTTAAGATTAAGTATTAAATTCGCGTAATACTTGATAAGCTTTTGTTACAAGTCGGTTTCTATATTAGATCGTTTGCTCAATTGGGATCAACAAGTGGTATCGAGCTTGTGATCTAGAAGCGTATCAAGAAGAAGTCTGTTAATCTTTACTCAAGTAAGTTAAGATGTCGAAGAAACTCACATGGTGTTGCTTCAAAGGTGCCCATGCTCAAACATGGTGAATATCAAATTTGGAGGATGCGAATGAGGCAATACATTCGCATGATTGATTATGCTCTATGGGATGTTGTTGAAAAGGAGACACTCTTCCTTTGAAGGGTGAGGATGGTAAGGAGATTACTATTGTTAGTGAACTGATAAAGCTAAGAGGAAGATGGAGATCAAAGCTCACGATATTCTCTCCATGGGAATACCTAATGAGTTTGCATTAGACTTTGATCAATATGAGTCGGCTAAAGAACTATTGGATGCTCTTGAATTAAGGTTTCTTTGGTAATGAAGCTACCAAGAAGTCAAGGATGAACATGCTTAAGCATCGGTTTGAAACCTTCACTTGCTCAAAGTGGAGAAAAGATTGATGGTACATACAATAGGCTTCAAAACTTATCGGTCAAGCTGAAGGCGGTGGGTTACAAGTTCCTTCAAGAAGATATTAATTTGAAGTTCATAAGGAGCTTATCATCGATTGGGCTATTCATACTATTGTGTGGAGAAATAAGGCGGACTTTGCTACAATGACTCTAGACAATCTCTTCAATAACTTGAAGGTTTATGAGTGCGAGAATAACTTTTCTAACTCGTCTTCTACAAATCAAAACATTGCTTTTGTATCCACAAATCACAAAAGCTCACAAGATGTATCCACTGCTTGCTATGGTATAACCACGGCTATTGCAAACAATACCTTTGTTAGTGATAATGTCGGTGATGGTGCAATCTGTGCTTTTACGGTGATTTAACTACCGGTGTTCTTGTCTTTGAATCAAGATCGGATCAAATTGATCACGATGATCTTGAAGAGATTAATCTTCAATGGCAAATGGCAATGTTGACTCTCCAAGCAAGGAAGTTTACGAGGAGGGTGGAAGGCAGGTTAAGTATGATGGTCAAAGGAGAGTGGATTCGACAAAAGCAAGATGGAGTGCTTTAGCGCAAGAAGAAAGGTCACTTTGCTAGGGAATGTCGAGCTCTAAAAGACTTGAAGGCATTAAGAAGACAACAGAAGAGCCTACTACTTCTTGACTTTGGTTGCTCGGGATGGACTTGGTGATTATGATTGGGTGATCAGTTGAAGAAGGTCCAAATGCGACTTTTCTTGCTAGTGAAGCTTCAAAGAGCATAACTTTGCTCTAATGGCCTATGCTTCATCTTACGGTTCGATTACGAGGTATCTAATGATTCTAAAACATCTACTTGTTCTTTTAAATCATGTTACGATAACTTAGAGTCTCAAAAGGCTATCGAGAGTATGAGAAAAGAAGTAGAGATTGACTCTAGATAACTTAGGATATAGAGTTGGTTTAGAGGTGTGGAAGAGAAGCTAAAATTACGTATTAAATGTGAGTTTGAGTATGTAGAAAAGATCAATATTCTAGGTGGTGAAATTGATCTTAAGAACAGAGAGATTAAAATGCTTAAAGATAAACTAGCGAGGCGAGAAAGTGTTAAAATCTGAGCCCTAGATGAAAAAGAAAAACATGTTGTTAGGGTTGCTAAAACACAATATGCTTCGATCTAGTTAGGAAACCAATAGGTCAAAAGCTGTTCAAAGATGGTCTTGGTTTAGGATACAATGATATGCCACCACCCCTTTGATGAAACATGCACCACTGCTAAAGAAGCTGTCATTTAGTAGTGAATTCGGTTTAATAAACTGTTGAAGAAGTAAATTGAAACACCTAAGATAAGTTCGATAAGTTATCGGTGCTCCCATAATTGAAGATTGGGAATCGATTACGAGGATGATAGGCTGAATCAACTAAGTGCGAAAAGATAGAGCCGAGTTAAGAAAGTTGATTCTAAGCAAGTCAACCTTGTACCTAGATTTGGAGCTAAAGTTACCAAGAAAGTAGTAGAGTACAGGGAAATTCCTAGGAGCAGATGAAACAATATAAACCTAGGGGTAATCAAAGAAGCTTAAATGGTCTAATTTCTAGCAGTTAGGTGATGAGTTTCAATGTGTTAATAAGGCTTGTTTTGTGTGTGGTAGTTTTGAACACTTACGGAGAAATTGTCATAAAAGCAGACCACAAGTTTGGAATCATTGGAGGAGGGTAAATCATCAAAACTTTTCAAGAAAAACAAACCCTCATCCTAACGGTAACATGATTCCAAGAGCGGTCTTGATGAGGAATGGGAATACAAAATCTATTGTCCTTTGCTTCACCTAAATGGGTTCCAACCTTTGCTAAGCAAAATGTAAACACGGCTAGCGGTGTCAAACCAATGATAAGCCAAATATCACCTTGATTCAAAAGAAGTTTTAAAAATTCCAAAGGTGATAAGCGTCGGTGGTTGGAAATCATTTTATCTTTGTTAAGGCCTCGACAAGTTGGCAATGGAAGCCTAAGACAAAGGTTTTACCATATGTCAGCTGTGCATCAATGGACCTAAAGAAATTTGAATATTTTGATGCAGGCGAGACCCAGTCGATCTTGACTTGGGTCCACAAAAGAACTAACTTGTGTAATCTTATGTGCGGGGCAATCTTCAAAGCGAGCTAAAAGATAAAGGAGTTTTGATAGTGGTTGCTCTGGGCACATGACTTGGGATGGAAGCAATTTGGAAGATTTTGAAGCTTATGATGGAGGATATGTGGCATTTGGCAATGATCCAAGGGAGGAAAGATACTTGGCGAGGCACAATCGAGCAGGAAGCTAGACTTTGAAAAGGTCTATTTAGTACAGGGACTTAAGTACAATTTATTCGGTGTTTCTCAAATGTGTGATAAGAAAAAGCGGGTACTTTTGGGAAGCGGGTGTGTGGTGTTATCTCACGAGTTTAAGATGCACGATGAGAAGTTTATACAACTTAGGGTACCTAGGAAGGAAAATATATATTGTTTTGATCTTAAAATGTTCTTCCTAATAGGTCCTTATGTTTGTTTGCTAAAGCATCATTGATGAGTCAAAATTGTGGCATAGAAGGCTAGGTCATCTCAATTACAAAACAATCAATAAAGCGGTAAAGGAAACTTAGTGAGAGGTTACCTTCAAAGGTTTTGAGTGTAAGGAGGCGTGTGTGGCTGTCAAAAGGAAAACAACATAGAGCTTCTTGTAAGACCAAAGCGTAAACACCATAACACAACCCTTGTTTATGCTTCATATGGACTTATTTGGACCAACCTTTGTTAGAAGCTTGAACCATAAGCGATATTGCCTAGTTATCATGATGATTATAGTAGATTTTCTTGGGTATACTTTTTGGCTACTAAGAGTGAGACTAGTGAGATTCTTAAGAGTTTCATTACTAAGATAGAAAATCTAGTAAGTCATAAGGTCAAAGTAATCGAGATGTGATAATGGGCCGAGTTTAAGAATGATGTGATGAATCGGTTACGTGTAGCTAAAGGTATTGAAAGGCAGTTTAGTGTTGCTAGAACACCACAACAGAATGGTGTGGTGAAAGGAAAAATAGAACACTAATTGAAATTGCTAGGACAATGTTGTCGAATCTAAGTTACCAACTACCTTTTGAAATTTGAAAGTTGTAGGAATTGCATGTTATGTGCAAAGCAGTAAGGTAGTGAAGCCTCATAACAAGACCCCTATGATTTGTTACATGATAGGAAGCCAATGATTGCATTCCTAAAACCTTTTGGGTGTCTGTTACCATTTTGAATACCATAGACTACCTAGGCAAGTTTCAAGAAAAAGCGGATGATGGATACTTTTAGGCTATTCTACAAATAGCAAAGCCTTTAGAGTATACAATAGGAGGACTAGAATTGTTGAAGAGAACCTACATGTTCAATTCGGTGAAAAGACTCCTAGTGTTGAGACCAAAGGACGGTGGTGTTTAACATTGATATGCTAACCAAATCTATGAATTATGAGCCTATCATTGCGGGAACTTCCACTAATCTTGATCTGGTATACAAAAGGATTACGAAGTAGATACATCTTCAAAGGAAGGCGATTCTCCAAGGAGTTCTATTTGGTTGAAAAGTGGAAAAGCTGGTTTGTTCCTTCCATCATTCACAAGCAAGGTCCTACGGTGATGATGTCTTGAATCTGGAGGCAAAGTTGATCATCATCAAGATAAGGATGAGTTGTTGCAAGATAACTCGGTGTCGGTGAAGAAATTGAAAAGAAGAAAAAGCGATGCAAGCAGCTTTGCTAAGCCTCTTGAAAGTCTTGATAGGCCATCGTAAATCTTGACAAGCCATCTTCTACCAGCGATAGTTCAAGTGAAATTCGGCTACAAATCTTGGTGATAGTACTTTCTTTGGACCTAATCCAAAGCCACTATTTGGTGATGAGGAGTATCCACATGATCCTAATATGCACGAATTAATAGAGATTGATACTCCTACGATGATGAAGACATGGATGAATTCTTCAATGCTAATTTGACTAATTTGGACAGCGTTATTAATGAAAGTCCAATTACTTCTACGAATTCACAAGATTCATCCCAAGGAGCAGATTCTTGGAAATTTGAATACTCGGTTCAAACAAGAAGCGGGGTAAAGAACACAGAACCCTTTCACGAACATGGGTTCTTTGCAAGATCTCTTCACAAAAAAGCAGTCATAAAGATCGCAAAATTGCTTGTTTGCTTGTTTTCTGTCTCAAAAGGAGCCAAGAGAGTAGAAGAAGCTTTAACGGAAGAAGGATGGGTAGAATCAATGCAAGAGGAGCTTCTTGGTTCAAACTTCAAGAGGTTTGGACATTGGTTGATCTTCAAATGGGAAGAGGGCTATTGGGACTAAATGGGTGTTCGAAACAAAAGGGATGAAAGAGGAATTGTAGTGAGGAACAAGTCAAGGTTGGTTGCTCAAGGATATACACAAAGCGAAGGTTTGGACTATGATGAAATATTTGCACCGTTGCAAGGATAGAGGCTATTAGATTGTTTTGGCTTATGCTTCATTCAAGAATTTTGTTGTGTATCGGATGGATGTTAAAAGTGCATTTTATATGGCACTATTGATGAGGAGGTATATGTTTGTCAACCTCACGGTTTTGAAGATCTGATCATCGACAAGGTTTACTGAGGGTGAGGAAGGCTATGTATGGATTGCATCGGGCTCTAGGGCATGGTATGAATGCCTATCTACTTATTTGATGGACAATGGGTTTAAAGAGGGTGATTGATAAAACTTTGTTCATTAGAAAGCACAAAGATGATATTTCTTGGTTCGGGTTTATGTAGATGACATCATCTTTGGTTCTACTAACAAGGAGCTATGCGAGAGATTTTGAGAAACTTATGCATGATAAGTTTCGAGATGAGTTCTATGGGAGAACTCACTTTCTTTTGAGACTCTGGTTCAACAAAGGGTGATGGTATTTTCATTAGTCAAGACAAGTATGTAGCAGATGTGTTGAAGAAATTTGGGTTTCAAGATGTAAAAGTGCAAGTACACCTATGGAGACTCGAAACCTATGCTACCGGATGATGGAAGTCCCAAAGTTGATTTGAAGTTATACGGATCCATGATTGGATCTTTGATGTATCTTCTTGCATCTAGGCGGACATTATGTTCTCGGTATGTGTGTGTGCAAGATTTCAAGTAACACCCAATACCTCACATGAATCTTGTTAAGAGGATCTTTAGATATTTGAAAGGTCATCCTAAATTGGGCCTTTGGTACTCTAAGGATTCTCCTTTTGATTTGGTGGCCTACTGCGATAGTGACTATCTTGGAGCTAGTGCGGATAGGAAGTCTACCCTTTGGAGGATGTCGGTTCTTGGGAAGCAGATTAATTTCTTGGCGGTGTAAAAGCAAACTATTGTGGCTAATTCTACAAGCGAAATTTGAATATGTGGCTCTTTGCTAGTTCTTTGTGGTCAAGTTCTATGGATTCGAGAATCAATTCTTTGGATTTTGGGTACAATTTTATGCATACTAAGATTTACATTGATAATAACGATACAATTTGCATTATCAAAATCTGTTTTACATTCTAGAACTAAACATATTGAGATAAGACATCATTTTATTAGAGATTGTAATGAGAAAAGGTTGATTCAAATGGTAAAAATCCATCTTGATTTCAATGTTCTTGATCTTCTCACCAAAGCTTTTGATGTGGGAGGTTTCGATATCTTGTTGTTAGTATTGGAATGATTAATCTCTAAAATTCTCAAATTGTTTTGTATAAGTTTGTAAAAGTATTGGATTTGTTATTATGTAATCTTAGTATTGCTATTTCTTTTATATCCATCCGATAGTGTTGCTTCTAACCACCGATAGAGTTGATCTATCCACTGCTAGTTGTTACGTGTTTCCACTAACCATTGTGCGGAAAATGCTAAATCATTATAGAGATGCAAAATCTTGAAGTTACATTGTTCATTCAACAAAGCGGTTTACGACTTACGACACAATGAAACTTCAAGTGCTAAATAAAGACTACATCTATACATGATTTTCTCTAATATTTCTACTACTACTATCCTTGCGATATCGTTTGAATCTTTGGATATGCATTTATCATATGCAAACGAAGCGACTAAGGATCAAAATGGAAAGGATGGATTGATGCAAGCGAAGAATTTGAAGGCGATTGTGGCGAGATAGATGGATGATATGATATTCTTCTTGTGCTCCATCTTCTCTTACCACCATTCGACAACTTACTCCATCTTCCCTTTTCCCTTCACAGTTACGATGTGTGAAGAAGCACCATGACTTGGTGCACTAAGACCAAGAACCACCTCTCGTCATTAGGGGTGGTGGGTTTCTTGCTCGTGGTCTTGGTTGGGGTTAGATGATGAAGGTTTGGGGTTTGAAGTCCTCTTCTTAGAAGAGTCATCGAGTCTTGAGGCATCACTTGGATTCACCACACTATCATCTTGGATGATGGGAGAAATGGAGATTTTCTTGGTCTTGGTTCTAGTGGAGGCAAATAGGTCGACCATGGGTTTCCATCTTCACTTGATGATGAAGATGATGAAGAGGATGAGGAGGAGGTTAGATCAACCACTTCTGGTTTGTTCCAACTAGGGTTCCACATTTTGATTGATTGGGGATTTTGGAGCAATTAGGGTTTTTATCTCTTGATTGGTTTGGGCGTTATATGATATTTGGGTGCTTTTTATAAGTGAAGTTTAGGGTTACTGAAGTAACTATGGGGCAGGTTAAATGTGGTTGGAGAGTTAATGAGGTTCTTGGGGATTGGACTGAGATATATTCTAGAAGTTGACTATGTTGACTTTCCTGTTTTAACCCCGGATAGGTCATTTGTAACCACTTCTGGCTATTTCTAACCACTGACAACTATAATCTTTGTCTCTGTGTTTGTTTTGTGTTGTCTTGCAGGAAAGAAGGATGTGTGTGCATAAGGAGCTAGTGTGTTTGCTGCTTGTGTTAAAAAAAAAAAAAAAAAAAAAATAGTGATAGATAGTTTTTGTGTAATCCTTCATATCTTGTGAGATCACTTTTCAAGTGGCATGGATTTGCTTGCTCTAATTTGGACCAGTTGGGAGGAGTGATCATCTGTATCCACTGATGGTGTGTTACAACTGCGGACAATTGTTGTGGAACAATGGATAGTATGATTCTCTGTTATGGATACTACGAGGGTTGTTTTGACACTTTGGCAAAAGTATATATCACTTACCAAAATCACGGATGGATCAATTTCTTTGATCTTCTAACCACTTCAATTACCAATACCCTTAAACCCTAATCATTTTCTTTGATTTCTTCACAAACCCACTTCATTTACATCATTAATCACAATGGTGAGGCGTATTCCACTTCACATAATCTTGTTGCTATTCTTACTAAGGATGCTCGCTCGAAGGGTTTCATCAAATGATTGATTTCCTTGTTCATAGTCCCATTCACTTTGCTTTAACGGTTGAACCTACCATTCTTAAAGCCTACATCGTCGATTTTGGAAGAATGCTAAACTTGAAGAGGTTAATGGGTTGGAGGTTTTAGTACTAGGGTGGATGAGAATGCTATTTACATTTACGAGGAGATTATTAGAAGTTTTGAGGCTTGATGATCTTGATGGTGTTGATAATCTTTCGGATGTTGAGATTGTTCTTTGGTTTAGAGATTAGGTTACACATCTGAGAGGTGAAAAGGTACAATTTTTAAGAGTTTGTTTTCCCAACAATGGAAGTTTTGATTCACACTTTGTTGATGTGTATGAGCAATAAGACCACAGGCTTTAATGATTTTCCTTCAAAATTACTCTGCTATTATTTGTTTGTCGATGGAAGGAAATTTAAGCGGTCTAGGATGATATATGAGGGGTTAGTGCGAGAATATTAGGAAGAAGGGTAAATATTATTTGTATCCTAGGTTTGTTCAATTGCTTGTGGAACATCAAATAAAGGAACCTATTGAACATATTAGAGTATGAGGTACATCGTATGCTTCCTAGAGTGTTTGCACATATGAGGAATCGACCACGAGAATGTTGTCATTAGAGATGTTCCTTTATTTCCTCACATGCTTACTTTGCCTCACGATTACGAGTTTAATGAAGGTCTTGCATCATGGACTAGGAGAACACAGGGCACTAAGCTTCCTCGGGCTAGTGCTAGTGGTATGGTTAATGAGGTTGTCACATGGAGTGGAGGTGACATGATTGGAAGGGCTTCCACTCTTGATTCATGCTTAGATCTTTGGTCGGGATAGTGGAAACATCAATAAGACCCAACCTTTGGCAACTCTAATGTGGAAAGTTCTTTGGAGCTTAACACGGTGGAGGTATCCTAGCCATTGGCTGCTACTGAGTACATAGATGATCGAGGCTCGATGCGGTGCTATGTCTTCTATATCCAAGGATTCACCTCTCGGGCGATTAACACGGCTCGAAGTGATGAGGATAGATTGGAACGACATTGAATTGACGGTTAATGACTTTGTACATGATGACTTTTCAATGAACCACCTCTCGGACCGGTTCACACAGTCGAAGTGGGAGGATATTCTTGAGCGTTTAAATGAATTGGCGGTTCGGTGTGCTAAAATGGAGGATAAGATTTCGGTCTCTGAGGAGTTATCGTGCTTGAGGTAAGGATATTCGGAGGTTGAAGCATAGGGTCTTGGTTTTGGAGAAAGTGAAAAGACACGGGTTCTTTGTTTTGAAAGCTTTGCGGCGTAAGAAAAGAAGGTGACTCTCTCTGCTCGAATATGAATGATGTATCAAGCAGGGAGGAGTGATGGCATGAATTCGAGGGAGGCTGTGGATGTATCATTGGTGTACCTATGGAGGAAGATGTTGATAGTGGAGATCAAGATTTTTGGTTTCGATAAAGATGGGAATGCGGTTGTTCTTGAAGAATTGAAGAATGTTGATGTAGTCGAGAACACAACAAGCGATAGTATACACGAAACCATGGTTAGTACTTTTGTAACCAGCGATGTAGTTTCGGACTTGGCTATTGTTTCTACTCTTGTCATACCCATTGCTATCACAACTACTTCTCTTGTTGTTACAACTCTTTCTATAATTACCATCTAAGCCTAAAGAAGTAGAGAAAGAAGGCTGCAGTACATTGATTAATCTGAGCAAAACATCATCTATACCTACATCAATCATTGCACTGTTTTATCATTGGGTCTCTGCTACTAAACCAAGAGGTAAAAGTTTGGTTATTGGTGAACCTTTGAAGAAGAAAGTGGTTAAATCTAATGTTGGAAAAGGTAAAGAGGTAGTCTTTGAAGTTTAAAAATAAAGCGAGAACAAGAAGCTTATGATGCAAGAGTATGCTAAAAATATTGAAGGCGAGGATAAAGCAATTTTGATGAAAGAAAGCAAGATGAAGAAGAAGCTAGTCGAAATTGTTAGCTACATGGTATGAATCACAAAATTATCTTGAAGCTTACGAATTAATAAATGATGAGTATCTTGTAAAAGAATGGGCTTTGTTTGATGATGAAGAAAAAGCTAGACTTTTGGGTATCTTGGCAAGGAAGGTTAGTAAAGAAAAAAGCGAGTTGTAAGAAGGAAACCTCCTACTATTGCTCAGCTGAGGAATGTTTTGATGAAGATTATCAAGAATTCAGGAATATATGTTTATGATAATCTCAGTAGTTGTTCATTTAAAAGAATTTTTGAGATTTATGAGAGATGTATGAGGATTAACAATGATGATTTTTGTCCAATGAATTCTAAAAGGAAGAAGAGTGGATTAAAGAACATGATGAATGGATGCAAAGTAAAAGAAAAGAAAATCGAGGTTCGGTGACATCGATTCTAAAAGATTGAAAGTTGTTGAAGATGTAAATCAAATCATTTCTTATGAGTTTAAGCTTTTAGATGGAAGTGAAGGGTTTGGAAAATTCTAAGACTCAACAATGAAGTTTACGAGTATAATAAATTTTCACAAATGCTTGATATTTTGATAGAGATGATTTGTTGAATCTTTGGATACTTTACAAGAATAAATTTGGTGAAGTACATCCAGATGATTATCATGAGAGGCGATGTATCATAATTTGAAGATTCTATTTGAGCCTACTCATGATGAACACGAATGGCAAGGACTCTACAATGGTCAAGTTACTAGATGGTTTTATATCAAACTTGTGGAGTTCATGTTTTAAGCATTTACGGAAAGGTTATTCATATGCTTGTAGAAGGTGATTATCCACAATTGAATAAGCATCCGGGAATAATTGCTCGGATGTTGAAGCTGGTTGTTTCAAGATGTTAGTATCCTATGATGGTCAAGCTTATGATTTGTTGAAGAAGTATGAGAAGATACTTAAAGCTAGTAAGTGTTTGGCTACATCCTCCAATTCGGATGTTTTGAGCTTAAAGAAAACTTGAAGAATTACATTGGAATTTATCAAGTTTAGGGAGGATTGTTGGGTTTAGGTTCCTTGGATAATGAATTACTCTAAATCTTGGAACCACGGACAAGCTTGATGTAACCACGGATGAAGAGTATAACCACGGATGAAGATAACCGCGGCTAGTAGTATTATGTAGCTAGCGATAGTATATAGTAAGCCTTGCTAGTTTTCTATAGTCGGTTAGTTTATTGTATTAGATAAATATGGAAAAGATATTTATCTTGTAGGTTACGTATTGTATATTGTATAGGACTCCTTAGCCTATAAAAGGAGGTCCTAGGTTAGGTTAGATATCGTATGTTTTATATCTAAGGTCGATACACTTCAAGGTTGCAAAACCCTAATCTTGTAAGAGTATTCGTATTAATAAATAATATTGAGGTGTTGAATGTTAATTGTTCTTCTTCTTAAGATTAAGTATTAAATTCGCGTAATACTTGATAAGCTTTTGTTACAAGTCGGTTTCTATATTAGATCGTTTGCTCAATTGGGATCAACAGGATCCCCAAGTTAATGGTTCCCTTGATGTATCGGAGGATTCTTTTAGCCTCGAGAGAGTGGGTTTCATTTGGTCGCGATCGATAACGGAGCATAGATAAGCGGCAAAGACAATATCAGTCTCGCTAGTCGTTAGATACATTAGAGACCCAATAATACTACGGTATTTTGTAGGGTCCACTAATTTCCTATTTAAGTCAAGATCTAGCTTCTTGGTATGAGTCATTGGTGTGGCATAAGTGTCACTGGGTTTTCATTCCAAATTTGTTTAACAATTCAAGGGCATATTTGGATGACTCAAGAAAATACCACGGGTGATTGATGAACTTGTAATCCTAGAAAGAATGTAAGTTCACCCATCATGGACATTTCAAAATTTTTCTTCATTAGTTTTGCAAAAGCGATTGAAAACTTTTATGTGTAGACCCAAAATGATGTCATCCACGTAAATTTGAACAATTAAGATATGTGCCCGTGATATTGTATAAAAGAGTTGGGTCAACCGAACCTTTGGTGAAATTATTAGCAATGAGGAAAGATGATAGCTTATCGTACCATGCCAGGGGCTTGTTTGAGACCATAAAGAGCTTTGTTCGGTTTGTAGACATGGTTCGGGAACTCGGGATCAACGAATCCTTGGGTTGGTCGACATAAACCGTTTTTTCGGTTGTCCGTTGAGAAACGCAGTTTGACATCCATCCGAAAGACCGTCATGTTCATATGAGCGCGAACGCGAGAAACATCCGAGCAGCCTCAAGACGAGCAACCGGAGCAAAAGATTCTTCAAAGTCTATTCCTTCTTCCCGACGATAACCATTAGCAACTAGACGTGACTTGTTTGAATGACGTTCCTTCAAAGATCCAATTTGTTTTTCCAAATCCATTTTAGACCAATGACGTAGACCCGTTGGTCTTTCAACCGCTCCCATACTTCAAGACGTTTGAATTGGTTGAGTTCTTCTTGCATGGATTTAATCCGGTTATCTTTTGTCATTGCGTCTTTAATGTTTTTAGGCTCAGTTGGCGGACGGTGAGTGCATAAATGCAATGTTCACCATCTATGTGAAGACATTGTCTCGTAACGTTGGTTGATTCGGGTTGCCAATAATATTAGCCGAGGATGGTCTTTTGTCCATCGATGTGTAGAGGTTGATGTTGGTATACATTGTGCGATTCGAGGATTCAAATGGTTTGTTGAAGATTCTGCGACATCCGATGCGAGCCTCATTAGCAAACGGGTTAAAGAACGCATTTGGATCAAAATCTGCGGTGGGGTACTTCATTCGAATATCATCGCCCGTTCATCATTATTGGAAGCGGTTTGTTCAAGCTGTTGTGTTGGAGTAAACTGGTGTAGGTGCATCTTCAACGAGTTGTTGTAGCGGTGTATCGGTATAAGAGTATTATCGGGTTGAGCAATGAAATAGCGGATACACCGAGCACGTTCATCAATATCGCCACCGAGCAGAGGAGCAAATAACCTTTCCATTTGTTGACGAGTGAGTGGGGGCTTTGTTCGGTGATGATGGAGGTTGAGGAAGTTTAAGCGGTTGTGTCGGGTTCTAAGTCGTTATACTCGAAGCCATCTCCGTGAGTTCATCAAAATGAGCATGAATCGTTTCCATCACTGTTTTGTACGACGATTCCGGATCCGGTACCTTTAGAATTCGACAATATCCAATAAAGACCCAATGTCGACTTTGGCTTTGAGCTTTCCAAAATCATCACGATCATTATTCGGATAGCAAAGGGATCCAAATACATGAAAGTGTTTGAGATTCGGTTTATGGTTGTGGACAAGCTCGAAAGGTGTTTTGTTGTGGCGTTTTGTGATCATAGAACGGTTTTGAGTATAGCATCTTGTAGATACGACCGCCCATAAGTAATCGTGAAGTTTAGCATTGATTAACATTGTTCTTGCAGCTTCCACTAACGTTCGGTTTCGTCTTTCAACAACTCCGCTTTGTTCGGTGTACGTGCAATAGATGTTTGATGTGAATTCCTACTTTCTCATAGAATTCACGAAGGGTTTGGTTAACAAATTCGGTTCCTTTGTGCTGCTCGATTAGCTGGCGGTGTTGCGGAGTGAACACATATTTTCGTGAGAAAGGTGATGATCATTTGTGGAGCTTGGTCTTTGCTTCAAGAAAGTAGACCCAAGTCCATCGTGAGTAGTCATCAACAATTACTAAGATGTAGCATTTGCCATTGATCGTTTGCACGCGATCGGGCCACACAATCCATGTGAAGAAGATGAAGCACATGCTGAGAGCTGTGTTCCATCATTGAAGGAAAATGAGCACGAGTGCTTTTCCCTTGTTCACAGGCTGAGCAAAGGTGATCTTTTGAATACCGGAATCGTGGGACACCTTCAACTAGTTTGTGTCGAGCAAGGTTGGTGATGGTTTGAAAGTTTAGATGTAAGAGACGACGGTGCCATAGCCAAGATTTTGTTGATGTTGCCTTTGAAAGTAAGCAGATGGGAGATGAAGCAACCATGTCTTGCTTAGAGATAGTGTAGAGACTAGAATTACGCGAGCCAGACATAAGGTCATTGCCTTGTAGATCACGAATGAAACAAGTTTTCTCCCGGAAAGCAACCTCCAAATCTCCATCACAAAACCGACCTCTCGAAAGCAGTTATGACCGAGGCCTTCCACATAGTAAACCCTGCGATTTTGATGTTCCCATTGACATAATCTCCGTAGCCCATGATAGTCTGAAGTGATCATTCCGAACACAGCGGTGCCAATGAACTTTGCAATAAAGTTTGATAACAGTTTAAGGTTGCTGTCATGTGTCGGGAACATCCGCTATCAACAATCCAGAGAATGATCATATCACCCAGACACACACAGACGACACGGATGGAATAGAAGTAGATGTGGAACCCGAAATGTTAGAGGGTTCCAAGGGTATATGAGACATGCACACATTAATGATTTTAGGCATCCATTTAAATCCTAGTGTGTTATATATCCATTTATGCCATCTATAACTACTCTTTGCTTTAGTCTTAGTGAATGCACTAGGTGGTACTACATTCTTAGGAGGTGAAACCGAGCTACAGTGACAAAGAATGTTTGCCTTAGAATCTAAAGAAGGCGGTCTACCAAGCACGGACTTAGAATGATTAGTGGGCCTAGAGGTATTCGATTCTTAGGATTCCGTAAATGAGAGATTATAGCTTTAGCAACACATTTGTCATGACAATCGAATTCATACTTTTACGACAAATAACACAAGGTGCATCGATGAATATCAAATGTGCTTAAAGGTTTAGCATTCGTTACATCACTATTTCTATTACATTTGCCGACGCAACATCTATAGTGGAAGCAACGTGATTCTTATTCATAGTCCAAGGTGTTCTTCTACTTTAGCATTCCTTATTGATCTTTTCTTAGGTCGTAACTTCCTATTCTTGATTGAGTGCCCTAGGTCGTGAAGTGCGGACGTTTGGAAAAGACGCAACTATTCATGTTTCGAAGAGAAGGAAGCACGTTAGCAACTTGTGATTTGGCGGTAGGGATTCTAGGTGCACGATTACTAAGTGTTCTTGGTGCTAATCTCTTAATGATGGTTGGCGGAAGTTTTCATACTTTCCTAACATTTCTCTTAACTTAGAGATAGTGTGAATCAAATCTTGATTTTCGAGCAGTATTACCAAAGAAAATTCATGACTTCTCTAGTGTGAGCAAGATAACGATCAAGTTCGTTTGATGCTTCATGACGAGTCTTATTGAGTAAATCAAATATGACACCATATTCTGTTTAACTTTTACAAGTTCTTGTTCATATTTTGAGATTTGACCTTTCAAAGACACGTTTTGATCATCCGGTTGCTCAATTTTAGGATCAAAAGATTTTGTTTGCAATCGAGCGATTTTCTTTTGAAAACTAAGTTGATGATTGTGAATATCTTTTCACACCAATGAAGACGACGTTTTGCATTGTAAAGTTCGTTAAGTAATCGTTTATTTTCGACTTTTAAAGACTCGATCTGAAGCACATTATCGGTATTCTCACAGCTACTACGAGTCAACATTATCGCAGAGATATAA
Organism: Chrysanthemum lavandulifolium; assembly: GCA_022545495.1. NCBI lineage: Eukaryota > Viridiplantae > Streptophyta > Magnoliopsida > Asterales > Asteraceae > Chrysanthemum > Chrysanthemum lavandulifolium. The sequence continues at coordinate 213,080,528 of CM040244.1, forward strand.
TCGGATGCATGTGGCAAGGAATAGAATAACACAACATTATGGATATCGGCACGGATAACATCTTCCAAGAGTCAATCAACATCTTTTCTCAACGGTTTCTTTTACGTTTAGTATTAGAAATAGATGTTTGGTTTTCTCGAAAACGACCTTCATCACTCCAAGTTCCTTATGAAAATCCTTTTCCCAAGCTAATGCACAACTTGTCAAATTTTTAACGTTAGGTAAAAGATTTTTACGAAAAATGTCTCTTTGTTCTCGCGCGAGGCGATTGAAAATGATCAATTTTGATTTCGAGCGATATTCTATCTCATGTTGTAAAATTTTGAGGTCACCATGAAAATGTCAAAATATCTAAGTTTTCGATTTTCGGGTTTTGAGTTTACTTCATCGATGGAAGGTAAAGGACCATAAATTTGTGCATAATCCGGTTGGGGATTAACATTAGAAGACTCGGTGTTTTGATGATAACCCTTGGTGTGTTAGAAGAATCCGTTGGTGTGACAAAAGTGACGGTTTTGAATAATTAAAGGTTTGTTGTAAACAACAGCTTTTAATTTTGATCGACTCGTCTTACGCATCTAATTCCTCTTGACGATGGTATTCAACAACACTCATAACAATATCATTAATTTTATATTCTCGACCGAAACTTCATGATTTGGTTTGAATGTTTTAGTGAAAGCTTTGGTTTGTAATCGACTAGATTTGGTCCATATCCTTTTGGATTGGGTTTTAACGTAAACTTTTCAATAGTCATTCTCGATTCACCATGTTTGTAAACAACAGTTTTAAACTCTTTGATTTTGTTTTGCAAGCCGATAATTTCTTCAAGAAGGTCATCTACCCGATTCGTTGAATGCTTTTTGTATGCGAGAACTGTTTTGACAAGTTAACAACTCATTTTAGCTTTTTGATTTTCCAAGGTGAGGCGTTAATTTACTTTTTATGTTCATGTTTCGCTTGGTCTATTTCGAGACAACAAAGCATTCTTGAGCGGCTAGATCACACATCTGTCTCTAAATATTTTTCGTTTTGATGAGATTTAACAAAGCGGCTTCAAAACCTTTTCACGGTTTTCTTGAGTTTTGAAAAAGTTGAGTTGCATTTGTAAGCATTCAAAATCCTTGGTTAATGATGCATTTTGCTTTTTAAGTCCTTATTTAATGCATAACATTCCTCCATTTTGATTTGATGGTCTTGAATTAAACGAGCAAAACTGGATGAGGCAACAATTCGGCTTGTTCAGCGTGAGTCACCACATGATCATTATGTAGATCCTCAAGTATAACCACGGAGTCAATTTGATTATCAAAGGAAACCATAAGGTCATCTTGATCGTTAAATGTAACTGTGGTTTATTTGAAAATCGTCGAATGAGATGTAGATGACTCATTTTGAGCAATCGAGCCGTCTTCGGATTCGAGATATTGGCGGAGATATTAGTTCGAGATATGATGATGGTTTGTTCGGCACCGAGACAAGCCATCGGTGTCATACACTAGGCTGTTTCACTTATGTGTAAATCATGCATATTAGCCATCAACATAATGTTGCATTGGCGCAAGTCCTCCATATCATCATCCGAGTCTCGCATCGCCATAAAGCTCGTTCTTTGTTTGTGAGAGATCCATGACTTCATCCTTAAGAGCCAAAGAAGAGCCTCTTTGAAATAAGCACGCCCCTAGTCCTTGGCTTTGGGCATGCATTAGCCAGTGTCCTTCTCATTGCGGTTGTAGCATCGAAGACCATTCAACCCATTCTCGAGCATTTCCTATTCCACCACTTGAGCTCTGTTGTTATTCCTACCCATAGCATTAAACCCTTGACCACCTCCCATTTGACAACCATAACCACGATTCGAACTTCAACTCGTCCATTGTTCACAACAACTGATTTCGTGTATTTGATGAGGAACGAATACGATTGTTGGATTTGTTGGTATAACGGCTAAAAGCATTAGCAATCATAACAAATCCACATTGCAATGTGTCACACCTCATGGGAGGCGGAAACACGAGGTGTAACGGAGGAACATAAGCACAAGATAATAGAACATACCAACATTAATATTAAAAGAAATATTACACCATTACAATACCGGTTTAGCCGACATCGCGAATATATTACAAAGCTTAGTTACCAAAATATTGAGTTCTATTACATAATGATTTGTAGTGACAAGTGAAAACTTAGTTATGCAAGACTTGGTAGAAAAAGCTTACTAACGATCACCGAAATGCATGAGAGAAAACGGGTCAACTATGAAAATAGTTGGTGAGTAAACACGCTTAGCAAAATAAGAAAACTAGTAAGAAATGTTCAAAGCTTTCGATCGAGCGAAAATGTTCCATAAAGCAAAGGCATTGTAAATCCACTCGGTTCAAGTTCCGCCCATACAAAACTTGCAACTTTGTGTGTTCACAACCCATCGCCAAAAGTAGTGTGCCTAATAGTCAAGTATAAGCGGTCATAATAGTTCACAATATAGTACCACGAATATAATAATGTAGGGATGCTCCGAACATAGGAGACTTTGCACTGCTCCAACAAGGGAGACTCCTTCGTCACTCGACCACCTAGGCGAGAATTATTGAGAACGCTCCACCAATAAGGCGAGACTTTGCACACTCCACCGATAAGGCGAGATTTATTGAGAACGCTCCACCAATAAGGCGATACTTTGCACACTCCACCGATAAGGCGATATTTATTGAGAACGCTCCACCAATAAGGCGAGACTTTATAGTGATGCTCCGAACATGGGAGACTTTAGGTCAAGGTCATAACATGTACGGTTCAATAAATTCCAACAAGTCATAAATTCGTAATTAAGTTCAAGGATTTGATTCGAGTTCACAAAAGTAAGATTCAATTTAATTCAAGTATAGTTCATGCATTCATTTCAAAATGTAGTAAAAGCGGTAAAAAGGGGAGTTGTGATTACTCACTTGATGAGTAGATGTGATGACAAAAGTGGTTACAACGAATTGTAGCGTGAATCCCGAAACTGACCTATTATGAATGATATGATATGCAATGAGTTGCAATGTAATGTTATGCATGCATTTCGTATGTTATTTATACCATTAGCGAGTTTTTGAAAAATGTTACTTATCGTCGAAAAATACACTTTTGACGTCTTGACCCTTCAAAAATGACTTTACGAGTATTTACGTCAAAATGTCATCCTACAATGGTTTTATAATGATTTATGGTGAAATTTTCACTTTTCGTCGCAAAACAATGTCGTCGGAAATTTTCATGAAAGTGACAAAAATGGCTCCGAAAAACTAGTCGTAAAATGGTGTACGTCGATCGTTAGAGAACGAACTCGACGGTTTTGGAAAGTTTGTATCAAAATCTAGAAGTTTCGATTCAGAGTTTTCGCCAAAAGGTCTCGAACATAAAGATAATAAGGGTTAAAGATAGTGATTTTGGCTAATTGTGGTGTAAAAAGTGAGTTTCGCCAAGTTTGAACATCCGTAAATAATTTATTACAACTCCGCTATACAAAGCGGCTTGTTGTTTTGAAAAATATGCTCGGTGATCTAAATTTTCTTGGAAGACATTTTGTTCCAAAAGTTTCACAACCTTGATAAAACGACCCTCAACATGGACGTTACACCACCGTAACACTTGTATCGTAAAATAATATAGTTTTTCGTAAAATAATAGTTACGGCAAGTTTATGAAAGCGTGCATATCTTTGTCGTTTCAAATCCGCTTTCACGATAATACGTCCTTAGCTTCGTATCGAAGTAACCTAATATATTTTTGATAAGTCGAAATAATTTGTGAAGCTTAAGGCTCGTTTTTTACTCGTACAAGAAAATAATATTATGCTGAAATTTCAGAAAATATATTTTTCGTCGTCAAACTTGTAAAATCCATAACTTCTTCGTTATAACTCCGTTTTAATCCGTTCAAGCGGCCACGGATTCGTTTTAAAGTATATTTTCTAAATATCAAGGCCAAAATTTCGTACCTACTGTCGGATTTTCCAGAAAATCAAAATATGGACAGACCACTTTTTATACGTATCGAAAATAGTTTTTCTCGGACAAAACCTATTGTAATCCCTTCAAATCAACTCCAAAGCTAATCTAATCCTACCATACACCTTCTTAGGGTGTCATGGGTTCCTAATCACCATCAATACCAACATATACCAGGGGATAATTATAGGATGACCTTAATATATATATAACTCTAAAATCAAGTAAAATGGTATAAACAACACAAATCATGCATGCTTGCTCCAAAAATGAAAAGATACTTATGAGATGATAAGGAAACATGAAAATGAAGGAAACATGCTTACAAGTGATATGATGAGGTGCAAAGAACCAAGGTTAATCCTAAACACTCTTGGTTTTATTTCAAAACCTTATAAAGAGTATTATCTAGATTGTGTTAACACTTGAGCTAGCAAAATTTTGTGATCCTTGGAAGACCTCTCTATGGCGGTTTTGGATGAAGAGAAACAAAAGAGAAAAATTTTGGTAACTTGTATTATTGCAATTTAATGAGTGAAGTAAATTTTCTTGAAGTATAAATCTTGCCTTGTAGAAAATCTACCCAATTTGATTTCCTCCACCTTGGAGCCGGATTTTAGGGATATGGTTCCCAAATAATTTTTTTTTTTTTTTTTTTTTTTTTTTTATTGCATATATACTTGTATAATTAATTGTAAAAGTGTAAGTACATATGTAGATAAATATAACTTGTAAGGTTAATGGTAACGTTTTGGTACAAGTAAATTTTAATAGATCAAATTAGAGTATAATGAGATCATAATAATTGTAAAATACATCCCTTGTAAAAATTGAGTGATAAAATAATTATCGAGTAATTTTTAAGAAAAGTGTCGTAATAATATAACTTTAACGATTTATATACGAAATAAATCCAAAACACTAGTTAAACTCAAAATATAGTTTTTATAACTAAATGTAAGTATAAAAATATGTCGGGATCATTTTTGAAAGTAACGGATTAAATATTTAAAATAATAACTCACGCGATAACGTTTATTAAATATAAAAATTACGCGTTAAATGTGAAACGAAATGCCATGAATGAACTAATATGATGCATATATAATTTAAGAAATGACCGGAATTTGAGAATTGTGACATTCTTCCCATGTCGTGGAATCACGCCCCGTGATTCGATTAACGATACTATGGTCCGAACCTCGACAAGAGTTCTAAAGTTCATGCTCGACGAGCAGTCTAAATGATCATATCAATGCCCATGCGTCATGGGTTCCCCATTCAACTAAGTGCGTGCCCGTGATTAGATTGGATAGGGTAAACTTGCCCAATATCGAGCGTAGCTCTCAAAAGACCTTTAGGTAGTCGATTCTAATTTAATCCCACAACTCATCAAACAAGAAGCGTCATGAGATTAAACTAAACCGACTTGAGTAAACTTGTCTCTTAGCTTGATTTTCGCAACTCATCAAACAAGAAGCGTCACTAGATCAAGCTAGGAAACAAGTTGTTAGAAAGATAGGAATCAACATCCTTGAATGAAGTCTTTTGAAAGATTCGCTCGATATTGGATTTTCTTACACAATCAAATCAAATCAACAAAATATATAACAACTAAGGTCGATATCAATAGGTCTCAAATTAATCAATGTCGTGAGCGTGGTAAAGATTGGAAGGAAGTTATGCACTCAAAATTATGTCGCATGCGAAATAAGGTAGTTGTTCAAAGGAATGTACCGTTACGCGTTGCGGGCTTCCTCGGTACCGAGATAGAATGCTCGACCACGTGCGGAGGAAATTCAATGTTACGATCTTGTGGGCCTTCTATTGCCAACGCCAGTTTGGGCGATTACCTCCTTGATTGTGAGTTCTTTTCGACTTTGGGCGGTATTGCGAAGGTGATCTAGACTTCCACACTCGTAACATGCTTTTCTCGTCCTTGATTTCCATTCTGTTTGAGCAATTTTTCGCGAAGTGCCCGTCTGTCCACATTTGCCGCACCTTGGCGATCTCCTAAGTGATGATAATTACATCGAGTGCACAAAGGATGTGGACTGCATATCCTTTGCGCTCCCGGTGGTCGCCCATAGTTACGGGTTATTCGTTGCCTCTTGTTTTCTTGATTCGGTCTCGGTTTCCTGGTGATCCTCCAGTCGCTTTCGTCCATTGTCGTTTGCTTTTGTTAGTTCTCGGCACTGATCACATCATTTGTCAAGCGATCGCCATACTCGCGTGACTTGCAGAGTGGTTGGTTTCGACAGTGACATCCTCCTAATTTCGGTATCAATCCCCATATATATCGGTCAATCAACTTCTCCACGGTGGAAACCATGTGAGGAACCATCCTAGTTAACTCGTGGAACCGGATCGTGTACTTGTCGATCTCTACTCCTACCATCAGTGGTTCCAAAATTCTTCTTCCGGTTTACGCACTTCATCTTTTCTACGGTACTCATCGGTTAGTAGTTTCTTGAATGCTTCCCAAGATAATGCATTTGCAGCCCTCTTCCTACGATCGTAGTTGGTTGTTCCACGGTCAAAGCTCGACCCGTAGTAGACCGTGAGAGAATTCAACCTTGTTTCCTTGAGACATTTCGTGATACTAAGCTTTGACTCAACATTCTCGAACCAAAGTTAGCAATTCAATGGCACCCTCGGTACCATGAAATTCCATTGGCTTACATGTCATGAAAGTTTTGTAGTTGCATCCTTGACCGCGTTTGAAGTACCTTCTCGGCGTTGGTTCGTCTAGCATCGAGATGTGTTATAATTTGGGTGAGTAGATCCGCTATTCAAGCAGCGTTGTTGTTTGGATCGTCATTGTTGTTTGGGTTGCCGTTGTTGTTTCCTCCCGAGCGTGTGTTTCTTGCGCCATGATCCTCTGAGGACCAAAACATCGGGTTGAGTAAACGACATTCTAACGAAGTCGGATGAGGTGCGAGCGGTGGTAATGGGTTATAGTGATCGAAACATGGCAGGAGCAGAGACATGCTATGTCTAACAAGTCGAAAGATGGAAAAGAGAAGATATGAACAAGGTGCGGTAATGTAGGCGTGAGCGTAAAACATGCCTTGCATACCCACCCGACCAATGCAACTTGGTGACGGACTCTAAAGACTCGACTAAACATGATTTAAAACTACCACTCTTATCATTGCATGGTTCTTCATAAATTAGACATAGTTGATCGGCTATGTATAATTTATGATTAACGATCTGCAACGATAGGACTAGATGACTCGGATGATGTTCAATGTTTAATAAAATAAAATAAAAATTTTTCCGGTTATAATGTGATTTTTATTTTTGAAAAATCGGCATTCTCTATAACCTTTGGCTCGATACCAATCATCACACCTCATGGGGAGGCGGAAACACGAGTGTAACGGAGGAACATAAGCACAAGATAATAGAACATACCAACATTAATATTAAAAAGAAATATTACACCATTACAATACCAGTTTAGCCGACATCGGCGAATATATTACAAAGCTTAGTTACCAAAATATTGAGTTCTATTACATAATGATTTGTAGTGACAAGTGAAAACTTCGTTATGCAAGACTTGGTAGAAAAAGCTTACTAACGATCACCTGAAATGCATGAGAGAAAAACGGGTCAACTATGAAAATAGTTGGTGAGTAAACACACTTAGCAAAATAAGAAAACTAGTAAGAAATGTTCAAAGCTTTCGATCGAGCGAAAATGGTCCATAAAGCAAAGGCATTGTAAATCCACTCGGTTCAAGTTCCGCCCATACAAAACTTGCAACTGTGTGTTCACAACCCTTGCCAAAAGTAGTGTGCCTAATAGTCAAGTATAAGCGGTCATAATAGTTCACAATATAGTACCACGAATATAATAATGTAGGGATGCTCCGAACACAGGAGACTTTGCACTGCTCCAACAAGGGAGACTCCTTTGTCACTCGACCACCTAGGCGAGAATTATTGAGAACGCTCCACCAATAAGGCGAGACTTTGCACACTCCACCGATAAGGCGAGATTTATTGAGAACGCTCCACCAATAAGGCGAGACTTTGCACACTCCACCGATAAGGCGAGATTTATTGAGAACGCTCCACCAATAAGGCGAGACTTTATAGTGATGCTCCGAACATGGGAGACTTTAGGTCAAGGTCATAACATGTACGGTTCAATAAATTCAACAAGTCATAAATTAGTAATTAAGTTCAAGGATTTGATTCGAGTTCACAAAAGTAAGATTCAATTTAATTCAAGTATAGTTCATGCATTCATTTCAAAATGTAGTAAAAGCGGTAAAAGGGAGTTGTGATTACTCACTTGATGAGTAGATGTGATGACAAAAGTGGTTACAACGAATTGTAGCGTGAATCCCAAACCGACCTATTATGAATGATATGATATGCAATGAGTTGCAATGTAATGTTATGCATGCATTTAGTATGTTATTTATACCATTAGCGAGTTTTTGAAAATGTTACTTATCGTCGAAAAATACACTTTTGACGTCTTGACCCTTCAAAATGACTTTACGAGTATTTACGTCAAAATGTCATCCTACAATGGTTTTATAATGATTTATGGTGAAATTTTCACTTTTCGTGCAAAACAATGTCGTCGGAAATTTTCATGAAAGTGACAAAATGGCTCGAAAAACTAGTCGTAAAATGGTGTCGTCGATCGTTAGAGAACGAACTCGACGGTTTTGGAAAGTTTGTATCGAAATCTAGAAGTTTCGATTCGGGAGTTTTCGTCAAAAGGTCTCGAACATAAAGATAATAAGGGTTAAATATAGTGATTTTGGCTAATTGTGGTGTAAAAAGTGAGTTTCGCCAAGTTTGAACATCCAGTAAATAATTTATTACAACTCCGCTATACAAACGGCTTGTTGTTTTGAAAAATATGCTCGGTGATCTAAATTTTCTTTGGAAGACATTTTGTTCCAAAAGTTTCACAACCTTGATAAAACAGCCCTCAACATGGACGTTATACCACCGTAACACTTGTATCGTAAAATAATATAGTTTTTCGAAAATAATAGTTACGGCAAGTTTATGAAAACGTGCATATCTTTGTCGTTTCAAATCCGTTTTCTACGTATAATACGTCCTTAGCTTCGTATCGAAGTAAACTAATATATTTTTGATAAGTCGAAATAATTTGTGAAGCTTAAGGCTCGTTTTTGACTCGTACAAGAAAATAATATTATGCTGAAATTTCAGAAAATATATTTTTCGTCGTCAAACTTGTAAAATCCATAACTTCTTCGTTATAACTCCGTTTTAATCCGTTCAAGCGGCCACGGATTCGTTTTAAAGTATATTTTCTAAATATCAAGGCCAAAATTTCGTACCTACTGTCGGATTTTCCAGAAAATCAAAATAAGGACAGACCACTTTTTATACGTATCGAAAATAGTTTTTCTCGGACAAAACCTATTGTAATCCCTTCAAATCAACTCCAAAGCTAATCTAATCCTACCATACACCTTCTTAGGGTGTCATGGGTTCCTAATCACCATCAATACCAACATATACCAAGGGGATAATTATAGGATGACCTTAATATATATATAACTCTAAAATCAAGTAAAAATGGTATAAACAACACAAATCATGCATGCTTGCTCCAAAAATGAAAAGATACTTATGAGATGATAAGGAAACATGAAAAGTGAAGGAAACATGCTTACAAGTGATATGATGAGGTGCAAAGAACCAAGGTTAATCCTAAACACTCTTGGTTTTTATTTCAAAACCTTATAAAGAGTATTATCTAGATTGTGTTAACACTTGAGCTAGCAAAATTTTGTGATCCTTGGAAGACCTCTCTATGGCGGTTTTGGATGAAGAGAAACAAAGAAGAGAGAAAAATTTTTGGTAACTTGTATTATTGCAATTTAATGAGTGAAGTAAATTTTCTTGAAGTATAAATCTTGCCTTGTAGAAAATCTACCCAATTTGATTTCCCTCCACCTTGGAGCCGGATTTTAGGGGATATGGTTCCCAAATAATAAATTTTGTTTTTTTTTTTTTTTATTGCATATATACTTGTATAATTAATTGTAAAAAGTGTAAGTACATATGTAGATAAATATAACTTGTAAGGTTAATGGTAACGTTTTGGTACAAGTAAATTTTTAATAGATCAAATTAGAGTATAATGAGATCATAATAATTGTAAAAATACATCCCTTGTAAAAATTAAGTGATAAAATAATTATCGAGTAATTTTTAAGAAAAGTGTCGTAATAATATAACTTTAACGATTTATATACGAAATAAATCCAAAACACTAGTTAAACTCAAAATATAGTTTTTATAACTAAATGTAAGTATAAAAATATGTCGGGATCATTTTTGAAAGTAACGGATTAAATATTTAAAATAATAACTCACGCGATAACGTTTATTAAATATAAAAATTACGCGTTAAATGTGAAACGAAATGCCATGAATGAACTAATATGATGCATATATAATTTAAGAAATGACCGGAATTTGAGAATTGTGACACAATGCTTCGAACGGATCGGATTCCTCATTAGTTTGACTATGAAGTACTTGATCATTGTTGTTGTTGTAAGGAACCAATTGATTTTGTTGAGGTTCTTTGTGATTGATCGTTTGGTGTGACCGAGGCGCTTGGTTGAGTTGCTTGTTGAGGAGGATAACTTTGTTGAGCATATAAGGCAAGTTGTTGATTTTCCGGATGTGTAGGTGGAGCAATTTGAGCACGGAGAATTCTTTCCGATCAACTTCCTTTTCATGAGGCTTCAGTAATCGTACAACAATCCATATGTAGAATGATGCATATTCTTCGCTGACGGAGAAAAATGACATACTTCTCCCATTCGGGACCAAGACTACTCGGGAACTTAGTATTCACCGCAATTCTTGGCATGATGATGTTGTGTTTATCCAAATCATTGATGATGTCCGAAAATCGATGATGATAAGACTCTAGTGTCTCTCCGGTTCAATCATGAAGTGTTCATAAGCCAAGTAAATTTTAGATTCCAAATCCTCCCGATTGAGTATGAGATCCTTCTATAAGAAGATGAATATGGTCCCACATTTCCTTTGCGGTCTTTTGAGCATCAACACTTGAAGAATTGGGTTAGGTAATCCTAAAAGGATATATTGCATTGCAAGCTCATCGACTTCATAGTGTAGAAGTTATGTTTGATTTAAATCAGAATGATAGCAATGTTTGTTTGTTCATCTCTTGGTGGAATGGCATTAGGATCTCCGGCACAATGACAAGTAGGCATCTCAAATGGACCTTCAAGATAACCTTCTTTAAGAACTTTCCATGTGGCTTCTTGGATCACAAAACCTAAAGAACCTTATCACCCATTGATCGTAGTTTCTGGAGTGAGCATTGGAGGTCTATCAAGTGATCCGACCTCATGAATTGATTGTTGGTCGCTTAAAGCTTCACACATCTTTGCAAACCAAGTGGGTTCCTTCATAGTGTTCCTTGATGGATGTTGATTGAAGTCATTTGTGTAGGGTTGAACTTGAAGACTTGGCGTTGTTTGAACCATTTGTGGTGGGGGAATTGCACCAAGTTGTGGAGTATGTTATTGATTAAATTGTTGTTGATAAATTGCTTGTTGTTGATTCCATTGTTGATGTTGTGGACTTAGTTGTTGTTGTCGTTGAGGATAAGTGTAAGGGAAATAGTTAGAGTATGGTGGTTGAGACATGTTGAAAACTTGTGTTGGTAAAAATGGATCTTTGTAGTCGAATGAACCTTTGATGAAGAAGTATCCTTAGGCGTAGAAATCACAATAGCCAAGTAGAACTTATGCGTAAAACACCAAAGTTACGCTGTGATGAAGGAGTTACGCGTAGTTTTAGCTTACGCGTAAGTATGGAAAATACTCTAAAGTTATGCGTAGACAAAAGTTAGGCGAGGATTATCTTATGCGTAAGACTAGGCTTAGGCGTAAGAAAAATCTTATGCGTAGGATTTCTACGCGTAAGCTTATGCTTATGCGTAAGTTTAGGGTTTTATCCCAAGTGATCTTTTACACTGTCACAGTGCAAAAGATATCCAAAGTCGACGTATTTTCAGACTTATCCAAGTAAGAAAACAAGGAGTAAACCACGAAAATGAAGATCAAACCAAGGATAACCTTACGCATAGGATTAGGGTTTTGCTACGCTTAGGATTACTCGTAATTTTGATTATGCCCAAAGATGTTTCTAAACCAGTTTTTGTGTGATGAAATAGCTTCAATAACACCAAAAGACACAAAAGTGTGAAACTTGATGATCCAAAGCTCTTAAAGCAGTTATCGTAGGACTTAACCCTCGTTCAAAACTAGTAGAAAACAATGATACACACATAAAGTTCCAAACTTTTGTCAAAAACAAGAAGTTTAACACCTTATAACGTTGAAAGGACAAGAATCTTGGATTAAAAGTGTAAAACTACGTTTTGATCAAGCCAAAGTTTAGGAGACGCAAGTTAAGCGTGAGACCAAAACTCACTTCAAACAATACGTTCACTCAACTATTAGGCGATTGATACCACTGTTAGGTCACTAGTTTTACAAACACAAGTAATATAGAAAGAGATAAGGCGATTGAACAATTAAAACACACACACACACAAGGTAATAATACGGTTTAGGCGTAGGAGTGTAATGAGAGAATAACTTGAACAACCAACCTTCAAATGAAGGTTTACATAAGGTATTTATAGGAGGAAAGCTAGGGCAACACTCCTAGTTTCCATCCTTTCCTTAATGGACTAAGGCCTAGGCTTATGGGCCTTCTACATAAGCCTAAGGCTAATTACAAACATAAAGGGCATAATAAAGCTAACTATTACATATTAATTACTAACACTTGATTATGGTTTATGAGTGATTCCAACAAAGGAGATGGTGGATTCAGTGAGTGATGACAATAACTCACTGAATGCCTAAACTCCTCACCAACTACTTGCATCAAGACAAAGCAAGTAGAAGATCAAGGCAATGAAGGCGAAGAATAAGCGGGACAAGGCGGGATAAGTTTGAATCGATAAGACGAAGTCCTTATCAACCAAAGTCAACTTTCCACGAATGGCAAACGATCGGGCTCGATGTCATCACCGACTCATGGAAAGCGACCTTGTCTCTTACTTAAAATAGTCTTTAGAATGCACACAAAATACATCGAGATTTTGTCTTACTCAGAAATGTCGCTTTGTCACTTAGGATAAAGTTAATACTCATACTTGTATAAATAGCATAAGAGATGGAGTGAAAGATTTAAGCTTGTGAATTGTAAACACACACACACACAAGCCATCTTTCACTCCTCCAACACAACTCGGTCCCCGAGATAGCTCGGTGGTTCCATAGTAGTTGTGCTCGAGTTGCCCGAGCTTAGTGAGGAGTACCAACCCTTTGTCATTTCAATCCCAAGTACTATTCGCAAGTACTTGGGTAATGCATTCTTTTGATTGATTTCTAATAAAGAATATTATGTTGAAAATTTATCGGTGTGTTTTGCTCACATCTTACTTGATCATTGATTCACTATTATCTGCTTTTAATACTTAATTGTTTTATACGATAGTGAATAGGGAACAACAAGTGGTATCGAGCAAGGTGATTATAAAACCTTTAAAGCCGCTCTAAAACGCTTTTAAATCGGGATCCTAATGGTGAAATTGATGTACCCCAACTAGTCGACAAAAGGATGGAGCTTATTCAATTTGTTGCCCTAGACTTGAAGTTGGTAAATTTAACAAATGGAAAAAGCATATGCTTTGCTATTTGATTGGGATGGACCCTTATTATATCAAGTGTATTAATGAAGGTCCATTTATCCCAAAGAGAGTTGAAGGTTTGCCTAAACCTGAAGCTCAGTGGACTCAGGATGAGAGGAGAGTGGTCAACCATCATAATCTTGTGAGCGTGAGTGGTTAGTATTTTAGTCCTTAAAATACATTATGTGTGGTAGTGGTTGTACCCTTGAAAAGAACTCGACATCTAGCTTAGTGTCGGAAATAGTGTGTAAGCGAAGTGTAAAGGTTTCTCCGCCGGTGAAAGGAGCTTGTTGACTAGTGAAGTTAAACTCTCGAGTGTGAGACTCGGGGAGTGGAGTAGGACAAGGAAAAAGAGTCCTTGTAGACCGAACCACAATAAACAACTTGTTGTGGTTTGATTGTTTCTTTCCTTATCTACTCTTTATATACTGTTTGCATATTTCACTAACATATCTAAGATCAATATCAATTGATCTTTCAATTAGTTTCAAAACAAAGTTTTAATCGGTAAATTATTCATCCCTTTTTTAGTTTTTCACAAAAATATTACAAGCTCCGTGCCTTTTGAAGTTTTATCTAATTATATAAATATTATATGAGGAATTTTCTTTTGCTTACCCTTATTTTGGTGCTTACCAATGGACAAATCTCCACCATCCATCTAGTTTAAGGATTAACCTAAGATTTATTACTTAAACCTAAGTCCATGTTTTTTTCTTGTCTTTTGTCTTTCTTTTTATTCACCTTTTTTTATTTCATTTTATTATTTTTTTTAATTCCGTTTTTTATAAATAAACTTTTTTTTTTTTTTTTTTTTTTAATTCGCGTTATTCGCGCTTTTTATTAGTGTTTTTTCCTATTTCATACGTTTCGTATGTTTTCATCCGCTTTCATCTGTTTCGTCCGCTTTCCAACGTTTTCCTCCATTTTCTTACGTTTCGCCCGTTTGCTCATTTTCATACGTTTCGTCCGCTTTCACGCGTTTTCGTTCTTTTTACGTTTCGTGTTTTTCGTCCGCTTTTATACGTTTCGTCCGTTTTCCAACGTTTTCCTCCATTTCTTACGCCGCCGATTTTTACCGTTTTCATACGTTTCGTCCATTTTCATACGTTTTCGTCCGTTTTTTTATGTTTCCATGTTTTCATCATTTTTTATACGTTTTCGTCCGTTTTTATACGTTTTAATCCGTTTTCATAGGTTTATATACGATTTCGTCCGTTTTCATAGGTTTATATACGATTTCGTCCGTTTTCATATGTTTCCGTCCGATTTTAATATTTTCTTCCATTTTTAGACGTTTTCTCCCGTTTTCTTACGTTTTCGTTCGTTTTCATACGTTTTCGTCCGTTTCATACGTTTAAATCATTTTTAGGTGTTCATGTATTTTAAATACGCTTTTAGACGTTTTGTCTCTATTTTATGTTTTCATGTATTTTCGTCCGTTTTGAGACGTTTTCTTCCGTTTTCGTTTTCTTCCATTTTAGACGTTTTAAATCATTTGCACTTCCTCATCCGTTTTTACGTTTTCGTCCGTTTCATACGTTTTCATCCGTTTTATAAGTTTTGTCCATTTTCAACGTTTTGTCCGTTTATGACGTTTTGTCCGTTTTCATACATTCTTATCGTTTTCATTCATTTTATATGTTTTGTCCGTTTTCAGACGTTTTCATTTTCATATTTGTAAGTGACACTTATTTATCTCTTGTGATATAACATTGTAAGAAAGATGAAGAGTATTACATTCTTTATCATGTATGTGTTATCAGTTGAGATAATCAACTAAGAATGTGATGATTTTGATATTTTATTTATTTTTATTTTTTTTGGGTTATTTGTGTTTTTGAAAATACTTAGGAAGATTTTTGTGTTTTATGATATTATGAAATATTAGAAAAGTTAATCGAAAACAAGAGATGTTATGATACTTTTGTTAGACTTGTGGTGGATTTTCTATTTAATAGATACATTGTGCATGTTTCGATGGGTTTTATCACGGATTTGAAAATATCGATGGTTGAATCGCCAGAACTAAAGAAGCAATGGTTGAAGAAAGCACACACATTTATAAACAA
The DNA here is from genome assembly GCA_022545495.1 of Chrysanthemum lavandulifolium. Taxonomy (NCBI): domain Eukaryota; kingdom Viridiplantae; phylum Streptophyta; class Magnoliopsida; order Asterales; family Asteraceae; genus Chrysanthemum; species Chrysanthemum lavandulifolium. The sequence goes on from CM040244.1 coordinate 213,096,354, forward strand.
CCGAGGAAGCTCAAACACCGTGATATGACACATGATATCACGGTGATATCACCTCACTTGTAATATCACATGATATCACACGTGATATCATGTGTGAACACACAGTGATATCACCGGTGGTAGTATGTGTGATGTCATAGTTTATATCACTTGTGATATCACGGTGATATCACTGTGATATCATGTGATATCAAAGCGGTGATATCACCGTGATATCATGTGTGATATCACGGTGTTTGAGCTTGCTAAGTTTGTTGTGCTTTCTTCAACCATACTTCTTTGGTTTGTTGATTCAACGATAGATATTTTAAATCCTCTATAAAACCTATCAAAACATGCACAATGTATCTATTAAAAGAAAATGCCACCACAAGTCTAACCAAAGTATCATAACATCTCTTGCTTTCGCTAAACACCTTTTTAATATTTCATATTATCATAAAACACAAAATCTTCCTAAATATTTTCAAAACACAAATAAAAAATGAATGTAACCATCACAATGATATAATGAGTGATGTATATTATTGTTTCTTTCATATATACTTGGTAAAATACTAAATTTTATCACATTTGGTAAGAATGTAATATTTCACATTCTTAGTTGAGTATCAAAATTGATACACACACATGATGAAGAATGTAATACTCTTCATCTTCCTTACAATGTTATATCACAAGAGATAAATAAGTGCCACTTAAAAATATCAAAATGAATAAAATGAAGCAAACTATGAAAATAGAGATTTGAAATATTCTCAAAATCAAACAAGTGTTGCATTAAATTAGCATTTTTTGAACAAAATAAGAATTCACCTAAAGAGATTTTAACCATTTTATTTCTACTAAGAGTATAATATCACAAGTGATAGATAACACTTGGTTGCTTTAAAAAATATACGATTGTAAATTGCGATGAAAGGTACAAAACTATCATGAATCGAAAATTATAAAAATATTAGAAAACACATAGATGATAATATATAAAAATATACAGAAGCAATGAAATATCTCGGTGATATTAAAGGTTAAAAACATGCTTGTTTGTTTATGAAATATTACAAGTGATATTAGACATTAACTTTTTTATAAAATATCACAATTGATATTAGACATGTAATATAATAGAGTTTAATAATATGCATGAAAACGTATGAAAATAGACGAAAACGTATAAAAAAAACTAAAAAAAAGCGGACGAAAACGTCTGAAAACGGAAAAACGTATAAAAATGAATGAAAAGCGTATAAAAACGGACAAAAACGTCTTAAAACGGACGAAAATGTATAAAAACGGACAAAACGTATGAAAACGGACGAAAACGTCTGAAAACAGACGAAAGCGTCTAAAAATGGACGAAAACGTAAAAAAACGGACGAAAACGATATAAACCTATGAACACCGATGAAAGTATAGAAGTGGACGAAACGTCGAAAGCGAAGAAAGCGTGTAAAGCGGATGAAAGTACATGAAAACGTAAAAACAAACGAAGCGGCGTATGAAAATGGATGAAAACGTGTGAAAGCGGACGAAAACGTATGAAACAAACGAAACCTAAGAAAACGGACGAAAACATATGAAAGCGGACCAAAACGTAAGAAAAGCGGAAAGCGTCTAAAACGGACGAAAACGTAAGAAAACGGACTAAAACGTATATAAACCTATGAAAGCGGATGAAAGCGTTTAAAAGCAAGGAAACGTATGAAAGCGGACGAAAATACATGAAAGCGTATGAAAAGGGCGAAAGGTAAGAAAATAGACGAAAACATATGAAGATGGACGAAAACGTGAAAATGGGCGAAGCGTTGAAAAGCGGACGAAACAGATGAAAGCGGACGAAACGTGAAAGCAGAGGAAAGCGTATGAAGCGAAAAAATAAGCGTGAATAACGCAAATTAAAAAAAAAAAAAAAAAAAAAAAAAAAAGCGTTAATTCATAAAAAACGGAAATTAATAAAAAAGAAAAAAAAATGTTAATAAAAAAGAAAGACAAAAAGACAATAAAAAAAACATTGACTTAGGTTTAAGTATTAAATCTTAGGTTAATCCCCACTATTAAATTATACTAGATGGATGGTGAGGATTTATCCCTTGGTAAGCATGAATTTTTAAGTAAGCAAAATAAAGTGCCTCATATTATATATATTTTTTAACAATGCCACATCTCTAAAAACTTGTTAAAACAATAATCACAATAATACCCGTTTTTCAGTCTAGTCAAAACTTACACAAATTGTTCATGACGTAAACAAAGTATATTTACTACTCCATACAAGTAATAAAAAAGTTGACTGAACTTGTCACGTTTGACCATCATTAACTACATATGGCCTATTTATCTGCCTGCTGTCCCTACCCCAGATCCTCTTTGAGCTGTTCCACACTCGATAGGATTTAGGCTCTGCCCTTCTTTCCTATGAGATGTGATAGAACTATAGAAGATATATAAATGATACATTTACTTAAATTTACGCCTAAAATTAGATCTAAAATTACTTTGCATCATTTTAATAGGTTGTGAAATAAGTGAATTTCTGTTTGTAGCCATTAAAATAATGACACTTGATTTTATGTTTAAATTTAGGCTTAAATTTAAGTACTTGTACCATTTCTCATAAAACATACACCCACTCCCACCTCATAAATCATGCTGTATATAATTTATTTAAAAAAAAATAACAAAAATAATTAATTTTAGCAAGATATTTTATCAAATACTTTCTCGCAATATTAAAAACCATCAATGTTCATCTTGCTAATCTTTTTAAAGAAATCGCAAAGTGAACATTGCTAGTTTTCAAAATTCATCTTGCTATATTTTTAAAATAATCGTAAGGTGAACCATGATAGTTTTCAATCTTGCTAGTTTTTTGAAAACTTGAAAGGTAGTCAAACTTACGATTTTTTTTTAGAAATAAATATCAAGGTAAACCTTACGATTGTTTATAAAATGGGTAAAAGACCTTGCTAATTTTATTGGTATAATGACTTTTTAAATAAAAATTGAGTATTTGGTGAAATATGTTTATAAAATTGGTTAACTTTTTATTTTCCCTTATTTTTCAACAATTTTAGAAGACTAGATTTTCGTAAAGACATTTATATTAATAGCGTTAATTAGCAAAAATGTCATAAACAACCAATCTTAACTTGCACCCAAAAAGTAACAAACATTTAGAAATTGTGACGAACTCAAACAACCGACTAGACCTAAACGATCTTCTCGACTCAAAACTAATAACCGTTTTTCAAATTACGATTGTAATAATTCAAAATATCCAAGTAGAATACCCCATCATCCAAAACCAACAAAATACAATTAGTTAAAGGCAATCACTCAGTAAAAGACTTTTGAAAAAAAAAAAAAAAAAAAAAAACCGGCCATGAGCCTCACAAGTAACCACTTTCACTTAAGTGTAATACCATTCTTCATTCTCACCTTTTCAAATGCATATTCGCATAGTTTTAAGTTACCAGGTACGGCAACCCCTTTCTTCTTCCATTTTTGTACCACCACGTGTAATGCCTCGCCATCTATAATATATAGTTGATCACGCATGATCAACCACCTCCACCGTGGTTGAGCCCCCTATACGTCATGTCTAAGTTGTATTTAAAAAGATGGAAACAAGCGAACTAGTTAACCTAAAAAACTTGTAAATGTCAAATACATATTGTCATGTGGTTTTGAAACTAGTACACAGTTATTTAAATTACTCAAACATCTTGCCGACCTACATGCAAGGTCAAGATACGATTGCAACATAACTACATAAGTAGTACTGCAATGAGTAGCATCTTGACGGATCTATGGATGACTACCAATTTGGATATTTATAGACATCACATGTGACATGTATGTCATAAAATAATTTGCTAGATGTAAGGATACGTGCGACATCACTTATACGAGTTATTGAACATATTAAATGTGATCTCACATGAAATGAAATCAAATCATCATCATGTACGTACTAAAACGGATCGACACACTCTTTTTGTGTGGTTTTATGTGTTTGAAACAAAGTCATAGGGAAAAGTTAACCAATATTGAGGCATTTTGGTACTAAAATTACCACATGTAAGATACTTCATTGTGTTTTTAGACTTTTAATACCTACATAACATCGATTTAGTTTAAATACAGATGTTCCTGTTTTCTTGTCTAGGTTTAGTCTACCAATGCAAGTATATTACACTAAAATTAAGATGCTCATATAATAGTAATATTATTAATTAACATACTATTCAAATATATAAATAAATATATGTTTTATATAAGATTTTTTTCACTTACCACAAACTCCACAAGAATAAAAAAAGAGAAAAAGTAGACCAAAACATGTGAACTCTTTGATCTCATCATGCCAACTGCCAAACATGAGCCCCCATCTTTATCACACACATCACTATACCCAACATCCACACTTAAATTCAAATTCATTAATCATATCGAAAGAGAAAACAAACATTGCTTATCCCTCCAAAACATCTATTCCGTATATCGTTTCGCTAAAAAAGTTCCATGCAATTAATTGATATTTCCATTTTCCAGTTGTGATATTTCATTTCACATAGATAAAAGTATATATTTTAATAATAATATGATAATTGATCACATAAGTACAAATCTAACTTAAAGATGTCAAGTTAGTGAAAAATAAACCCGAAGTTCTTTCATTATAACATGTCAAGAAGTTGACCAACTAACATGTCAAGAAGTTATAGATAGTCACGAATGTTTCGACATGTATGACTATTGTGAAGTATCACCAAGTAGAAAAGAGTTGCATCATATATATAATTAAAATAAATATGGTGGTGTTTAGATCACTAAGCCTTATTTTATCCAATAAGACATAGTACAAGAATGATAAATACAGTTTTAACTTATATACTCGTATATATGTAGCAGGCCGATATCAGTGTCTTAAAAATTTGTCATTTAGCAGGTTCACAGATTTTGGATTTTGCTCACCAATGATTAAGCAATTAAAAAAACAGAAGAAAAAAGAATGCTCCAATTGTGTGTGTCTTGGTATGACTAGGCAACCAAGTTCGTCTCTTCTAGTCAAAATCTACGTTTGTTAACAAGTGTATCAAGTTAGGCTTCGTTTGTTTTTTTCAAAGAAGCTCTTCTTTCCTCTTTTGTCTGCGTAGCGCTGAGCATTGAACTGAAGATCGTTTGTTTTTCGGACATAAGAGGTTAGAATCACTTCTTTCCTCTTCACGATCTGCACATAATTTAGGTCTTTTTCCACTTCTTTCCTACACCAACGCAGCATATAAGAGGAAAAACGAAAGCAAGATCTCAATAAAGACAAAAACAAACTGCCTTCTTGCGGATGAAGAGTTGAATGTCTCTTCTTCTCGGGGCGTGGTTTGCAGATGAAGAGGTAAAAGCTCTGAAAAAACAAACGACACCTTAGTGTTTTTTCGTTTAGATTTTTCACTATCATTTGGTCATATCGTAATGCATAGTTAGTTACCTAACACGTAACATTTTGTCAAAAACTGAAAACACCTCTACCGTTTCTATCTTTTCGTCGATGTTTCTTCTTGCACATGAGAACATGTCTATTCACGTCCGTCATTTCACCGATCCTCTTGCATTATCTCGTTTCATCTCTTCCATGTTTGTTAGGCGTCAAGTTTAATCGACCTAGTTCTCTTCTTAGCTTGTCGCTTTTTCTGATTACATTGTTCAATTCTCTTCACATCACACCTAAGATCCTACCACTTTGTCTCGGTTCATTGCTACACTTTCTATTATTATCACTTGCTTGGATGTTAGATTTTTTCAATTATTGGTCATGGAGATTTCGGTTTTAAGATCACACGTAATCGATTAAGTTGGAAGTTACGTACATTGTTATAGCTCCATTCTAATATCCAAATTAGCAATGGTTTTATCAGCTAGAAGTAGTTTAAACTTTGAAGTACAAAACCATTATTAACATAGTTTTAACAAGATTCTAGTCTTCACTCATTTGTAATTGCATCTGTACAAAGATTCTAGTCGACACAATTCAACTTTCTATATAAAAAAATAACACTAATTAATAACCCAAGATCATTAAACATAGGAGTATATAATTTAATGTCATGTGATTACTATAAAACATACAAAGTCACTTGTGCTAATTATCCAACCTCTCTCTTTTCACCATTAAAAATTTAGAGAGGAGAAGAAAACTAAATTGGCGGTTTAGTGTCGCCAGAATCATCCCAATCCTTATTTTGTACCGAAAACGGAACTCTAGCAGCTGCGGCCGCAGCTACATTTAGACTATTTCCACCAATCGAACTTAAAAACGCTGAGTACCCACCACTGGAACCGCCCGTCCCAAGGCCAAGAAAATCTAGAGTCGTGGTTGCCGGGGGACCCATTAGTCCAATACTCGAGTTGTCGTTCCGCTCTTGTTTGCTTTGCATACTACCCCAATGACCAATGTTGGCTTCTTGGTAGTGATCAGTCGTAGGAGCGGATGTTGGTGCTAATCCAAGTGCATGAAGAAATGAGGTATTGGACGATGCTGAACCCATTTGAGCTGCTTTTTGGAGCAATGCTGTTGCGGAAAGAGCTGGTTGTTGAGTTTGAACGTAACGAGGTTGCAGCGTTTGATCTTGTTGTGGGAATAAGGATGGGGCAACATTGCTTGATCGATACAACGAAGATGATAAAGACAGTGACATTGGTTCTATAGCTGTGTTTAGATCAGCTCCAGTTACACCACATATCATATTCGAGTAAGAGGCTGGAGACGATTGTGATGATTGTAAGACGGATGATGATGCAAAAATACTTGCAAAGACACCTGTATTGTTAGTGGCGGCATTGTTACCACTTGAAGTGGAACCACCGCCACTAACAGTTGTTACGACGGTTGTGGTATCAACAGTCTCTGCTGTATCCGCAACCGTCACATTCTGATGCTGTGAAATCGCCAAAGCTTTTTCCGGCACATCTGCAATAAAAAGAAACATATTTAATGAAAATTATTATTGTACAAAAGTTGATAGTACGTAGTACAGTAATTGTTTATGATATTGAAGTACTTTGCTACTACAAGCAAAAAGAAAGAATAACAATCATGGCGTACTTTTTAGCACAAAATCTCTCTTTTTAATTACTACCTTTTAATTACTTCGATCTTTGAGCTACACCTTTAATTAACAAACCCCATACACACACTAAAAAACAATACAATACATGACAAATGCGTTACAACATGATGCGCAATTTTGAAACAAAAACTAGTGGTCACTATCCAGCAAGCTCAATCTAACTTTAAAAAAAGTTCAAATTTCTATTAACATACCTGAGCTATGCACAGATTGAACAGGAGATAATACACCAGTCGACGGAGTTAGCGGCTGGGGTGGTGGACTATTTGTTTGAGGAACAACCACATTTGTCTCCACTTGCAGCTGAGATCTCACACTCTCTTGTGTTAATGCATCACAAAACGCTCTGTGTGTAATAAAACTATCCCTCCTACAATACAATTCACAGTCAATACTTATATTGTATCAAACAAGTATCGAGTATAAATCGTACCTAGAAAACAAGGTGCCACAATCACATCGATACTCTTTAGTACCACAAGTTTTCATATGCGCCTTCCAATCCGATTGAACCGCGTATTTCTTCGTACATCTTTCACACTTCCATTTTTTCTCACCGTGTTTTCTCGAAAAGTGTTTCTTAATTCCTGTTAAATCACCGAGGGCTCGTGACGGATCGTGATGAATACAGCTCACTTCCGGACAGACATATACTCGTTTTCTTATTTCTTTACCGTCTCTTTGCTTTAACTTCCATGGCAAGTTATGTCCTCGTCTATGTAGCTGAAGGTTTTGGTCTCTTTGAAATCCTTTGTTACAGATCTCGCATACGAATCTGTTTGTAGCGAGTAGCGCTGTCGGTGATAACGCTATTACTTCCGCTTCAGGATCTATAATAAATCACACAAAATTTAAACTCCATAAAAAAAGATGTTTAAATATAAAAGTTTAAACTTCGCGAAATTTATTACCAGGCATTCCTGGTAGGTTCCGCTTCTTTTTGACCGGTTGTGTATCTGGATTAGGCTCAGTTGTGGAAACCGAAACCGCCATTGTAGTAGATGAATCTTCAAAATCAACCATAAGTTACCTAAGAATTTAAAATCCAAACAAAAGTATAAAATAAATTTTATAGGATCATTTTGAAAGGTGTTTTTTAGAAAGGAAAGATTGATAGAATAAAAATGATTGAAGAGGAAATTGGAATGGTTAAAAGTGGCGGCTTGATAACTAAACCATGGTTAAGAGTAAGGTACTTCGGGCACAAGTTAAGAGTATAGTGAATGAGAGATGGATGAAATCATGACCGTCCACGTGGCTGAATCTGCGAGAGAGTGGCATGTGTCGGAGAAGACGTAGTACTACGACGCGTTTGGTTTGTCGTTTTGTGTGAGAGTTTGAAAATGAGTTCACATATGGATGAGTAACGCGTAACGACAAATAGGACAGGGTTAAATTTGTTATTTTATGCATTAGTTATTTGGATATGAAAAACTTACCCGTTTACCATATACGGAGTATCATTTGATAGAAATTTCCTAGCGATTACTTTTAAAATCTGTACAAACTTATTTTACTAGAACATTTTTAAATTGCCCACGAGTTACTCCGTAATATTTATCTATACTACATAAAATACAAAAATGATCAACAAGTCAAGAATTGAAAAAGTAGAATGTGAAAAGTGGAAAATGTAGTTTAGACAGTAACTTTGGAAAGATTCGTGGTTTCAGAAAAAAACCGTCATTCGTGAACGTCAAACTTGATTTCTATTACTTGCATTAGTAACTTTGGAAAGATTCATTGTTTGAAAAAATCACATACCATATACTCTCATACCATTCGTGAATTTCAAACCACGTTAAAATTTTTGTTAGAGTTGAATTATCGGATGTTATAACCGCTTGCAATTACATTTTGATCTTTTCACGCTCTATTTTGAATGTTAAACAAAACACTGTCATAATATCGCATATCGTTAATTGTCACCGCTAAACCGTCGCCGCTGCGCAGCAGTCTTCGCCAAGAATATATAAAGCACAATAACTATTGCTATTTTTAGAATTTCCCGCCTAATTCCACCATTAAAAAACTCTAAAAAGCTTCAATTCATAGCGTTTTCATGAGTATTTCCTAATTCCAATCCGACCAATCGATTCATCTTTTCATTCCGCACATCCCTATGCCATCTGATTCAAAATCCCACCAGTGAATTGAGATTTCAATTTGTGGCGATTTGGCGCCAAAATCAGATCTCTAATTTCTGGTTGTTTTTGTTGTTAATTCTTAGTGTAATTAGGTATTATTTCTGATTTCCTTCCTATTTTTGCACTGTATGTACAAAATGTCTTCGAATAAAAGGGGATAAAAAAGGAATGTTAAAATGCCTAAAAGGTATGAAGATTCTGTTGTTACTGGTAAATTGATATGAGTACTGATGAAGTTGTGTCCAGTCCTGATGCTGTGAATGGTGTAAAAGGAGGGGTAGTTGAGAAGGGTGATACAGAGGGGATAACTATGAATGTTGGGGATGTGAATGATGTGCAGATGGATACTAGTGGTGAAAAAGCTACTAAGATTGATCAGAATGCAACTGTAAGTGCTGCTATAATCCATGATAATATGCCTGTTACTAAGGAGATTATTGAACATGTTGATAAGCCTGAATCAATGACTGAAAGTGTAAAACAATCTTATGCAAAAATGGTTAAAAATGATGTGCATACTGTTAGCAAAAGCTTAATTTTCATTGCCCCCAAGTTGAATGAGGAAGGTATAGAGATTGTAGTGTTTGATGAAGAAATTGTAAGTAAGGGTAGCATTAAGTGAAAGAATACTTTATGTGGCTATTTTGTTGGTCAAAACATGATGATCAATGAGCTGAGGTATCATATTAGAAGAATGTGGAGTAGGTTTAAGCTAAGAGAGGTCATTGTGAATAATAGTGGTGTTAATATGTTCAAGTTTAAGGATGAGGAAGGTTTGCAACATGTACTTGGCCAGGGGCCATGGATGGTTAATAGCAGACCTATGTTTGTGATGAAATGGGATCCTTGAATGGGTATGCAGAAAGTGGAACCTACTAAGATACAAGTATGGGTTAGGCTCTTGGCTATTCCCATGGAAGCCTGGAGTATGGAGGGTATTAGTGCTTTAGCAAGTTGTTTGGGAAAGCCTATGATGATGGATGATATGACAGCCAAAATGTGTCAGTTTGGTACAGGAAGAACTGATTATGCTAGAGTGTTGGTAGAACTTGATGCTAAGAAAGTGATGAAGGATAGTATAAGAACTGAGTATGCTGACAAATATGAGACTATAAAACGAACCAAAGAAGTGAAGGTAGAATATGATTGGAAACCTGAGATGTGTACTCATTGTAATGTGTTTGGGCATTGTACTGAAAAGTGTATGAAAAGGCCTAGATCAGAAGAAGAGGTCAAGATGAATATGGAAGCTGAGAAAGTGGCAAAGAAAGCTTCTGAAGACAGGAAAGTTCAAGAAGAGAGGGATAAAAGGCAACAATGGCAACAACAATCTAAGAATTTTGGGAATAGGAATGGCAAAATAGACAGGAATACAGAAAGAAGACTATAGTGTTGGATGAGGATAAGGGTATAACAAATAAGGCTCAAAATACCAGAAAAGGGAATAACACAGCAAAAGGAAGTAATGGAAACATATTTACAGCTTTAAACACAGTTATGGTAGAAGATGATACTGAGCTAAGGATTCTCAAAGGTAGAATGACTGTGGATAAGTTCCTTAGCCAAAAATTGCAGCCAACCTGTGTTGAAACAAGTGATTGGAATGAAGACATGATTAGGTACGTTAAAGACCAATGGCAGATTGATAGATTGAAGGAGAAAAAGGATGAGAATGGAAATAAGGAGGATGTATATGAGAATGGGAATGGTATTGCTCAAACTATAACTGCTGATGTAGTCAATGGGATGAGTAAGAATATTTTGAATTAAGTTTACTATTTCATACTAGTAAAAGGTATGGATAGTAACAGTAACAGTTATAATAATAATAATAATATAGATTTGAGAATTGGTTCTTGGAATATCAGGAGTATGAATAAATTGAAAAAACAAAAAGAAGTTAAGAAGTTGATTTCAGAGGAGAGAATTCAGGTATGTGCTATATTAGAAACTCATGTTAAGGCTCATAAGCTTCAGGAAGTGTTAGGAATTAGAAATTCCAGGTATTAAAGAGTCGGTCACCTCAAGTATATGTAAACGTTAGAAAGCTCGTAGTCGTAGTTATTTTAAGTTAAGTAGTATTTAGTTTAGTAACACCGTGGAGGACAGACGGTCTTTACCCACCTGTATGCACGATCCATGCCGTTGTGTGGCGTTTTATTGTAAGACTATAAATACTCTACCTTCCAAGGTAGAGAGTTGGAGCTCATAATAATATTTTTTTCTCTCACTATAGTTCCCAACTCTTCCTTTCTCTCACTAGAACTTTCTCTCTAACATACTTATACGCCTACTTTGATCATGGTTTAGAGTGTTTGTGAAATCCAATATCTTACAATTGGTATCAAGAGCCATGGTTTGATCACTCATCTTTCATGCTCTTTGTTTTGGTGGATTTCATAAGGTTTTTAGTGTATTAAGGGTTTAGGAGAGTTTGATTCATTGGACAAATTCTAGTGGCAAAGTTTGAATTTTGCTTGTACTTTTGTGTTTAGGATCATCATATGTGGTTATGTTTTGAATTGGAAGGCTTAAATCATTGTGGTTTGGTTGTTTTGGATTGATAAAGTGGTTATTTGTGAAAGAAGGACTAAGCGAGTTGAGTCTCGGACTTGTGTTTCTTCAAAGCGAGTTGCTTTGTTATTTGATGCGAGTTGGTACATGCGACTTTTTGTTTAGCGAGTTGATATTTATGCGACTGGGTTCTAAGCGAGTTGTTTCTTTTGCTTAATCGAGATCTAAAGCGACTTAGCTATTTAGCGAGTTGTAACGCTAGCGAGTTTCTTCGAGCGACTTAGTGTTTAAGCGAGTTGATTGTGTTATGAGTTGATACTAAAGCGAGTTGGCTATTTAGCTACTTGATTCATTGCGAGTTGACCGTGTTGCGAGTTGATGTTGATGCGACTTGGCTATTGCGAGTTGATTACTTAAGCGAGTTGTTAATTGCGAGTTGTGTGGTTAGGTACTTATTCATTTAGGCTTGTTACTTGGTGATACATTCTTACGGTTGTTCTTCCGGTTTAGTAAAATCCCGTGAAAGAATCAATTTCCGGCTTAATCAAAGAATTGTAAAATCCGTAGAGCTTGAAACATGTCTACAAACGCTCCTACTATCATCTCCATCGCTGTCGAGGATGTTCAAGCGGTGGTTCGAGATACTCGTCCACCCATGCTTCGACAGAATCGACTACGACTCTTGGGCTCAACGAATCGATTGTCTTGCCTTGGAAAGGAAAATGGAGTCAACATTCTCAAATCCATTGATGAAGGACCATATCGGGTTGAGACGACTAGAGATGTACTTGATATCTTGAAGATGGAACTCGATTTACGGAATGGATGCACTAAAGATGTATGATGAGCTTGATGATAAGGAGAAAAGAGATTCGATGTCGATATCGGGGCTTCTAACATTGTTCTTCAAGGTCTTCCAAAAGACATCTACAAGTCGATCAATCACAACACCAAGCAAAGGCAAGATGGGATAATGTCAAGATGCTTCTCTCGTGTTCAATTAACTATGGAAGGCAGAGAATCACAACTCTATGATTTAATTTGAACACTTCAAGATGAAACCGGATGAGAGTGTCTATGAGTACTATGAGATTTCATAAGTCGGTGAATGATATGAGGAACATCGAATGACTATGCCTAACATTCACCGAACTCAAAATTTATGAACAACATGAATCCCGAATGGCACAAGTTTGTCACCTCCGTGAAGCTCACTAAAGGATTGAAGAATACAAACTATGAGCAACTCTATGCCTTCCTCCTTCGTAATGAGAGACATGCTATGTTTGAAAAATGATTCTTAATCGTTCAAAACCAATCGTGGAGAGACAAGCTCATCTAATGACTCAACTTCCTTCTACTCAAACATCGGAATCACAACCAAAGCCTCACAAGTCATACCCATGGGTAATGGTAATCACAAACTCATTCCCGATCCTATGTTCAAACAAGTCGATGCCGATGCACACGTGGGTAACATCATTAATCAACTAGCTCTTCCGATTAGTCAAAACATGAATTCTCTCCCACAAACCAACAACAACCTCATAACAACATCTAACCCACACAATCAAGCTCTTGTTAAAGATGGGAGGATCGTGGTGCAACCAGTTCAGAAAGACAGTATGATCGGGGAAGAGGTAAAGTCGGTAGAGGTTATGTTGGTAATCGTAATCGAGGAAGGAATGGTAATCAAGGTCAAGCTAAGCCGATCAAATGTTATAACCGTGGTGGTGAGGACACATTGCAAGGAACCGCACATCTCCAAAACGTCCACGTATCGCCGATTACTTGAGATAAGATGTCGCTTGTACAAGCTCGGGATAATGGTGCCTTTGGATGAAGAGGAATTGTTGTTTCTTGCCGAGGCAATGCCAAGACCTATGATGCGATGTGGATGAGCAATTTATTCAGAGATAGGTCACAATCATCGAATGCCTTTCAAGTCGCCGATTGTGATGCATACGACTCGATGTGGATGATGGACCCTCCGCACACACAATTTTTATGGCTAGCATTTCTCCAATGGTTTCTCCCAAGGTCTCATCTTCACCACAAGTGGCCCATCCAAAGACAAACTCATCTCGAGGTATTAAAACTATACGATGATGTTGATGTGCAAAGATGCATGACAAAGTACAATCAATCGAAACTATTGAATCAAATATTGAAAATATGGGTAATATCAATGTTGTCCCATATGATCAATATGTGAAACAAAGTGAAAGTGAAGTTGTACCAAGTGATGCATCTTCGCGATCAACAATGACTATGTTTTTATGAATACACCGCATGTGCCTCGATGATTCCGTAATTTCAACTAAATGCCTATAAAGAACGTGTTGCTATTTATGAACAACGTGCAAAATTTGAGTTGACTACTCGTGAGCGTGAAATGGATGACCAAGTGCGCACAATCATTAGAAAAAGTAATTTTAGAGAAGAAGTATTAAAACAAGAGTTAAATTCCTTGCAAGAAAAGCTTTCTAAAGCGCTAAACAAAAACAAGAACTTCAAGAAAATGTGAAAATGCTTAGCAAGAATTTAATGCAAAGGAATCAAAACTCTTGAAAGATTTTTCTAATCGAAAACTTTGAAAACAAACTTGAAAACAAGTTGTACATACAAGGGAACACCATTCGATCGCTCACATGATCACTAAGCATAGAGTTCTAAGCGATAAGCATAGTGTTCCCATTATAGATACCCAACCCCGAGTACGGAAGATAGCAAAAGCACTCAAAATGTGATCTATGATGGCAATGAGATTCTTAAACCTAGACAAAACCTAGTTGCTTTGAGTGCACGAGGAAGATAAGAAATTAGATGAAATCACTAGGAGAAGATGAATAAGAAACTAAATGATCCTAAATGCAAAGAGAAGAAAGTAATTATCACTCCCCATGACTACAAAAAGGAGAATTGGATCTCCTTGAACATGTTTAAGCCTCAAACATTGTTGACTCCCGAACAAGTGTTCGGAAAATGGACTTAGATAAGCGTAAAGCGTAAAATATTGTTGAAACAAACCTCCCTTAGGAAAATGCCTAAAGCAACTGTGTATCCTCCCAATACGCCAATGCATCTAGTTCCTAGAACAATTGCTACTAAAAGCAAGATCTTAATCAGTCAATATGTTATTTTTCAACTATTTGTTGACTTTGAGAAAACTTGTAAGAAAAGGATCACACCCATGGGATTATCAAGGGAAAGGGTTTTGAACAAACAAAAGAATGCTATTTAATCGAGGTCATGCCTTTCTTTAAACTTCTAAAAGATCACTTTGAGAGTCTTAAAAGGGATAGAGACCGATATTAAGGGAATGGAAAAGGAATTTGACGTAATGATAGTTGAAGTTAGTGACTATGAGTGAGCACTAAAATATAATGAGATTGAGAGGAAAACTTGCATACACTAAATGAGAACCCGATTTCGAATGTATTGCTCAAGATGTGTTTTCATCGCTACAAATTGTTCTATTAATGCTTCCCAATTTCATGAATTATCTGCTTCTCGAAAGTCTCCCATGATCGTGTCATTGAGCTTGAAAAACTAATTCGAACTAAACGAGAAAATTGAACCGATGATCACGACAATTTGGTTAAACATTTTTCTAAACTAGAAGTTGAGCATTTTAATTTACAACTAAAATATCAACATCTTAAAGAAAATGTCAAAACTTCAAATATCAAGACATCCTCAGATGCTCCAGAGCTTAATGCAGTTTTTCAAATTAACAAACGTGATGAACAGATTCAAGCTCATTGCAACACGATCAGAAAGTTGAAAGCCCAAATCTCTCAATTAAAGGGTCAAACGAACAATATGACAGGCTCCCAAATGCCTCCTCCTTTAGAAATGCATTACAAAAGGAAAACGAAAGTTTTCTAGAAGAAAATGAAAAGGTTAAACGTCATTTCAATGAGTTATTTAAATCAATAAAGGTCACTTGTAACAAAAATAACGAACAAATAGCTTCATTGCAAAAGGAAATTGAGAATCAAGAGTCGTAAAAGGAAAATGCCAATGACCAATGGGGAGAATGGTGTATCAAAGGTTCACTCTTGTAATAAATATGCTTTGTCTGTGAAATATGTCCTCCTCATCTCGTGAACAACAAACTTGTTGCTCAAACATACTTCTCATCCCTTAAGGATTGCCTAGAATGTCTGCGTGAGATTGTTGAAGAGGATAAGTTAGAGAAACCTCATGATAATGCAATTGAACATGCATGCTTATATGCGAAACGATCTCAAGAAATCCTAGAATGCTTGATCACAATATGCCCAAAGTCCTTAGGGAGAGAGTTAATCCTTTGATTCCATGTTCGATGCCTAATGCCAAGTATGATATTCATTCGATGCCCAATGTTTTGAATGTGAACCTTAGTGTGCCTTTAAGTAGTTCGATTCCAGATCACAATGCTAAGAAAGAGAACTCAAGTGTGCCTTCTAGGAGTACAAATCCCAAAGACTTCTAGTTTTAAGAAAGTGAACCTTTGTGTGCTTGCATGTAGTTCGGATCCCAAAGACATCTAAACGGTGATGCAAAGAGTAGTAAAACCAACTAATGTTCCCATTCCTCTACAGAGTAATCGGTGACATTAAAGGGAGCGGTCAAAGTCTCAAGACAATACAATGAATGATAGGACCTCGCAAGCTAAGAATGTGCACCGGAAAAGAGTAGAAGAACAATCTAGGAACTTTAAGTTTGAACCGAATAAAACGAATCGTGTTGATTCTAGTATTAGCCATAAGCGCATCGTAATTAATTCAAATTCAAACTATTTGCAAACCTTGTATTGATGTCCGCTTGAATTCATTTCTAATCATGAATGTGGTGTTAATGTTTTGCCTAATGATGTTAATTGTCCGATTAATATTGTTAATGCTAAAATTCATGCTAAGAAGGCTAAAAGGCAAAACGAAAGAAAGTTAGAAAACAAAGGAAACCTACGGAAGAACATTTAGTAAGATAGGCTATTATTGGATACATGTTGGTCATAAGACTAATCGACAATGCCCACTAGAAAATAGATGCCCACTTGGTAGAACTATTCCTTAAGAAGTGAGCACACCGTGAACAAGGCTAATACGAGACACTAGTATCGCATCTATTCACAATGATTCCATTGCCTTATTTTCTCGATATGAATGCTTCTATTTCGATGTGGGTGTTCCAACCATTGTTACTAACCAAATGGAACCCATTCTTGCATGGGGATCCCAATTATCCGCTTATCCATTCTTGTCTCGTGTTCAACCGCAGATCGCTCAAATCGCTCGTGGTACCGGACTCAGTTGCTCCAAGCATATGATTGGCGACCGGTCACGGCTCATGAACCGTGAGCAAATTCATCGGGACGCTTAGATTCGGGAATGATCATTTTGGTGCTATTATGGGTTATGGAGACTATGTTGTTGGCAAAAGTGTTATCTCCGTGGTTTACTATGTAGAAGGTCTTGGTCACAACTTGTTCTCTGTTGGTCAATTTGCGATTTCGATCTAGAAGTAGCCTTCGAAAACATACCGCTTCGTTAGAGAACTTGATGGTAAGGAACTTTTAAGAGGTTCACGTGGTTCAAATCTATACACCATCTCTATCGAAGAAATGATGAAGTCTTCTCCAATTTGCTTGTCGTCAAAGGCTTCTAAAACAAAGTCATGGTTATGGCATCGCTGCCTCAATCACCGAACTTCGCACCATCAATGATCTCACCGTAAAGGACTTAGTTGCAGGCTTACCTAGACTCAAGTATGAAAAGGATCATCTTTGTTCAAGATGTCAATTGGGAAAAAGCAAGAAGTATGCCCATAAACCCAAACCTACTAACTCGTCACAAAAGTTCTTCATACAATTCATATGGATTTATGGACCAATGAGAGTGCGTAATATCTTTGGGAATAAATATGTGTTAGTTGTGGTTGATGATTACTCTAGATTCACCGGGTCAAGTTCTTAAGGACAAAGGATGAAACTCGATATCATCATCAAACTCATCAAACAAATTGCAGTTCGACTTAACAAAACCGCTCGAATTATCCGAATGAAAATGGAACCGAGTTTGTTAACAAACAACTTAGTGAATTTTATGAAAGCATTGGAATCACCATCAAAGAAGTGTTCCACGAACTCCTCAATGAACGGTGTAGTTGAAAGACTAAATCGAACTCTTGTAGAAGCCGCTAGAACAATGCCGATTTACTCAAAGGTTCCAATGTTTCTCCCTGGTCAAGCTATTGCCACTCCATATGCATGCTACACACAAAATCGTTCCTCGATTCACACTGCTCATGGAAAACTCCATATGAACTTGTCTACAACAAAAGAACCCGAAATATCATGGAAACAATTCACGTTACGTTTGATGAGTCGACCGGTCAAATGGCTCGGACAATCCATTCAGACCCTGACTTCAAAACAGTCCCATTGGTTCATCCCTTGTTCCAAACTCTTCTCAAGAAACTCCATATGTACCTCCATCCAAGACGATTTAAAGAAATTTTTGATCCTATGTTTGATGAACTTTATGATCCAAGTACTAATGAGGTGTCGATTCTACAACAGAGCTCGCTCATATTCATGTGAATGAAGTCAATCCTCGCCTCAATATCTTTAAGTCAAGAAGCGCTGCTGCCGATCCTTCGCCTCATCAACAAATCATCATTCTTCAAATGTACATCATGGAAATGTTTCGCATCAATGATGAAGTTAATCCCTTTGCTACTCCTCAAGATGCTCCATTTGAAAACATATTTGCTCTCGAATCTTCATCGTAACCATCTTCTTCGAAGACATCGACTCTGCTACTTCGTCCCTCAACAACTACCACATGAACACCTCGTAAAATGGACTCACGATCATCCATTAGACAACATCATTGGAAATCCTTCTCGTCGGTATCCACACGTAAACAACTTGCATCGATGCCTTATGGTGCTTCTTTAACTCAGACTCTCAAAGATCGAACCTAAAGATGTTAAACGCTATGAATGAAGACAATGGTTCAATGCCATGCAAGATGAAATTCATGAGTTTGATCGATTAGATGTACGGGAATTAGTACCACCCAGATTGTGCTATGATCATTGCTCTTAAGTGGATCTTCAAAGTGAAGCTTGATGAGCATGGTGATGTTTTAAAAATAAGGCTAGGTTAGTGGCTAAAGGTTATCGTCAAGAAGAAGGTATAGACTTTGAGGAATCTTTTGCTCCAGTTGCTCGCATCGAGGCGATCGTAATCTTCTTGGCTAATCGTCGCTAGCAAGAACATGGTTGTTTATCGATGGACGGAAAACCGCATTTTTAATGGAGATCCGAAAGAAGTGGTTTACGCCACCAACCAGAGGGTTTTGTGAATTGAGCATCCTACTCATGTTTATCGCTTGAAAAGGCCCTATATGGTTTGAAGCAAGCTCTAGAGCATGGTATGATACTCATCAAAGTTTCTTCTATCTACCGGATTCAAAGAAAGGAACAGTTGATCCTACTTTGTTCACCGAAAGTCGTGCAAACACTTAATTCACGCTCAAATTTATGTTGATGATATTATTTTTGCCTCGACCGACCCAATGGAATGTGATCGTTTTCTAATGAAATGGGTTCAAAATTTCAAATGTCAATGATGGGACAAATGTCATTTTCTTGGGATTACAAATTTCACAAAGTCTCGGAGGCATTTTCATAAATCAATCTAAATATGCAAATGAGATGTTAAAGAAATTTGGATTTGATTCTAGTGACCTGCTGACACCCCATGATTGAACAAACCAAGCTAGATGAGGACCACTCGGGGATCATGGTAGATCAAACGAAATATCGTAGTATGATTGGATCCCCGATGTACCTCACGGCTAGTAGACCGGACATCTTGTTCATTGTGTGCATGTGTGCTAGATACCGTGCTAAGCCTACTAAAAGCACCTTGAAGCGGTTAAACGGGTCTTCGGTATCTCCAAGGAACCATCAATGTTGGACTTTGGCACCAAGGACACCAGTATGTCTCTAACGGCCTATGCAGATGCCGATCATGCAGATTGTCAAGATACACGTCAAGTACGTCCGAGGTGCTCAATTTTGGGTGATAAGCTTGTGAGTGGTCTTCAAAGAAGCAAATGAGTACTTCTATTTCTCTACAGAGGTCGAATACATAGCCATGTCATCTTGTTGTGCTCAAATCTTATGGATGAGATCTCAATTATCCGACTATGGCTTTGAATTCAACAAAATCCTCTCTGTCTTGTGATAATAAAGTGCTATTGCTCTCATGCAACAACGCTCAACACTCAAGAGCAAAGCATATCGACATTCGACATCATTTCATCAGGAACAAGTGGAAAAGGTGTGGTGGAACTCTATTTTGTGAGGTCCGAATACCGCTAGCGACATCTTCACCAAAGCTCTTCCAAGAGAACGTTTTGAGTTTATTCTTCCACGACTTGGCTTGAAAAGCCTTCAACCGAACACTCAAACGCCTTCGTGAGGAAGACGAGGAGTAAAGGTTTCTTCATCTATCTCTTGTAAATATCTATTCAAAAATCAAATAGAAAAATATAAAACTCTCAAAATCCATAAAAATTTGAAAAATTCAAAAATCTTCAAAAATATTGTCATTTTGTCATGTTTTTCTCGATTCGAAAATATCTACGGTCTTTGTGCCATCATTCAAAGAATGACACGGACTTTAGATATTGTTCGAATTTAAAAAAAAAAAAAAAAAAAAAAAAAAAAAAGAGAAAATAGATGGTTTATTGTCATTTCAGCAAGAACCCGCTTTCAAAGAAAGAACGAGCCATGCTTTTTCATGTTTTTTCAAGATTTGAGAATTTGTTTGAACATTCATCAAAAGCCTTCTTATCAACCAAATTCCATGCTCTGATTCTATTACATGTTATCTCGCTGAAAACAAATTGTTTTGAAAAATAACTCGGACTCTATTTTTGATAATCATCTGGACTTATTTGTCAAAATATCAATCTCTCAATCAAACAACATATGTCATTGATTGAGGGGAGATTGATTTCAATTAAATTAAAAAGTTATTTGGCATTAAATTGTTTTCAAAAGATATTCATGCATGTTTTTATCAATGGAGTTTAAAGTCTTAAAATCCGATCCTTATCAGTTAAAACGCTTTCATAATCATGTCACAATTCTCCTTAAAGCTTTCAAAATCAATTTAAATTATAAGAGATCACAAATCTCAAATGATTTGATAATTGTGATCCGGGAGAATGTGTGATTTAAATTGATTTAAACCGATAATTCGGTAGATGGGTTTATAAGGATGTACATGCTCTCCTTCCCACATGTGACAAACGATTTCAAATTTTCCATGCACATGTTGAGGGGAGCATCTATCTTAAACCTATGATTTGAAACGTGATCACTTATCTCATGTGCAGTTCCTCTAGTATGTGCAAAACTCTTTTCAAATCTCGAGGCACATATTGAGGGGAGCAAAATTATGAAAATCTCATCCTTCCCAAAATGCTTTATCTACTTGTCTTGATTAGGAAGTGATGTTGATATCTTTAGAAAATGGTAATCAAAGAAGTTAATTTTTTCTTGCCTCCATGTGCAAAACGATTTCAAATATTTGATGCACATGTTGAGGGGAGTTCTCGCCTAAAAATATCAAAAACAATTCAGTACAAAATGCTTTGATATTATATCATAAGTATCCGGATTGATTTTCAAATGGTTTTCAATTGGTTCCAATGGCGATGAACAATACCAAATAGACCGACCAACTTTACTTTATGAACGGTGATATAAGGATGATAAGGTTAGGTTTTGTTCCCATGATCCGCCGTATCCGGAGGGATCAACCCAGAACTATCCACTAGTAAGTGTAGAGTTCTTAGGTATGATGATAAAAGGAGAAAAATGAGATATGGGAAGAGTGCGGATCGAGACCGAGCTAGTAATCGAATAAACCCAACAAGGTTCTAGCTATGAAGTATCGGTAAGCAATCAAGGGTTGAAGAATTATAAAGAGTTGAATGAGAAAAGGGTGAAAACAAATAGCCTCCATATATTCAACTTTAGGCGTAAACCGGTTCAATTCATATGCTATCGATGGTAACATCGGTATTGAAGACAAGACGTCATGGACCCAAAGGACGATCGCACTTCAACTTTCCAAACCACTCAAGTTCCTCTTAAAAGGACTTGTTTCATTCTCATGGGGAACCGACATTATCTATCGACTTCTCTTAGAGATTGTTGATATTCAAGAAGGAGACCCTCTCCCTAGTCTCCCAAGAGGATCCAAATATGCACATATTGAGTCTAGAGCCACGAGATCATCAATAAATCTCATTAGGACACTTTCATGAAGACTCTCTGCTTCACACAATGTGGAAAGAGAGATTTTATCTTGAGTCCCACGATTATCCTTGTGGTATTGCTGAACATCCGAGTGATATGCAAACATACTCACAATGAAGATGGAAAGCCTTCGAGCCAACATCAAACAAGCTCCTCGTGGGTGGCATGTGAGATCTATCAAATAGATCAACCATGTGACAACCGAATGTAAACAATGGGTGATTCAATCTTTGAATCAATCCGGTTCAGTTATGGATTGACGGATACCTTTGAAAACCGGTCTTTGTGCTTAAAAATCTTTTCTTTAGCACATTGACCGTGTTCGAATATTTCAAATCAAAGGTGTTTATGATTGATAATTGATTTTCATTAAAACCTTCGTTGTATTGCAAAACAATTTCTATTGAGCAATACACGATTGTCTTTCAAATCTCTTTTCATCAATCAATGAATTTACTACTTATTTGGTTCACTCACTCCGTGTTGTCTTCTTTGAGATGTTCGGTTTGAGAACAACTAGAGCAACTGTGAAACCCCGTCAAGGAAATTCTTTGAATTATACCGATCACGTGCAAGACTTGTAGATCGATCAACGGGAACCGTGGGCGTGTACCTCAATTCAACAAAAGTGATCAAAGACACTTTCGGCGCTTTATTGCTAATCGTTTGTATGCGTGTACACCCGACGCTTGTAAATGATCGTAATGAAGCGGTCAATCCATAGCCGCATGCTCACACTACACATTCATCTCAAAAGAAATCATGATAAGTGCATCAATGACTCGATATTTTCACTCCATGCTTCGCTACGCCGCCAATATCATGAATCAACGAAAGCTTCCATTACTCGATAAGAAGATATCATGATCCGTAATGTGAGCATGTCGGTCCGAAAGTCACAACATCACATAATACCAACACCACAATGGATGTCTCGTAGATTTTTGTTAGTCGATGATCTCAAAAGTCGGCTCAAAATTATTATCACGTGGATCAAGAAAGACCTCCACGTGGATTAACCAAACATGCATTGAGAAGAATCAATGACTACGAGCTTGAGCAAAGTACTACATCATGAATGCAAGAACAATCTTTAATGTAATATCGGTTTGTATTCTATGTAATTTTAGTGCTTGATTGAGGTGACCTCCTTAGGGAGATTGTTAGGAATTAGAAATTCTGTGTATTAAAGAGTCGGTCACCTCAAGTATATGTAAACGTTAGAAAGCTCGTAGTCGTAGTTATTTTAAGTTAAGTAGTATTTAGTTTAGTAACACCGTGGAGGACTGGACGGTCTTTACCCACCGATGCCCGATCCACACTCATGTGTGGCGCTTTATTGTAAGACTATAAATACTCTCTACCTTCCAAGGTAGAGATTTGGAGCTCATAATAATGTTTTCTTTCTCTCACTATAGTTCCCAACTCTCTTCCTTTCTCTCACTAGAAATTTCTCTCTCTAACATACTTATACGCCTACTTTGATCATGGTTTAGAGTGTTTGTGAAATCCAATATCTTGCAGGAAGTTTGTGAGAAAACTTTTGGAAAATGGTATTGGACTTCCAATGTCAGTCATAGTGTGAATGGGTGTAGAATTGTGGTATGTTGGGACAATGATGTGGTGGATCTTATGGTTCTACATTGTTCAAGGCAGACTATGTTGTGCTTGATTGAGACAAAACCTAGTAAAGTTAAAGTGTTCTGTAGCTTTGTTTATGCATCTAATACAGGTAGGGAAAGAAAGGAGGCTTGGAAGGAAATTTGTATTGCTAAAAGTATTACATCTGGTTGGCCATGGATGATGATGGGAGATTTCAATGTCACCCTGAAAACTGTAGAACACTCTGCTGGGGATCAAGTATCACTAATTGTTAGGACCGTTTAAGATATGATTTATGTGGTTCGGGAGGTCGGGGTTTGTTGATCCCAGTTGAGCAAACGATCTAATATAGAAACTGACTTGTAACAAAAGCTTATCAAGTATTACGCGAAATTTAATACTTAATCTTAAGAAGAAGAACAGTAAACATTCAACACCTCAATATTATTTATTAATACGAATACTCTTACAGTATTAGGGTTTTGCAACCTTGAAGTGTATCGACCTTAGATATAAAACATATATATATCTAACCTAACCTAGGACCTCCTTTTATAGGCTAAGGAGTCCTATACATTATACAATACGTAACCTACAAGATAAATATCTTTCCATATTTATCTAATACAATAAACTAACCAACTATACAAGACTAGCAGAGGTTACAATATATTATCCGTGGTTACACAATACTACTAGCATGGGTTGTCTTCATCCGTGGTTACACTCTTCGTCGTCCGTGGTTATATCAAACCCGTCCGTGGTTCCAATACTTAGAGTAATTCTTGATGCAAGAAACCTAAAACCCAACAATCCTCCCTAAACTTGATACATTCCAATGTAATTCTCAAGTTTTCTTTAAGCTCAAAACATCTCGAATTGGAGGATGTAGCCAAACACTTACAAGCCTTAAGAATGTTCTCATACTTCAAAGAACAATTTGTAAGCTTGACCTTCATAGGGTACTAACATCTTGATACAACCAGCTTCAACATCTCGAGCAATAATTCCCGGATGCTTATTCAATTGAGGATAATCACCTTCTACAAGCATATGAATAATCTTTCCGTAAAGCAGTTAAAACATGAACTCCACAAGTTTGATATAAAACCATCTAGTAACTTGACCATTGTAGAGTCCTTGCCATTCGTGTTCATCATGAGTAGGTTCAAATAGAATCTTCAAATAATGATAAACCACCTCTCATGATAATCATTTGGATGTACTTCACCAAACTTGTTCTTGTAAAGTATCCAAAATTCATCAAATCATCTCTATCAAAATATCAAGCATATTATACTCGTAAACTTCATTGTTGAGTCTTTGAATTTTCCAAACTCCTTCACTTCCAATTATAAGCTTAAACTCATAAGAAATAATTTGATTTTCATCATCAACAATTTTCAATCTTTTAGAATCGATGTATCCCGAACCTCGATTTTCTCTTTCTTTTACTTTGAATCCATTCATCATCCTTTTAATCCACTCTTCCTCCTTTTAGAATTCATTGGATAGAAATCATCATGATTAAGTCTCATACATCTCTCATAAATCTCAAAATTCTTTCAAATGAACACCCACGAGATTATCGTAAACATATATGCCTGAATTCTTAATAATCTTCATCAATACATTCCTCATCTGAGCAATAGTAGGAGGTTTCTTTCTTACAACTTGCTTCTTTTCTTTACTGACCTTCCTTGCCAATATACCCAAAAGTCTAGCTTTTTCCTCATCATCAAACAAAGCCCATTCTTGTGCAGTATACTCATCACTTATTAATTCAGAGGCTTCAAGATAGTTTTGTGATGCATACCATGTAGCTAACCATCTCTCACTAGCTTCCTCCTCTTCTTTCTTTCTTTTATCCAAAGCTGCTTGTTCTTCAGCCAACAAGTTTCTTTTATACTCTTCATCATAAGCTTCTTGTTCTACTTTATTTTTAAACTTCAGCACTACCTCTTTACCTTTCCCAACATCAGATTGAACCACTTTCTTCTTCAAAGGTTCACCAATAACCAAACTTTTAACTCGGGTTTGGTTGCGAGATGAATGATAAAACAGTGCAATGATAGGTGTAGAAATAGATGATGTTTTGCTCAGATTAATCAATGTACTTGCAGCCTTCTTTTCTACTTCTTTAGGCTTAGGTGGTAATATAGAGAGAGTTGTGACAACAATGGAAGTGGTTATGATAGCAGTTGGTATGACAAGAGTAGGAACAATAGCCAAGTCCGAAACTACATCGCTGGTTACAAGAGTACTAACCATGGTTTCGTATACTATCGCTTGTTGTGTTCTCGCACTACTCAAGATTCTTCAATTTTTCAAGAACAACCTCATTCCCATCTTTATCGAAACCAAAAATCTTGATCTCCACTATCAACATCTTCTTCCATAGATACACCAATGATACATCCACAGCCTCCCTCGATTCATGCCATCACTCCTCCCCTGCTTGATACATCCTTCACATTCGTGAGCGGAAGAGAGTCCACCTTCTTTGTCTTTCTTCTCATAGCTTTCAAAACAAAGAACCCTGTGTCTTTTCACTTTCGCCAAAACAAATACTCTATGCTTCAATCTCCGAATATCCTTACCTCGAAACACGCCTAACTCCTCAGAGACCGAAATTGTATTCTCCATTTTGGCACACTTAGCCGTCAATTCATTTAAACGCTCAAGAATATCCTCCCACTTCGACATGTGTGAACCGATCCGAGAGGTGGTTCATTGAAAAGTCATCATGTACAAACTCATTAACCATCAATTCAATGTCGTTCCAATCGATCCTCATCACTGAAATGTGTTAACCGCCCGAGAGGTGAATCCTGGATATAGAAGACATAGCACCGCATCAAGCCCGATCATCTATGCACTCGTAATGTGACCCGGTTGGCTAGGATTCCTCCACCGTATTAAGTTCTAAAGAACTTCCACATTAGGAGTTGCCAATGGTTGGGTCTTATTGATGTTTCCACTATCCCGACCAAAGATCAAAGCATGAATCAAGAAGTGGAAGCCCTTCCAATCATGTCACCTCCACTCCATGTGACAGCCTCATTAACCATACCACTAATCACTAGCCTGAGGAAGCTTAGTGCCCTGTGTTCACCTAGTCCATGATGCAAGACCTTCATCAAACTCAGAATCAGTAGGCAAAGTAATCATGTGAGGAAATAAAGGAACATCTCTAATTATTACATTCTGTGGTTGATTCCTCATATGTGCAAAAACCTTAGGAAGCATATGATGTACTTCATATTCTCTAGTATGTTCAACAGGTTCCACTATTTGATGTTCCACAATCAGTTGAACAAACCTAGGTTACAAATAATATTTACCCTTCTTCCTAATGTTTTGTACTAACCCTCATATATCATCCTAGACCGCTTAAACTTCCTTCCATCGAAAAACAAATAATAGCAGAGCAATTTTGAAGGAAAGTCATTAAAGCTCGTGGTCTTGTTACTCATACACATCAACAAAGTGTGAATCAAAACTTCCATTGTTGTGAAAACAAACTCTTAAAAATTGTACCTTTTCACCCTCGTGTGTATATCCTAATCTCTAAACCAAAGAACAATCTCAACATCCGAAAGATTATCAACACCATCAACATCATCAAGCTTTAAAACTTTCTAATGATCTCCTCAAGAATAGAAATAGCATTCTCATCCACAACAAGACTAAACACCTCCAAGCCATTAACCCTTCAAGTGTAGCATTCCTCCGTAATCGATGTATGTAGGCTTTAAGAATGGTGGGTTTAATCATAAAGCATAGTGAATGGGACCGTGAACTAGAAAATCAATCATTTGATGAAACCCTTCAGATCGAGCATCCTTATTGAGTAATCGCAACTAGGTTATGTGAAGTGGAATACTTTTCAGCCATTGTGATTAATGATGGAGATGAAGTGGGTTTTGTGAATAAATCAAAGAAAGTGACTAGGTTAAGGTTGAGCGCCAATTGAAGTGGTTTGAAGATCAATTAATTGATACATCCGTGATTTGGGAGAGATATATACTTTAGCCAAAGTTTCCAAACAAATTTCGTAGTATCCAAAACAAAGTACCATACTATCCGCGGTTCCATAACGCTATCCGCGGTTGTATCATACCATCGATGGATACAGATGTTCACTCCTCCAAATATCCAAGAGATAGAGCAAGTAAGTCTGTGTTAAAATAAGAAAGATCTCACAAAAATATGAAGGATTACATAATTTTTTTTTTTTTTTTTTTTTTTTAACTAACTAACACAAGCAGCTAACACACCAGCTCCTATGTATACAAACCCTTCATACCTGCAAGACAAAAAAACACAAAACAAACACAGAGACAAAGATTATTGTTGTCAGTGGTTAGTAATAGCCAGAAGTGGTTTCAAAAGACCTATCCGTGGTTAAGAACAGGTAAGTCAATATAGTCAACTTCTAGAACTAATATCAGTCCAATACCCAAGAAACTCATTAACTCTCCAACCACATTTAACCTGCCCCATATTTACTTCAATAACCCTAAACTTCACTTATAAAAAGAACCCAAAATCTCATATAACGCACACACCAATCAAAAACAAAAACCCTAATTTGTCCAAGAACCCCAATAATGAGCAGCTCCAACCCAATCAATCTTTCATCGATGACAATACCTCCTCCAACAAAGAAGCCCGAGAGATGGAAAAGAACTATTTGGCAAGCAATCCAAGCAAAGGAGAGAATAGTTTTCTTTAAGTTCGTATGTATCACCCTATGAAGATACGATTTAAGAAACATCTTCCAAAGCGGTCAAGCGCCCACAAGAATCCAATCCATGGCGATTTGACATACCTCCATAAGAACCGAGACCAAGAAAATCCTATTTCTTCCATCATCCAAGATGATAGTGTGATGAATCCAAGTGATGCTTCTAAAGACTCTGATGACTCTTCTAAGAAGAGGACTTCAAACCCCAAACCTTCATCATCCAACCCCCAACCAAGACCACGAGCAAGAAACCCACCACTCCCTAAGGACAGAGAGGTGGTTCTTGGTCTTTGTGCACCAAGTCATGGTGCTTCTTCACACATCATAACAGGGAAGGGAAAAACAAAGAGGGAGTAAGTTGATGTATGGTGGAACGAGTAGATGGAGCACAAGAAGAATATCATATCATCCATCTATCTGCCACAATCAGCTTCAGCTTCTTCGTTTGCATCAATCCATCCTTCCTATTTTAATCCTTAGTCGCTTCATCGATCGGTCATGCATATGATAAATGCATATCCAAAGAATCATGCATATCCAACAAATGAGGATAGTATTAGAAATCATGTATAGAAGTAGTCTTTAATTAGCACTTGAAGTTTCATTGTAAGTCGTAAGTCGTAAACTGCTTTTGATGAATGAATGAACAATGTAACTTCAAGATTTGCTAGCTTCTATAATGACTTGTCTTTATCTCGCAAAATGGTTAGTAGAAACACGTAACAACTAGCAATGGTTTGAACAACTCTATCGGTGGTTAGAAACAACACTATCAATGGATAGAAATGAAATAGCAATACTAAAATTACATAATAACGGTCAATACTTATACAAACCGATACAAAACAATTTGAGAGTTTAGAGATTAGTCATTTCAATACTAACAACAAGATACCGAAACCTCCCACATCAAAAGCTTTGGTGAGAAGATCAAGAACATTGAAATCAAGATGGATTTTACCATTTGAATCAACCTTTCTCATTACAATCTCTAATAAAGTGATGTCTTATCTCAATATGTTTAGTTCTAGAATGTAAAACAGATTTTGATAATGCAAATTGTCTCGTTATTATCAATGTAAATCTTAGTATGCATAAAATTGTACCCAAAATCCAAAGAATTGATTCTCAATCCAAAGAACTTGACCACAAAGAACTAGCAAAGACCACATATTCGCCTTCGGTTGTAGAATTAGCCACAATGGTTTGCTTTTACACCGCCAAGAAATTAATCGCTTCCCAAGAACCGACATCCTCCGGTGGTAGACTTCCTATCCAAACTAGCTCCAAGATAGTCACTATCATGTAGGCAACTGTGTCAAAAGGGAATCCTTAGAGTACCAAAGGCCTAATTTAGGATGACCTTTCAAATATCTAAAGATTCTTTAATAGCATTCATGTGTGAAGTATTTGGTGTGACTTGAAATCTTGCACACACACATACCGAGAACATAATATCCGCCTAGATGCAAGAAGATACATCAAAGATCCAATCATGGATCCGCATAACTTCAAATCAACTTTGGGACTTCCATCATCCGGTAGCATAGGTTTCGAGTCTCCATAGGTGTACTTGCACTCTTTACATCTTGAAACCCAAACTTCTTCAAAACATCTGCTACATACTTGTCTTGACTAATGAAAATACCATCAGTCCTTTGTTGAACTCAGAGTCTCTAAAAGAAAGTGAGTTCTCCCATAGAACTCATCCGAAACTTATCATGCATAAGTTTCTCAAAATCTCTGATAGCTCCTTGTTAGTAGAGCCAAAGATGATGTCATCAACATAAACCGAACCAAGTAAAATATCATCTTTGTGCTTTCTAACGAACAAAGTTTTATCAATCGCCCTCTTTAAACCCATTGTCCATCAAATAAGTAGACATGCATTCATACCATGCCCTAGAGCCCGATGCAATCCATACATAGCCTTCCTCACCAGTAAACCTTGTCGATGATCAGATCTTCAAAACCGGAGGTTGACAAACATAAACCTCCTCATCAATAGTGCCATATAAAATGCACTTTAACATCCATCCGATACACAACAAAATTCTTGAATGAAGCATAAGCCAAAAATAATCTAATAGCCTCTATCCGCAACTGGTGCAAATATTTCATCATAATCCAAACCTTCGCTTTGTGTATCCTTGAGCAACCAATCTTGACTTGTTCCTCACAACAATACCTCTTTCATCCTCTTGTTTCGAACACCCATTTAGTCCCAATAGCCCTCTTCCCATTTGGAAGATCAACCAATGTCCAAACCTCTTGAAGTTTGAACTGAAGAAGCTCCTCTTGCATTGATTCTACCCAACCTTCTTCCGATAAAGCTTCTTCTACTCTCTTGGGCTCCTTTTGAGACAGAAAACAAGCAAACAGCAATTTTGCAGATCTTTATGACTGTTTCTTTTGTGAAGAGATCTTGCAAAGAACCCATGTTCAGGAAAGGGTTCAGTGTTCTTTACCCTGCTTCTTGTTTGAACTGGAGTATTCAAATTACCAAGTATCTGTTCCTTGGGATGAATCTTGTGAATCCTGGTAGTAGTGATTGGACTTTCATTAATGACAGTTTCCAAGTTTGACAAATCAGCATTGAAGAAATCATCCATGTCTTCATCATCAGTAGGAGTATCAATTTCAATCAAACCAGGCATATTAGGATCATGTGGATACTCCTCATCACCAAATAGTGGCTTTGGATGTGGTCCAAAGAAAGTACTATCACCAGTACTTGTAGCCGGGATTTCACTTGAACTATCAGTGGTAGAAGATGGCTTGTCGTGATTCTGATTGGCCTATCGTTGTTTTCAAGAGGGCTTAGCAAAGGTTGCTTGCATCGCTTTTTCTTCTTTTCAATTTCCTCACCGACATCGAGTTATCTTTCAAGAACTCATCCTTATCTTGATGATGATCAAAGTTGCTCCATTTTTCAAGACTTCATCATCGGTGGGACTTTTCTTATCAATGATGGAAGGAACAGAACCGACTTTCCACTTTTCAACCAAATAGAACTCCTTTGGAGAATCGCCTTCTTTTGAAAATGTATCGCCTTTAATCCTTTTGTGTACATGCATCAAGATAGTGGAAGTTCTCGCAATGATAGGCTCATAATTCATAGATTTGGTTAGCATATCAATGTTAAACAAACTAGTCCGTCCTTTGGTCTCAACACTAGAGTCTTTTCACCGAATTGAACATGTAAGTTCTCTTCAACAATTCTAGTCCTCCTATTGTATACTCTAAAGGTTTTGCTATTAGTGGAATAGCCTAAAAGTATCCATCATCCGCTTTTTCTTGAAACTTGCCTAGGTAGTCTATGGTATTCAAAATGGTAACAGACACCCAAAAGGTTTTAGGAATGCAATCATTGGCTTCCTATCATGTAACAAACTCATAGGGGTCTTGTTATGAGGCTTCACTACCTTACTGCTTTGCACATAACATGCAATTCCTACAACTTCACCCAAAAGGTAGTTGGTAACTTAGACTCGACAACATGGTCCTAGCAACCTCAATTAGTGTTCTATTTTTCCTTTCACCACACCATTCTCGCTGTGGTGTTCTAGCAATACTAAACTGTCTTTCAATACCTTTAGCTACACGTAACTCGATTCATCACATCATTCTTAAACTCGGCCCATTATCACATATGATTACTTTCACCTTATGATTTACTAGATTTTCTATCTTAGTAATGAAACTCTTAAGAATCTCACTAGTCTCACTCTTAGCGTACCAAAAAGTATACCCAAGAAAATCTACTATAATCATCATGATAACTAGGCAATATCGCTTATGGTTCAAGCTTCTAACAAAGGTAGGTCCAAATAAGTCCATATGAAGCATAAATAGTGGTTGTGTTATGGTGTTTACGCTTTGGTCTTACAAGAAGCTCTATGTTGTTTTCCTTTTCGACAGCCACACAGTTCCTTACACTCAAAACCTTTGAAGGTAACCTCTCACTAAGTTTCCTTTACCGCTTTATTGATTGTTTTGTAATTGAGATGACCTAGCCTTCTATGCCACAAAATTGACTCATCAATGATGCTTTAGCAAACAAACATAAGGACCTTTTAGGAAGGACATCTTTAAGATCAAAACAATATATATTTTCCTTCCTAGGTACCCTAAGTTGTATAAACTTCTCATCAGCATCTTAAACTCGTGGAGACAACACCACACACTCGCTTCCCAAAAAGTACCCGCTTTTTCTTATCACACATTTGAGAAACACCGAATAAATTATACTTAAGTCCTCAGACCACATAGACTTTTCAAAGTCTAGATTCCATGTTCGATTGTGCCTCGCCAAGTATCTTTCCTCCTTTGGATCATTGCCAAATGCCACATATCCTCCATCAAAGCTTCAAAATCTTCCAGATTGCTTCCATCCCAAGTCATGTGCCCAGAGCAACCACTATCAAAAACTCCTTTATCTTTTAGCTCGGTTTGAAGATTGCCTTGCACATAAAATTTCACAAGTTAGTTCTTTTGTGGACCCAAGCCAATATCGACTTGGGTCCGCCTGCATCAAAATATTCAAATTTCTTTAGGTCCATTGATGCAGTTGACATGTGGTAAAACCTTGGTCTTATGCTTCCATTGCCAACTAGTCGAGGTCTTAACAAAGATAAAATGATTTCCAACCATCGATCGCTTATCACCTTTGTAATTTTAAAACTTATTTTGAATCGGTGGTGATATTTTGCTTATCGATGGTTTGATTCTCGCTTAGCCGTGTTTACATTTTGCTTAGCAAATGGTTGGAACCCATTTAGGTGCAAAGAAGGACAATTGATTTTGTTTTCCCATTCCTCATTAACACCGCCTAGGAATCAAGTTACCGTTAGGATGAGGGTTTGTTTTTCTTGAAAAGTTTTGATGATTTACCCTCCTCCATTGATTCCAAACCGGTGGTCTGCTTTTATGACAATTTCTCCGTAAGTGCTCAAAACTACCACGCTTATAACAAGCTTTCTTGACACATTGAAACTCATCACCTAACTGCTAGAAATTAGACCATTTAAGCTTCTTTGATTACCCCTAGGTTTATATTGTTTCATATGTTCCTAGGAATTTCCGTACTCTACTACTTTCTTGGTAACTTTAGCTCCAAATCTAGGTACAAGGTTGACTTGTCGAGAATCAACTTTCTTAACTTTCTATCTCATCAAACTTAGTTGATTCAGTTCTATCTTCCTCGTAGTCTCGATTCCCAATCTTCTATTATGGGAGCATCGATAACTTATCGAACTTATCTTAGGTGTTTCACTTTATTTATCTCTTCTATAGGTTTGTTAAACCGAATTCACTACTAAATGACGCTTCTTTAGCGTGTGGTGCATGTTTCATCAAAGAGGGTGGTGGCATATTATTGTATCCAAGACCAGACCATCTTTGAACAGCTTTTGACCTATTGGCTTATTTACTAGATCAAGCATATTGTGTTTTAGCAACCCTAACAACATGTTTTTCTTTTTCATCTAGGGCCTTTAGTTTTACACACTCGCCTCGCTAGTTTATCTTTAAGCATTTTAATCTCTCTTTCTTTAAGATCAATTTCACCACCTAGTATATTGATCTTTTCTACATACTCAAACTCACATTTAATACGTAATTTTAGCTTTCTTCCACACCTTCTAGACCAACTCTATATCCTAAGTTATCTAGAGTCAATCTCTACTTCTTTTCTCATACTCTCGGTGATAGCTTTTGAGATTCTAAGTTATCATAACATTATTTAAAAGAACAAGTAGATGTTTTAGAATCATTAGATACCTTTAATCTGAACCGTAAGATGAAGCATAGGCCATTAGAGCAAAGTTATACTCTTTTGAAGCTTCACTAGCAAGAAAAGTCGCATTGGACCTTCTTCAACTGATCACCCAATCATAATCACCAATCCCATCCCGAGCAACCAAAGCTAAAGAAGCAGCAGTTCTTCGATGTCTCTCGAATGCCTTCAATTCTTTTTAGAGCTCGACATTCCCTAGCAAAGTGACCTTTCTTCTTGCGCTAAAGCACTCCATCTTGCTTTTGTCGAATCCGCTCTCCTTTGACCATCATACTTAACCCTGCCTTCCGTCCTCCTCGTAAACTTCCTTGCTTGGAGAGTCAACATTGCCATTTGCCATTGAAGATTGATCTCATCAAGATCATCGTGATCAATTTGATCCGGATCTTGATTTAACACAAGAACACCGGTAGTTAAATCGCATGTAAAAGCACGATTGCACCATCACCGACATTATCACTAACAAAGTGGTATTGTTTGCAATAGCCGTGGTTATACCATAGGCGCATGGATACATCTTGTGGGCTTTTGTGATTAGTGGATACAAAAGCAATGTTTTGATTAGCAGAAGATGAGTGAGAAAAGTTATTCTCAAACTCATAAACCTTTAAGTTGTTGAAGAGATTGTCTAGAGTCATCGTAGCAAAATCCTCCTTATTTCTCCACATAATTGTATGAATAGCCCATTCAGATGATAAACTCCTAATGAACTTCAAATTAATATCTTCTTGAAGAAACTTGTAACCCATCGACTTCAGCTTGACCGATAAGTTTTGAAGTCTATTGTATGTACCATCAATCTTTTCTCCACTAAGAGTAGTGAAAGTTTCAAATTGATGCTTGAGCATATTCATCCTTGACTTCTTAGTAGCTTCATTACCAGCAAACCTTAACTCAAGAGCATCCAATAATTCTTTAGCAGATTCATATTGATCAAAGTCCAAAGCAAACTCATTAGGTATTCCCATAGAGAGAATACTGTGAGCTTTGATTTCCATTTTCCTCTTAGTTTTATCAGGTTCACTAACAATAGCAATCTCCAGTCCATCCTCACCCTTCTTAGGAAGAGTGTCTCCTTTTTCAACGACATCCCAGAGAGCATAATCAATCATACGAATGTATTGCCTCATTCGCATCCTCCAGATTTGATACTCACCATGTTTGAGCATGGGTACTTTAGAAGCAGTCACCATGTGAGTTTCATCAGACATCTTAACTTGCTTGAATAAAGATTAACAGACTTCTTCTTGGTTACAGTTTCTAGATCACAAACAAATCATAGTTATTGACACAAGGTTTTTCATTATAATCACTCCAAGCCTCAAATATTATATGATCAGAATAATACGGTTACACTTAACTTGTAACAGGGATCAAAGATCCTTGAGGCTAAACTAAACAAACTCTAACCCTAGACGTTTATAGGAACACGTCTAGGTTACACATACACACACCTTTAGACTACATTATGGAAGACTTATCTTTAAAACCTACACCCCATGTCCTCTTTATATACTAGAGGATTAGGGTTTACAAAATACTACGAAGGACTAAATAATAAATCTTCTTTTGCAAGCAAGTCCTTCCATCTTTTTGTAGGTTTCATCTCTTTCACTTTAAGTCCCTTTGTTTCATTCTTGTATTTATTTTGTTTCATCAAATCCAAGGAACCTAAAACCCAACAGGGTTGGTGATTGAAGATGAAGATCTTCATCTTCTTTAGAGAGAGAAACTAGAGAGAGGGAGGAGAAAAACAAAGATAACTTGAATAAATGAAAACAATACAAGAAACTAAATGATTCACCTTACCCCTTATGGAGAGTCATGAGGGGTATTTATAGGCTCAACAAACCAATACTTTGCCACTTAAACGATACTAGTCCCTATGGGCAAAGTATACTACGCATCTAGTCCAATTCACGTAAGTGACGTTATCTTTATAAAAAAGCGAGGCTAACAATCTGCCTCCAAGATATCGTCACACGTGAATGGTTACAATGAGACCTATAAATACAAAACAAAGTAAATTACAATAGTAATGAAAATGTTGACTTTGTTGAAGCAGAGTCTCGTAGTCTAGATATCGAGGCAAACTTGAAGTTCTCCTTCCGACGATCTCGGATTTGATTTTTGGCGCCGACGGCACAAATCATTGTAGCTCGAACTTCAATCAGAACGGTCTAGTTAGGTTATTACCTCTCCTAACTAGTGAGCCTTTTTCTTTTTCTCTCCCTCCCGAATCGACAACACTCTTCCAACACGCAATGGAGAAAGTAAACTCAGTAGCACATTGGTTGTCGTTCTGGGAACATCGTAACAACATAACTCACTTAGTATTGCATCCAAGTTGGTAAAAAAGCCCTGATGTACACCACACTACTTCTCCTTCTTCGGTCTTAAGCACAATTCCCTTCGTAATCCAATTACAGAAGAGGAAATACCAATTTCTCCCTCCTGATGGTTGCGAGCTATCGGAATCATCATAATGTTGCGTACATGCCTTATTACCTTTTTCTTGATGCAATATTAAATCCGTAGATTGATCACAATTCCGTGAGAATATGTCGCAAAAATACTCTCAATAATTCTCTCAAACCAACCTGAAAACGAACCTCCTTTGAATTCACCGGCTAATAGTAATGACTTTTTGAGTTTCCAAAGTAAGAGCGTTAAGTTGTTTTTTATGTTCATGTTTCAGTTGTTCTATTTGAGACAACAAAGCATTCTTCGATGCGGCTAGATCACGAATCTGTCGTTCTAAAGATTTTTCGTTTTGGTTTGATTTAGCAAAAGCGACTTCAAAACCTTTTTCACGTTTTTCTGTGGACGCTTTGATCAAAGGAAATTAAGCTGACAAACTCATTTGAATATCTCGTTTTATCTCTATTTCCCTATTCCTATACTTTTAAGTTCGTTTTTCACATTGAGGACAATGTTTAACTTAAGTGTGGGAGGTGAATAGGAAAGTTAGAGTTTTTAAGCTTACATTTAAATTTTTGTTTGCCCTTGTGATCTAGTTATTTTCACACTTTTAGGATAATATATTAGAATAACTGGATCAATCCACTGGTAAAACTGGTAATATTTGAAAATTTGCAGAAGAGGACAAGCTAGTTGTTGGGAAGAATCATGCCAGAAATGGGGAATGGCAAAGGACACATGAACTGAGATGGAACTGAGATGAAACTGAGATGAGATGGAACTTATCAGTACTAAATAAGTCGTTTACTATAAAAAAATATAGATTTTACAATGTTAATAAAATGAAACGGGAATCCTAATTTGCATTAATAAGGCAGATGGAAACTCTTCCAGGAATAAAAAAGACTGAGACGGAGATAACCCGATACGACTGACTTGAAAAGGAAGCAACCATCCCAACTTTGTGACTTACTGCTTGTTCTAAATTTTTGACCAATCCACAATGCCGTGTGACACTGAGCACTACAACGTAACTCCTTAAAGTGATGGTTACACACTGTGAGCACTACAACGTAACTCCTTACATCAGTCACAACCAGATTGTCAAATTTCATAATGTGCTCCAACAAGTTATCTTTAGACATGCATCCAACCAACCATCGTCTCAAAGATAAAGAAGTTTACCCGGGAAATGTTACGTCAATTTCTCGTCAATAATACCGTACAAAAACCCCGTAGTCATTTTTTCAAATTTAGCGCAAGCCGTGAATTTGTATCCCTCCGTGAAAATTTATACCATACCAAAAAATACCACTCTTTCATGAATAACAAAAATTTGTATCCAAACAATTTGTATATCACAAAAAATTTGGATGACACTTTTTTGTAGATATACTTGCGTTTGAAGAGCATCAGTTCAACAAATATAACACCATCAATTGTAATATACGATCAACCTATTAACTCATCCATGCCAACCTTTTGATGTATCAGCCCATCCAACGAGTTAAACTCAAAGCCCAAACCAATCAATGGAAAACCCCGATCCAACAGCTATGTGATATCCGGTTAAGACTAAAGCGTATTTATCACTTGACCTAAACCTAAATAACATATCCTCAAGATATTCGCCTCCCACAAGTCTTTTTCTCCCAATGAATCTGAGAAGAAAAAAAAACTTCGCTTCTCCCAACTCTTTCACAAACATATCTCGGTCATCATCTTATCATTCGAATCCAACATATCTCACACAAAAAGAACCGTACCTTTTCAAACATATTTCCATTAAAGAACGAATCAAGAAGATGACTTCAAGATCCTATGGGTCTCGGGTAGGTTTATGTGTTGTATTCGTTTTTGGTCTTTAACAAAATAAAGAAACGATATAGCATTCTTGTTATAGTCGTTCCCTTTTATTTTCGGATATAATCAAATTTTGGTCAATGATGAAGTGGTCCAATTAAAACAATCTTGAAAAAAGTTGCAAAAAATATTGAGACCAATCTGAGATTAGAGATGTTCTAGGTTAATTGTTTCATGTTTGATGAGAGATGGGGAGAGATGTGAGGGTCCTTTGAAGTGAGTCTAGATGTAGGATTGGTTTTTGTTTTTGTTAGTGTCGGAGTGATGATGGGTTGACCGGAGGTCAAATGATGTTTGGTATATGGTATTTTGTGGTTGTGGTCAGATTTGGTAAAGTTTACGCGTAACTTTTTCATTTCAAATCTTATGCGTAAACTGTTTTTCTTATACGTTAAAACGCATTGCATCTTATGTGTAACCTTACGCGTAACCTAGCTTAGGCGTAAAGCCAGATGCTTAGGCGTAAAAGCATACGCAGAACCATTTCACGATAACTTCACGCTATGCGTAACTACTCAGATGCTCCTTATGCGTAAAAAGAGGGTTTGACCCTTTGACTTTTTCCGCGAGTATTTCCGACCATGTATTCTCGCTCACTTCATAAAACCCGTAAAAGCATAAAACCGCTTTTTGACCCATTTGACCAAGAAAATCAAGGTTTGACCACTTTTGTTTCACGCTTATTGGTACAAAAATCATAGAAGAGACTGCTTGGACAAGATAATGACCAAGATGATTTAGAACTTGTACGCACTGTGATATTTTGACCAAAAGGAGATACAAAAATTTGTTAGAAACTGTTTTCCATAATAATCGAAAAAAAAAATTCCGACTAACAAAATAAGCACAAAAACAGTAACAAACATGTATAAAAACCAACATAAATCAACACAAGATAACCATGGCTCTATACCACTTGTTAGGAACATTTAAGATATGATTTATATGGTTCGGGAGGTCGGGGTTGGTGATTGAAGATGAAGATCTTCATCTTCTTTAGAGAGAGAAACTAGAGAGAGGGAGGAGAAAAACAAAGATAACTTGAATAAATGAAAACAATACAAGAAACAACATGATTCACCTCACCCCTCATGGAGAGTCATGAGGGGTATTTATAGGCTTAACAAACCAATACTTTGTCACTTAAACGATACTAGTCCCTATGGGCAAAGTATACTACGCATCTAGTCCAATTCACGTAAGTGACGTTATCTTTATAAAAAAGCGAGACTAACACTAATGATATGCAAGATTTTATAGATTGTATTAATAAGGTTGAAATGGAAGATTTATGTTGTACTTGAGTTTTTTACACTTGGATCAAATCCCCTTTGAACCCTCATAATAGTATTCTCAAGAAATTGAATAGAGCTATGGTGAATGATACTTTTATGACAAAATTCCCAAGTGCAGATGCTACCTTTCTACCCTATTTAGTTTCTGACCATAGTCCTGTGGTGGTCAAATTACCACAGTGCTTTCCTAAAAAGATCAAGCCTTTTAGATTTGCAAACTATATTGGGGACAAAATGGAGTTTCTTCTTACTGTGGCTAGTGGATGGGGAATTGAGGTTAAGGGGTGCAAAATGTTCCAACTGGTAAAGAAAATGAAAAGTTTGAAGAGTAAATTGAATAAGCTAAACTGGAAAAATGGTGATTTAAGTAAAAGAGTTGAGGATTGCAGAGAGAAGTTGAAGAAGGCTCAGCTAGTTCTTGATACTAACCCTTATGACAGTGCTCTTAAACAGTGTAAATCAAATGCTTTAAAGGAGTATAATGATGTTATCATTGATGAAGAAAACCTGTTCTTTCAAAAGGCTAAAGTGGACTGGATCAACATGGTTGACAGGAATAACAACTATTTTCATAAGATTCTGAAGTGTAGGAAACAAAATACCAAAATTTTGAGTGTCCAGGATGGTATGGGAAATTCATATGAAGGAAAGCAAATGGAGGATATGTTTGTTAATCATTTCTCAAGTTTTCTTAATGCTACTAACAACATAAATGAGGAATGGAATACTGAAGGTGTATTTGGGACAAAGCTAAGTAATGCAGAAGCAAAGGATATGATTAAGGAAGTAAGTGATGCAGAAATAAAGAATGTTATGTTTGGTATTGGGGACAATAGAGCACCTGGCCCTGATGGTTATACTTCTGTCTTCTATAAAAGAGCATGGTCAATTGTTGGTAAAGATGTTTGTGCTGCAGTGAGAGAATTTTTTAAAACAGGAAAGTTATTGGGTGAAGTCAATGCTACATTAATCTCTCTGGTCTCTAAGGTGAGTAATCCTTGTAATGTTGTTGATTATAGGCGTATTGCATGCTGCAATGTGATCTATAAATGTATAAGCAAAATTCTCACTGAAAGGATCAAGAGTGGTCTGCAAAAGCTTGTTAATCTAAATCAAAGTGCATTCATTCAAGGTAGAGTGATTCAGGACAATATTCTTATCACTCAAGAACTCCTAAAAGGGTATGATAGGAAAAGTGGGCCTATAAGATGTTGCTTAAAGATAGACATTGCTAAAGCATATGATACAATGGACTGGAAATTTCTCAAAAAGATACTGATTCAGTTTGGGTTTCATGACAAAATGGTCAACTGGATTATGACATGTGTAACCACTGCCAAGTTTACTATTAACATTAATTGAGAAAGGAAAGGATATTTCAAGAGTGGAAGAGGCTTAAGACAGGGTGATCCTATATCACCTTATATTTTTACCCTGATTATGGAAGTGCTTACTCTACTTATGTCCAAGAATGTGCAACTTAATGGAAAATTCAGGTATCATGTGGGATGTAAAGATATAAAGTTAACACATCTGTGTTTTGCTGATGACCTCTTGGTGGTTTGTAAAGGAAATGTGGAATCAATAAAGACTGTGAAAAAGGCCTTATTTGAATTTAGCAGCATATCTGGTCTTCTTCCTAACATGAATAAAAAGCACCAACTTTTTTGGTAATGTCCAAACTGATGTGGCTAATGAAATCCTTCAGATTCTTCCTTTCACAGTTGGTAAGCTCCCAGTCAAGTATTTGGAAGTCCCGCTTATTTCCAAAAAACTTGGGGCTAAAGAATGCAAGAAGTTAATTGATAAAGTCAGGAGCAAAGTAGATGATTGGAAGAATAAGTACTTGTCTTATGCAGGAAGGTTACAACTAATAGCATTTGTTTTGTCCTCTTTGAACACTTACTGGGCTGCTGGGTTCTTAATTCGTAAAATAGTTATTAAAGATATTGATAGAGTTTTAAAAGGGTTCTTGTGGTGTAAAGGAGAGTTGAGAAAAGGGAAGGCAAAAGTAGCTTGGAATTCTGTTTGCAGTCCTAAAAGTGATGGTTGTTTAGGTATTAGATTGTTGGGGACTTGGAATGAGGCTCTATTGATCAAAAATCTATGGAGCATAACTATTGGGAAAGAATCTCTTTGGGTAAAATGGGTCAATATAGTGAAGCTAAAAGGAAAAAGTATTTGGGAGGTACAGAAGAAGTATAATGATAGTTGGATTTGGAAGGCTCTTCTTGATTTAAGGGAAAAGGTCAAAGATAACACTTGCAATGTTAATGGGCAAACAATATGGAAGACAACTAATGAGAGGGTAATTGAGTATTCTACTAAAGCAGTGTTTGATGAAATAAGTCAACCAAGAAGTATAGTTAATTGGCACAAAGTGGTATGGTTCTCCCAAGGAAATCCTAGAATGGCATTCATTTTGTAGATGGCTATGATGGGAAGATTGCAGACTCAAGGTAAGATTAGTTTATGGAAGAATGACCCTGATATGAAATGTTCATTATGCAAGAAGGTTCCTGATTTCCATAATCACCTTTTCTTTGAGTGTGATTACTCAAAGAGTATTTGGAGAAGTGATGTGTCTCGCGACTACTAGTTTTAAATTTATAACAAGGATTACCGAATTAAGCTAAGAACACACGGGCAAGTATGACCCTTTCGTATGTAGTTAGTTTTGGTTGGTAAGCCGAGGTCGTTCAATAGGATTTGGGTGTTTTCAAATGTGAAGAATCTATGTAATAGCAAGTAACAAGAAA
This sequence comes from Chrysanthemum lavandulifolium, assembly GCA_022545495.1. Taxonomy (NCBI): domain Eukaryota; kingdom Viridiplantae; phylum Streptophyta; class Magnoliopsida; order Asterales; family Asteraceae; genus Chrysanthemum; species Chrysanthemum lavandulifolium. Next base: position 213,138,961 of record CM040244.1, read on the forward strand.
GTGGTAAATGGTTGTCACGTCCCAAAATACCATATAAGCAACAAGTAACACGAAAAATGATGATTAAGGGAATTCAATAAGATTAAAACTACACTTGCTTAAACTAGTTTCCAATCAATCCAACTTGATAATCAAAAAGCGTTCTTATTACAACCACACTTTAGTTTCTTTGTTTAATCAAGAATAATGGGTAAAAACAATCATCCATAGACAAAATGATTATAACTAGTTGAATAACAACAAGTTCTTTCGACCTCTACGATTACTATCAACTAGTCAAACTTGATTAACAAATGCCACTATGAAACTTAAGCAAAATTGGATCTTAGAATCAATTTGAAATTGAATTAAAACATGTTAACACAATCATAAACTAATCATACGATAATCAACATCATTTAAGCAAGTGCATAAAGAAACTAGCCACTCATAGCAAACATAAACATAAACTTAGAACTTTGAACATTAGAAAACATGATTAAGAGTCTTACAATGATTGAAATGAGATTACAAATGATGTAGTAATGATGCCTCAAGTATTGGTGATGACTTCTTGATGGTTTGACCTCCAAATGATGACTTCTTGGACCTCCAAAGTTTCCTGGAACTTTATGGACGAATTTTAGGCTTTGAGAGAGAGTAGTGGTGGTAGGAGAGGTTTGAGAGAAGTTCTCTCAAGTTGGGATTTAGTTGGATAGTTGGATGATGAAAACATACACAAATGAGTCCTATTTATACTACTCTCAAGCCCTAGGGTGTTTAATGCTCAACTTGGCCTCCAAGGAGCTTGGAAGGACCTAGAATACATGTAGGAAGGACCTAGAATCGTTTGGAACAAGTTTGGAGTCTTAGTGATGAACAAATGGCTGTCCAGGGCTTCCCAACCGAATCGGTTGGGCTCCAACCGCTTCGTTGGTCTATTGATCGTTCTCCAACCGCTCCGGTTGCGGGCACTACCGAACGGTTGGAGCAAGTTGACAAAAATAATAAACACCAAAGTTGTAGATCTTTCTCTTAGATTTCCGTGGCCGGGAACCGGGGGTCAAACGGAGTCCGTATGCAAAAGTTATGGCCAAAATGGTGAAGGTGTGTCGGGAACAACGAGTCTTCCAATATGTCTTCATTTTAGCTTCTTTTCTTTATTTCTTTCTCGTTTCCCTTCTTGAACTTTATTATTGAGTCTTTGGACCACTAACTTGATGACTTTATCTTCTCGAATATATTCCACAAGTCTTGCTTTTGTCGGGAATTCTTCATACATGAAGAAATCTTCATATTTTACTTCTTTTTCGGTCTTTTTCTCCACTTTCATGTACTTTGCTACAAATGAACTAGCAAACGCACTTTTATACGATTAAGCATCAAAAGTATATGATTATAGCCAAATAACACATATAAAAGCATGGATAACGCTACAAAAAACATGTACAATTTGAGCGTTATCAAATTCCCCCACACTTAAACTTTGCTTGCCCTCAAGCAAATCTAAGAAAAGAAAAATTAAAAACACATTCCTAAATGACAAAGCGAAAAAAAATTTTAATTTGAATATTTTGGGATTTTTTTTTCAATAACAAATATAAAAATAAGCGAAAAATGAGCGCAAACTCCCCCACACTTAAGGGTTTGCTTGCCCTCAAGCAAATCTAGAAATTAAGAAAATAAAATCCCACATGGTGCATGAAATATGATTCATAAAAATGCGATGCAAATCTACCAAGTACGAGTACAAGATAAGATTCATCGTTTTAAGCTTTAAGAGGTGAAAAATCGAGATGTTTGACAATACCCCATGGATTCTCTCGCTTGATAACATGGCTAAGCACCTCACGAAAAGAACGGATGTATAATTCACTCAACACTCATTTTATTTAGTGATGGATAGTATTAAGGAATAGTACACTCATATTGCTCAGTCATGATCTAAATATTACCATAGGCTTGTACAAGAAACAAAACTCCACCGACGTGGCATAAGCACCAAGTGTAAACATCTAAAGAGGGCTTTTATTCAGGTTAGGCTTAAGGGTTAACAAGGCTTATGTTCAAACATTACATACAAGAATATAATAGATCGCTGGTGCGAATTCTTGATTAGGTCAAACAACGGATGGTCACTAGAGTATACCTTGGATCGCTGGCGCGTTATTCGCATAACGGATGGTCACCAAAAATATGCACTAGATCGCTGGCGCGTCATTCGATCCTTCAAGAACCGGATGGTCACTAAAAATATTCACGCACTTCATATTTTCACAAAGCCAAAAGAGAAGGGATAAGGCATGGGAATATTTATGAAATTGGTGTTAAAAGAAAAATAAAGAAAACTAAAGTCAAGTCTAATACCCATGTTGCTAGTTACCGAACAAACCGCAAACCCGAAAATGATTATAGTTACAAACTTCTCCTCTTCGAATATCGATCACCAAATATATATGTCACGTTTTAGCACATTGGCTAATCGATATCTCAAACATACTTCATCCTTGTCATCACATATATTTTTTTTTCTTTCATTTTTTTTTCGATGATTTATTTTTTATTTTATTTTTATTTTTTTTCCATATACATCACATCTCCCCCACACTTCGTATAAGCATACAACACAAAAATACAAATAAGAAGTTGGCCACCTTCATCCTTGTCGGAATGGCACACACGAATAGCAAAGTGCGGCTAACTCATAATCATAAAAAACAATCCAATCATACCAAGTAACTAGCAACCAACCGTTTTGACATTGACAAGGGGTAGGCTAAGGTTTAAAGTGTAAAATATTTTTGTATTTTTCTGGATTTATCAAAAACGAAAAGGATGGATCTGAGGGTGTACTAAGGGTATCTAGTGCTAACAAATGGGTCCATATAAGGGTGGTTAACTAACCGATGTGGCTAGCTAAATATCATTAGATGTAACGGAAGGCCATTTGGTTTTATTCCTAAAGGTGCCTATTTATCACACAAATACACTTATATCACACGAATGTGATCTTACTGCGGTCTGGTAATGATTTGCAAGTACAAGTTCTAGAATAAATAAAATCATCGACACACTCATAGCAAAAGATCCAAGCATAAAAGATGTATGCTATAAGAAACAGACTCAAATCCTCTCAATTTAGTGGAAGGGCTACAAAATGTGCTAGCAAATGTTATCGATACCAGAATGGATTGCAATATTAATCGGGACACATCTCAAGTTTTTCAAAATTTACTTATTTCACCAGTGGGTTGATCCAGTTATTCTAATATATTATCCTATACGCGTGAAAACAACTAGATCACAAGGGCAAACAAGTTCAAAAAATTTAAAATTGACCCAAAAATTTTGGAATTAAAAACTGGTTTCGTTTTTCCTATAATATTTTCCCCCCACACTTAAGTTAAGCAAAGTCCTCAATGTGAAAAATAAAACTTCAAAGCATGTAAAATAGAGAAAATAAAATAAACAAGCTGTGAGAAACAAAACTTCCCGAGCCGAAGAAATCGCGATCGAACTCCATATGATAAAATGCTACGCATAAGCTTGTGAGAACAATAGATTTCAAATCCAAGCATCCTCCTCCATCACCTGCTGAAATTATTCAAACAAAACAAAACAAACAAAACACACAAAATGAAAGTAATAATAAACACTATTAGCATGTAACACTCCCACACTTCAAATTTTCCAAGTTTTGAATAGATTTATGCAAAAAGGGTGTACATGTTTATTTAAAACAAACAAACAATTAAAAGCACGGGTTGCCTCCCGAGAAGCGCTTAATTTATTTGTGAGTCATTAGCTAGACTCTTCCCCGGGTTAGGATACTTTGACAATACGGTTCAAATGGAGAATTTCAGTTCTTAAACGTTGAAGGTATGGGATCTTTGGTTTGTACTCCACAATTGATGGAAATACATTTGATTCTTTTGGTTTGACCAAGTGAAAGTCCCTCTTCGTTATCTTGAACGTTTGGTCGATTTCATTAGAAATAAGGACAGTTGGCGGATCTTTTTGATTTTTCAGAGGGTCATTGGACTTTCCACTCCTAGTGAATATGGCATCCACATTCTCAAGGTGAGTTGTAGGAGGTGGGTTAGTCCTACCATTTTGTTTTAAAGAAACTGGATTTTGTGGCTCAGACCATTTGTCCAGTTCTTCATTCCAGTTGCCTCCAATTTTGTTGAAAATCTTATGTAAAACCCTAGAATCGTAAATGCGTTAAAAGACCATTATACCCTCGAATTATAATCCGTAAAATAAAGCCATGATCGATAAGTTTCACTAAGTACTTATGATAAGTAATTTATATAGAAAATTGGAAGAAATAAAATCTTACATTATATTGAAAATAAAAGTAACACAACACAAGTCATTTACACATTTAAACATTTGAAATAAAATATGACACAAGTAAAATGGCAAGAAATAAATTTGATTTAGTCATTATTGTGCTTTCTCTTTTTCGGCTGAGATCACATGCTCCATACCCAAATTTTGTGGCCTCATTTACTCCTAATTATCACCTTATATTCTCCTTGATTATCTCCATTTGTCATTCAAAAATAAAACACCACAAACCCTAATCATCCTAAGCAAAAGTGACGGCAAAATACTCCCTCCTCCACCTTTCGTTTTTTCTTTTCTGTCGACACTCAACTCAGGCCAAAGGAAAGGTTCGAGACCTCTTTTCAAGGCTATATTCGTAGTGTTTACAAGTATTGATTTGGTCCTTGTTGTGGTTTTGTTTTGTGGCTGCTGTCATGGGTATAGGAAGCACCAAGGGGCGCTTGTTTGTTGGCCTTGTTTGATCTTTGTTCCGTACAACACCATCAGGTAACCATGGTCTCGTTTCTTTTCCTTCCTGGTCGTGACCTTATGTCACCTACGCATGCTCTTGTGGTCATGTAACACGTTAATAAAGATTAAGCAAACTAACCTAAGTATGACTACATGAAATAATGAAAGATTGTGATATATATATCGCTCATGAACTGCTTTGTTTGTGATTCGGTCGTGGGTTGGAGCAGCCTTCACTCGCCCTTTTTCTTCATGAAACATATACTTAAAGTGTTAAAAAAGGCTAAGACTAAAACCTATTATATTGTGCTATTTAAATTGTGAGATAAGCCTTCATATATGTCGATCTAATGCACCCTTGTTTTCTGTTTTGAAACTGAAATCTGGTCGTGTCTTTTACTTCTCCCATACGCATGATTCATGACATATAATGTGTAACATAGATTCTAAAATGTAGCTAAGTAAATCAATGATATAGGTGATATAAAATCATGGGATAATACTTATTAAATGTCGACTTTGGTGCATAAATCTGGTCCCATTGAATCTGTTTTGTAAACGCACACAACTTGCCAATTTCCTTTTTGTTTTTATCATGATTAATGGAACTTAAAAACATTTGTATATGACTTGTAAAGAAGTGTCAAATAAAGCCAAGGTGTAGAGTTTGTAAACCTGTCATTTATGGAAGGTTATTAATTATGGAAACCTGCCTAAAATAGAAAGTTACCTAAAATAGAAAGATATCTAAAGTGGAAACCTGCTAAAAGTGGAAAGCCGTCTAAAACAAGTAATCTGATTCTTATGGAACGTTATCTAAATCATATAGGTTCCGGGCGACGGGGTTGATCTCATTTCTTGGTTTTGCTTTCATTGTTGATTTTCTTCGAATAAGGTACAAATATTCTATCCCTTCTCAGTAGGGATTTCTCATGACTTTTCGACCCTTTGACTTTGCTTCATTTATGATATTCCATTGCTATGATTCCTTATACTATGACCCTTTTGATATGATTCCGATATGATCTTTTGGTTTGATTCTGTTCGCTATGATATTCGTTTATTATGATTATGAACCTCTGATTATGAATCTATGTTATGGAACTCTGATATGAACCTTTGACTGGTGAATCTTTGATATGAACACTTATGATATGATTATACTTTGACCCTTCAGTTTGATACCCGAGCCAAATATGTGTTTCTAGTCATGAAGGTAACATGACCGTGTCATTCATGCACCAATGGCATGACTCCAGTGTGTACGAGTGATGTTGCACACCGTCCCCATTATGTTATATGATTATGAGCTCACTATATGTATATGATTTGGCCACTATGTTTCCGGGGGGGCGTATGGATGCATCATAGATATGTTATGATATGATATGCTATGATTTGATATGATATGATATGATATGATTTATATGGTGAATGATGTCGTGTGCAATACGCTGCCTTCACAGCCCCGGGAGCTAGCTACTCCATTGGTTACCGAGGTCTCCTCCTATTATGTATGGTATTCGAGGTTACCCTCCGAATACAATGGTTACTTATGATATGATATGATATGTTCCGGGCTCGTGGTAGATTTTGACAACCCTTACACTTTTGATATACATATACTGTACTTTCTCAGATTCCCCAACGCACCATATTCTCAGACATTGTTCATTACACAAGCACTTTATATGACTCACTCTACTACCAAGATATATATACTCTCATTCCGTTACTTCAGACTATCATTCCATCTACGTACCGGGTTATTATATTCTTATTGAATTTGATTATGCTATTCATGTTTTATGTGTCTATTGATTATCCTGCTATGATGTGATTAATATGCGGTTACCTGAGTTACCTGTTTCCATATGATGATATGTGATCTCACTGTTATGTGACCCTCTGAATTGTCTGGTGACCATGCTAATGTGTAATCGATAGTTTTGTCTGTTTATTATGTGTACTTGCTCGCTTAATCTCGTGGACTATGACTATTTCGTTGTGTCCTTATCTCGCTATTGTTGACCGCCATGTTTACATTTGCATCTATGCTACGGTTTGATTGGGTAAATGGTTCAACTTGTGACGTCCGGCTTGTTAATTTGTTTAGTTGTCCCGCTATGTCTTTAATTCATTTAATTATATTGTTTATATCAGTATTCCTACTTATTACGTGCGACCGCCATGTGTCGATCTTTGTTAGTACTTCCGCTGGTCATGATACTGGTTGTGTTTCCAACTAAGGGTTTTTGACCTGTGTGATTGCCATGCTCACTTACTAATTAATTGCTTCCGCTTGCCTTTAGATTTCCTTTTGACTTATATGTCTTCTGATTTTCGGAATTGATTGTATGCCATATATATGTTGTGTGGATACGACGTCAGTTATGCTTGCTTATGTTTCAGTACTTGTATGCCTGTTTGTATGTGCTTGTATATATGTCATCGATGCTTTGCTTTGCTTCGTTCTCCTTGTTATCTGTTCTTTTTGGATATATGTATAATTGTGTTCTGCAGGATCCTCCTTGACTCATTGGTTCCCTTTCGTTGTGACTTTGTTATCAATTTCCTCATTTCTTTTCGCATTTCTGATTTTATTTAGCTTTCGTGTTGTTATATCTGTTCACTGGGCTTTTTAAGCTCACCGCATTTCTTTTCTGCGGCGGGGTTTTAGGTTTGAAGATGGGCTTTGGTGGGCTGAGAGTTGAATTATCTGAGTGGACCAACCCTAGTCACCTTATTATTTGGGCTTATTTTTTCGGGCTATTGTTTCGAGATTTCAATTTATTTTAGTCATCTTGAATTTTGAAATTTTCTTTGTAATCATTCATTTATATGACTTGGTACGTTATTCTTTAAGACTTCCGATTGTAAAGTTTTATTTGTATGTTCTGATATGACACCAGAATGTGACACTTCTACCCTTGTCGGGTTGGGCTGTTACATCTTATCACCAACATGGTGTTCAGAACTTTGTAATTGAGTGGTTGGGATATGCATGGTGCAATCCTCAAGAAAATGTGACACGGTTGGTGAGTTAGACATGATTTGGTTCGGATTTGGGGTGGTTGGAATATGCTTGGTCTTGTCCTCTTCGATAAATTCAACATCACCCTTATCATTCTCGATTTGAATTGAGGGTGGTGTGTGGAAAAATTCATGTCTCGAGTTGGTTAAGAGATTTAGCATGATGGACTTCCTGCTCCTCACTTAATCTTTCTACCCTCCTCTCCAAGTCTTGGATTATGGCTTGTTGGTTCCTTCTTCCTTGATCGACTTTACGTTCCAATTCAACCAACAGGTTCATCATATTCTCATTGGCTTTCGTTTGACTGGCCATCCACTCTCTCATCATCTCCTCCGGTGAGGTTTTAGGTGTATTGAAATGTTGTGATGGATGTGGTATTGTATTCCATGGTTGATATCGAGGATATGTACGGGTTGGATTGTGGTTTGGAAAGGAGTACGAATTTCTAGAATTTTGCTCATGATATCTTCCGTGATATTCTTCATGTTGAACTTGGTTCGCTTCCATAGGATCACACATTGGCGTGTCATCCTCAGCATCGTGGTTTGAAGCGTGGTGATTATTTCGCAGCTCCATCATCTCCCTCCGTATGCTTATGAATTGGGTGTCGATGTTTGTGGAGAGAGCTTCCAATTTCTCGATCAATGAGGCATGATCGGTATTGATGTTGCTTCCACCGGCGGAAACAACGGCTTTTGGATTGGAGTCGATCATAGAATTTTCCGAGAGATCGAGATTGAGTTGGACCTTGTCCTCGAGGATTTTGAAAGCTTCGTTTGGAGTTTTATAGAGGAAGATTCCTCCGGCGTCGAGATTTCCTCGAGTTGGATCGTCTAAACCGTAATAGAACGTTTGAATTATCGCTCCTTTGGTTAGACCGTGTCCATGACAAGTTCGAAGCATATCTTTCATACAGAGCCAAGCATCAATGAGAGTTTCGTGATCGAGTTGGTGAAAATTATGAATGTCATTTAGGAGACGTTTAAACTTAGCGGGAGAAAAGTATCGGCTAATAAAAGCTTATCTCATCTCTTCCCACGTAGTAATCGTTCCTTCATTTAATTCGTTCAACCAAATCTTAGCTTCATCGGTTAATGAGAAAGAAAAGTCCTCAATTTAACTACTTCCTCTTGATTTTCACCATATTGGAATAGGCTACTAATCTCAAGAAAATCGGGTATGTGTCGGTGAGGATCGGACCGGATTCTCCCATCAAATTGATTCTCCCGAATCATTTGCATATGGGTACCCTTGATATGGAAATTATTGGGAAAAGGGCGTTGAATAACAGCGGAACTAGGTGTTGGTGCAACGGTCCTAGTGCTTGACCACATGGGTTGGTCATCGTGATCAATGACGATTATGGTAGGGGAATCGGGTGGAGTTTCGACTTTCTCTTCGAATATGTCGATTACGACAAAATTTTCCTCGATGAACGGTGGTTTCGGATAAGGTTCAGGTTTAGTCCTCTTTTCGATTTTACGTTTAAGCTCGTAGAGTGGACTAACGAGTTGATCACTCCAAGATCGTGAGTTTATAAAAACCCGAAGCGATTCACAAAATATTTTAAAAAGCAAAAAAAAAAAGATAAAAATCATGAAAATGAACATGAAGAAAAATCTTTTTGTATTTTTTTAAAGAAAAATGACTTGAAAGAAATAAACTAAATAACTCAAAGACCTTTTTTTTTTTTTTTTTTTTTTTTACTTTTATTTAAAAAGAAAACTAGTTGTGACTTTTTTTCTTTTCCCAAGGGTTCTCAGTAGCTCCATTGAAACGCACAAAGAAGCGGAGAAGCAGGTCAGCGTGAAGCATATTAAAAACCCAACTTCTTTAGGAAATCAGGGAGACCCGCCTTATACCTCTCACACAGTTTGTTTCCAATGGGTGAGCCTTACTTTCGAGGGAATAATTTTTTTTTATTAAATAATCTACCAAACAAACAAACAAGGAAAAACACAAATAGGAACAAAGCTTGTACTAAAAGTTAAACAAAAATTGAAAAGAAAAAAATGGTTCTTTTTTTTTTGTGTGGACAGAATGGATCAGCCGATTGGCTGGGTTTCCAGCCGATCCGGTTGGATTTGGTTTCGATGTCTAGCCGAATCGGTTACGGGGTCGTACCGATCGGCTGGACGAACTGATAAGAAAAAGGTTTTTTTTCGCAAGCAAAGGCGGCACAACTAGGGAATGATTAAAGCACAAATTCAAAGCACACAAACACACAAATAAATCCCCGGCAGCGGCGCCAACAACTTGATGTGTCTCGTGACTACTAGTTTTAAATTTATAACAAGGATTACCGAATTAAGCTAAGAACACACGGGCAAGTATGACCCTTTCGTTTGTAGTTAGTGATGAGTCTCTAAATACTCATCATTTTTACATAATCTAAACTGCAAAATCATCTGAAAACGCTCAAAAACACATCAAAATGATCAAATTATCACAAATCAGTGTTTTATGTGTTTTAAATGCAAAATATCAAAATCGGATGAAAAATGTATCAAGTTTGCAAAATTGGCGCTTTAGTCCCCGAGTTTTAAAAGTTGTCAAATCTAGTCCACGGAATTCAAAATGTGGAAATTTATCATTCAAGGTCCCTGAAGTATTCTAAGTTGTTTAAAATGATCCTTGAATGATTCTTTGGTCAATTGGCAAGAAAGGTCCTTAACTTTGGAAAATTGCAAAATAGTCCTTGGACCTTTAAAATAGATTTTATGCAAAAGGGTTCTTGTTCTATCAAAAGTTGTCAAGTTTGGTCCTTGTGAGAGCATTGGAAAATATCAATTTCAGTCCTTGAAGTTTGGCAAATTGGCAAAATTGGTCCTTGTTTATTACTTAAGCCAAACGGATCCTATCTAAATGCCGAGGCCCAAAATCAAATCCAATAATCCAAGCCCAATCCATCGCCTTGACCCTTTGCCTATTGAGCCCCAGTCCACAATACAAAAAGACCCCAGCCAATACCCCATTTGACCCCCCCTTTGTTATTACCTGTGGTCAACAGAAAGTCAAACCCAAGAACTGGCGCCCATATACCAGAGTCACTGTAGACTCTTCTCTCCCAACACAGAAACACCAAAACCATGACTGGTTTTCACCAATTTTCAACCCTCTCCCATTCCATGTCCCCTCCACATCATCTATACTCCAAAAACTCTTAATTATCAAAACCAAATCCATTAATTGTCTAAACCTGCTTGAAGAATTTTTTGGCGCCAAAATATCAAGGTGGACGGTTATGATCATTTTGAGTGATCCAATGGCTCTAGTTTGGTGGGAAAGTCTCAGAAGACATGTGGGATTGCTTAAAGTCTATAAAGTGGGATGAAGATGCATTGTACAATATCTATCTAGTGTAACTTTTATTTTTTATGTCGTTCTAGTCAAATTTCCAATTTCAGTTTATGTTGTAATCTTAAAACTATGTATTTCAAGTTCTAGTAATATAAGAAAGCTTCTGTGGAACTTTAATTCAAGTTTTAAAGTGCATTTCAGTTTATGCAAAATCTCAAGTTTAAGCAAAATCTCAAATGTTTCAAATGTTGTTGTTTGTTGTTTGTATGGATTAGAATAGGTCACATAAGCTCCTAGAAAGCTTATTGAAGCTTTTAGTTATCTTAAAAATCAGTTTAGCTTAAAAAAGTCAAAAATCATCAAAAATCCCATTAAATAGTTCAAAAATAAAAAAATCACTTGAAAAGGGTGATCACAGCTGGAGCAAGGTTTATTTTGGATGGCCTTGGGTTAGTGAACCTGTGGGGGTTCTATAGGGAGTAGTCCTTGGTCTTGGTTCTCAGTTTAAAGCTTGGAAGAATTTGTAAGCTTTTTGATAAAATTGTCATTTTACTGTTATAGTGATTAAGTAGCTTATATTTGTATTTCTTTGTGTTCACTAGTCATAATTTAGTGTGTTTGATCATTAAAATCAGTAGGGTGTTAACTTAAATTCATGTTTTGAGAAAATCTTATTTAGGCAGTTAAAATAGCTCTTATCTCATTTCTTAGTTTTAAGTTGATATTACTGTGGATTCAAGCTTATTTAGTCCTAATTTATCATAATACAAAGTCTGAAATCAAGCTTATGGTTTACAAATGTGATTTGGTTTGAAAAACTTCATGACAGTCAACATTAAAGGGTGTTTGGTTTTTCATGTTCAAAGGGTCTTTGGTCCTTAGCATTGTTGGAAACTTGCATACCTTGGTCTAAATCACTCAATTCAGTCAAGATAACAAGTCCTTGTTCATAGAAAGTCAAAATTTCAAGAAATCAGTTATAAGTGCTCACTGTTGGATTTTTCAAAAAGTTGGATCTTGATTTTGTGTTCAAAAGTTGTTAATTAAGCTCTAGTTAGTCTTATTCTACCTTAATACATCATATTAAGTGCTTAAAGTCAGATTAAAATCCACTTTGGTCAACTTTTGGTTTTTCTCAAAAAGTCAAAAATTGCAAAAGGTCGTTTTTGAATAAAGTTTGGAATTTCATTGTGGGTTCATTAGTAGGTTTCAGAGTATAAGCTCTTGGGGATTTGTAGTCTAGTTGGTGTAGAAAAATACAAAAATAATAGTTCTTTGTTTCTCAGCTGTTAAAGTGCTTATTTCATTGCTTATTTGAGGCACCTGCTCTGTGATAGTGTCCTGTGCACAGAAAATAAGCTCAATTTGAAAAGCTCACACTGAGCTTGTTACTTGTCCAAATCCTGTGTTCTTTGGTTCATTGGAAAGCCAACTTGGTCATCTTGAGGACCCAAGTCTTGTTTTTAACTTTGGAACTTGTTTGCTTGGGCTGCTATAAGCCTAGATCTTGTCCCAGTTTCTGTTTTTCCATCACCACAGTCATAAGTTCCTATTAGCTGATTTGAGCTTTTCATTGTGCTTATTTGTTCTTATTAGCTTCATATGAGTATCTGTAGCTTATTCATATCTTATTTGAGCTTTTGTTTCAAGTTACAAGCTTGTTTGAGCTTATTGCCACCTAATAAGCTCTTTTAGTCCACTGTTGGGCTTTTTAGCCATCAAGTTAGCTTATTTAAGTTTTGTAAAATTTTGTCTTTATTAAAGTTTCGATTATTAGTATTTAAGTAGTTTTCAAAAGAAAAATCACAAAACATCAATATAAAAATAGTGATAGCGTTTATTTAAGATTTTTAGCTTTTTGATTTTTCTTTTCAACTTATTAATAAGCAAAGCTTGTTTTATAGTTTTCTTAGGTTTCGTCATCTTATAGGATTTTTAGAAAAGTTTCAGATTTTTCTTTACCTTTTAGTATTTATTATAATTATAAATAGTTAATAAATAATAAATAATTAGTAATAAATAATTAAAAGTATAAAAAATATATTTTCTGTTTTAAAATTAGTTTTATCATATTTTAGATTTTTCCAAGTTAAAATTTTATTTTTCCAAGTTTATTTTCTATTTTCTAGTATTTAAGTGTATTTTAAATAATAATTAATTAGTAATAATTAGATAAAAAGTGTGAAACATATATTTTTAGTTTTAAAATTAGTTTTATAGTATTTTAGATTTTTCAAAATCATAAGTTTATTTTTCTAGCCTTATTTTGTATTTTCTTTCATTTTAGAGTATTTATTAAATAGTTAAAATAGTTTTTAATTAATAATAATTAATTAAATAGTGTTAAAAATAATTTTCCTTTTCTATTAATTTTCTTTTATTTTTAGGATTCCAAAAATGTCATTTTTATATTTTTAGGTCTTTTACTTTTTAGTTTTCACTTTTTATTTTGTGCGTATACGTAGTTTTTAAAACTTACGTTTACGTTTTCTTGATCTAGTTGTTGTGCTTTCCAATTCTGTGTCCAATTCTATTCCTATCAATCAGTAGTGTAATTTCTAATCATAACCTTTACAGATCACTATCCTTAGTGATCATTCCTTCATCTGAGTTTGTTTTGACACACCATTGAGTCTCCGTGGGACATAACGACCCGGGAATCCCCTGTATTCTCTGGACTTCATTGCATTTGTGTCTGAACTGTTTTAAGTCTTTTTGACTTGACTGTTTAGAGCAGATCAAAATTTTGGCGCCGCTGCCGGGGAGGCTTTAGCGTGTGTTTAGCCATTTTCAGATCCATTGTTGCACATACCCACCGCATTTGTAAAAGTTTTTGTAAAGTTATAAGAAAATCAAAAGTCATTAACACTTTTCCTAAAGTGTTAAAACACAAAAAAAAAAAAAAAAAAAAAAAAAAATCGAACGTTTTCTATTTTGTATTCTCTTTAAGGTGATTCTTGAAGAGATACGATTTGGTTAAACGGACGATAACAAAAATATTGTCCAAAAGTTTTAAACCCATTTGCACAAATCTAACCTCGTCTTTTCGGTGGTACTTAATTGAATACATAAAATCAACCACCGCAAATCAAGGCAATGCACTACCTAAGCGGGGTGCGACCATTAATAAGTTCCCGAACATCGATTTAAAACTTGCCTTTGTGTCACTTGTGATTTGGTGTACCTTTTTCAAAAAGCCATTTCATCCGTGATTATTGGTTAAGTTCACTTGTGTTTTGCCTCATTTGTTTTGAAAATTGGTTTTATACATAGTGCATGCGCACTCGTTCTTCCAGTTCTACAAGTCCACTTTACGAACTTGGAAAGATTCCTCGAGACGTAGAGGACGTTCGGCTCCTTCACCGTGATCGAGGCGTCTACCACCACCACCTCCGTCGAAATGGCGGAAGACAAACCTATGAATGAGCTTCTCCAAGCACCCATCGAGGGTTACGGAGATGCCATTGTTGTCCCACCATTGTGGTCGACACTTTCGAGCTCAAACCGGGTTGCTCAATCTAGTAACCCAAAGCCAATTCTATGGTTTTGAGCGGGATGATCCTCATGCACACATTCGATGGTTTAACAAGATAGCATCTACCATCAAGTACAAGAATGTCCCATCCGAAGTTATCAAGCTTCTTCTGTTCCCATTTTCTCTAGAGGGACAAGCCCGGAATTGGCTTGAGAAACAACCCCCTCGTTCTATAGAGACATGGGAAGATCTTGTCACCAAGTTTGTTAACGAGTTCTATCCTCCGTCCCGAACCACAAGTCTTAAGAATGAGATAATGAAATTTTCTCAAAGATTTGATGAATCATTTGGGGAGGCATGGGATCGTTACAAAGAGTTGCTTCGCAAGTGTCCGCATCACGGTTTTACCGAGTTAATGCAAATGGATACTTTCTACAATGGTCTCAATCAGGCCAATCAAGATTCTTTGAATGCCTCGCGGAGGTAATTTCTGAGCAAGACCACCAAAGAGGCCTTGCGATCATTGAGAACAAATCTCGGTCCGTCCTTTTAGAGCTAAGACATATCGGTCTAATCTTGGACCTTCTTCTTCTTCATCCCCGTGAGTACATCTAGCACCGATGCTAAGATTGATAAACTCACGAGACATTGTTCGAGCTTTGGTTCTAGCTAACGAGAAAAAGTTTCCTTCACTCGACCACCAACACATCTTGAAGTGAAGAAAGTTGAAGTTTGTGTCACTGTGGTGGTCTTCATGCTTACTACAATTGTACCGCCACCGATGGTAGTCCTTTTGAGGCCAATGCTTTAGCCGGTAGTTCACAACAAGGAGGTAATCAATACCGTCCTCAAAATGAACCACACTACCGTGCTAACACTAATCGAGCACCACCGGTTTCAATCAAATCACAACATGCACAACCGGAATCGAACCAACCAAGAATGAACCAAGGTTATCAAAACCAAGGTAATTTCTATCTGGACCCAATCAAGGTTTCCATCATCAAGGAAACCCTCATCAAAACAATTTCAATCGAGGAATCAATTTCATGGGAATATGAATCCTAATCAAGGGAATTTTGGTCATAATCAAAACATACGACCTCAAATTGTCCCTCGGCTCCTCCGTCATTACTCCTCCGGGACCATCATCGATGAGTTCTTCAAGCGGTTTATGAAATCCCAAGATGAAATGAACCGGTTGTTGGTCGGTCAGTTGTCGATCGAAGAAGTCTTTAAATGATCGACCCTCGGGCTCGGTACTTTACCGAGCAACACGATCGCTAACCCGAGGCGATGCCAAGGCGATCACAACCAGTGGTGTTTCATACCCGGACTGCTTGTTCCTACTACCTCTTCTTCTTCTTCTCCTCCTAAGGTAGTGGACGGTGAACCTCCAAAACATAATGGACCTACGACTCCAATGCCACCTCCACTTGTGGCAATGAGTCAAGTTACCAAGGAAACAACGGACAAGGTGCATAATTCAAGCCCACGGCATCCGACACGTCCAACCTTGGTAGTCCATCCTCAGTGGTCCGAAACCCCGTCTAATCAAGGAGTTGTTTTGAACCTCCTATAGCTCTGTTGAGAATCAATCCAAATCTTCTATTCCTTACCCATCACGCTTGAATGAGCAAAGCTCATGAAAAAGCCGGTCATCAAATGGATAAATTTTTCCAAATTTTCCAAGAGTTACACTTTGACATAAGCTTTGCGGATGCTATCATCTTGATGCCCAAGTTCGCATCGACTCTCAAGCACATGTTAAGCAATAAGGAAAAGTTGTTTGAAATGGCTAAGACTCCTCTTAACGAGAACGCTTTCGTGATTATTCTAAAGAAGCTTCTGAAAAGCTTGGAGATCCCGGAAATTTCTCTTACCTTGTGTATTCGGGGAATGGTTGAATGCTTTGCCCTAGCGAGATCTTGGTGCAAGCATTAATCTTATGCCATATTCGGTGTGGAAGAAACTCTCTCTTAGGAACTCACTCCTACATGCATGACTCTCGAGCTTGTCGATCGTTCCATATCCGTCCTCTTGGCATTCTTGAGGGCGTATTTGAAAGTAGGAAAGTTCCATTTCGGTGACTTCGTGGTTGTTGATTTTGATGCCGATCATCGGGTTCCTCTCATTGTTGGTCGAGGATTCACGAGAACGGGCCGTGCTCTCATAGATGTATTTGAGCAAGAAATCACATTGCGTGTTGGTAATGAAGTCGTCACCTTCAACCTTGACCAAACTTGAGGTACTCCGCAAATTATGATTACGGATCGGTTAACCGAATAGATATCATTGATGTTGCTTCGATGAGTACTCAAGAAGTTCTTGGTTATTCTCATAATTCGTGAGTGGGATTCCACCACATCTTCTCACCTATCATAGCCAATTCTACTCCTTCTATCACTCCGTTTGAGGCGACTTCATCTTAGATGAGATTGAAGCATATTTGGCTAGTGATTACGTACCTTGGGAAATTGATCACGCTCAATTGATATTGAGGGGACATACTTCTTATTGAGAAGTTGCTCAATGATGATCCATCATCAACCCCCATCCTAGTGATTCAATTCCGGTTGAGATTAATCAAAATGAGATTAAACGGAGGAGATATTCTTCTTGAGAAATTGTCAATCTGGATACTTCTCTTCCTCTCCTCCCATCAAACTTCATAACGAGGAAGTCAATTCGGTTGAGAAAGCGAAGAATTTCTGAGGTTGAGCTTAGGACTTACCTCCTCATCTCGAGTATGCATTCCTTGAAGGTGATGATAAATTACCCGTCATTATTGCTCGAGATTTGAGTAAAGATGAAAAGTCGCTCTCATTAAAATCTTGAAGTCACACAAGCAAGCAATTGCTTGGAAACTCTCCGACATCAAAGGTATAGACCACGAGTTACGTACTCATAAAATCTTGATGGAGGATGACTTCAAACCTGCAGTTCAACATCGAGACGAGTGAATCCAAAAATCCATGATGTCATTAAACAAGAGGTTATCAAACTTCTTGATCTTGGATTGATTTACCCGATCTCGAGCAGGTCCTTGGGTCACCCCAATTCATTGTGTCCCGAAAAAGGGTGGCATTCTTGTTATCACAAATGAAGATAACGAGTTAATTCCAACTCGATTGGTTACGGATGGCGTGTTTGCATTGACTATCGTAAGTTGAATGACGCCACTCGTAAAGACCATTTTCCTCTACCCTTCATGGACGGATGCTTGAGAGATTAGCGGGGAATGAGTACTATTGCTTCCTTGATGGTTTCTCGGGTTACTTTCAGATCCTATTGATCCACGGGATCAAGAAGACCACATTCACTTGCCCATACGGAACTTTTGCCTACAAACGTATGCCTTTCGGCTTATGTAATGCTCCTGGCACGTTCCAACGATGTATGATGGCCATATTCCACGACATGATCGGGGAAACAATGGAAGTGTTTATGGATGACTTCTCGGTCATTGGGGATTCTTTTCAATCATGTCTCTCCCATTTAGATAAAATGCTTCAAAGGTGTGAAGACACCAATCTATGTCTAAATTGGGAGAAGAGCCACTTTATGGTCAAAGAAGGCATTGTCCTTGGCCATAAGATTTCAAAGAACGGGATTGAGGTAGATAGAGCAAAAGTCGATGTTATTGCTAAGCTGCCTCACCCTACTACCGTCAAGGGTATTAGGAGTTTTTTGGGTCATGCCGGTTTCTATCGTAGATTCATTCAAGATTTTTCTAAAATCGCCCGGCCTATGATCCATCTTCTTGAAAAGGATGCTCCTTTTATCTTCTCACCCGAGTGCATCATAGCTTTTGAAACATTGAAGAAAAAGCTTCTGAAGCACCATTCTCGTTGCTCCCGGTTGGGACTTGCCTTTTGAGCTCATGTGCGATGCAAGTGATTTCGCTATCGGTGCGGTCCTAGGGCAACGAAGAAATAAGCACTTTCACCTATTCACTACATAAGCAAAACTATGGTGAGGCTCAAACTCATTACACCACCACGAAAAAGAGCTATTAGCCGTGGTGTATGCATTTGAGAAGTTTCGCCGTATCTTATCTTGACCAAATGCGTAGTGTATACGGATCACTCGGCTCTTAAATATCTCTTTGCAAAACAAGATGCAAAGCCGAGATTGCTTCGTTGGATTCTCCTCCTCCAAGAATTTGATATCATTATACGTGATAAAAAGGAGTCGAGAATCTAGTCTGGCGATCATCTGTCGATTAGAAAACCCTCACCAAGATGTTTTCGAGAAAAGGATATAAATGAAACATTTCCTCTCGAGACACTCAATGCGGTTTCTTTTCGTGGAAATTCTACCACCCATGGTTTCTTGACTTTGCAAATTACCATGCGGGTAACTTCATTAATGAAAGGGATGTCGACCAGTGAGAAGAACAAATTCTTCAAAGATGTTAAACATTATTTACGGGACGACCCTTTCTTGTTCAAAATCTGTGCGGATCAAGTCATCCGACGGTGTGTTTATGGACGAGAAGCTATTGATATTCTCACGACTTGCCATCTTTGGACCCACCGGGGCCATCATAGTCCAAACTACACCGCCAAAAGGTGTTTGATTCCGGTTCTATTGGCCCACAATCTATAAGGATGCCGCGATTATGTCAAACACTTGTGACGCTTTGTCGTCATGGTAATATATCTCAAAGGAATGAAATGCCGCAAAATGCCATTCAAGTTTGTGAGATATTTGACATATGGGGTATTGATTTTATGGGGCCATTTCC
Source organism: Chrysanthemum lavandulifolium (assembly GCA_022545495.1). Classification (NCBI taxonomy): domain Eukaryota; kingdom Viridiplantae; phylum Streptophyta; class Magnoliopsida; order Asterales; family Asteraceae; genus Chrysanthemum; species Chrysanthemum lavandulifolium. The sequence goes on from CM040244.1 coordinate 213,158,302, forward strand.
ATCTTCTCGTGGTAACAAGTACATACTCGTGGTCGTTGACTATCTGTCAAAATGGGTTGAAGCAAAAGCCTTACCCACCAATGATGCCCGAGTAGTTGTGAAGTTCTTGAAATCTCTGTTTGCTAGGTTTGGAACTCCGAGAGCGATAATCGGTGATCGTGGTACACATTTTGTAATGACCAATTTGAAAGAGTCATGCAAAATATGGTGTTACCCACCGTCTCTCTCTCGCATACCACCCCAAACAAGTGGGCGGTGGAAGTTTCAAACCGTGGTCTTAAAAGGATTCTTGAAAGGACGGTGGCGAGAATCGTGCATCTGGTCGGATAAAGCGGATGACGACTCGGGCTTTTCGTACGACTTACAAAACACCAATCGGTGTACTCCATACAAGCTAGTATACGGAAGGCATGTCATCTTCCGATTGAGTTAGAGCACAAGGCATCTTGGGCCTTAAAGCATGCAAACTTTGATATCTGAGACGGTAGGTGATCATAGAAAAGTTCAAATGAATGAACTAAATGAACTTCGTGATCAAGCTTATGAGAACTCTTTGATCTACAAGCAAAGACAAAGAAGATTCATGACTCCAAGATCAAGAACCGCGTTTTCAACATTGGTGATCGAGTCCTCCTTTTCAATTCAGTTGAAGATTTTCTCGGAAAGCTCAAGTCCCACCGGTGCGGTCCATTCACTATTGCTAAGGTTTATCCTTATGGTACCGTTGAGTTATCTCAACCCGATGGTCCTAATTTCAAAGTAAATGGTCACCGAGTTAAGCATTATTTTGGAGAGGACATTCCCCGTGGTTGTCCGGATTTACAAACATTCCCCATGAACCAATGAATGCGGGGATCGAGTCAAGCTAGTGACTCGGTAATCAAAAACATTAGCACGCATCATATGGGTTTTCACCCATAATTCATCTTCTTATCCCTTTCTACCACCCAAGTGTGGGGAGTTTTCCCAGCTGTTGTATATTCTCATTCTTTCTTAAAAAAAAAAAAAAAAAAAAAAAAATCCTTTCTACATAATGGCCGTAGTATTTCCCTTTCACGTTCTTTGTTTCGGCATAACCGCGGTACTTTGAATATTGAGGGCAATATTCATTTCTAAGTGTGGGGGAATTCTCACAATTTCATATATTATCTACCCAATTCCCGTTTTGGCCAAAAATTTTTTGGAGTAAGTGTTCTACACTTTCTCATTTGGTTATCGATCCGCCATGTACGTAAGACAAAAGGATTAGCTAATCCAGAGCAAACGGCTCTTGGTAAAGATTGCTCAAATCCGTTTATATGGCTTGCAATTTGCCCAAAATTGTATGGTTCTTGACTCCCCATCATCCTCAAAAGATAATGAGTTGGCTAGCCCGCAAGATTATGGCTTGTGGTAAAGGCGATGGAAAATCCATAATTGGTAATCGACTCACCAAAGATAATATTGATAATTTATCTAAGAGTTGGCTAGTCCGAATGGTGCGGCACGGTAAAGACACATCAAATCCGTTATATGGTTTATGATTTGCCAATAAATCATCCGGTTATCGTTGTACCAAGATTCTTACTTGAATCGAAACAATTGGCTACTCGAAGTGATGGCTTTTGGTAAAGAGTTTTCAAATCCATCAAAGTTTTCTCAAATCATTGCTAGGGACTAGCAATATCTCGATGTGGGGATTGATGAGTCTCTAAATACTCATCATTTTACATAATCTAAAGCTGCAAAATCATCTGAAACGCTCAAAACACATCAAAATGATCAAATTATCACAAATCAGTGTTTTATGTGTTTTAAATGCAAAATATCAAAATCGGATGAAAAATGTATCAAGTTTGCAAAATTGGCGCTTTAGTCCCCGAGTTTTAAAAGTTGTCAAATCTAGTCCACGGAATTCAAAATGTGAAATTTATCATTCAAGGTCCTGAAGTATTCTAAGTTGTTTAAAATGATCCTTGAATGATTCTTTGGTCAATTGGCAAGAAAGGTCCTTAACTTTGGAAAATTGCAAAAATAGTCCTTGGACCTTTAAAAATAGATTTTATGCAAAAGGGTTCTTGTTCTATCAAAAGTTGTCAAGTTTGGTCCTTGTGAGAGCATTGGAAAATATCAATTTCAGTCCTTGAAGTTTGGCAAATTGGCAAAATTGGTCCTTGTTTATTACTTAAGCCAAACGGATCCTATCTAAATCTTGAGGCCCAAAATCAAATCCAATAATCCAAGCCCAATCCACCGCCTTGACCCTTTGCCTATTGAGCCCAGTCCACAATACAAAAGACCCCAATTAATACCCCATTTGACCCCCTTTGTTATTACGTGGTCAACGAAAGTCAAACCCAAGAACTGGCGCCCATATACCAGAGTCACTGTAGACTCTTCTCTCCCAACACAGAAACACCAAAACCATGAGTGGTTTTCACCAATTTTCAACCCTCTCCCATTCCATGTCCCCTTCACATCATCTATACTCCAAAAACTCTTAATTATCAAAACCAAATCCATTAATTGTCTAAACCTGCTAGAAGAATTTTTTGGCGCCAAATATCAAGGTGGACGGTTCTGATTCATTTGAGTGATCCAAGGGCTCTAGTTTGGTGGGAAAGTCTCAGAAGACATGTGGGATTACTAAAAGTCTATAAAGTGGGATGAAGATGCATTGTACAATATCTATCTAGTGTAACTTTTATTTTTTATGTCGTTCTAGTCAAATTTCCAATTTCAGTTTATGTTGTAATCTTAAAACTATGTATTTCAAGTTCTAGTAATATAAGAAAGCTTCTGTGGAACTTTAATTCAAGTTTTAAAGTGCATTTCAGTTTATGCAAAATCTCAAGTTTAAGCAAAATCTCAAATGTTTCAAATGTTGTTGTTTGTTGTTTGTATGGATTAGAATAGGTGATAACGCTCAAATTGTGCATGTTTTTAGTAGCGTTATCTGTGATTTTATGTATGTTATTTGGTTATAATCATATGCTTTTGTTACTTAATCGTATCAAAGTGCGTTTGCTAGTTCATTTGTAGCAAGTACGGAAAGTGGAGAAAAGACGGAAAAAGAAGTAAAATCGAAGATTTCTCCATATCTGAAGAATTCCGACAAAAGCAAGACTTGTGGAGTATATTCGAGAAGATAAAGTCATCAAGTTAGTGGTCCAAAGACTCAAGAATAAAGTTCAAGAAGGAAAGCGAAAGAAATGAAGAAAAGAAGCTTAAACGAAAACATATTGGAAGCTTCGTTGTCCTCGACACACCTTCACCATTTGGCCATAACTTTTGCATACGGACTCGTTTGACCTCCCGTTCATGACCACGGAAAGCTAAGAGAAAGATCTACAACTTTGCAGTTTATGAATTTTTATGATTTTGCTCCAACCGATCGGTCGAGACCCGTAACCGATTCGGTTGGAGAGTCATCAAGAAGACCAACCGATTCGGTTGGAGCCCAACCGGATCCGGTTGGAGGTCTGTTCAGCCATTTTCCATCACTAAGATCCCAAACGTGTTCCAAATGATTCTAGTCCTTCCTACATGGTTTCTAGTCCTTCCAAGCTCCTTGGCCTCCAAGAAATGCATTGAATACCCTAAGCCTTGGTAGTAGTATAAATAGAACCCATTTGGCACCTCATTTCATCATCCCTTCTCCATCTTTCTCATCCCTTTCATCCACCACTCCTCTCTAGGTGTGAAATTCAAGCCTCCACCCTTAAGGACGAATTTCCACCTAGAGAGCAAACCATAACTTGAGAGAACACAACCACTCTCAATACCTTCACCAAAGGTGTGAAATTCAAGCCTCCACCCTTAAGGACGAATTTCCACCTAGAGAGAACACAACCACTCTCAATATCTTCACCCCAAAGGTGTGAAACTCAAGCCTCCACCCTTAAGGACGAGTTTCCACCAATTACACCAACTTATCTTCCCCAAAAGACCACAAACCTCTGCCAAATTCGTGTAGTGTGCTCAAGGGTTGTTGAAGGCGTTTGGACATCATTTTCGGCTTGGTAGAACTATTGTAGTTGATTGGAGGCTTGAAGGAGTGCTATAATCCTTCATCTTTGCCTATTGTAATTCATACTTTGGGTAAACCTTGTTACTTTTCTATTTAAAGATGTTTGTTATTGATATGATTATTGAGATTTTGTGTTTGATTGTAATAATGATTAATGTCTTGATACTTGCTTGATCTTATATTGCTTTTCTTGTTGGTTTGATATGTGACAATCATAACCATCAACTTGTTACTTGTTCTTATAATGCTTTTCTTGTTGGTTTGATCCGTGACAATCATAACCATCAACTTGTTACTTGTTCTTATAATGCTTTTCTTGTTGGTTTGATCCGTGACAATCATAACCATCAACTTGTTACTTGTTACTTGCTTAAACAAACAAACAACACTTGTAGTGCAACCAAGTCTCTTGGGACGACCTTGATTTACCATATACTATACTACAACTTGACTAGGGTATACTTGCCCGAATGTGTTCCTAGTTAACCGGTAATTCTTGTTATAAATTTAAAACCCCGATGAAGCACACCAAGTTTTTGGCGCCGCTGCCGGGGATTTGTTTTGCACTTATTTGTTCGTTTGAAAGTTTTCATGTTTGATAGATTGTTTGTTTGCTTGCTTGATAATTCCGGCATCGTCACCATCAAGTTTTTGGCGCCGCTGCCGGGGACTTGCGTTTGTATTCTTGTGTTTGTTTGCTTGTTGAAATTGATTGCTCTTGATGTTTGCTCATGATGTTTGCTTGAATGCTTGTCTTTTTCTTAAAAATCTCTCATTTTCTCATAATTGCTCAAATGATCTTTGCATCAAAATCAAGTTTTTGATGTTGGGATTTCGTTTCATGTGTTCTAAAATGCTCATTTCAAAGTTTGCTTTCTAAGTGTGCTCGAAATCGTTTGCTAAAGAACCACCAAAACCACCCAGATCACTCTAACCGAATCGGTTGGCACTCCAACCGGATCGGTTGGAAGCTTCGTACTTAATAAAACCACTACAACCGATCGGTCACTACCCGTAACCGGATCCGGTTGTGAGTTATGTAAAAAAAAAAAAAAAAAATCCATTTTGTGTTTTTCTTATTTCTTGTGTTCTATGTTTTATATGTTATATGATCTCTTGCATGTCTCTATGTTATTTGTTTTTGTTATTTTTATATTAGTTTCGTATTAATTTTGAATAAGGCTATCTTATTTAGATTCTCTTGTTTGATTTGTGTTACGTAACTAATTGTGTGTGCTTGCGTCTATGTGATTGTCGTTTTTCAGTTTCATGCTTATTTTTGTTTTAAGTGTTGTTTTATGTTCGTGATAATATATGTGTTTATGTGTTTTGTTTACTTGTTTTTAGTTTTGTGTCCGTAACCTTTTGTGTCCTTGCTTTATTTTATCAATAAAAAGTTTTGAAATAAAACTGGTTAAAAAAAAAAATTAAAAAAAAAAATTAAAAAAAATTAGAAAATCTCCTCTAACCGATCGGTCGCAACCCGTAACCGGTTCGGTTGGAAGGATTGGTCACAGTTTGGTTCATTCCAACCGATCGGTCACTCCCCGTAACCGGATCGGCTGGAGTAATCTAAAAAAAAAAAAAAAAAAAAAAAATCCGTTTTATTTTTATTTTTGGTTTTTGTGTTTGTGTTTAGGTAAAATAAGTTTAAATGTCTTTTGTTTTTGCAAGAGTTTCATTTCTTTTATTTGTCATTTTCCATTTTAAATTTTGTCAATTTTAGTACATTGTAAATAAATAAGTGCTTGTTTTATAAATAAAATGTTTGAACTTTGTGGGTATGTTCACTGAAACCCTCACGAGACTATAACTCGTCCCTCTGGCCACCGAGGGTTTAAAAACTTGTTGCATGCGCTAAATGCAACCGTGATGCCTACGAAAGTGAGTTTTAGAATTTTACGCGTTTTTGTAGTTTATTTTGTTTTTGCAGATTTAATAAGCTCTTGGAGGAAGGATTGGTTGGATCGTGAACCTTACACTCTTGATTGGACATGTTTGGATGAGAAATCGATTGATCTCACACGCTTATGCTACCGTTTGCTTAGCACCTTATCATTTGGAGTTCGATCGTGATGTTTAGCCCGGGAGGTTTCGTTTCACTTAGACTTATTATTTTATTTTTCCCTATCTTACATGCTTTAGTTTTAGCAAATGCTTTATTTTGTTTCTTTGTTATTTTTCCTTTGTTTGTTTTTGTTTGGTAGATTATTTTAATAAATTGACCTTTTCAAGTCCCTCGAAAGTAAGGCTCACCCATTGTAAACAAACTGTGTGAGAGGTATAAGGCGGGTCTCCCTGATTCCCTAAAGAAGTTTGGTTTTAATAAGCTTGTGACGACCCTTCTCCGCTTCTTTGTGCGTTTCAATGGAGCTACCGAGAACTCGTGGGACAAGAATAAGTCATGTTTGGTTTTAAAATAGAAAATTAAAAAATAAAAAAGAAAAAGAAAAAAAGAGTCGTAACTAGATTATTAAATTATTTTTGTGTGTGCTTAACTTAAGTGTGGGGAAAATATTATTGTGAAAAGCGGAACTCGTTTTCAATTTCCAAATGTTTGGGCCTATTTTAAATTTTTGAACTTGTTTGCCCTTGTGATCTAGTTGTTTTCACGCGTATAGGTTAATATATTAGAATAATGGATCAACCCTTTGGTGAAATCGGTAATTTTGAAAAACTTGAGATGTCCCGATTAATATTGCAATCCATTCGGGATCGATGACATTTGCTAGCACATATTATACCATTTCTACTAAATTGTGAGGATTTTAGCCTATTTCTTATTAGCATACATCTTTTATGCTTGGATCTTTTTGCTATGAGTGTGCCGGTGATTTTATTTATTCTAGAACTTGTACTTGCAAATCATTACAGACCGCAGTAAGATCACATTCGTGTGATATAAGTGCATTCGTGTGATAAAGAGGCAACCTTAGGAATATATAAACCAAATGGCCTTCCATTTTACATCTAATGATATATTAGCTAGCCACATCGGTTAGTTAACCACCCACATGGACCCATTTGTTAGCGCTCATCTTTAGCGCTAGATACACTTAGTACACCCTTTGAGCCATCCTTTTCGTTTTTGTTTCATCCAGAAAAATACAAAAAGATTTTCACTTTAAACCTTAGCCTACCCCTTGTCAATGTCTAAATGGTTGGTTGCTAGTTGCTTGGTATGTTGGATTGTTTTTGATGATTATGAGTTAGCCGCACTTTGCCATTCGTGTGTGCCATTCCGACAAAGACGAAGACTGCAGCTTCTTATTTGTATTTTTGTGGTGATGCTTATACGAAGTGTGGGGGAGATGTGATGTAAATGAAAAAAAATGAAAAAAAAAAAGAGAAAGAATAAGTCATCGAAAAAAAAAAAATCGAAAAAAAAAAATAAAAATATATGTGATGACAAGGATGGAGTATGTTTGAGATATCGATTAGCCAATGTGCTAAGACATGATATATATTATATATTTGGTGATCGATATGTGAAGAGAAGTTTGTAACTATAATCATTTTCGGGTTTGCGGATTATTTGGTAACTAGCAACATGGGTATTAGACTTGAATTTATCTTTATTTTTCTTTTAACACCAATTTCATAAATATTCCCATGCCTTATCCATACCCTTTATTCACCCTAAGCCTGTCATTATAACCCGAATAAAAGCCCTCTTTAGATGTTTATGCTTGGTGCTTACGCCACGTCGGTGGAGTTTTGTTTCTTGTACAAGCCTATGGTAATATTTAGATCATGACTGAGCAATATGAGTGTACTATTCCTTAATACTTTCCATCATTAAATAAATTGAGTGTTGAGTGAATTATACATCCGTTCCATTTTCGTGAGGTGCTTAGCCATGTTATCAAGCAAGAGAATCCATGAGGTATTGTCAAACATCTCGATTTTTCACCTCTAAAAGCTTAAAACGATGAATCTTATCTTGTACTTGTACTTGGTAGATTTGCATCACATTTTTCTAATCATATTTCATGCACCATGTGGGATTTATTTTTCTTATTTCTAGATTTGCTTGAGGGCAAGCAAAACCTTAAGTGTGGGGGAGTTTGCGCTCATTTTTCGCTTATTTTTATGTTTGGTTAAAAAAAAAATAAAAAAAAAAAAAAAAAAAACCCAAAAATATTTTGATTTTTAATTTTTCTTTTCGTTTTGTCGCTTAGGTTTGTAGTTTGATTTTTCTTTTCTTAGATTTGCTTGAGGGCAAGCAAAGTTTAAGTGTGGGGGAATTTGATAACGCTCAAATTGTGCATGTTTTTAGTAGCGTTATCTGTGATTTTATGTATGTTATTTGGTTATAATCATATGCTTTTGTTACTTAATCGTATCAAAGTGCGTTTGCTAGTTCATTTGTAGCCAAGTACAGGAAAGTGGAGAAAAAGACGGAAAAAGAAGTAAAATACGAAGATTTCTCCATATACGAAGAATTCCCGACAAAAGCAAGACTTGTGGAGTATATTCGAGAAGATAAAGTCATCAAGTTAGTGGTCCAAAGACTCAAGAATAAAGTTCAAGAAGGAAAACGAGAAAGAAATGAAGAAAAGAAGCTTAAACGAAAACATATTGGAAGCTTCGTTGTCCTCGACACACCTTCACCATTTTGGCCATAACTTTTGCATACGGACTCCGTTTGACCTCCCGTTCGCGGCCACGGAAAGCTAAGAGAAAGATCTACAACTTTACAGTTTATGAATTTTTATGATTTTGCTCCAACCGATCGGTCGAGACCGTAACCGATTCGGTTGGAGAGTATCAAGAAGACCAACCGATTCGGTTGGAGCCCAACCGGATCCGGTTGGAGGTCTGTTCAGCCATTTTCCATCACTAAGATCCCAAAAGTGTTCCAAATGATTCTAGTCCCTTCCTACATGGTTTCTAGTCCTTCCAAGCTCCTTGGCCTCCAAGAAATGCATTGAATACCTAAGCCTTGGTAGTAGTATAAATAGAACCCATTTGGCACCTCATTTCATCATCCTTCTCCATCTTTCTCATCCTTTCATCCACCACTCCTCTCTAGGTGTGAAATTCAAGCCTCCACCCTTAAGGACGAATTTCCACCTAGAGAGCAAACCATAACGAGAGAACACAACCACTCAATACCTTCACCAAAGGTGTGAAATTCAAGCCTCCACCCTTAAGGACGAATTTCCACCTAGAGAGAACACAACCACTCTCAATATCTTCACCCCAAAGGTGTGAAACTCAAGCCTCCACCCTTAAGGACGAGTTTCCACCAATTACACCAACTTATCTTCCCCAAAAGACCACAAACCTCTGCCAAATTCGTGTAGTGTGCTCAAGGGTTGTTGAAGGCGTTTGGACATCATTTTCCGGCTTGGTAGAACTATTGTAGTTGATTGGAGGCTTGAAGGAGTGCTATAATCCTTCATCTTTGCCTATTGTAATTCATACTTTGGGTAAACCTTGTTACTTTTCTATTTAAAGATGTTTGTTATTGATATGATTATTGAGATTTTGTGTTTGATTGTAATAATGATGAATGTCTTGATACTTGCTTGATCTTATATTGCTTTTCTTGTTGGTTTGATATGTGACAATCATAACCATCAACTTGTTACTTGTTCTTATAATGCTTTTCTTGTTGGTTTGATCCGTGACAATCATAACCATCAACTTGTTACTTGTTCTTATAATGCTTTTCTTGTTGGTTTGATCCGTGACAATCATAACCATCAACTTGTTACTTGTTACTTGCTTAAACAAACAAACAACACTTGTAGTGCAACCAAGTCTCTTGGGACGACCTTGATTTACCATATACTATACTACAACTTGACTAGGGTATACTTGCCCGAATGTGTTCCTAGTTAACCGGTAATTCTTGTTATAAATTTAAAACCCCGATGAAGCACATCAATAGGTCACATAAGCTCCTAGAAAGCTTATTGAAGCTTTTAGTTATCTTAAAAATCAGTTTAGCTTAAAAAAGTCAAAAATCATCAAAAATCCCATTAAATAGTTCAAAAATAAAAAAATCACTTGAAAAGGGTGATCACAGCTGGAGCAAGGTTTATTTTGGATGGCCTTGGGTTAGTGAACATGTGGGGGTTCTATAGGGAGTAGTCCTTGGTCTTGGTTCTCAGTTTAAAGCTTGGAAGAATTTGTAAGCTTTTTGATAAAATTGTCATTTTACTGTTATAGTGATTAAGTAGCTTATATTTGTATTTCTTTGTGTTCACTAGTCATAATTTAGTGTGTTTGATCATTAAAATCAGTAGGGTGTTAACTTAAATTCATGTTTTGAGAAAATCTTATTTAGGCGCTTAAAATAGCTCTTATCTCATTTCTTAGTTTTAAGTTGATATTCTTGTGGATTCAAGCTTATTTAGTCCTAATTTATCATAATACAAAGTCCGAAATCAAGCTTATGGTTTAAAAATGTGATTTGGTTTGAAAAACTTCATGACGATCAACATTAAAGGGTGTTTGGTTTTCATGTTCAAAGGGTCTTTGGTCCTTAGCATTGTTGGAAACTTGCATACCTTGGTCTAAATCACTCAATTCGATCAAGATAACAAGTCCTTGTTCATAGAAAGTCAAAATTTCAAGAAATCGGTTATAAGTGCTCCTTTGTTGGATTTTTCAAAAGTTGGATCTTGATTTTGTGTTCAAAAGTTGTTAATTAAGCTCTAGTTAGTCTTATTCTACCTTAATACATCATATTAAGTGCTTAAAGTCGATTAAAATCCACTTTGGTCAACTTTTGGTTTTCTCAAAAGTCAAAATTGCAAAAGGTCGTTTTGAATAAAGTTTGGAATTTCATTGTGGGTTCATTAGTAGGTTTGAGTATAAGCTCTTGGGGATTTGTAGTCTAGTTGGTGTAGAAAAATACAAAAATAATAGTTCTTTGTTTCTCAGCTGTTAAAGTGCTTATTTCATTGCTTATTTGAGGCACCTGCTCTGTGATAGTGTCCTGTGCACAGAAAATAAGCTCAATTTGAAAAGCTCACACTGAGCTTGTTACTTGTCCAAATCTCGTGTTCTTTGGTTCATTGGAAAGCCAACTTGGTCATCTTGAGGACCCAAGTCTTGTTTTTAACTTTGGAACTTGTTTGCTTGGGTGCTATAAGCCTAGATCTTGTCCCGTTTGTTTTTCCATCACCACAGTCATAAGTTCCTATTAGTGATTTGAGCTTTTCATTGTGCTTATTTGTTCTTATTAGCTTCATTTGAGTATCTCGTAGCTTATTCATATCTTATTTGAGCTTTTGTTTCAAGTTACAAGCTTGTTTGAGCTTATTGCCACCTAATAAGCTCTTTTAGTCCTTGTTGGGCTTTTTAGCCATCAAGTTAGCTTATTTAAGTTTTGTAAAATTTTGTCTTTATTAAAGTTTCTTATTATTAGTATTTAAGTAGTTTTCAAAAGAAAATCACAAAACATCAATATAAAAATAGTGATAGCGTTTATTTAAGATTTTTAGCTTTTTGATTTTTCTTTTCAACTTATTAATAAGCAAAGCTTGTTTTATAGTTTTCTTAGGTTTCGTCATCTTATAGGATTTTTAGAAAAGTTTGATTTTTCTTTACCTTTTAGTATTTATTATAATTATAAATAGTTAATAAATAATAAATAATTAGTAATAAATAATTAAAAAGTATAAAAAATATATTTTCTGTTTTAAAATTAGTTTTATCATATGATTTTTCCAAGTTAAAATTTTATTTTTCCAAGTTTATTTTCTATTTTCTAGTATTTAAGTGTATTTTAAATAATAATTAATTAGTAATAATTAGATAAAAAGTGTGAAAAATATATTTTAGTTTTAAAATTAGTTTTATAGTATTTTAGATTTTCAAAATCATAAGTTTATTTTTCTAGCCTTATTTTGTATTTTCTTTCATTTTAGAGTATTTATTAAATAGTTAAAATAGTTTTAATTAATAATAATTAATTAAATAGTGTTAAAAATAATTTTCCTTTTCTATTAATTTTCTTTTATTTTAGGATTCCAAAATGTCATTTTTATATTTTAGGTCTTTCACTTTTTAGTTTTCACTTTTTATTTTGTGCGTATCGTAGTTTTAAAACTTACGTTTACGTTTTCTTGATCTAGTTGTTGTGCTTTCCAATTCGTGTCCAATTCTATTCCTATCAATCAAGAGTGTAATTTCTAATCATAACCTTTACGGATCACTATCCTTAGTGATCATTCCTTCATCCGAGTTTGTTTTGACACACCATTGAGTCTCAGTGGGACATAACGACCGGAATCCCTCATATTCTCGGACTTCATTGCATTTGTGTGCGAACTGTTTTAAGTCTTTTTGACTTGACTGTTTAGAGCAGATCAGTTAGTTTTGGTTGGTAAGCCGAGGTCGTTCACTAGGATTTGGGTGTTTTCAATTGTGAAGAATCTATGTAATAGCAAGTAACACGAAAATGGTAAATGGTTGTCACGTCCCAAAATACCATATAAGCAACAAGTAACACGAAAAATGATGATTAAGGGAATTCAATAAGATTAAAACTACACTTGCTTAAACTAGTTTCTTATCCTTGATTAGTATGATTGTGTTAACCTCTTCTTAACATGTTGGTTATGATAATTAGTTGGTGTACTAATCTATTGTTCTTACAAGATAAACCTTCGTCAAGATCTTAGTTTATAAAAACAAGCATTAAGTTTAACCAATCAATTCAAGATCAATTCAAGTTTCATAAGTTTACTTTCATAAACTTAAACACAAAAACATCCATTTGTCTTATCAAATTTGCTTAAGAAATGGTTAATACAAAAGGTAACCGATTATAGACAAAAGGTCACAATTGATTGTAAACAACTAATCTTACGACCTTTTAGATGTTTTCAATCAATCCAACTTGATAATCAAAAAGCGTTCTTATTACAACCACACTTTAGTTTCTTTGTTTAATCAAGAATAATGGGTAAAAACAATCATCCATAGACAAAATGATTATAACTAGTTGAATAACAACAAGTTCTTTCGACCTTTACGATTACTATCAACTAGTCAAACTTGATTAAAAAATGCCACTATGAAACTTAAGCACAATTGGATCTTAGAATCAACTTGAAATTGAATTATAACATGTTAACACAATCATAAACTAATCATACGATAATCAACATCATTTAAGCAAGTGCATAAAGAAACTAGCCACTCATAGCAAACATAAACATAAACTCAGAACTTTGAACATTAAAAAACATGATTAAGAGTCTTACAATGATTGAAATGAGATTACAAATGATGTAGTAATGATGCCTCAAGTATTGGTGATGACTTCTTGATGGTTTGACCTCCAAATGATGACTTCTTGGACCTCCAAAGTTTTCTGGAACTTTATGGACGAATTTTAGGCTTTGAGAGAGAGTAGTGGTGGTAGGAGAGGTGTGAGAGAAGTTCTCTTAAGTTGGGATTTAGTTGGATAGTTGGATGATGAAAACATACACAAATGAATCCTATTTATACTACTCTCAAGCCCTAGGGTGTTTAATGCTCAACTTGGCCTCCAAGGAGCTTGGAAGGACCTAGAATACATGTAGGAAGGACCTAGAATCGTTTGGAACAAGTTTGGAGTCTTAGTGATGAAGAAATGGCTGTCCAGGGCTCCCAACCGAATCGGTTGGCCTCCAACCGTTTCGGTTGGTCTACTTGACTGTTCTCCAACCGTTCCGGTTGCGGGGCACTACCGAACGGTTGGAGCAAGTTGACAAAAAATCATAAGCACCAAAGTTGTAGATCTTTCTCTTAGCTTTCCGTGGCCGTGAACCGGGGGTCAAACGGAGTCCGTATGCAAAAGTTATGGCCAAAATGGTGAAGGTGTGTCGGGAACAACGAGTCTTCCAATATGTCTTCGTTTTAGCTTCTTTTCTTCATTTCTATCTCGTTTCCCTTCTTGAACTTTATTCTTGAGTCTTTGGACCACTAACTTGATGACTTTATCTTCTCGAATATACTCCACAAGTCTTGCTTTTGTCGGGAATTGTTCATACATGGAGAAATCTTCATATTTTACTTCTTTTTCCGTCTTTTTCTCCACTTTCCTGTACTTGGCTACAAATGAACTAGCAAACGCACTTTTATACGATTAAGCATCAAAAGTATATGATTATAGCCAAATAAAACACATAAAAGCACGGATAACGCTACTAAAAACATGTAAAATTTGAGCGTTATCAAGAAGCCTCAAACAGAAAATGGATCAAGGTTGGATGACTGACACATGGGATAGTTTAGTTATTCAGTATGCTAACAGTCCATGTGATAACACAATAAAAAGTGTTCTATCAAGGATTGTGCTAGCTACATCAGTGTATTACATTTGGAAGGAAAGGAATACTAGACTGTTTACTGATGAGAAATTGGAGGTGGATGTATTGAGGAAGCTGATCATTGAGAAGATTAAACTGCAATTAATTACTTTGAAAGTGAAAAAGTCAGCTCAAGTTTTAAAGGTTGCTAAAGATTGGGAAGTGGAAATGAATATGGCTGTGCAGAAATCATAAATGTGACAGATGATGCCTGCTCTATTGATTGTCCAACTAAAAACTTATATGATTTTGGGTTGGTCCTGAATGACATGGGTATTATTGTTTGGTGGTCATTTATGAATGCAGAGGGCCTTGTACCTTGGCCTTGAGAACCTTTCTATAACTGACCATTCTGTATTGGAGTGGATGGGTAGTATCACCTCACTAAATGAATGGTTATGCATAGTTAAAGGCCCACTTAAGGTCATAAAGTAGGTTACCTGCTACTTGGTGGAGTGCCAACCAGATGATGCCTGTTCTATAGCTGCTTAAGTCCATTGTGAGGATGTAGCTGCAATGGTCTTTAAGTTAGTTATGGAATGGGAAATGTAGTCTAGGTGGGATGTATCCTTGGGTAAGTCCAGTTATATGAGTGATGCCAGTTTTGGAAATGTAGCTCTTTGGTTGTGGATCCCCAATGGAACAGGAGTTTTACACATTCTCTTGGTGAAGCCTTCTACAAGAGCCTCTGATTGTGCTAGTATGGGTTACTGGTGCAGTTAGGAAGGCTGTTTGTAAGTAGGAAATGTAGCCAAGGTGTGTGGTTTCCTCCATGGTTGCCTAGGGCTAGTATGTTGGTTCACTGCTAATGTACTAGACTAGAAGAATGATGAATGTATATAGCTAGTATCTCTGTTGTAGCTATTTCTTAGTTCTCTGATTTCAATCTCAATGGGGTCTGTCCATTTGATGACTGCTGAATTGGTTGTAAGTGTTATAAGCAAGTTTGAATTATAATAAAACATTCACCTTTTCAGAGAAAAAAAACTATTGCTATTTTCGAAAAGCTAAGGGTGCATTTGATATCTTGTGATGAATGATAACAGTTATAAGTGTGGATATAAGGTGGGGTTTACATGTATGAAAATTTCATATCTTATCACTATCGAGTATGGAAGATATGTTTCTTTCAATCCTATATTTGAAAGATAATCTTAACCAAACACTAGCAATTATATTCGATATGATTCTCTCATTCCAGTCCCCCTACCAAACGCACCCTAAAGTATGTATTAGAAATCTCATAAAGAACCAAACCAATTTCAAAAAGACACCCATCCATAGGGTATAAAGTCACAAACATGAGGAGACCTGACCAGGCGACCATAAACCATCATGGCTTAAATATAATAGTGCTAACAATGCTAACGTAAAAAGATTAGCCGGCCAACAAACCGCACCTGAGACTAAACCAATATTGAATACCAGGTGAACTAAACCATGAGAAGAACCCGAAACACGTTATGTTAGATCAAAGATGTAGTCCCATTCCACCAATCGACCCAAGTATACTTGAAACTGATGCATCAATGCGAAACCCAAAAAAAATTTTAAGTTAAATCTCGAACATCAAATCGGCAATTGACCTCAGTTTAGCCTAAAAACTTTATTATTTAAATACGAGTAAATTACTTGAATACCCTTGAATATTATCGAAATTACTCATTAGAATTGTCATTTAATGTTATCATACATTTTCCTAATTTATCATTACATAATTATTGTTCCATCAATCACTTTCCATCTTGCACCAACTTAACATAATTATGTGCGAAATTACATACATTACAAAATAATGACTTACATACTCCCTACGTCTCAAAATTATTTTCAGGAGACAAAAAACACAAAGTTTAATAAAAGTGGGTTCATTACAATTTTTAACCACATAAATAGAATATTCCCTCACAAAATAACCTTGTTATTACTAAATATAGAATGTGGACAATTATTTTGAGACATCCCAAAAAGGAAATATGGACAATAATTTGAGACGGAAAGATTACTTTATAACAATCTGAAAACAAAACAACGGTAAAAGAAAAAATACTTATGCAAAAGTACAACATATGAGTCTAGAAGAAACTATTTTATTAATTGAATATTATTAAAACAAATGATTGTTTTTAAGAGCGAAGGGTATGGTAACGAGCTTATGGGTGTTAAGATTTAATGTTGCAATGTTAAGGTGTATTAATTACACCGCGTCCCAAGTTAAGAAGGTGTTAACATGGGTATGTTAAATGCATAACGCAACGTTACGAGTTTTAAGTGAAGGGTGAGTTACCACATCGCGTCCCAAGTTAAGAGTGTGTTAAGGTTGAGTTATGATAAGGTGTGTTTTTTTGTTGAGTTAAGGTGAAAGGTTAAGCCTGATGTGATGCTGACGTGACAGTGAGTTAAACCTTAAGAGCATGGAGTAACACGGCGGAAAACGTTCGCCACTCTAACGTGGCACCCTCGCCAATTTTCGCCGGCCACCGCCACCACACCAGCCACCCTCGCCGATCCCCAATTCGCCACTCCAACGACACACAACAAGACAAACACTTTTTGAAAATATACGTTTGAATATTACCGTTAATATCAAACGGTTACTTTTTTTTCTTTTTCAAATTCAAATTTTACCCCACCCACTCTATAAATAATACCCATATTTTACACAAAAATTCACACTTCTTATTCAAAAATATATTATCTTCACCATCTCAATCCACAACCAAAAATGTCTCAAGATCCAAACGAGATGTCGTTTATGAATCTCCTCAACTCGTCTTCGTCAAACCCGTCCACCCCATCGTCCCAAAGCTCAAACACTTCTTCGCAAGTCAGATTTCAAGCTTTTCAATATCCAAGACAATCACCACCGCAATTCTATCCATCACAACCATCACCACCGCAATTCTATCCATCACAACCATCACAATCGCACTTCTATCCACCACAATCCCAATACTATCCATCACAACCATCACCACCGCAATTCTACGCTTCACAACAACATTACTTTGAATCACAATTCAAAGTACCTCAACCACCACCAACCGAAACACGTGAAGAACGTCGTCAAGGAAAAAAACCGGCCAAAGCACCAAAGAAAAAAAACAAGACCGTGGTGAATTTGGACGCCGACAACGAGGAGGAGGAGGAAGAAGAGTCTCGAACCACAATTTGTTGGACAAGCGAAGAAAAAATTTTAGCCGAGTGTTGGGTCGAGGTTTCCCAAAACGCCGCTATCGGTAATGACCGACTAAACGATGCGTTTTGGACTCAAATTTGGGAGGACTTCAACGCTCGTTGTCTAGGGCCTACTCGTACAAAAAATATGTGCACGGGTAAATGGACTCGGATAAACGGTGATTGCCAAAAGTTTAATGGTTTTTACAAGCATTTGCAGCGTAGATCCGGGGAAAATGATGTTGATCACATTGAGAATGCAAGACTTGCTTTCAAGTCTCAAACAGGGAAACAGTTTACTATGGTCCCAACATGGAAGGTTTTGCGACAATATCCCGAATGGGACGCGTCAGACGGGATCAATGAAGATAATATCGCCGAATTATTCGGCCATGATCCAAGAGCTCGTCCCGCAGGCAAGCCTCGACCGGCAAAAAAATCAAAATCAGTTGAGTCGTCAATGAGCACCGGGGGGAGACAATCAGATGCTATTGCGGAAGCTTTAGCTCAAGAGTATAAACGTATAGTTGACGGAGCCAAAGAAGTGTACGAGGCCAGTATAGCGAAAGAAAAGTCACTCCAAGAGTGTCGATAATTGGAGTTTCTCATGCATGATATTGAGGGATTGCCGGAGCCAAAAAAATCGATCCTAAAAAAGAAACAAGACGAATTAATAGCAAAATACTACAAGACGAATTAATGTTGAATTTTTTAAGTTTCGTATGGTTTTATTTTTCGTAGGTTTTTTTTATTTATCGTATGTTTTTTATTTTTATTTTCCGTATTGTAGTTGTATTTTTATTTAAATGAATGAAATGAATTTTATTTTGTTTGAAAAATATTGAAAAAAAATAAAATGAGGGTGGGTGGGGCCCAAATGAAGAGGTTTGAGTTAGTTGTGATTGAGAGTATTTTTAAATGAGTGTGTTGGAGTGATGTGTAAATGATATGGCACAAGTGGGGCCCAAATAAAGAGGAATGATGTGCCATGATACTCCATGCTCTAACTTGTTTTACTACACCCTATGCTCTACGATCTAACAAGATTATTTCACATATTATTTTCATAAATTTTTTTTGTCACATTATTAAAAGTTAAAACCTTTGCAATAATGATAGTTTTTGAAAAAATTTACTTTATCTTAAATTTTACTTTATTAAATTGTATATGTTTCAATCATAAACAATAATATTTATTACGAGTATTTATGTATCTATATTACATATAATAAATGGATGACATTATAAAAAATTAAGAAAAAAATATATAAAATTACTCTTAAAACTTATTCACATTTTTTAAGCAACAATGTAAAATGATACGACGCCCTATGTAAACAAATTTACAAATTTACTAATCAATTAAATTGTCATGATCTATTTCCTTGATTTTTATTATTTATATATACCAAAATAAACACACAAAAATAAGAGGTTAATTTAAAAATAAATTAATTTATTTGTTAATTAATATGAATTAGTTTTAAAGGTAATTTAGTAATCTTTTTGCATTTAATTTTTCAAGAATAAAATAAGTTATTTTAACAGAGAATCTTTATCATCCGTAAAGTTAGCGTCAAGCAAAGTATTCGACCGAGAAAATTAGTCGCCGGAATATATACCGTCAAAGATATTTAGTCGTATTTTTTTGTTAGACGGGCACCTTCCATCGTAACGCGCGGATACCGGATAGATTTTTATATATATTAATTAATGAGCTCGTGGTTTTGTTTTATAATCATGTGTTTTCAAGGAGAAAGACCTTTAGGGGCCGTTTAGTTGGTGAAATTTTTTCCATATTTCCAGGAAATTTTTCATATGAAAAGGAAAAAACTGAAATTTCGTTTAGTTACACTTTTTTTCAACAATTTTCCAAAAATGTGAAATTCTCATTTTCCAAATTTTAACTTCTGATTTGAAAAACTCATTTTACTCTTCTCACTTTTTCATTCTCAATTTTATCGTCCGCTTTAATACGTTTCATGCTTTTTTCGATTTTATACGTTTCTTTACGTTGTCGTCCGTTTTTTTACGTTTTTGTCTATTTTTTTACGTTTTTGTCATTTTTTTTACGTTTTCGTCCGTTTTCTTACGTTTTCACCCGTTTTCTTACGTTTTTGCCGGTTTTCGTACGTCACCGCACGTTTTTGGCCCTTTATTTTACGTTTTCGTCCCATTTTTTACGTTTTTGTCCGTTATTTTACGTTTATGTCCGTTTTTTACGTTTTCATCTGTTGCTTTATGTTTTCATCCGTTTTTTTACGTTTTTGTCCGTTTATTTTACGTTTTTCCCTTTTTTTAATGTATTCGTCCATTTTTTTACGTTTTCGTCTGTTCTTTTACGATTTCATCCATTTTTTTACGTTTTCATTCGTTTGTTTACATTTTTGTCCTTTTTTTTAACGTTTTCATATGTTTTTTTACGTTTCTGTCCGGATTTTAACATTTCCGTTCGTTTTTTTAATGTCTTTGTCCGGTTTTTTACGTTTTCGTCTTTTTTTTACGTATTCGTGCGTTTTTTGGTTTTCGTCTATTTTTTTATGTTTTCGTCTTTTTTACGGACGAAAACGATAAAAAATGGACGAATACGTAAAAAAACGGACTAAAACGTAAAAACGGACTAAAATGTAAAAAACCGGACAAAGACATAAAAAAACGAACGGAATCGTTAAAAACCGGACAGAAACGTAAAAAAAACATATGAAAACGTAAAAAAGGACTTAAGCGTAAAAAAGTATTTACGGCGTAAAAATGACAAAACGTAAAAAGGACGAAAACGTAAAAATGACGAAACGTAAAAATGACGAAAACGTAAGAAAATAGATGAAACGTATAAACCGCATAAAACGTATAAAATGAATAAAAGCGTAAAGATCCAATATGGAAAGAAAGTTGATTTAAAAAGAAAAATGTTTGAAAAGAGCTTTATCTAAACATTTTTCAATTTTTAAAAAATGAAAAATATAAATCCATCTAAACGGGTTTTTAAAATTCTCAACTCTTTTCTAGAGAAGAAAAACCAATCCGTCCTCTAAGAATTTGGAAACGAAAAAACAAGAAAACTTTTCACCAACTAAACGGCCCCTTAGCTACGTCTTTACAGATTTGCTTTCTGCATTATGAATATCCGAACAGAGACGCATATCTCGCTTATTGCTGTTACATAGATTTTATTCAAGCGAATTTATCTAACTTTGAGATCATTTATTAGAGCACAAAGTGTCGTGTCTTATGTTAAGGTTTAACACCATGTCACGTTAGCTTTAACATTTCACCTTAACTCAACAAAAGAACACCCCTTATCATAACTTACCCAAGCTAAACTTTAACTCAAATATATTCAAATTCAACCCCTAAACTAAAACTAATAATTCATTTAATAAAAAACATAACATTTAAAACACGAATTACATTAAACATTAAAGTTAAAGACGAATTACATATTACGATTAATACAACTACCACGAAATTGATGAAAATGAAACAACAAAAATTAAAAATACGAATCATCTGAGTTATAACCCTCCTCACTCGAAGAGTCGAAGATGAATTAAACTCGCTAGCATAATATTTTCCTTCCATGATGTCAAACCAGTTCTGCATAAGATATTCAGCATCCCTGGCTTCTTGTTCCAAACGAGTAGCTTCCTCACGTACCTCGTTTTCTCTTATCTCTCTAAGATTTGCCTCGTCCTGCTTAAGTTCACGAAGATATTCCTCACCAAACCCAAACGGATTGTTTTGGAGGTCCACCGGTAGAGTGTTGACAGGTGGATTGTTAAGCGGTAGAGTGTTTACAAATACATTTTTCGGTTGGAATACCGGAAAGACATATTCTGGTTGAGTTGAATAAACTTCATCCTCTGGAGGAAAGGTAGTTTCTGACAATTGTGGTGGACTGGGCAATTGTTGGGAGAAGTCTTTGCGAGACATTTTTGAGAAACTGTGTGTGTGAGTTGTGTGTATAGGTTGTGTGTGTGAGTTGTGTGTGATAAACAACTCTGGTGGAGCTGTATATACAGACATATTTGATTTTGATTTTGAGTTTGAATTTGAATAAATCCCGCTCATATTTGAATTTTAAATTTTAAATTTGAATCTGGTTATCCCACTCAGACTGAACCAGTTAAATTTAAATTTGAATAGGTTGAGGGGGTGAAAGTGAAAATTTTATTTAAATGGTTGAAGGGGTGAAATGATTTTTTTTTTTTTAATTTGATATAGGGTTAACGCAGCGTTAGGGGGTTAACATGCCCCGTTAACGCCACACACGATGTGGTTAACATGCCTTAACTTGGGCATGTAAGGGTTAACGCTGGAATGATGGTTACCATACCGAGCACTCTTACTATTACAATAAACTGGCTTTGCGGAAATAAAGGCATACACTATGATGGTTTATGAAAAGGTTTATAAAATTATAAAGTCTAAAAACTTGTAAACCATAATGAACATCCATTTCAAATTTGTGTAGCATGAAGAAGTCTAAAATATTAAATTTTTTTATAATTTAATGCATTTGAATTATATGAGACGTTTATAAAACTTGAAAAAGTTTATACATAGCGAAGTTAGATTTATAAAAACAAAAAGGTTTATAAATCATATCATAAAACAATTATAGACTTTTATAAAAGTTTGTCATAGTAGATGCCCCAAATTTACACCAATTCTTAGCGTAGAATCTAGAAAGGTATGTTTTATATATGTAGATCAATAAAGGTGGAAACTAATTAAGTAGAGAATATACGCTCTTTTTTTTTCAATTGAGTGACCAAAGTTTTAAGTGAAATCAATGAAAAACTTTTTTTTAATGACTGGATAGACTCGTGGCCTTTTATGTGAACGAGATTAACGATTTCTATCAACCTTCAGCTAAAATCATTGCATATATATAATCTGAAAGGGTGATGTCGCGTTTAAATGAATTCGGCTTGATGTTTTACATGAGCAGATGATATTCATTTATTCGTTGTGTAGCTCCTTCTATCCTTACAACGGAATGCTAGATTACGCTTTTTATGTCAAATTAAACTTAAATAGTAGCTTCAAATTTAGTTATGCACCATTCTAACTTATAAATATGCATCTATATGTGCATATGCATGTACGCATAACGTATAAATGTATGCATGCATGCACAGAGAGCAATAGAATGTAGTATATAAACAAATCTCATTTTTACACTATATGTTAAATTAGGACCTGTTCAGTGCTAGATTAATTTTAATGCATCAATTCCTACTTTCTAGATAGAAAGATGTAATAATTCAGTTTTAGTTAATTAGGTGTATTGAGTTCTACTTTTGGTTGGGCCAGACTTAAGAGACGTCGAATGTTTGTACACGGACTTTTGGCTAGCTAGCTTTCGGCTACTAGCTTAATTTGTATGTATAGTTTGTCACCATCAATTGATGCTTTTATAAATGTTGACTTTAGTTGTGTTGTCCAATTTGAAATTCTTAACTTTAATATGTGTTTCGCTCATAAAGAGACGCGAGTCGTTACAATAGTTTTTCTAACGCATGGAAGAATATCATATCAAAAATCGTCAAATATAAAGAAAGCTAGCTTCTCTATTTTTCCAAAGCTGTTTTTAGATAATTAAGTATTTTTGAGATTTTGTTAACTTCAAATTACCAATGATCATACTTTAACACCTCTAGGCAACCTCGTAATCCTCGTATCGTTCTTTGACAAAGAATAAACTTTAAGTTTAAATCGAATTTATTACACTTTGTTAAAAATCGGATTAATTAATTAACAGGTTTTATAAACTGTTTTCTGACGAAACCTTGTTGAGTTTCATTGGAAATCAGTTTCGATTTAACAGTTTTACATCTGATTTGGTCTAACGGATCTATAACGTTTTTTTAAGCGGTTTATTATCGATTAACGAAACCAAGATAGAGTTTCTTAGGTCGATTTATTCGATCCATCAAAACCAAGCTAGAGTTTTGTTGAATCGATCTGGTACAAGTAGATACCAATTTACAATGACTTGTTTGTTGTTTGTGTTTGAATCTTCAGGATGACAAACACGACTACCCTCTGTGACTACTCTTGTGAGCGCACAGTGCGCCGATTACCAACACAGATTGCTAATCATCTTTGAAACCGAGAGAAATTCAATGGACGTAATTTCAAGAGGTGTAGCAGAAGATGTTTTCTATTTGACTACTTTGAACCTTGCGCGGTTCTTAAAAGAAAACCCACTAACGTGGAACCTCCTGCGAGAAGGTCAATCCTCTAATCAGCAGTCGTTCAAGCCTTGGAAGCATGGAAACATTCGGACTTTTTGTGTTACAACTATGTTACGAATGGTTTGGTTGATTCTTTGTACAATGTGTCTTGCAAGACCAAGGCGCTAAAGAATTATGGGAGTCATTGGGCGCAAGTACAAAGCGAAGATCTTGGTACAAAGAAGTTCGTGGTAGCTCGTTTTTGGATTACAAGATGGTTGATTCAAAGAATGTGATAAGTCGAGTTCAAGATCTGCGGGTTACGCTACACGACATTCATGCCGGGGAATGACTTTGAGTGAAACTTTTCAAGTTCTTCGCTATTATTGAAAAGTTACCTCCATTGGGTAGAATTCAAGAACCACACGAAGCATAAGCGAAAGGAGATGAGTGTTGAAGACTTGGTTGTTCGTCTTCGTATTGAAGAGGACAACAAGTCGGCTCGAAAAAACACGATATCGCTGATTACGCAAAGGCAAATATGGTTGAGCATGTTTCGTCATCTTCAAAGTCCAATGTCAAAGCTAAAGGCAAAGGAAAAGGAAAGAATGACAAAAGGGTAAAGGGAAGTCCGAGTACCTTGCTCCTAAAGTCGCAATTGTGAAACGAAGTTCCAAGGGTGTGTTTCAACTGTGACCGACCAGTCACCGTGTCGCTAATTGTAAGATGCCGAAGCGGGTGACTCCACGCCAGCTAATATGGTTAATGAAGATGTGGACATGATTGCTATGGTGTCGATGTCATTGCCATGATCTCGAAGTTAACTGGTAGGTTCCAACAACGAGGAATGGTGGGTGGATACAGGGCTACCCGTCGTGTGTGTCTTGATAAGAGTATGTTTCACTCTTTCGGAGCGGTTGATAGTGGAGAGAAGTCGTACATGGGCAACTCTGCAATCACGAAATCAAGGGTGAAGGAGATGTAATCTTGAAGATGACATCCAGAAAGAGCTCAAGTTGACTAATGTCTTGTATGTTCGAGTTCGCAAGAATCTTGTTTCAGTTGGTCGTTGAACAAGTTTGGTTTTCGTCTTGTTTTTGAGTCTGATAAGTTTGTTCTTTCTAAGAATCAAGTTTATGTTGGTAGGGGATATGCCCTAAATGGTATGTTTAAACTCAATGTAATGGTTGTTAAGAAAGATATCAATAATATGAATTCTTCTGCTTACTTGATTGTATGTGGCATGGCCGTCTTGGACATGTAAATTTTAATTCGATGCGTCGTTTGATTAAATTTAATTGCATACCTAATTTCCATATTGACTCAAAATATAAATGTGAAACTTGTGTTGAAGCCAAACTTACAAGAGCATCTTTCAAATCGGTTGAACGGAAAACCGAACCACTTGATATGATACACACTGACATATGTGATCTGAAATCACTACCCACAAAAGGTGGCAATAAGTACTTTATCACGTTTATTGATGATTGTACGAAGTATTGCTATGTTTACTTATTGAAAAGTAAAGATGAAGCTATAGACAAGTTTGTTCTATACAAAAACGAAATTGAGAATCAACTTAGTAAGAAAATCAAGG
The DNA here is from genome assembly GCA_022545495.1 of Chrysanthemum lavandulifolium. NCBI lineage: Eukaryota > Viridiplantae > Streptophyta > Magnoliopsida > Asterales > Asteraceae > Chrysanthemum > Chrysanthemum lavandulifolium. Next base: position 213,183,586 of record CM040244.1, read on the forward strand.
TGGTCCGAAGTGATAGAGAGGTGAATATGTGTCTCCATTCGCGGACATATGTGCGAAACATGGAATTAGACACGAGTTCACCGCTCCCTATTCACCTCGCAGAACAGTATTGCCGAAAGGAAGAACCGCACCTTGAAAGAAATGGTTAATGCCATGTTGATAAGTTCGGTCTAAGCGAGAACATGTGGGGAAGCCATTTAACGGCTACTTATCTTTTAAATAAGATACCTCGTAAGGAAAAGAAGAGACCCTTATGAATTATGGATGGGAAGAAAGCCATCATATCAAGACTTACACGTGTGGGGTGTCTAGCAAAGGTAGCTATACCGACTCCCAAGGCCCAAAAGATTGGACCTAAATCATGGATTGTATATTCATCGGATATGCTAAGAATAGCAGTGCTTATCGTTTCATTGTACATGATTGAAAAATCCGGATATACAAAAGGGTACATTAATGGAATCAAGGAATGCTTCATTCTTTGAAACTATATTTCCTTGTTTAACGAAGGAAACGGAAATTCATCTAGAATAGATGAAGAAGTTGTCCAAGATAAGAGACAACGAGATGATAATGATCTCCAAGATGAGAGACAAGATCAAGGCGAGGAAGAAGAGGTTGAACCTGGAAGAAGCAAAGGGCAAGAATAAGATGATAATGATTTCCAAAGATGATAATGCCCTTTGCTTCTTCTAGGTTCAACCTCTTCTCCTCGCTTGATCTTGTCTCTCATCTTGAGATCATTATCATCTCGTTGTCTCTTATCTTGACAACTTCTTCATCTATTCTAGATGAATTTCCGCTTCTTCGTTAAACAAGGAAATATAGTTTCAAAGAATGAAGCATTCCTTGATTCCATTAATGTACCCTTTGTATATCCGGATTTTTCAATCATGTACAATGAAACGATAAGCATCGCTATTCTTAGCATATCCGATGAATATACAATCCACGATTTAGGTCCAATCTTGGGCCTTGGGAGTCAGATAGCTACCTTGCTAGACACCCCACACTGTAGTACCGATATGATGGCTTTCTTCCCATCCATAATTCATAATGGTCTCTTCTTTTCCTTACGAGGTATCTTATTTAAAAGATAAGTAGTCGTTAAATGGCTTTCTCACATGTTCGCTTAGACCGTAACTTATCAACATGGCATGAACCATTTCTTTCAAGGTACGGTTCTTCCTTTCGGCAATACTGCTCACTGAGGTGAATAGGAGTGTTGAACTCGTGTTCAATTCCATGTTTCGCACATATGTCCGCCGAATGGAGACACATATTCACCTCCTCTATCACTGACCACCTTGATTTTCTTACTAAGTTGATTCTCAATTTCGCTTTTGTATAGAACAAACTTGTCTATAGCTTCATCTTTACTTTTCAATAAGTAAACATAGCAATACTGCACAATCATCAATAAACGTGATAAAGTACTTATTGCCACCTTTGTGGTAGTGATTTCGCATCACATATGTCGCAGTGTATCATATCAAGTGGTTCGGTTTTCCGCTCAACCGATTTGAAAGATGCTCTTGTAAGTTTGGCTTCAACACAAGTTTCACATTTATATTTTGAGTCAATATGGAAATTAGGTATGCAATTAAATTTAATCAAACGACGATCGAATTAAAATTTACATGTCCAAGACGGCCATGCCACATATTGAAGACTCAATCAAGCAAGCGTAAGAATTCATATTATTGATATCTTCTTAACAACCATTACATTGAGTTTAAACATACCATTTAGGCATATCCCCACCAACATAAACTTGATTCTTAGAAAGAACAAACTTATCGACTCAAAACAAGACTAAAACCAAACTTGTTCAACAAACAACTGTAAACAAGATTCTTGCTAATCTCGAACATACAAGACATTAGTCAACTTGAGCTCTTTCTGATGTCATCTTCAAGATTACATCTCCTTCACCCTTGATTTCAAAGTAGCTGCAGAGTTGCCCATGTACGCCTTCTCTCCACTATCAACCGCCTCGAAAGAGTGAAACATACCTTATCAAGACACACACGACGGTAGCCCTCGATCCACCCACCATTCCTCGTTGTTGGAACCTACCAGTTAACTTCGTAGATCATGGCAATGACATCGACACCATAGCAATCATGTCCACATCTTCATTAACCATATTAGCTCGGCGTGAGTCACCCGCTTCAAGATCTTACAATTAGCAAAGACGCGACTGGCCGGTCACGCTTGAAACACACCCTTGGAACTTCGTTTACAATTGCGCTTTTAGAGCAAGGTACCGACTTCCCTTTACCCTTTTGTCATTCTTTCCTTTTCCTTTGCCTTTAGCTTTGACATTGACTTGAAGATGACGAAACATGCTCAACCATATTTGCTTTGCGTAATCAGCGATACGTGTTTTTCGAGCGCCTTGTTGTCCTCTTCAATACGAAGACGAACAACCAAGTCTTCAACACTCATCTCCTTTCGCTTATGCTTCGTGTAGTTCTTGAATTCTACCCAATGGAGGTAACTTTTCAATAATAGCAAGAACTTGAAAAGTTTCACTCAAAGTCATTCCTCAAAGATGAATGTCGTAGCGTAACCTCGCAGATCTTGAACCCGACTTATCACATTCTTTGAATCAACCATCTTGTAATCCAAAAACGAGCTACCACGAACTTCTTTGTACCAAGATCTTCGCTTTGTACTTATGGCCCAATGACTCCCATAATTTTTGCGCCTTGGTCTTGCAAGACACATTGTACAAAGAATCAACCAAACCATTCGTAATATAGTCATGACACAAAAGTCCGAATGTTTCCATGCTTCCAAGGCTTGAAAATTGCTGATTGAGGATTGACCTTCGCAGGAGGTTCCACGTTAGGTGGTTTTCTTTAAGAACCGCAAGGTTCAAAGTAGTCAAATAGAAAACATCTTCGCTACACCTCTTGAAATTTCGCCCATTGAATTTCTCTCGGTTTCTCAAAGATGATTAGCAATCTGTTGGTAATCAAGCACTGTGCACGCTCACAAGAGTAGTCACAGAGGGTAGTCGTGTTTGTCATCCCGAAGATTCAAACACAAACAACAAACAAGTCGTTGTAAATTGGTATCTACTTGTACCGGATCCGATTCAACAAAACTCTAGCTTGGTTTTGATGGATCGAATAAATCACCCTAAGAAACTCTATCTTGGTTTCATAATCGATAATAAACCGCTTAAAAAACGTTATAGATCCGTTAGACCAAATCAGATGTAAACTGTAAATCGGCGATTTCAATGAAACTCAACAAGGTTTCGTAAAACAGCTTATAAAACCTCGTTAATTAATTAACTGATTTTAACAAAGTGTAATAAATTCGTTAAACCGAACTGCTTTTAAGACCGTGGAAACGGTTCACACTTTTATTAATAATGAAATCGGTTACATTTAATAATAATAAAATAAAAACAGAAATAAACACAAAGTAAAAGGGTAGAATGAGAAGATGTACACTATAGAACGTTAATAAAATTAAAGCGGTAAAGGGACTTGTACGAGGCTCAGTGTAAATACGATTCCTTAAAGCAGATTCGCCGTCTGCTTCCTGTGGTACAACGACGTAGGCTGTTGTCTGATAGGACTAAACTTACTTGCTCGAAAAATTACCAAGCCGCGTGTTTCGATCAAGGTTCTTTGGAACGTGTGAAGAATGGAGTTGCGTTTTTACGTGTCAAAACCGAATGAGAAGATTTTATTTTATAGGCAATACCTAGCTTGGTCACCAAGCCGTAATATACACTGAATAAAATTATATGCATATCATTATTTCAAAACACGATATGCATATTTATAAGACTTAACACAAAGTCTAAATCTATTCCTAAAATAGATTACATAATATTCGAAATTATCCATCTACACGGTTTTATTACTTCAGATAATGTGCTTGCAGTAATATGTGCATCACATAATTTGCTTCATTGATTCCGTGCATCACATAATTCGCTCAAAGAATCCCATGTGCTTCAAGAGAATCACTTCACATAATACTCAAAGAAAAGATACCGCGTGGGTGAGATTTGAGTCGATTCGTGTCCGCGGTCGCTGGCTCGCATGAGTTCGTAAGCCTCGAACTCATTTTAGCTCGAAAATCCCATTTTACGCACTTCCCCAAGACGTAGGGAGTGGGAGCATAACCAAACTAAAGGAATTTGATATTCAATAGTATGATTTCCTTATAAACTAGTCTCCACTTCCTCTTCTAGGCGATGTGGGATAGTTTAGTATTTCAGATTTGTGCCTCACTTTGAGACACGATATCTCATTCATTTCTACTCCAATTTGACATACTTTAGCTCGTTCTGAAGCTCTCATCGAGGAGAACGCAAAGCTACCAAGAAATATAAATATATATAACATATACATATATTAAATATTGTCCAAAAATTTGCAAAAAACTCATTTTGCAATACTCATTTTCCAACACTGCGTACAGTGAGTTAGTGATGCTTAAAAACCAGGAGCACTTGGTGTTGCTAAAACAAATTAACATAACTAATAGTTATGGTATTAGAAAAAAAATGTAACAAGGTTGCTTTTATGTTGTCGGGATGGTGTGACAAATCTCATTGAACTCAGTGAGGAAGGCATATGTACGTGACATCTTAGGTGAATCTAACATTTGTTATAGAAATGAAAGATGTTGAGAACTATAATGATTCATTTACACCACCAACATTACCCCCAACGCCCCGACCCCCAGCCGTTTTAAAAAGGATAGGTTATTAAGACTTTCTTTAACATACCATTTTGTATACATTTTTTTATATTTATAAAACTATAAAAACGGAAAGTAGGTAATATAAAATATAAAGTTTAATAAATTAAAGGTATTAAATGTTGGGATTTAAGAACTACGTTAACCAATTAAAACATACGAGTACGCAGCGGATATGGATCTAATAATCGCAATTAGGTTAACACGTATTAATAAACAATTAATGAATAAAAGGTGAAATAGGAAACTAACCTTTCGGGGCAATTGAACGCAACTGTAACGAACAAGAAAACCAATATGAAACACAAGTATCTAAATTAGACACCTCTACGAGTATCACACATAACACGAAAACCGTATACGTTCGATAAAGTAGCTAGTCGAGAAAGTAATAAAACCCAATCGACAATTGATGCACTTGAATAACTCTCGAACTAGAAAAACCCAAGACCAAGTCTTCTTTCTGCCCGAGAACACCAAAACAGCTTTCCACCTTTACCCGATATCGGACAAGAGTCGTCCAATATCGTCTTAGTTCTGTCCGAGAAGTGAACCAAGACCAGAAACATAAAACCCACTATGTAATGGTTGCTGTTGTCGATCAGGAGGAACAAAACAAGAAACCTCTAATAGATCTTTATCCTCTACACTTGAATCAATACAAGTTTAGGGATAAATCAAAACCAAAACCCTATGTCGACTTGCTTACAAATCGACAAGGTGTTAGAAGATGGAACTGATAATTGGTTTAGGGATGTTTCAAAAGATAGTGATATGCATAAGTTTGGGATATCAATATGTCGTACATGTTAGGGAGGGTGCATTTGTTTATATACTAAACCAAACTGCCTTTGTCTTGGTCTATGACTTGGTCGACAAGTCTAAAACCTACGCACACCTTTGTCTTGCCCGATTTATTGGATCCTAGGCCCATGGCAGCCAATCAAATTCGACCCAAGATCATGTCCAAGAACAGCCCATGGGTCAAACTATTTATCGGGTCAAGTTATTGCATATCGGGTATTAATTCAAGTTATATATTACATTCGACACGTATGCTCGTGTTTCTCGTGTGTGCCCCCATAGGCTCACACACTCTTAGCCGTTTATGTGTGTTTACAACTCCCACAAACCAACAACTCCCACTTGGGAGTTGGTGTGTCGAATGGCACACAAAACTAACGACGGAAACGCCTAGCAAACGCTCTCACTCTCTTTTTAATTAAAAGTGTCTAAGAGAAAAGTTTCATAAAAGTTTCTCAGTAGTATGGTCATTCAATGTCTTGCTTTAATCATTCTTTGTTATAGATATCGTTAAACCATGTATATGGATCTTAAATCATTACATATAGTTTAACCATTTAGAATCTCGTTATAGAATTTAATTAGATATACCAAATGTAATCAAGTATCATCTTGCATTACCCTTCGGGTTCGGCCGAACAATTATCTTATTAATTCGGAGGCGTCATGGTATCTTTCGCACATATCAAGTGGAGTAACAAACTTTATTGACTACAAGTGTTGTGGATCTTTGCCTCACATCACTCCGAAATATAGCCTTTATAACTACCTTATTCGGATAGCGTTTTTATGATATTTACAAAAAGTGATATCCACACATAACAGAACTTGCTTGCATCTCAAGTCTAAGGACGACCTTAACAAACCATTTTCAATATTTTACTTATGACAAGGATCCAAAAGTAAATGTTTGAAAGTTGGGGTATCCAATATGCATCTCTAGTGAATACATATGAGTTTGGCGGGAACAATCCACATTCTTGTTAGAATATAACCAACACTCACATTTTACATAACAATATTCCCATATTGTTAACCGACAATGGACATATTTAGAACAATTAAAATTACTCAAGGATTAAACATGCAAATATATGATAACAATTATTATATGAATGAATAACAAATACAAAGTATCTTTATTCATCATAAAATAAAAATTGTCTTTCAATCCCAATTATCCAAATACTAAAACAGATATGCATGAAACTCATTTAGTAAGTTGAAGCCTAATGTTTCCAACATTCTCAACCTTTCTTTAAAAGAAAAACTAAATAGTCATCTGAGTAAACTTTTCGAATACTTGTTTCAAATTTCACATATAGTGATTGATTTGAAATATAAGATGAGTGTCTTATCTCATATGCTTATACTATTACAAGAGTTATAGTATGAAGATGTCGCCATACCTTGCATGAGGTATTAGAGGTCAATGACATACTGACAGTCATCTTTACAGTTTCTAAAAGTGTAAAGTATTCTCATTCTTTAATGTGTAATGCAACAATGCTCTATGTTGAGCATAACTAGTTAGCAGATTTATCATAAATGATAAAATCCTACTACAACTAGTATTAATAATCCTCTAGCATCATTTGTACTTATACAACACTATGCTTTATAATTCGTAAACATCTATATTAACAATAATCTTAACACTCTCAATTAGATATTGTTGTTGTCAGCTCGTCTTGTTCTTGTACAAAAGCAACAATTAGTCTTATACACAATATAATATAGGGCAAATTGTCTGAAAAGGCATCAAACTTGCCACCTTTTCCTTTTCTGGGCATCGAACTTTTTTTTTTCCTATTGTAGCACTGAACTTGCCTAATTTTCCTATTGTAGCACAAAATCACACTTAAAGTGTAATTAACCTTCTTAAACCCGTTTTAAGTGTGATTTTCTGTCACAAAAAGAAAATTAGGCAAGTTTAGTGCTACTATATGAAAATTAGGCAAGTTTAGTGCAACCCGTTTTAAGTGTGATTTCGACCGTTAATTTTTTTATTGCACCGCTAGTCCTTTTAGTCTGCTTTTAACGACCGCTATTATTTTATTGCACCGTTAGTCCTTTTCGCCCATTTTTACATCGCCGTCCGCTTTGTTTGTTTTACGGTTTTGTCCGTTTTACAGTTTAAATCCGCTTTACACGCCGTCTGCTTTTGCAACCTTTGTTTGCGTTTTGCACGCTTCGTCCGTTTTACGTTTTCGTCCGTTTTGCACGTTCGTCCGCTTTTTCACGTTTCGTCCGCTTTTGCACGTTTTCGTCCGTTTTGCACGCCGCCCATTTTTACATCGCCGTCCGCTTTGTTCCTTTTACACGGTTTCGTCCGTTTTACGTTTTCGTCCGTTTTGTACGGTTTCGTCCGTTTTACACGCTGTTCGTTTTGCACGTTTTACACTCTTTTTTAGTTTTGCGGTTTCATCCGTTTTACGTTTTGTCCGTTTTACATGTTTTCGTCCGTTTTGACGCCGTCCGTTTTACATGTTTCGTCCGTTTTGCGCCGTCGTTTTACGTCGCCGTCCGCTTCGCATGGTTTTATTCTCGTTTTACATGTTTCGCTCGTTTTACACGAATTTTTAGTTTTGCACGGTTTCGTCCGTTTTACGTTTGTCCGTTTTACGCCGTCCATTTTACGTTTCGTCCGTTTTACATGTTTTCATCCGTTTTGCGTTTTGTCCGGTTTTACGTTTTCGTCCGCTTTTGCACGCCGTCCATTTTTCACGTTTTGCCCGCTTTTGCACGATTCGTCCGCTTTTGCATGTTTTCGTCATTTTTGCATGTTTTACATCGCCGACCATTTTACACGTATAGCGAATGAAAGAGTGCAAAAGCGAACGAAACCCTGTAAAACTAAAAATCGGATGAAATCGTAAAACGACTAAACTGCAAAACGGATGAAAACGTAAAATGGACGAAACCGCAAAACTAAAAAACGTAAAACAAAAAAAAACGCGAAAACGCAAAAATGTATTTAAAATGTGCAAAACGGACGAAAACGTAAAACGGATGAAACCGTGCAAAACTAAAAAGCATGTAAAACGCAAAACGAACGAAAACGTAAAACGGACGAAACCGCAAAACGGACGAAAACTTGTAAAGCGGACGGCGTAAAAACGGGCGAAAATGTGCAAAATGGACGAAACGCAAAACGGACGAAACTGCAAAACGGTCGAAACATGCAAAACTAAAAAAACCGTAAAACGCAAAAAGAACGAAAACGTAAAATGGACGAAACTGCAAAACGGACGAAACGTAAAACGGACGAAACCTGTAAAACGGACAAAACCGTAAAACGAACAAAACGGACGAAAACGTAAAAACGGGCTAAAAGGACTAACGGTGCAATAATATAATAACGGTCGTTGAAAATGATTTAAAAGGACTAGCGGTGCAATAAAAAATTAACGATCGAAATCACACTTAAGCGGGTAGCACTAAACTTGTTTAATTTTCCTAGTAGACTAAACTTGTTTAATTTTCCTTTGTGACACAAAATCACACTTAAAACGGGTTTAAGAAGGTTAATTACACTTTAAGTGTGATTTTGTGTCACAAAAGGAAAATTAGGCAAGTTCAGTGCTACAATAGGAAAATTAGGCAAGTTCAGTGCTACAATAGGAAAAAAAAAGTTCGATGCCCAGAAAAAAAAATGTGACAAGTTCGATGCCTTTTCAGACAATTTGCCCTATAATATATACATGATAAATCCTTAGTTAAAACAACATAAGGTTTTCATCCATGTAAATTATTCCAAGTGAAATATACCATTTAAGACTTGCTTGAATGATATATTGCATTTGTGTTAGACTTAATTTTTTTCGTATTTTTTTATTTCAGATAAACATTTATTCCAAGGTTGTTTGTTTTATTCCCTAAATTCAAGTGAAGTTCATTACAAGCTTAAGGATCAATATCTAGCTTAAATGGAATGATATCTTCAACATATATTAAGGATAAACACAATGCCCCTACTCAATGTCATATGTACTCAAGAGTTATCTTATATTGTAATTAAATTCAATCAGAATCATATTGTAATTAAATTCAAGATCTCAGCTCCTAGATGCATGATTCAATCCAAAACTTGGATTGCATAAATTTTGTATACATAAAGATAATATAGATTCATAACCCTTTTGATTACACACCGTCCTCGAAAAAGGTAATCATAAAAAAGAGTTATAAAATCGAATTGCCATATTCTACATACAAGGAACATGTATGACAATTCAATGTCTTTATATAATTAATTCGCATATATATAAGAAAATCTAATCACAGTCAATTGCTTAAGTATGATTAAAAACTTCTTATAAAATGCCATGCATTAACATGTATACAATTTTGTCCTTGTGAGTCTTTCTTCTAAAGAAACTCATTCCAACCTCATAGGTTAACTGTTAGGCGAAATAACAATCAAACTCAAAACTTGATTTGCCTTTTAAGGACTGCATCTTATCATTCATAGTTCTAAAACATTTATCAGATTCAAAATGTGATAATGTGTTTTAGTAGTTAGCTGATTTACAACAATTTTCTAACTTATATCCCTCAGCATTAATATTAAAAATATCACTCAAGTGATGAGGCATCCTTGCGGATTTATGAATGAGAGTAATCATTATAATTCGGTCGACATTTTCCTGTTTAACCTTAGTATGACATTAATAAGTGGATTTTAGATGGTTAAGTATTTTGTTCTCAAAAACTTTGAGATTTGTATATGCTCCCACTTACTTTTGTAAGTAGAGACAATTATCTAAATACTAAGTATTTAAGCAACAATAAATTGTTCTTTATTGGGAATCACAAAAATACATTTTAAAATCTCATATCTAGATTTGTTAATAAAATGCTTCATAAGATTTTAACAAATTCATAACTTAAATCAAGACATAATGGAATTTCTTCCAACAACTCTAGTTAGGATTTATAGAAAATTCTAATTTAGTATCACTCTTTAACCAAAAGTTCTAGCAACAGTTTTGTGTTTCGTCAAGCTAGGAAGAACACTAAAACTACAATCTTCAAGCTAGGAAGTGTAGGATAATCAAAAATCCAAAAGGATTTAGGATTCAATTGGTTTGAGTGGAAAACCTAAAATCCCCTGATGAATTAGGATTTTCAATTATGTGTTGTCTTGAATACCTTCTAGGTTTGAACTATATTGAGTGTATCCATGACACACGCAATTTCTAACCTTGATATGTTTTGGAAATAGAGCAATTAAAGCTATCATGAACCAAACCATATGAATAAGGTTTGATCCAACACATTAGACATATCATAATGAAGTGGTATCCTATGAGTATCAGAATTGTGAAACTATATTAGAACTCTATAGATAACTTAATTCTCTTTGGACCAAATACTTATCAATTGGATCGAGCCAAATTGCTTATTAAGTATTTACGAACCAAGTGCATGCAATAATGTATATTCATTGAACAATACAAGAACCTTATGTTCACGTGTTCACAAGAAGACAAAACTGTTCAAGAATTATATGTTCATGTGTTAACAAGAACACAGAACATGTCAATAATACATTATAAGTCTTTGAATAATTCAAAATCCTCATGTTTATGTGTTAACTAGAAGACATAACATTTTACTATATATACTTTATGTTATAAGTCATTAATCAATTCAAAGACTTTATAATTATGTCTTAACATGTAAGCATAATTATACTAACAAAAGTAATCACGAACGTAAACTCTTGAGTTCTATAGTAATTTCAAGTTAATTTTATACTTCAGAATTATGATCATTATCATATAGTCATAATTATGTTGACTAAAACATGTAGTCAAATGTTGAAGTATCTTTACACTATATCATGACATTTGAATGTAGTAGGGCACAAAACATCTTGCGTGTTCAAGTCCTAGTATAATCATTCTTAAAATGTAGTAGGGCAACAAACATCTAGCGTGTTTAGGTCCTAGTAGAATTCTTATTTAAATGTAGTAGGGCAATAAACATCTAGCGTGTTTAAGTCCTAGTAGATTTATTAGTTTTCTTACCTTGCGGTCAAGAGATACAAATAACATTGTTGTTCCTTGCAGACACTTTGAGATTTCTCCCACTTGTGTAAGGTACAACATCATATTATGAAAACAACCAACACGTGATTGATTGTTCAAACGATATGATAATGTCATTGATATCATAAGTAGTTTTAGAACCATAATCTTTACTAAGGAATTGTGGATTATTATTCTATAGATAACGCTTCAGGAAGTAACAGCAGGAAGGCAACGTGTTATCTAATAAAATAAAATGCAATGTTTCTTTAAGCAATGGTTGTTCATATTTGGAAAGTAATGAATTATTTCAAAGCTAGTTTGAAATGATATGGGTGACTAACAGAAAATAAATCCCGTAGCTCCCACTGAAATTGACAACATTACATGAATGATATTTCAAGAATAAATGCAAGCTGCTCCCACCGGATTTGTAAACATTGTAAGTGTTACATTTCAAAGAGAAAACATATAGCGATTATATATACTTTTCTATTCTCTTCAAATGCCTACGAGTAGCATGTACTTAGGTATTGAATAGAGTATATGAAGTTCTACTTATGTAGATAATAGACTGGCCATTCTTACATTCAATTAACTTGAATCTTTAGCATGCAATTCCTCCTTTATCGTCTACATAGCCCCAAGGGTAATTAGCACTTTAGGAATAATAAGAGTCCAAGAAGATTACCTAGCAAATATGCTAGTAATTATTTTACTCTTTGCGGTTTAAACTCATACATCTTGACAAGTGCAGTATGTCATTTATTTTGGCAGCTATAAACAAAATGTTATCTAGTTACACAAAATATTCTATCTTTCAATAATTTCTAGACCTCAAAAGGGTAATGAAAGATCATCAGTGAGTTTAACAGATTCCTATCTTAGTTTGTCAACTTAGGAGAAACGATAGGAATAAGTCTCACTTTTCTTACAAGGAAAAGAGACTAAGTTTGTCTTTCAAAGAAAAACAACTTTGTTTACGAATTATGTTGCAATAACACAATTAATCAGAACATAAAAAGTTCAATTCTAGTATTTTCGATAATTACATTCTTAAAAGAATTAACTACCCAATTAATTACTAATTAAGACTAAGATCCATCTTGCACTCCCACTTAATTACCAAAGGTCTGACCAGGGCGTAAAAAAATAAGACAAGAGGTAAGCGACGAGCGTTAATTGCATAATGCAACTCTTAGATTTATGAGACTGTTTAAGGCATTAGTATCAAGTAATAATGTCAAAATCATGTTTAGTTCTCATCGTATGCCTCAGGTTCAAGGTTTGACCAAGCCAACTTGAAATAAGTCGACCAAGTATGAACGTGTAAAAATAACCAGAGGTCTGACAAAGCGAAATAATTACCATGGGTTGGAAAGACCCTTAGGTCTGACCAGAGAAGTCAATCCAAATGCACGTGTTCATAGTTGGATGGCATAGACTTAAAATTAACAAATAGGTATGCACATATAAATGTGGTAAAAGTCGTGTACAAAGAAGCATGCAAAACAACTTTGTAACACTTATTTTAAAAACTTTGGTAATGACACCGTAGTGATCATCATGGTTCACGGTAGCTCCAATCGAACGCATTGTGGAGGTAGAGGACCGTCGTCACCAAGCAATAACCTAGACATCCTTTCGTGCGATCAGGCGCACCTCTTTAAACCCCCTTTTTAGTTTGTTCTAGTGGGTGAGCCGTACATCCCAAGTGTCCATAGCGTCTAGTTTTTAAATTCATGAAAAACTTGTTTCAATAGTTTAGGTCACTTTATTTAACAAAAACGATTTTCCATGAATCAAATAGCAGGTCACAATGAGCATGATATTTAGGCGTGTAAATAAAGACCAATATCAATGTTATGGTTACGATATGTATTATTCCATATTGCATACAATTAGGTGTCAAAGCAAGTAACAATAATGCACATTATGGAATCACAAACATATAAGCATAAACATCAATATAAAACACATATTGTTCCGAGTTCTCTTGCAAGTCTTCCCCAAAAGGAGAACCATAAGACCATCACTATGATACAATACCTAGATCGCCCCATACATCGCAAAAAGCAATTGAGTGGGTCTTGTGGCCGGAAAACACATAAAAAGCATGGCAATCTCAATTAACAAGTAATTACGCTATTTTATGTATTTAATAAACAATATGCAATTCTAATTATCATTATAATTCTAATTAACGATTAATTAATTCTAATTAACATTTAATTCTAATTAACAAGTAATTCTAATTAACTTTTAATTCTTATTAACAAATTTAATTCCAATTAACAAATTAGTTCTAATTAACAATTTAATTTTAATTTGCGTGTGACTTGTTATTTTTTATTAATAATTGACAAGTATTGCATATAGTTGTTAAAACAAAAATAAAACGAATAACTAAATTAGTTTTAGACAGCCTTTTTAAACATGTTTATTAAAGGAAACGTGTAACTCATAATCGAAAAAACGAGATGGCTCGTGATGCCACTGTTGGGATTTAAGAACTACGTTAACCAATTAACGCATATGAGTACGCAATGGATATGGATCTCGTAATCGCAATTAGGTTAACACGTATTAATAAACAATTAATGAATAAAAGGTAAAATAGGAAACTAACCTTTCGTGGCAATTGAACGCAAGTGTAATGAACAAGAAAACCAATGTGAAACACAAGTATCTAAATTATACACCTCTTCGAGTATCACACACAACACGAAAACCGTATACGTTCGATAAAGTAGCTAGCCGAGAACGTAATAAAACCCAATCAACAATTGATGAACTTGAATAACTCTCGAACTAGAAGAACCCAAGACCAAGTCTTCTTTCTGTCCGAGAACACCAAAACAACCAAGAAGCAACTTTCCACCTTTACCTGATATCGGACAAGAGTCGTCCGATATCATCTTAGTTCTGTCCGAGAAGTGAACCAAGACCAGAAACATAAAACCCACTATGTAATTGTTGCTGCTGTCGATCAGGAGGAACAAAACAAGAAACCTCTAATAGATCTTTATCCTAAACACTCGAATCAATACAAGTTTAGGGATAAATCAAAACCAAAACCCTAAGTCGACAAGGTGTTAGAAGATGGAACTGATAATTGGTTTAGGGATGTTTCAGAAGATCGTGATATGCATAAGTTTGGGATATCAATATGTCGTACATGTTAGGGAGAGTGCATTTGTTTATATACTAAACCAAATTGCCCTTGTCTTGGGCTATGCTTGGTCGACAAGTCTAAAACCCAAGCATCCCTTTGTCTTGCCCGATTTATTAGATCCTAGGCCCATGGCAGCCAATCAAATTTGACCCAAGATCATGTCCAAGAACAGCCCATGGGTCAAACTATTTATCGGGTCAAGTTATTGCATATCGGGTATTAATTCAAGTTATATATTACGTTCGACACGTACACTCGTATTTATCATGTGTGCCCCCATAGGCTCACACACTATTAGCCGTTTATGTGTGTTTACAACTCCTATAAACCAAAATTAAATTATAAAAAAAAGTACGAAATAAAAACTGATGAAAAAATGTATTCTACTGGGAACAAGTAAGTTAAAAGAGAATATTGTGTATTTTTTGAGCCCGAAATAACAATAGTAGTACCCGTTTTAAAAACTTGCGGGTAAAACGTTATGATGATGTCACTCTTTGATAGAAGTATACACTTATTAGTGTACTATAATACGTTTATATCAACGAATATCACATCAAACTGTATAAATAATGATTTTACTAGCATATTATTATGGGAAAAGTTACTGAGACCTTCCCTATATTTTATTTTTACCAATGATTTTTTATTTTTATAATTTTGTTTATATAAAAAAACTATAAACTTGAAATTGCGAAACAGAAAATATAAAGTTTAATAAGTCAAACGTTTAAAATTGTCAGAAATATTGAACAAAAACTGACAAAAAACTGTGTTGTTCTAGAAAAAAGTGAGACAAAAGGAATAAAGTACAAAACCCTCCCTACTAAATATATGCAACATATTTTTTTCTAAATAACTTTGTAAAAAAGAGGAGGAGGGTGTCCAAATAACTTGTCCCAACATAATATTGGGGAATATTTTATACAACATATTTTTCTAAATAAACATGTCTAGGCAATGTACTTTGTAAATTGTCAAAAATACGCAACATATTTTCAAATAATCTTCGATCTAGCTAATACGACCGGCTAACAGGTTACCACTTGATTAAAAGTTACGCCGTTGGTCCCCAAATTGAAACAAATTCGCGCATTTGATCCTTTTTTGGTAACGTTCGTTAATTATTATTACTAACATAGTGCTCGCGCAAAGCAGTGGCGGTACCTAACATGTCAGTTGTTCTCGTACCTTTATCTTTAAGCGGTATGCAATGAGAGTTGGTATTTGACGGTTTACCCGTTTGATAGTTTGAAAAGAGTAGATGCGTATTTGAATTTTCGTAAAGTATATCAATACAAATATATATATCCATACTTAAACTTATTTGAACTTTATATAACTTAAATGTTTATGATAAAAATTACAACTATAATGCAATTATTATAGTATAGAATTTATAATGCAATTATTATAGTATAGAATTTAGTGTCATTAATATAGAATTTAGTTGATAAAAATTACAATTTGAATGTGTTATTAGTGTACATTATAATGCAATTGTTATAGGGGTTAATTCTATATATATCCAATTTAAACATTTAAATGTCATATTTACCAAACAAAATATTATAATGACATATATACCCAATATGAACATCATATTTTTCATATTTACCCAATTCATTATAAAATTAATTAAAAATAATTTTACATCCTTAAATGCCTATTATTCCCTTAGTAATTTCTAAAAATCAATTAGTTTCTTGTTTCATTAGATTTTCAAACTAAATATCTATAGAACAAATATATATCATGTCCTGGATGAACATCAGAAAACATGTATAATTTGTTATTTTGATGTTTATGTGTGTCAATTGAAATCATGTTCCATGTGTTATTATTTATGTATTTTGTTTGTAGTAGAATGTTGTTTAGTACTCCTGGGTTTTGACAAGTTAACATGCGTTCCATTTGTTTGATTGGTATTCAACATATGTAGATGTCATTTGAATTGGTAGAATGAGTATCATCTCAAGGTTTATTCATGTTTCTTGGGCTCGTAACGTGTTTTGATGTTTTCGTGTATTCATGAAGTTTGCATTTTTCTAGATGATTAAGCAATATTTGATTTACAAAAAGAAATGGGTATATGTAAAGATGAAAATTAATGTTCATATTATTAAGGGTATCAAAGGAATTCAGTGATATAAGTTTACAATTAATTGAGTTTATAATGAAATTGGGCAAATATGACAAATATGATGTTTGAATTGGATACATATGTCATTATAACATGTAGGTGGGTAAATATGACATTTAAAGGTTTAAATTGGGTATATATGGAATTAACCCTTATTATAGTATAAAATTTAGTTGTACGAATTATTAATTATAGTAAGATGTGTAGGCTTAAAAAATTAAGACTTCCTTCTGTAGAAAGTCCTAAATACATTATAAGGTAGTATAAATTATTATTTTTTTTAAATTTTTTTTAAATTTAAAAAAGATTCATGAAATCTAGATAAAATCTTTTTTTTAATTAATTTTTTTTAAAAGAAAAATTGGATAGATTTTTTATACATTTTTTTCTTTTTTTTAATCTGGATAAAATTTTTTATATTTTTTAAAATCTTTAAAATTGTAATTATTAAAAAAAATATCAGATTAAAAAAAGGTTTTTTCAGATTTTTTTTAAAACTGTCAGATTTTTGAATCTATAATTATTATTATTTAAATTACAGTTTTCAAGATTTAAAAAATATATATATAAAATTTATCCGCATAAAAAAAAAAAAAAAAAAAAAAAACCTTAAAAAAGATAAAAAAAATGTATAAAAAAGTTTATCCAATTTAAAATAAATAATAATTAAAAAAAAAAATCTAGATTTTAATTTTTTTTTTAAGTTTTAATCTTTTTTAACGAGCGTTACTTAAAAAGAATCAATTGTGCTCAAGTTTGAGGATCAACGGTGTAACTTTTAATCAAGTGGTAACCTTGTTAACCTGCTAGTAACCGGTAATATTAGCCAAATCGAAGATTATTTGAAAATATGTTGCGTATTTTTGACAATTTACAGACTACATTGTGTAGATATGTTTATTTAGGAAAATATATTGCGTATTTTTAGCTTTCGCCTTTTTTCCATATAAATAATTTCAAGCACAATTATTATTAGGAAAGTTTACACAATCTTATCTGGTTAGTTAGCTTGGTTTTAATCAAAAAATCATTTGCACCTAATGCTAATGCTTAGTTTATTGTTTGATAATGTATAATTTTACGTACTTTGGTAAACTTCAACGAACCAAATGAGGTCTCAACTTTTAGATATGAGTGGTTGTTTTAAAGCTGTGTACAAAGATACTTTGCCATGTTTTTCAAGACATGATAATTCACATAATTGCCTCCACTACACCTTTATCGTTTTGACATGACACCATATATGTGATAATACTATTGGAATTGATAAAAACCAATAATCACTTAAAAGAGTCTAGGAGGACGTCTTCTTTGGTCTCTTCTTGTTGTTTTATGTTGTTTCAAAGATGAGTGTTTTAGCCAAATGCCATTTATAGGAAATATTTATTATTTAATTTGTGTTTGGTTAATTTGGAGTCGTCTTGGTGTTGCTTTGCGTTGAAATTTTCATTTTCTGGCATTTGGCGTTTTTCGTCTACTATGTTGCTTCATTCAAGTTTCTATATATGTACTGTATTAAGTTTTGGCATTGAAAGAAATTATTAAGCTATGATCGAGCTTATCCAAAACAGCTGTAAGGTTGCCTTAAAGCAGACAACAAACCTCACAGAACACCGATTAAGACATGCGATATAATATAGCGATGTATGACAAGTAATGTTTGTTTGTATGATTACGAAAACCTAGTGATAAATATATTAAAAGGGGAATTGCATATATACCCACTAAAACTTAAAAACTTGTATATTTCCCCATAATACAAGTTTTTATTGCATGATGTACAATGCATTTTAAGCATGTTTTGGGTATATATGCAAATATGCTGTTTTAGTGGGTATATATGCAATTGACCCTATATTAAATGTAACAACTTAACAACCTAACAACTTAACAAAGACTTGGATAAAAACATATTGTATCAAAGAACCTTAATTAAATGGCCACCAACAGATGACCATATACAACCAAAAGCTTACGACGCAGTCTTTAAGCTATAATTTCACTCATGTCTTCATTTTCACGTTCGATTTGATTGTTGCGACCACACATGTTCAAGGTGATCTCCTTGGCAATATGTTGCTTGAGTCCTTATTGGACACCCTTGATTTTTGGCCATAAAAGTGACATGGGACCAAATTTTGAGATTATTGGTGAAGTTCAAAGAATTCAGTGTGTCCTAACCAACCAACAACTGGGTACTACTGACTTGTATTTTGTGGTTTGTGTGACCATCTCATTATAGCACACTTCATGGAGTTGAAGAATCGATGTAGACATCGATGTGATATCACCCATACCATGTTCATTCTACTACTTCAAAAGTGAGCACTAATATTCGTTTTCTTGATTTGGATATGCTAACAATATAATGTTCTAAAGTTTAATTATTGCAAATATTTCTATAACAAAACCATGAGAAGCTTTGAGCCTTTGTGAGTACGTGACTGATCCACACACACGTGGACTAGACGAGCTTTTAGTGTTTTGTAACATAAAAATCAATGAAGTACATGAGACACTCTGGTCTATCCTGTTAATCTCTTTTCAAGAATAAGAAGAATAAACTTAGAAAATTAGCTAGAAAAATACTTTTAACAAAAAGTAGCAAAACAAAACCATTAAAATTATTAATATTGGGTGGTTTCGAACTAACAACTCTTGGGATGTTCAATTGATATATGTATTAATCTGACCCAAATTCTTGACTTGGGTCATGTTTGAGCCCTAAAGGTATATATTTCATATTAGACCAATCAAGAATTAGGGTTGTGATATGCGCCAAAACTATACCAACAGAAGTGCCAGATGTCAGATTGCTATTGGTTGGAACACGTCATCTCTTTAGTCAACACATAGTCAAACCAATAACCGTTTCCCGCCTTCACTATAAATAGTAGTTGTATCTTTCATTTATTTTCATTTTCAAGTAATGTTTGTAAATCAATTTATCTCCAATCTGTAATCCTTCCATTTCCACATTAATCCAAGAACAAATCATTTGGTTATCATTCTTCCATTGATTACCTTGTGTTTGTTAACTGTTGAGCATCATTTCATTAAGAAATCTAGTTCCACTCTTATCAAGTGGTATCAGAGCCCTTTCTTGGAGCTCATACTATCGATTCCAACAAGCTTGTTACGATTCCGACAAGTTTGTTACAATTCCGGCGAGGCGGTTAATTTTCCAGCGATAAAATTCTACTGAAAACAGAGTGCTACACTGGCTCTCTGTTCAATTGTTGTATGCTATCCGTCAGAAACCCGACCAATTGTTGAGTATTCATCGCGATCACGAGAATAGCGCATAAGTGCTTAAATCCTCTATTTTCGAAACAATGATCAGTTTTGTTTGACTCAAGGTTGGCCAAGAACGGATTAGTTGTTAGTTGTAACTCAATTGAAGAAGAAGGAGTAACACCTAACAACCAAATTTCATTAAAATAGCATACAATGGTGGTTCAAACTCGAAATCAAGAGCAGAGCACCCCTGCTATTAATGAATCCCTCACTTTGACTCAAATAAGTCAAAGTTTGCTTCAACTAACTCAGTTTGTTCAAACTATGGATGAAAGAATTAATGGAAGAATGGAAACATTCCATCTCTTTCAAGATTATGTTACCAATGAGTTGGCAAAATTGAATGGTGCAAGCACTAGTACACAACAAGACACTGAACATGTGGTGTAACAGGTGGTACAACCAGTGGCTGCACAATGTCCAATTCATGCAGCTGCACAAAACAATCAACATCACAATCCTTATGGCAGACTCACAACGATTGAATTTCCAAAGTTTACTTGTGAGGATGTTAAAGGTTGGGTGTTTAGAGTACATCAGTTTTTTGCTATTGATCAAGTAAAGGAAGATCAAAAACTGAGGTTAGTATCCATGCATTTGTTTGATAGGGCTTTGCATTGTCCCTTACAGTTTGTTAAAAAACATGGTGATAATGTGCCTTGGGTTGTATATGAGTCTGAAATTGTGAGTAGATTTGGTGAGGTGAATGATGATCCTTTGGTAGAATTTAAGAATTTGAAACAAACAGGAGATGTACAAACCTACCAGGATAAGTTTGAAGTGTTATTGAATAAAGTTGATTTAACTAAAGAACTGGTTGTTAGCATGTTTATTGGTGGCTTGAAGGGTGAGATTGGAATACCTTTGAGGATGTTTAAGCATGTCACCTTGAAAGATGTTACTGCTTTGGCCAAAATGCAGGAAGCTACAGTGGCTATAATGAGAACAAAGCCACATTACTCACCTTTTAACAACACTAGGTATCAACATACCAATACTGTTAATACTAGACCAGTTAACCAAACTGCTACAAAACCTCATTTATTGGCACTACCAGCTCCAAAAACAGCATATCCTATCAGAAGGCAGTTGACACAAAAGGAGTTGGAAGAGAAGAGAGCCAATAATCAGTGCTTTTACTGTGATCAAAGGTACACTCCTGGTCACAAGTGCAATGGTCAGATGGGAGGAGGATAATAGTGTAAGTGGTAGGCAGTGGGGAGGAGGATAATAGTGTAAGTGGTGAAGTAATTGAGGAGATAAGAGAATTGGAGGAACCTATACTAGAGCAATTTCCAAACACTGGTGAAGACATTCCTCAGATCTCTCTAAATGCTTTGTCAGGAATCAATTCTTATAAAACCATGAGAGTTAAAGGCCATGTGGGAAAACAGTTAATACACATGCTCATGGATACTTGAAGCACTCATAACTTCTTATCTATGTCAGCTGCAAGGAAGTTAGGTTGCAAGTTAAGGAGAACTGTGCCATTAGAAGTGTCAGTGGCTAATGGGAATCAAATGGTGAGTGAGTATATGTGCAAAGGGTTCGAGTGGCAGTTGCATGGTAATACTTATACTACTGATGTCATGGTTATACCCTTGGGCAGTTGTGACATGGTGCTTGGAGTGCAATGGTTATCCACATTGGGAAACATATTGTGGAATTTGGAAAACTTGACAATGGAGTACAAGTATCAGGGTAAGAGGGTGGTACTGACAGGGTCACAACAAGCTGTGTTATCCAGGATAAATGGGAAGCAAATGACTAAGAATATGAAGTTCAATAGGGTGGAATTGGCTGCTATTACTATGTGTGTCTACCCTGCTCAACTGTGGAATTTGGAGGGCAATCACACTAGTACAAATGAAGTGGAAGGAACTATACAGTCAGTTTTGGATGACTTTAAGTCAAGATTGAAGCACCAATTGAATTCAGATATGCAATGAAAACTGGTATTACTTGATGGCACAACAATATAATAATAGAAAACGATCTCTAAAGGAGTCGTTTTAAAAGGCTTCATCATTCAAATATATCGAGTTTACAAAATAGGTCCCATTGGTTCCATTGATTACAAAAGACATCAATATAAAGTTTTGATGCTTTGTGAATGATAAATTATTTATGTATAGCCTTCTTGATCTTGCCCTTCCGTGCTCGCTCCCGACATTATGGACCCGAAATACATGCTTAAAACTCACAACACAAAGGTTGAGTGAAATTCATAGAGTTTGTTTAATGGTTGAACACATTATGTTGGTAGTGTGAGTTAATTAGACTCACACCAATGGTTTGAAAACAAAACAGCTTATTATTAGACTAAGCATCATGCAATCAAGGCGTTAACGTGTTCCAAATTTAATTGGAGAAATTGTTGGGTACGTGTCTCTCGGTAGGTAAAATTGCCATTTTACCTAATGTTACTCAAATATAGTGCGTTTGTTTGCCTCTAACGGCCAACACAAACGGGATTCGTCAATCCCAATAGATCTATTCACAATATTCGCGCCCACTCTTACATAGTGATTAATGATTCATGATTTAGGGACTTATGTTTGGCAAATGCGGTAACTTAGTACTAATAAAACAATCAGATAAGCATACAATTTGAAAGCAATGTGTTCGGTTTAAAATAAAGCATGTATCTCCCCAAGGGTTTGTAAAACAATTAAGTAATAGAAAGTGGGGCTATGAACTCACCGAGAGTTGATGATGTTAAGTACTAACGGATGTAATGGATAAGTCGGAAGACTTCTACGCACAACCTAAAAATGAAATGTTGCGACTTAAGTTTGGAATAATGTTTTAGGAAAACATAAACCATCCTATATATATCCCTATGTTGATCATGATGTAGTCAATTTTCATTTGATGTTTTAGAAAGATCTTTAATATGTGAAAACGTATTTAGTTTATAGATATCGTACTACCGCTCGGGCCATCATAATTCGTGAGGTCATGCAAGAACGCTCGAGGAGCTAGGACACTTTAATTGTGAATCCAAAGAACTCGTCGACACGCTTTACTCAAATGAAACCCTCACATGAAGCTCCCTACTATTGTAGCACTTAGTAAATACAACATATGTTTTGAGTGAAGATTGTTATAACATAAAGTTTATCATGTTTTAATAACTATCTAGTTTTTACAAGTTCTCGTCGCTTCAAACAAGCCTCGAGGCTTTAGCCATAGTCTTGCCGTGACTTTGGTCTTGACTACCATGGTCTTGAGACTTAGCTTTGGCCTTAGCCGTAGCCGTGGTCTTGGCTAATGGCCATTAGGCGCCTTGGTTTGCTTTTAGTTGTGACAAAAGTATAGTTGTGAGACTATATTTACGGCAGCTTCGCTTTTGAAAGATTTTGGCCTATTTAAGCGTTTTCAAGGTCCGAGCTTCTTTTCTATTGAAGGAAAACGTCGTTCCGGACAACTTTCGTGTTTTAACTTTTTATGATTCGGACCATAAGTACGACTTTCAAAATGGCAGAACCAAGCAGTCCCCATATGGCGCTTTTGGCGTTTAGGTTTCGCTTAACTTTTTCGCCTATAACTTTTGACTCGTTTGTCCGCTTCGGTGATTCAAGTTGCTATGTTTACCTTTTTATCTTGTCTACCATATTATGTAAGTTACATAGTCCATATGTTACTGATTTTAATGGTCTCACATGTATAGGATATGACTAGTTTTCTAGTTTGTTACTTATATGACAATATGTGAATTAAAACAAGTGATTGAGTATATGTACATCATGAATCAACATAGTAACTATATATATAGCATGAAATAGTTAAGATTATGAATAATAAAGATGAGATGATGGTGGTGATAAGTTGCTTACAACTTTTGGCTTTCAAAATAGAAAGGAGTAACTTAGTAAGGATAGGACTTTGATTGATCACTTTAGACTTTGGATTGAGCTAGCTTTCCACACCTTGGCACCCTTGCAAACTTGAAGAGTTGGTGATGAAGTACTAAGTGACTTGAGTGGATCTAAACTCAAGAAGATCACTTACTTGCTAGAGATTGGATGAAGTAGCTTGATCTTTGAACTTTCTTGCTTAAACTTGGAGTTTAAAGCTCAAATGATGGAAGATATGGATATTTTAGAGTATGAACGACCCAATTCAGTTTGTGGAGGTCTTTGGGATGAATATCACTTGCTATTTATAGGAGGGTAAGTTTGGTTAACCATATATTGGGTTAAATATCAACCATGGTTAGGTTAGGACACTTGTAATGATCAAAATGAACCTTGGTTAGGATTAAGCCACCAATATGATGACCCCCCCTCCTTAAGTCGGTCTCATAGTGTCTAGGTGACTTAGATGATAAGTTTTGATAATATCAAGAGTTTAGAGTAAGTTTTGGTTCCGTTAAATGCCAACCGTAAGTCTTTAGGCCATAAACGTAAAACCGGTATCGTAAAAATACGAAACTTACAGGAATGATGAGACTCATCATTATACTCCATATAAAAATATAAAATGAGTGATAAGTCTCATTGGGTGCAAAACGCCGCTTAAAGTCGAAACACGGGTCAAAACGCGTAATTCGCAGCTTTTCGAAAAGAACGAAATTTCGTGGAAACGACCGTGAATTTATTTAGAGTAGACTAAAATTAGTCTAAAAGTGATATGAGATGTCAAAATTTGGTTTTCTTCAAACGCTGGATAACTTAATGCTTATTTGGGAAGTTTAAAAGTTACGCGATTTATGCGTAAATGTAGAACGACAAGATTAATTCCTTTACGGTCAAAGGAGGAGGAATATGTTTGACTTTTCCAAAATGTAAAAGTGTCAAAATATATTAGAAACACAAAGGTGAATCGTTAAGTCCGGATGTAAGCGTAATTGTTTAAAACGTAAGTTTAGTTTTTCAAATACAGGCTTATTTAGTAACATAAAATGAATTTTAAAATTCTCAAATTAATCATGAGTGATCTAAGAATTTATCCGATGTTAGGAAAATTATCGAGTTGATTTTCGTTATGCGTGACGCTTAAACGATGGACCGTCCGAATGAAACTTTATAACGATGTTTTCTTAATAACTTTTGCGAAAATGATCTAACGATTGTCAAACTCTCGTTCATTACTAAAATAATTTATCTTACGAGAATGTGAAATAAAAATTTTACGGATGAATAGTGAAAATGAATAGTAAATGTGAATAGTAAAAGTGAATAGTAAATTTCGAAAATGAAAAGTAACTCGAAAATGCGGGTGGTTACAGTCTCCCCGTTGGAGAAATCACGTCCTCGTGATTTAATTGTTTCTTGATGTTGATGCTCCTTCAAAAGGTGAGGGTACTTTCGACGATCCGGTCTTCTCGCTCCCATGTAAATTCGGGCCACGTTGGGAGTTCCAATGAACTTTGACAATTGGTATTCGACTGCTTTTAGTTGTTTGACCTCTCGGTCCATGATCTCCACAGTTGTTCAATGAAGTGTAGATCGTTGCTCGTTTGAGTTCATCGAGTGGAATAAAAGCGATTCATCGGATAGACATTTCTTTAGGTTAGATACATGAAAAGTGGGATGTACATTATCGAGTTCCGATGGGAGCTCAAGTTTGTATGCCATGGACCAACCCTAGCGAGGATTTTGAATGGACCTATGTATCGTGGGTTTAGTTTTCCGTGTTTACCGAATCGTATGACACCTTTCCAAGGTGAGACCTTTAGCATAACCTTGTCTCCAACTTGGAATTCCAAGGGTTTGCGTCGTACATCGGCATAACTCTTTGTCTATCTCTTGCTTTTGTAACCGATTTTTGACTTGTATGATTTTCTCGGTTGTTTCACGAATGAGTTCGGACCCGTGAGTTGAACATCTCCCACTTCGCCCAACAGACAGTGATCGGCACTTTCGACCGTAGTGCTTCAAGGGTGCCGCTTGATACTCGCGTGATAACCGTTATTGTAAGAGAATTCGACCAATGGTAAATGGTTATCCCATCCTTTTCCAAAGTCGATTATACAAGCTCAAGCATGTCTTCCAGCGCTTGAATGGTTCGCTCACTCGACCATCGGTTTGAGGGTGATACTGTACTCATGTCTAGGTTTGTTCCAAAGGCGTCTTGGAGTGATCGCCGAAGTTTGAGGTAAATCTACCATCTCGGTCGATATGATAGAGATCGGTGCACCATGTTTTGAGACTATTTCCTTGACGATAGTCGAGTCAATCGATCCATCTTGTAAGTCTCTTTGATTGGTATAAAATGTGCGGACTTGGTGAGACGATCCACTATGACCCGGATGGAGTCATAACCGTTGGATGTCTTTGGGAGTTTAGTGATAAAATCCATTGTGATTCGCTCCCATTTCCATATCGGAATCTCGGGTTGTTGTAAGAGACCGGAAGGTTTTGGTGTTCACCTTCACTTTGGAACAAGTAAGGCATTTATCGACGAAGTGGCAATGTCGGCTTTCATGTTTGGCCACCAATAGAGTAGTTTTAGATCATGATACATCTTATCGATCCCGGATGTACGGAATATTTGGATTTGTGGGACTCAAGCATGATTAAATCTCAGAGACCACCATAAAGTGGTAACCAACTTCGTCCTTGAAGCATAAAGTTCCGTCGAACGGGTTTCAAATTTCTTCAGATCATGCCATCTAATTTCTCCTTCTCAATGTCTTGTTGTTTTACCGCCGGCTTGAGCATTGAGTATTTGAGCAGGAAATTTGAGTTAATGGTTAGGACTAAAGCTCGAACTCAGAGGTTTAACCCTTTCCTTCCGGCTCGGGGCATCCGCTACTACGTTGGCTTTTCCGGATGATAGCGAATGTCGCAATCATAGTCACTCAACAATTCTAGCCATCGTCGTTGCCTCATGTTTAATTCCTTTGATCGAGAATGTGTTGGAGACTTTTGTGGTCAATAAACAAGACATCTAGTACCGTATAGATAGTGTCTCCAGATTTTAAGTGCAAAGACTATCGCTCCTAACTCCAAGTCATGAGTATTGTAGTTTTCTTCATGTTTCTTGAGTTGTCGTGAAGCATAAGCCATGACTTTTCTCGTTGCATGAGTACGGCTCCTAATCCTTGGTGCGAAGCATCGCAATAGACTACAAAATCTTCGATCCCATCCGCAATGCTAGAATAGGGCACTACAAAGTTTTTGTTTTAGGATTTGGAAAGCTTCTTCTTCATCTTCGCTCCGGATGTACTTCTTGTTTTTCCGAGTTAGCGTAGTCAAGGTTTAGCTATTGAGGAAAACCCTCAATAAACCTTCGATAATAACCGCCAAACCTAGAAATTGACGAATTTCAGAGGTGTCGAGGTGTTGGCCAATCCTTGATAGCCTCAATTTTAGCGGGATCAACATGTAGACCCGTGTTATCGATAACATGCCCAAGGAATTGTACCGACCGAATCCGAATTCACATTTAGAGAATTTTATGCACAACTTTCTTTTTGAGCAAATCTAAAATCGTTCTCAGATGATCTTTATGTTCTTCTTCGCTTTTGGAGTATATGAGAATGTCATCGATGAATACTATCACAAACTTGTCCAAGTATGGCTTACACACCCGATTCATGAGATCCATGAATACGGCTGGTGCATTCGTTAAGCCAAACGGCATTACTTGGAACTCGTGATGACCATAGCGAGTTCTAAAGGCTGTTTTTGGAATGTCTTCTTCTCGAACCTTAACTTGATGGTAACCCGATCGAAGGTCTATTTTTGAATAATAGGTCGAACCTTGTAGTTGATCGAATAGATCATCGATTCTCGGCAAAGGGTATCGGTTCTTTATGGTTAATTTGTTTAGCTCACGATAGTCGATACACATTCGTAACGATCCATCTTTCTTTTTCACGAACAAGACGGGAGCTCCCAAGGTGAGGAACTAGGTCGGATAAACCCTTGTCCGAAAGTTCTTGTAGTTGATTTGCCGTTCTTGCATCTCGGATGGTGCTAGTTCAGGAGCGCGGCCACGGGCGCCGCCCGGCACTAAATCAATGTGAAACTCTACTTGGCGTGATGGTGGAAGTCCGGTAAGTCTTCGTGGAAAACTTCGTGAAATTCACGAGCGATAGGAACGTCTTCAAGTCGTTTTTCTTTAGATTCCTTCTCGGTAACATGAGCTAGAAATGCGTAACATCCTTTTTCAATGTACTTCATGGTTTTCATACATGAGATGATGTTTAAGCGAGTTCCACTTTGATCACCACGGATGACCAAAGTTTCATTGTTACAAGGAATGTGAACAACTTTTTCACCATGATGATGTTGGCTCGATGTTTTGACAACCAATCCATGCCAATAACAACATCGAAACTTCCAAGTTCGATTGGCATGAGATTGATGCTGAATGGATGATCTAAAAGGTTGAGGGTACAGTTTTGGAGTACAAGATTGGTGTTTACTAAGTTTCCATTGGCTAATTCAATACTATAGTGAGTATCCATAGTGGTTGGTGCAATATTAAGTAAAGGTGCAATTTTGGAAGATATAAAGCTCATATCAAGACCGAATCGAATAAGACCTTAACAAGATGATTATTGAGTGAAAACGCATCAAGAACGACGCTCGGGTCTTGTTGAGGTTCACCGCTGCCCATAACATAAGCTCTACCACGAGCATCTCCGCCTTGTTGGCCACGGTTTTGAGGACAATTGGGTTTGACATGTCCTTTCTCCCCACACCCGAAACATGTAACTATCGGTTGAAGGTTAGCTCCAGTAGCCACAACTTTGCTTCTACAGTCTTTAGCAAGGTGTCCTGGTTTTTGACACTTGTGACACTTGGCTGGGCAAGGACCCATATGGTGATAGTTGCATTTATTGCACTTTGGGTAGGTTCCACCATAATTTCCTCCACGGGTGTCGCAACATGTCGTTGAGGCTTCTTGTCTTTGTTTTGTTGCTGATGGTGTTGGGTGTTACGATTTTGATTGTTGAAAGTGTTTCTTTGGTTGTTATCCCATTGTCGTTTGTTGTTGTTGTTTCGGTTGTTGTTGTTGTTGTTGGTATGGTTGTTGTTATTACGGTAGTTGGTGTTGTTGGTGGTAGTGTTGAGATTCTGTCTTTGGGTAGCTCCTGTTCGAACCACTTGATCCATGAGACTTCGAGACATTCGCATAGCATCATCAAGTGACTTTGGATCAAACGATGTCACGCTTCCCGGATGATAGGCGTAAGTCCCGGATATATCTCTAACAGCTTTTCAGTTGTTGGAACCATAGATGGACATAGTATCGCCAATTCTTGAAATCGACGGTTGTAAGTAGCAATGTCAACACCTTTAAGAACATGGTTCCAGAATTCCACTTCCAATTTCTGTATCTCACTACGAGGGCAATACTCCTTGATCATTAAACCCTTTAGAGCAACCCAAGAGATTTGATAAGCACTCATGATGCCTATTGGTTGAGCAACTGAATTCCACCATGATAATGCCTGATCCAGTAGTGTACAAGTGGCATATTGAACTTTGTCATTTTCAACAGCATTTCTTCGATTGAGAACATGACTCCATTCTTTCAAACCAACGAGTTAAACCCACGGCTCCTTCTCGAACCCTTGAAATTTGTGGGTTTGCAACTCATAAATTCTTTGTATGAGCAACCTCTAGTTGCATTAGTCGCATGCAAGCCTAGCAACAATGCTGGCAAGCAGCAATGGCAATTCAATGGCAACATGGCTTTGCAATGGCCTCGGGTCAACGGCGGGCTTCAACAATGCAAGCGGCGGCTTCGGCGGCCATAGCGGGCGGCTTCAATCATTCGGCGGCAATGGTCATGGTTGTTGCAAAGAATAGCGGCTAAAGCAAGCGGCGGCAGAAGAATGGCAACAGCGGCTTCAATGGCTATGGTCGCTCGTTCGCGTTAATTGTCGATTCACTCGGGTAGTAATCATTCGCTCGATGGCGGTGGAGTCATTGGTTGAGGTGCTTTAGCTTTCTTTGGCGGCATGATTCTATCAAAAGAGATATCAAGAGTTATAAAAGATCACGATTTTGATGGAAGGTTAGAAATAATAAAGTTTGGAGTTTTAAACCATAACACATGATAGCATAAAACCAGAGTTTTTATTTACATAACGTTGATTGATTTACAAAATCGAAACCTATTACAAGCTTCTTCAAAATGTACTAACTGAAACTTTCAGTTTAGTAATTACAACGCTTTACTATTGTTAGCTATTACATGAGTTACACAGAGTTTTCTAACTGAGTCTAATCAGTTTAGAAGTACAAAAGATAACTAGTATATCACATAGTCTAAGATTGGTTGAACGAATCGATGTTTCCATATACGGCTAGAACATCGATGCTATCACTTATACGATTTTCTCGACCTCTTTTGATATATTTTCGTTGCATGGCATTCATAGAAGATTGCATATCATACAACTCCTTTCAAGACAATATCGGTCGGGTTAGCAACGTCTAGTCGGATCTCGTCGAGCTTAAGTGATTTCGTAGTTCTTGAATCTGCACCGCGCCTTGGTATCGGATTCTTTCCACTCTTGATAACCTATCTTTGATGTCTTCCCATCCAGTTAGTGGATGGAAGATGGTATCTGCAACATAATCCAAGTCCCTCTTCACATAACTCATATCTAGTATGAATAAGTCCAAGCGTTGGCGTGCATGGATGGCCTCAGTTTTGGCCGCAATGACAAATGATTCTTGTTGATTCATCTGCCATGCCATACTTTGGACTTTATGTTGAGTTAGGTCCAGGTGTTGTTTTAAACGGTAAAGTTCATATTGGGCAGAGTTTATGAAAGCAGGTATCATTGTGGATGACCCGCCAACTTCATGAGTTGATGTTGGTCCTTGAGTAGGGTTAGTAGGATTAGGTTCGGAAGATGTTTCTGAGGCCGGAGGTGGTGATAATGGTGCTACACCATATACATAGTTTTCCTCTTGATCATCCTCGGATTCAACCCAATCCTGAACATTATATTCGGAGAATCGGTATAATCGGATCTTCTTCTTCGTCGTCCATATCTTCATATGGTTCATCTTCGTAATCAAACGTCAAGGTAGTCGTCATTAATATCGGGAAAATCTAGTTCGGAATGATTGGAATGTTTGGAATTTGTTCGGGTGATGCGGAATGTAATCGGAGATGCAGTACGTACATAGTGACTACAAAAGGATATGATGTTAAAATAGTTATAATATTTAGAGAAAGCTTTAAATATTTCAAGTGTATATATCAATATACTAATATGTTCATGTTATTATAACATGTCTTGAGAGCCAATAATCGTCGGAGGATGGAAGGCACGGAGAACGGAAGGCTATAAAATATTTTTGTTTGCAAAAGCGGTTATAGTTTAAGTCATTATTTAGACTCGCTTTCTATAACTATGGCTCGGTACCAATCTGTAACACCCCAATTCGGATATGCAATGAATTCAAACTGGTATTACTTGATGGCACAACAAATATAATAATAGAAAACGATCTCTAAAGGAGTCGTTTTAAAAGGCTTCATCATTCAAATATATCGAGTTTACAAAATAGGTCCCAGTTGGTTCCATTGATTACAAAAGACATCAATATAAAGTTTTGATGCTTTGTGAATGATAAATTATTTATGTATAGCCTTCTTGATCTTGCCCTTCCGTGCTCGCTCCCGACATTATGGACCGAAATACATGCTTAAAATCATCAACACAAAGGTTGAGTGAAATTCATAGAGTTTGTTTAATGGTTGAACACATTATGTTGGTAGTGTGAGTTAATTAGACTCACACCAATGGTTTGAAAACAAAACAGTTATTATTAGACTAAGCATCATGCAATCAAGGCGTTAACGTGTTCCAAATTTAATTGGAGAAATTGTTGGTACGTGCCCTGGTAGGTAAAATTGCCATTTTTACCTAATGTTACTCAAATATAGTGCGTTTGTTTGCCTCTAACGGGCCAACACAAACGGGATTCATCAATCCCAATAGATCTATTCACAATATTCGCGCCCACTCTTACATAGTGATTAATGATTCATGATTTAGGGACTTATGTTTGGCAAATGCGGTAACTTAGTACTAATAAAACAATTAGATAAGCATACAATTTGAAAGCAATGTGTTCGGTTTAAAATAAAGCATGTATCTCCCCCAAGGGTTTGTAAAACAATTAAGTAATAGAAAGTGGGGCTATGAACTCACCGAGAGTTGATGATGTTAAGTACTAACGGATGTAATGGATAAGTCGGAAGACTTCTACGTACAACCTAAAAATGAAATGTTGCGACTTAAGTTTGGAATAATGTTTTAGGAAAACATAAACCATCCTATATATATCCCTATGTTGATCATGATGTAGTCAATTTTCATTTGATGTTTTAGAAAGATCTTTAATATGTGAAAACGTATTTAGTTTATAGATATCGTACTACCGCTCGGGCCATCATAATTCGTGAGGTCATGCAAGAACGTTCGAGGAGCTAGGACACTTTAATTCGTAAATCCAAGAACTCGTCGACACGTTTTACTCAAATGAAACCCTCACATGAAGCTCCCTACTATTGTAGCACTTAGTAAATACAACATATGTTTTGAGTGAAGATTGTTATAACATAAAGTTTATCATGTTTTAATAACTATCTAGTTTTTACAAGTTCTCGTCGTTTCAAACAAGCCTCGAGGCTTTAGCCATAGTCTTGCCGTGACTTTGGTCTTGACTACCATGGTCTTGAGACTTAGCTTTGGCCTTAGCCGTAGCCGTGGTCTTGGCTAATGGCCATTAGGCGTCTTGGTTTGCTTTTAGTTGTGACAAAAGTATAGTTGTGAGACTATATTTACGGCAGTTTCTGTTTTTGAAAGATTTTTGGCCTATTTAAGCGTTTTCAAGGTCCGAGCTTCTTTATTATTGAAGGAAAACGTCGTTCGGACAACTTTCGTGTTTTAACTTTTTATGATTCGGACCATAAGTACGACTTTCAAAATGGCGAACCAAGCGGTCCCCATATGGCGCTTTGGCGTTTAGGTTTCGCTAACTTCTTTTGCCTATAACTTTTGACTCGTTTGTCCGCTTCGGTGATTCAAGTTGCTATGTTTACCTTTTATCTTGTCTACCATATTATGTAAGTTACATAGTCCATATGTTACTGATTTTAATGGTCTCACATGTATAGGATATGACTAGTTTTCTAGTTTGTTACTTATATGACAATATGTGAATTAAAACAAGTGATTGAGTATATGTACATCATGAATCAACATAGTAACTATATATATAGCATGAAATAGTTAAGATTATGAATAATAAAGATGAGATGATGGTGGTGATAAGTTGCTTACAACTTTTGGCTTTCAAAATAGAAAGGAGTAACTTAGTAAGGATAGGACTTTGATTGATCACTTTAGACTTTGGATTGAGCTAGATTTCCACACCTTGGCACCCTTGCAAACTTGAAGAGTTGGTGATGAAGTACTAAGTGACTTGAGTGGATCTAAACTCAAGAAGATCACTTACTTGCTAGAGATTGGATGAAGTAGCTTGATCTTTGGAACTTTCTTGCTTAAACTTGGAGTTTAAAGCTCAAATGATGGAAGATATGGATATTTTAGAGTATGAACGACCCAATTCAGTTTGTGGAGGTCTTTGGGATGAATATCACTTGCTATTTATAAGAGGGTAAGTTTGGTTAACCATATATTGGGTTAAATATCAACCATGGTTAGGTTAGGACACTTGTAATGATCAAAATGAACCTTGGTTAGGATTAAGCCACCAATATGATGACCCCCCCTCCTTAAGTCGGTCTCATAGTGTCTAGGTGACTTAGATGATAAGTTTTGATAATATCAAGAGTTTAGAGTAAGTTTTGGTTCCGTTAAATGCCAACCGTAAGTCTTTAGGCCATAAACGAAACCGGTATCGTAAAAATACGAAACTTACAGAATGATGAGACTCATCATTATACTCCATATAAAAATATAAAATGAGTGATAAGTCTCATTGGGTGCAAAAAGCCGCTTAAAGTCGAAACACGGGTCAAAAACGCGTAATTGCAGTTTTCGGAAAAGAACGAAATTTCGTGGAAACGACCGTGAATTTATTTAGAGTAGACTAAAATTAGTCTAAAAGTGATATGAGATGTCAAAATTTGGTTTTCTTCAAACGCGGGATAACTTAATGCTTATTTGGGAAGTTTAAAAGTTACGCGATTTATGCGTAAATGTAGAACGACAAGATTAATTCCTTTACGGTCAAAGGAGGAGGAAATATGTTTGACTTTTCCAAAATGTAAAAGTGTCAAAATATATTAGAAACACAAGCGAGAATCGTTAAGTCCGGATGTAAGCGTAATTGTTTAAAACGTAAGTTTAGTTTTTCAAATACAGGCTTATTTAGTAACATAAAATGAATTTTAAAAATTCTCAAATTAATCATGAGTGATCTAAGAATTTATCCGATGTTAGGAAAATTATCGAGTTGATTTTCGTTATGTGCGTGACGTTTAAACGATGGACCGTCCGAATGAAACTTTATAACGATGTTTTCTTAATAACTTTTGCGAAAATGATCTAACGATTGTCAAACTCTCGTTCATTACTAAAATAATTTATCTTACGAGAATGTGAAATAAAAATTTTACGGATGAATAGTGAAAATGAATAGTAAATGTGAATAGTAAAAGTGAATAGTAAATTCTTCAAGCCTTATTTGAGGAAGTTTGTATTGGTGTTTTTGATGACATTGAATGCTAGTATGTATGACCATTTGCGAATTTAAGGTGTGTCTTGGAGATTATGATCTAACAAGCTTTATGCCAAACATTCCAGTGTTATTGGACATACATTTCAAGATAAAGACTGGCCATTTTAGCTTGAAATATATGTTGGACCAAAGGCTTACAACACCATTCCAAACTAAATGGTTGCCTAAGCTGTTGGGTTTTGATTATGAAATCGGATACAAGAAGGGAAGTGACAATATGGCTGCTGATGCTCTCTCCAGAGTTCATACTGGATCTGAACTTTGTGTTGTGGTTTTGTCTACTGTGTCTAATAACTTGTTGTAACAGATTCAAGAAAGTTGGGAGTCTGATCAGGACATACAAGCTATTATTACCAAGTTGCAAACTCATCCTAACGCAGTGGCAAAATTCACATGGGTTGATGGACAACTAAGAAGGAAAGGAAGATTGGTAGTAGGCAATAATGAAGTAGTTCAAAAGCAGATAATTGGCTATTTTCATCAAGGCCCAGTGGGTGGTCATTCAGGAGTTCATGTAACCATTAAAAAGATTGTTGCAGTCTTTTATTGGTAGGGTCTGAAGTCAATGGTCAGGAAGTTCATCAATGAATGTGATATATGCCAAAGATATAAACCTGAGTTAGTGGCTTATCCTGGTCTAATTCAGCCCTTACCTATTCCTACTCAAGTATGGACTGACATATCCATGGATTTCATTGAAAGTCTTCCAAAATCCCATGGTAAAACAGTAATCTTTGTGGTGGTGGATAGACTGAGCAAGTATGCTCATTTCATGGCCATGAAACATCTCTTTTCTGCTAGTGATGTGGAAAAGGTATTCCTTGATAACATTTTCAGACTCCATGGGTTGCCTACTGCTATTGTAAGTGACAAGGATAAAGTCTTTATCAGCCACTTTTGGCAATCCTTATTCAAAATGTTGAAGGTGGAGCTCCATATGTCTATAGCTTACCATCCTCAGTCAGATGGTCAAACAGAGGTAGTTAATAGGTGTTTGGGATGTTATTTGAGGTGCATGGCAGGTGAAAATCCAAAGGAGTGGGTGGATTGGCTACCTATGGCTGAATATTGGTACAACACCAACCATCATTATGCTACCCTAACTACCCCATTTGAAGTGATGTATGGACAAGCACCCCCCCTTCATATGCCTTATGTTCCTGGAAATAGTGCAGTAGAAGTTGTTGATAGGACATTGCAGGCTAGAGAACGAGCTACCCAGACCCTGAAGTTTCACTTGCAGAGGGCTCAAGATAGGATGGTTAACATGGCCAACAAGAAGAGAACTGAAAGAAACTTTGAGGTGGGTATGAAGGTGTATGTAAAGTTTCAACCTTACAGACAATTGACAGTTAGACAAGACTCTCAACACAAGTTATCACCAAAGTATTTTGGGCCATTTCTGATTGAGGCTAAGATTGGTGAGGTAGCTTACAGATTGCAGTTACCTAACAACAGTCAAGTTCACCCAGTTTTTCATGCCTCACAATTGAAGAAATGTCATGGGCAACAAGTGGAGACTGGGGTATTACCTACTTGTGCAGAGAATGGGAGACTTACTATCGAACCTATAGCTATTCTGGAAAGAAGACTGGGCAAAGTCAACAATAAGCCAGTCATGTACGTTTTGGTGCAGTGGGCAAATCAAACTCCAGAATATGCTACTTGGGAGATGTA
The DNA here is from genome assembly GCA_022545495.1 of Chrysanthemum lavandulifolium. Taxonomy (NCBI): domain Eukaryota; kingdom Viridiplantae; phylum Streptophyta; class Magnoliopsida; order Asterales; family Asteraceae; genus Chrysanthemum; species Chrysanthemum lavandulifolium. The sequence continues at coordinate 213,220,147 of CM040244.1, forward strand.
TCATGAGTTTATTGGCCGTTACCCTCACTTTGAAATGCAACCTTGAGGACAAGGTTCTTAAGCGGGATGGATTGATACGCGCCAAAACTATACCAACAGAAGTGCTAGATGTCAGTTTGCTATTGGCTGGAACACGTCATCTCTTTAGTCAACGCACAGTCAAACCAATAACCGTTTCCCGCCTTCACTTATAAATATTAGTTGTATCTTTCATTTTTATTTTCAAGTAATGTTTGTAAATCAATTTCTCTCCAATCTGTAATCCTTCCATTTCCACATTAATCCAAGAACAAATCATTTGGTTATCATTCTTCCATTGATTACCTTGTGTTTGTTAACTCTTGAGCTTCATTTCATTAAAAAATCTAGTTATACTCTTATCAGGTTGCTCCAAACTAAATATTATTTTTTTGTCATCCTGCAATCATCGACGACGATAGTGTATAGATGTCTCTTTCTTCTTCCCATCTTTTTTCATATAACTCTTTTACTATTCTGATTGAACTCCATTATTGTTTAAAATACTTTAATACAAGTAACATTCATCTTTATATTCATTAAGCAAATCATCACATTCCACCACCTATAATTTCCTTATTTACCACAATCTCAAATTAGATTGAATAAGGAAGGAGACGCTCAAGACTGGCCAGCCTAACAGGGTAGCAAGCAAGGATGCCAAAAACTAACCTTTACTATATTTAGAAAGTTGCTAAAAGCATATCAAAATGCACCAATTTGATTATTATAAAGACTTCACTTGCCTAGTTGACTTGTAAAACTAAACATTTAAAGTGTTTGAGACATTTTCATACGGAGTATAATACTTTGTATTAGGTTAATAATGATGACTAAACAATAAAGACGGCATGGGAGTGGATATAACCTACATGCATGACAAAATTAAATATATAGTCAAATGTACGTGCATAAATTAACTGGCAGGCATTTTGTAAACTAACTCATATAGTTTGAATAATCACAACTAGGAGCATTTACAATGCATTTAATGCTACACCAATTTAGTTACTAAAGTTTTTAGTAAAAGCATTCACAATGCTATCTTTTCTAAAGACTTTTCACTTTGAAAAACTCATTCATAAGACTTTTGCCATTGGAGCCAATGACTATTTGTAACAATGACTTGTAAATCTTCAAGTGTTTGACAAAAGATTATTTACTCTCGTACAACACATTTTCACTGATAATTTATTATAAAATATAAACATAAAGCTTTTGTAAAGACTTGGTAGCATTGGAGCATGTTTATGAGAATGACTTGTTAGTTTATAAAATGCAATTAAATATTAATGTGTTAAATGCAAAAAGTCATTAAAGACTTTTTGCATAGCAGATGCTTTAAAGACTTGGAGTTCACCAAGTCTTTCTAAAAGTTTTAAAAACTTTTGACGAATCTAAAACCATCCTCAGAACTTTTTGTAATAGTGAAAACTTTCTTGTTTCAACCCATGGAGATCTTTCTAATATACGTTGTTAGGATATGATAATTAACACGAAAGAGTAATGAATAAATTATTATTAGTGTTAAGATAACATGTTAAACCAAAAAAAGTTAGTCATCTATGTTTCGAGAATTCGAGCAATACAAGCAGAAATTGGATTTAAGAAGCCTACTGCAAGGCCCAAAAAGCCAGGATACAATCATGCAAATGATCACATAAAAACATTCTGTAAAAGATGATTGACTAATCACATTAGAGGAAGCATGCATGTAGATATTTGATTGATCATCCCAGCTTTTGAGACCAATCAACATGATTGCTACGATACTCACACGCATAAACCATAATTCCCAGTAGAGATCAAATATACAGGAAACTATATATGATAAAACACAAAGAGCCAAATTTAAACAAAAACAACACTTAGAATCCTACTGCTACATGTCGATCAGCTAACGGTGAGTGAAAAAAGTGGGTCCCTTTTTCGAGTCTATGGATGATTGACACTTTGAACAAGAAGATATAAGGCTACCCCCGGTAAGGGGATTCAATCCTCTTACTTTTCCGTCTGCGTCATTCTCTCTCCAAATGACCTTTGCGATTGGGTCTTGCGATAAAGCGATCGTGATCATTTTTTTTTTTTTAACAAACTAAAATTTCATTAGTAATAATTTTAACGCATTTTTTTTTTATTTCATTTTTTTAAAACATTTTTAACACATAACTTTGAGTGTTTGATTGTGTTTGATAAGTTGCAAGAATTTCAGGGGCTGAAGTGAAAATATTTATATATAACTTATCATCTTCCCGGGAGATCGTCATCTCTAAAAAAAACCTCTCATCTCCATTTTAGTTAACAGCCAAAGTTTAAAAAAAAAGAAAAAAAAAAGAAAAAAGAAAAGAAAAAGAAAGAAAGCAAGTGAAAGTGGTGTATTTTTGTTTTGTGAGATGTTGATCGGATATACGACCAACTCATGCAAATTATGTGGCGATCGATACAATCCACATCAAGCCGATCGACACCCAATCGATCGTCCTAGTGCCTCGATCGACAGAGATTGAGCCTCATTGGGGGTAGCCTAACAAGGGTCCTATGATTTATACTCCACTCCACTTTGACCAACTTTTTTCAAAATTAAATTGGATTATTAAATGAACTCTAAATACACTTAATAAAAAATAGTCAAACTTTTACTTACATTTGTAATTATGCCGTCAAAAACGTTGAAAAAACAAAGTGGTCATTTATGACGGCATGCGTATTACTTTGTATTCGACTATTTTCAGTTCATGCTATAACTATACATTATTTATTACTCCCTCTGTCTCATATTAAATGTCTAGGTTTGACTTTTCAAGTCTTTCTTTTACAACTTTTAGCTTAAATATTTTTGTTTGTGCTATATAGTATTGGATAAAAATAATACGTAGTGTCACTTCTCAACTAAAAATCCATCTTTATTTTCAAATTCAAATATCTTTTTTTCAAATTGAAATATCTTTTTATCTACTTATTTTTTTTATAATATAATTTCACCATATTTTCTAAAATTTTATTCTCTCTAATTCAACACATATTTTAATATATTTTTATTTTTAGTTTTTATATTTTTAGTGGGTTTATTTTATTTTAATTCAAATTTTTACAACTTTAACTTTTATTTCAATCAATACAATCTTGGGGCCCGTTTGGTTTGTAGCTGGGTTTAGGATTAGGATTTTGATTTGGATTTGAATTTGGTTTAGGATTTGGATTTGAGATAAGAGAGAGAAAATTTATAATTAGTATAATATTATTATATAAATGTATATATAAAAAAGAACAATTAAATTGATTGTTATAAAATAATGTTTTAAAATAAAATGAGAGGTAGAGATTCAATGGGGCCCTACTACTTTTTGGATAAAACAAAAATTGGTAGAAGGATTCTTGTAAACCCTGGTATTTGCAGAGAATTCGTCTACGCCAAATTTATGGCATTTAAGCTAAATCTTGGGCCCACTTCTAATTACCAAACAACATTTTTACAATGTCAAACCTGAATCCGTAGCTAAAACCGGTAACCAAACGGGCCCTTGATTCATCAAAATCATATATTTTTATGAACTTTAACCTTTTTTTCTATTTTATACTTTGCTATTTTTTATAAGCTTGATTAAAGGGTTTTTTTTTTTTTTTTTCCTCAGCTTTATTAAAAGTTGACAAGATAATATTCAAGATCATAGAGGTATGGCTCATTGGTTGCTAAAAGACTAATCCTTTATAGTATGATTTTGTTTACAAAGGAAATAACTAAATACTATATTACATACTTCTAGGGGTACGCATTTCGTTAAATTTTTTTAATAACAAAAACTAAAAAAAATAATAAAATAAAATAAAGTAAAACTAAAAAATGATTAATTAGTAAAAAAGGAAAAAAAAATAATTAAATATGATAGTAATGATTGTTTAATAATTAAGTTATGTTATAAATGATAATGACGAGATGGGTGTCGATCCGCCGCGTTGCGGCGGGGCATTGTTATATGTCATTGATTATTGCACGGTATTAAAGTGATACTAACTCGGGTTTCATCGTCGATAAAAAAAAAACGGTTTTACATAGGCAAAACTTTTGACTAAAAATGATAATAGCATAACTAAAGAGAGAATCTGCAAAATACACAGAAACATGTAACTGTGTTCCGAACATAGAAAAGAATAAGGTACATGTTGTATCAAATGCAATGATCACAACAAATTCCAAAAAAAGCATTGCAAATCTAAAGCAGACTAAAAATTTCAAATGCACACCATTTATAGAGGCTCAATTTGGACCCATTTCATTAAAAAAAAAAAAAAAAAAAAACAAAAATCAGTTTTGGCCCATTTCACAAATACAATTGATGAAAAAATTCACACAAAATCTATAATATTCCGTCGTTCAGGAACAAACACTTCGCTTAATTCTTTTGAATCCCGGTCCGCTTTTTCCTGGACCCGTGGGTTCAAGCCTAATTCCTAAATTTTTGAGTAATATAAATCATTTTGATTCTTAGTCACAACCTTTGTATACGTACCACATTTATAGGCCTTGACCCGCGCTTATTCAGTTGAATTTGGCCCATTTGTGATGGTTTGGCTAAATCCCCATGCCATGGTTATATGTTCTTGTGCCGTAAAAACTGTAAAATTAAATTTTACGCTAATTAGCAACAAAGTTTAATTCTTTACGCAAATACAGCAATAAAATTCTATTTCAAGGATCTATCATTCATTGCTTCTATAAGAGCAGATTGTAATTATGAGCATACCTCGGCCTTGTCTATGTAAAACATCAACCGAAAGGGTCCCATGAAGTTACACCACATTGGTTCCTGGATCGACAATATTTATTTCAGCATCACAGACAATCATACGACATGCTCAAATAGGTTGTCTCGAATAGGATGATGGTCCCGCCAAAGCATGAGTACCTACCAAAGGAAAAAAAATAAAATAAAAGCCAGGTAAGTTTTTAATCTCGATTGGTAGTAGGAAAAGGGATGCCGTGGCGACAATATTAAAGCAGCCAAATCCAATAGTTTTCAGAAGTGGTAACATAGGAGGATTTATCGGTATACACAACGGGTTAAACGGGTGATTTTGGTATAGAACTTATAGTTATTGACATAATAATAAGCCCCATTAATCTTTAAAAAAACAGTTACAATAAAGTGTGGCATACAACTTAATTACTTAAACCATGCTCTACTGTCGTCTACCAAAAGACCTGCTAAAATTCGTATTTCATCCACTAACCAAATTTACCAGACCTCATAACCTTGCATCGATATCTAAAATGAAATGTTTTAATCTAAAGTCAGAATTATGGTGGACAGTATTTTGTTACTATGCATTTTCTTGTTATTTTTCCCCTGATCAAAATTTTGGAAAGTAATGAGTGAAACATATGTGAAAAATATAAAATGTATAAACCGAAAGGGAACGGCGAGAATCATCTTACAATGAACGGTGCACTATAAGGAAGATCAAGATGGGTACTCATATGAGTATAGTCTGCCACTAAAGACCAAGAAGGATACTACCAACCGTTAAAGACGTGACACCATCTTTAAAATACCTGATTGGAGAATCCTGTAAACACAGAGAATATAACTGTAATTCGACAAATCCCAAAAGCCGCGCTGTTTAAGCATTTAATCAGTAGATAATTACATAAAATAAGGTGGGTAGTTATAGAAATAATTCAACTTATGACCACCATCTGTCTGCATTATAAAATCCTTGATCATCACATGTATTACTACCTCTTAATCCTTCAAACTATATAAAATTAAAAATTTAAAGACTATGCATTATAACATTTACTAATCCATTAACTACACACTAAATCTGGTACATACATTAGTAAACTACTACGGTATTTACATCATTTTTGTGACAAAAGGAGAGTGTCTGGTGTTTGTTATCATTCCTGATGCTTCATTATTTTGGCTTGTGGTGTGGTTGTGTCTGTTCCATAATCTCTGAACAGTTCTTTACGGGCCGACTCTTTTGTTGACTCGGTTTTAGGAACTGAGACTCGGACCCATTAAGTTAGGTGTTGTGCACATAAACAAACCCAACAAAACAAATAAACGGTCTTCAGGGGGTGTCTGTGATTGCATAGCGCAACTTCTTATTTCTTAAATAAAAAAAATAAGTAAGAAGAAACTAAAATCTGGATCTTCCATACATTTGCCTAAAACACATACAAAAAGTGCAACTATCAAGACGCATAGAAAAATCCCACAAAAGTAGTATTTATTTGTAACTTTGAACCAAAACATATAAAGCCAAATAATAACTAATGCATTTGCAAAACTTTTTAGATCTGATTGTAACACCTTGTCAAAACCGCTTTATGTCTTTAACAAAATGCGATAATCACTTTTCTCATAAGATTTCCAGACATTGTTATCTTATTATTTGTGCCTCACAAATGCAAGAATCAAAAAATCTACTCTGGAGCACAAATGAACTACTTTTGTCACCATACATGGTTAAAACATACCATGTTTTTTTGACGCTGCAAACTTTTTTCTCCTCGTTTCAGCTTCACTTTTAACTTCATCAATGGAGCGGCAAGAACCTAAGAAACAGGAAAAGGGATATGTGAACACACAATTATAAAGGAAACCACCTCTTTTAAACAGCCAAATCCTTACACAATCACATTATAACAATAAAAATGAGGATATTTTTCCAAAAAACACCCGGCCACAGCTTTTCTAGATTAAAACATCGCCGCAAAAATCATCGGCACAATCGATGCAGCAGCCACTTACTTCTGTAACACCTCACGCCTGATGACATCTCACCACATCAAAATCCTACAATACCCAAACAAAACTATTAACAATATCTTCAAATCATCTAACCTCACCAAATCAATATCAACATCTTCAAAATCCTTTAACTCCAAAAGATATTTATAAAAAAACTCAACCCCAAAATCATAAGTAAACCCTTAGTTTCATCTTTTTTTTTTCACAAATCATCAAAAACCCATAATAATCAGAGTACATACCTTTTGGGTATGTGTGTTTTTGGCTATGTGGATCTGTAGAAGAACCTCTGATCCTGTTCTTTATTATCTGTTCTTGTACCTCCGATCTTCTTGTTGTTGTTGTTGTTGTTGTTGTACCTCCCACTTCCGTCGAGAGTGTTATCCTCCACTTCACCGTGACCATCATCCTCTGCGCCACTGTGTTTTATGCCCTCTTTCTAGCTTTGATTTTGTTTGAGACTTTTACTGATAGATATGTGTTCTTCTAGGTTCTAGGTTCTTCTTTTATCTTGATTTGCATCTACAAGTTTCTTGATTTTGGAGGCAAGCAGATATGGGGAGCAGCAAGCTAGTCCAAGAATAGCAGGCCAGCGTATGTATTGGGCCACCTCAGATGGTAGTGGGGGCATTTCATGAACAGCCGTATTAAGCGAACTTATAATATATATAGTAATTATTTATAATGATTAGTCTATGGTGGGGTGGTTCCCCTAAATTAATAGGGTAGAAACCCACGATGCCTATAACAAATGCATGGCTCAAAAGTCAAAACGTTAGACATTTATCGGAGGTTATTATAGATTGAAATCCTCTTGTCCTTATTTTAGGCAATCATGATTACTTTGGACCACAACAACGTAAATATGATTGCGCAACAACAACAAGACCCATTGGGCTTCCACATTATCACATCATATTACACTCGACGAACCGTCTTTTTTTGTTCGTGGATTTCTACTTTTTTTTTTCTATCAATTGCTTGTTGTTTCCTCTTATCCAGAACAGCCCCACAAACAGAAAAGGGTCATTTGGTGCTCGGCCCTCTACAATGGCCCAATAGTAGTCCAAAATTAAGCCCATATTTTTTAAACATTACACTCCTATAATTCATAAGCCCGCATCAAACAAAAAAGAAATATGACGATTGCAAGTTTGCAACTGCTTTAGCCTTTTTTTCTTAGGTTTTGATTACCTGAAAATTACCGTTTTCTTGTTGTGACTGATGAGCTATGCTGCTTTTTTGTTCATTCAGGTAAGTTTTTATTGTATGTGACGCATGTGAGGGCATTTTTATGGATTATTTTCCTATTTGTTATGTACCTACATCTTTGGTTGTATATATTTAGGAAGACATGGCTTTTAGACGCCGCAACTTTTTATTTTATTCTATTGACTTTGGTACATATAGAATTGAAGTAAGTTAGTGGTTACAACTTACAAGTATAATTGATATTTTGTGGTTCTAGGGAAAAATATCTTGATTACTAAATATTTTTCCATTGATGTTGAAGAATTTTGAAGAATTCATAGAGGTTATTTGTCCTCCGTATTACAGTATATGTCTTTCATTGTAGGTTCGAAGATGATGATTTGGGTTTCTGGCTCCGCCCTTGGTAATAGATCTATCTCTAAAATTATCATACATAATGTCCATCACGCATGAAACATGATAACAATAATCGCCCCTGTTCTTTGGTGATAGATCTATCTCTAAAATTCTCTTCTTGTATGTTTTTTTAGCGTCTTGCTAATAGAAAATGCCGTTCGAAAAAAGTATGAGGTGTCTGGAAATGCATAAAAGTTCAGATCTAATCAACTGAACCAAGTATTGTCCGATGTGTTTAAAAGAATTGGATTATAACAATGCCAAATTTTAATAAAAATGAAACTTCCCTAAACAAAGTTATCCAAATGTAACAAATCTAGAAACTTAACAACACGCTTGCTATGATACATGAACATATAAATTAATCCCCACTAGAGATCATCAAATTATGATTTATAAGAAGTACTCTGTATTTGATACACAAAAACAATGATTTAAAACAAACATATGACCCAAGACATCAAACATTTATTAGAAACCTTATACAATGAAATCCTGCTCATGATCTAATACCCACACTCGATCAAAGACAAACTGAATCACACGCATACATAGAAAACGTTGCACCTGATCATCAACCAAAATACTTTTTAGCATCACCAACAAGACCCTTCGGGTTTCCGGTTATTACATTGAATATCACACTACGAGCTGTCGTTGCCTTCTTCTTACGTTTCTCCTTTTTCTGCCCAGTTACTAGTTGTTGCCTCTTATCCATATCTGCCACAAACTGTTTTTGAATAGCCTGAAAAGGGTCACTTTTTCCGGTGATAAAACCCTTTCTCCAATTATTGTTAATGATGTCCATCACACATATAACATGATAGCAATATTCATCACACGAAGAAACATAGGCCCATCCACGACCCTTGTTTTCACAATGCAAACACTTTGCAGTGGCCTCCTTCTTTAGATTCAATGTAAGCCCGTCAAGAGCTACTAGGGTCGGTTCATAACTCAAACAAGATGGGTGAACATTGCGTTTTATAAAATTACAGGAACATTTGTAGTGATACCCTTTTATTTTTTTCCCACATACAACACATGAGCAATCTTTCCCACTTTTTTTGATGTAAAATTTTAATTCACATTTTTTAGAGAATCGGTATTTAACCAGGGATGGCGGGTTCTCACATTGTTTGTGATAAAATAGGTTGCACTCACTTTTGTTGCATGTGTAACTCAATCCGAAACCTAGTTGGTCACATCGCCCACAGTAATAAGGACGGTTGGCAGATTTGAGTTCAAGTTCGTGATGATGGTTGTCATGAGACATCTTGATATATGTATCCTGTTTGCGGACAATATATGAGTGTGTAAATAGCCTGAAATTTGTAGACTAATTAATAATGCATCCAAAGCTTGAGCACACTGAAGTAAACATACCTTGAGTAGCTAGTGTTTCTCTTGAGAATTAAGATGAAGGGATGAACGATTTGAATGGCTTCAAAGGATGATGTTTATGCATGCATGACAGCATGAATTTCCTATTATATACTAGTAGATGTGAGTAAGCGCGACGACCTTACCGTGTTATCATTTAAGTCTTTTTGTTTAGTAAACGTTAAGTAGACTTGGTAAAACCATCAGTTTCAATAAATCAATGACAGTATTCTCCTCGTGGCAAGTTGTTGTCTGTCATCAATATATTTATTTCTCTGGTAGATGGTATAACGAAGTTATGCTTGTATTATGAATTTTGATTCATTTTTTACCTTTTTAATCCTCAAAAGGACGTTAACAGGTGAAATACATGTTGATAAAATAATGCAGGTGTGATAAAACAAAGTTTAAAAGTTTGGATTTATTCAAATTCAATTGGCATAAAACTATTAACTACTATACAGTTTCATCATGGTGCGACAGGATTAAGAGGATTAGGTTTGATTTTGAACCAAGTGTTTATCGTTCCAAGTGCTAATTATTTCTAACTTTGTGCTTACAATTTTGAACTAAAAGCCTACAAGCCTTTGACTATCAAGGATTCAAGGTGTATTGAATGCGTCCTATCACCCAAATGATTGTGTACTCAAGTCCCCTACATGTTTTTAACTATTTGAAAATGCTAAGAGCAAGGGGTGTCGTGGGTTGCCCAATTCTTTTCATTTAGGCCCCACGTGTGTCACATCACCTCCACATGTACATCACTCCAACACACTAACTAAAAAATACCCTTCAATCACAACTAACTCATTTCTCTTCATTTGTGCCCCACCCACCCTCACAAACACAAACACAAACACAAAAGAAACAAACACAACGGTTTATCTCTCCCATTTCTTCTTGTCGTCTACCTCGTCGTTGCAATGGCGAAACATTAATTGGCGAGTATTGATGGTGTCGTGGCGAGGGCCGAAGCAAAGTGGCTAGCCCTCCACGTCGGAAACGGCGAGAAACGAAACAACCACACCCCATGCTCTAAGTGAGTAGGTTTCTAAAAAGACTATTATGAACCGAAATTTCTATGATTCTATTCCATACAACCATAACCGAATCTATCTCCACCTTTGCAGGTTGTGCTATTTCATACGTTTCCTTTACTTTCATTCTTGCTTTGTCTACTCCATCTCAGCCAGTGAGCCTGTTGTCAGGCAACAAGGCAACACATTGGACGAAAGAGAGAGAACCACATGAAGGGTCTAGAGGTGATTAATCGAGTGTCCCACCAAAAGAGGTTTTAAGTTCAAACCTTGGTTGAGACATATGTGTAACGGGTGGTGAGTGTTATTAATCATATTCAAGTACATTATATTGGGTTAATCCCAATCGACCCAACCCAGCGACCCAAGTCAACACCCACAATGACCCGGTCAACGAAAGTCAACCATACGAAAAGTCAAAAGAAGCAATTATAGAAAACGGTTCTGAAGCGATTCTTAAGCGATTATAAATAATCGCTCATATGCAAGAAGCAAACACAATGGTTCTATATACCGCTTCATTATGTATAAATCTTAGAAACTACATGTAAAACGTATGATGTGATTTTGTCTGATGATGGTGATAAATAAGAAAACTTTCTTGATTCAAATCGTTTATTGTTATTTTGGTATATCGTTGATTAAAGATCCTTAAAACTGGGCCAACACATTATTTAGTAGTTTTGAGATTGTTTATTTTTTAAGGCAACTAATAATCATATTATATATTCCCATACATGTCTTAGACCGGAATTGCACCCGTAATCACTGAGAGTATCTCACACCATCTGACACACATATGCTGCTAATTTGCAAGTCATTCAGTCCGAAAACTGATTATTAATCTTCTAGTTATTGCAATTACGAACTTGCATAATGAAAAGTCAAGGTCTACACCCAACTTGGCAAGTTTTGGATGTTCTTAACTCTGAAACCCCACGACAACTACTGGTTAGAATTATTGTTCTCGTATTTATTGGTAAAGGAATTACATTCACACAAGTCGCTATTGTCATCTCTACTTTGGGTCATTCCAGCTTGACGATTGACTTGTTGACTCGAGGCTTTAATGGGCCATGCTTAGCTAATCCTACTACTCTTTTATCTTCTCAATAATCTTTTATATAATAAAAATTACATCGTTTGAGATAATTTTGTCGATTAATTCATCTTGAAAAAATTTGGTAGATAGAAGAAATTTCGATTTTGCACGTAAAAAATCGTGAGATGTGATTGGTTAATAAAAGTCGAAATTAAATTGATTTGACCAACCTTTAATAAATTTAGTGAAGAAATTTGGCGGAGAAGAAAAACACATAAAAGCATGGGTGTCAATTTGTGAAACAAAACTTGAAAAAATATGAGGTAATTAATAAAACTTTAGTGATTGAATTTTAAAAATTATATAGAACTTAAGTGTAATATTATAAGTTTAGTGTTTTATAATAACTTTAGAAATTAAACAAATTCTCTTTATACTTTATCTTGCTTATCTTTATATTAAAAATCTGATATATATGTTGTTTTAAAATTAAAACATATAAATATGCATATGATTATAAATATCAAAATATTTCTTTTCTTATATAAGTTCGAAGAAAGACTCGTTTATTTTATTTTAAAAGTATAACTTATGAAGCAATTTGAATATTAAATACGGCTAACTTTTTATAAACGGGAATATAATTATCAAATTGTAAGTACTTTATATTAAAAATACAATATATATGTTGTTTTAAAATTAAAACATATAAATATGCATATGATTATAAATATCAAAATATTTCTTTTACTATATAAGTTCAGTAAAGACTCATTTATTTTATTTTAAAAGTATGACTTATGTGAACACGAATTTGAATATTAAATACGGCTAACTTTTTATAAACGGGAATATAATTATCAAATTGTAAGTACGAGTTACTGTAATATGAAAAACAATATACGTGATTTTACTTATAACAACGACTCATGTAATTCTTATTTATTTATATAAGGATATGTAGAAAAACATTTTTTTTAAACTTTAAAGAATATATTTTAACTTCATCGACGCTAATTATGTGCTACTAAAATCGCATCTTGTGTACAACATAATATCAATAATGAAATTTAAATAGCAACATCAACATATATGTCAGTTAAATATAGTTAAATCTTGAGTTATCTAAGAGAAATTTTTACAAATTTTTATTTTACCAAATTCTAATGGATATTAATGTATAACGAAAAACTCGTGCATAAATATATAATTATATATAATTACCTTTAAACACATAATATTCAGTATTAATACAGAATAAATATTTTTTGTCAAAACCCCATGCGTGCACGGGTATTATAACTAGTACATGGCTACATAATTTTATAATATCTTAAATTTAAAGGTGGCAATTTGTGCTTAAAAGAAAAAGAAAAAAAAGAAAAAAGAAAGCTAATTAGGGCAAATTTGTAAAAGATTTGGTCATATTTAGCCCTCTCATTTGAAATAAGCATATATTACCCATTTAAAAGTTAAATGAGCACAAACAAACACATATTTTCTCTTAATTGGAGAAAATTACAATTGTTTTTAAAGAAAAAGTTATAGATATTATATATTTAATTTTTTAAATATAAATGGGGTGTTACGTTTGAGGAATTTATTTCGTCATTTTAGGTCTTTTCTAAAACGTATAACATGCAACCGTTTGGCCCGTGCCCGTTTAGCCCGTGCCCATTTGGGCCCTAGCCCATTTGAACCATGGTTCGTGCCCGCCCGAACGGCCCGTTTTGAAACATCTACACCTTGGTAATAGTAGAAGACTATTCTAGGTACACGTGGACAAGATTCCTTAAGAATAAGACGGAAGCATTAGATAAATTCAAAACATTTAGTAAGAAAATCCAAAATCAACTAGGTTGCTCTATAGTTTCCATTAGGACGAATCACGATAGGAAATTTGACAATGAAGCGCAATTTAGAGTTTATTGTGATGATAATGGTATTACCCACAATTTCTCGTCTCCACGCACTCCACAATCAAATGGGGTAGTTGAAAAGAAAAATCACACTCTACAAGAAATGAGTAGAACAATGTTGAATGAATAATCAATACCACAAAAGTTTTAGTGTAATGCCGTAGACACCTCTACTTATATACTCAATAGGATTCTCATTAGACCAATCTTACGAAAAACACCATATGAAATCTTGATAGGTAGGAAACCAACTCTAGATTACTTCAAAGTATTTGGAAGAAAATGCTACATCTTAAACACAAAAGATTATCTCACTAAGTTTGACCCAACGTCTTAAGAAGGTGTATTCCTAGGATATTCACAAAATAGTAAAGCTTATGTAGTCCTCAATAAGGAAACAATAACGGTCGAAGAATCAATCAATGTGACATTCGATGAAAGTCCTCCCCACCCTAAAACATCACCTTTGGTAGATGATGATTTAGACGAAGAAGAAGCCATCGAGGATAATAACAAGAAAAATCTAAAGGTTAACAATATGAATGAAACCTTAGAAATAGATGAAACTACCAACATTAAGGAATCTAGAAATCACCCTTTAGATAACTTTATAGGAAATTTAAACCAAAGAACCCTTAGATCACAAGTCCAAGAAAAGAGCAACTTATTTTGCTTTGTATCAGTCATTGAACCTAAGAACGTCAATGAAGTATTGAAAGACGAAAGTTGGATCGTCGCAATATAAGAGGAATTAAACCAATTTAAGTCTAATGATGTTTGGGAGCTAGTACCTTAACCTAAGTATATAACCATAATAGGAACCAAATGGGTATTTAGAAATAAGTTAGATGAAAATGGGGTTCTATGTACAAATAAGGCAAGATTGGTAGCACAAGGTTATAATCAACAAGAAGGAATTGATTATGACGAAACTTAGACTTTAAGCTATTCCAAATGGACGTCAAAAGTGCATTTCTAAAGTGCATTTCTAAAGGGTTTCATTAATGAGGACGTATATGTAGCACTACCTCTGGGATTCATTGATTTTGAGAAACCCGATCATCTTTATAAACTCAAGAAAGCTTTGTATGGTCTTAAGCAAACTCCTAAAGCATGGTAAGATAGGTTAAAAGCTTTTCTTCTTAAACATGATTACACAATGGGAATGGTATATAACGCTCTTTTCACTAAGAAGAAAGATTCAAACATCATATTATTCAAATATATGTCGACGACATCATATTTGGTTCAACTTGTCGAGATATGTGTGAAGAAACTTAGACTTTAAGCTATTCCAAATGGACGTCAAAAGTGCATTTCTAAAGTGCATTTCTAAAGGGTTTCATTAATGAGGACGTATATGTAGCACTACCTCTGGGATTCATTGATTTTGAGAAACCCGATCATGTTTATAAACTCAAGAAAGCTTTGTATGGTCTTAAGCAAACTCCTAAAGCATGGTAAGATAGGTTAAAAGCTTTTCTTCTTAAACATGATTACACAATGGGAATGGTAGATAACGCTCTTTTCACTAAGAAGAAAGATTCAAACATCATATTATTCAAATATATGTCGACGACATCATATTTGGTTCAACTTGTCGAGATATGTGTGAAGAATTCTCAAAAATCATGCATGACGAGTTTGAAATGAGCATGATGGGTAAACTTAACTTCTTCCTTGGACTACAAATAAAACAAATAGAAGACAAAATATTCTTTAATCAATCTGAGTATATTAAAGAAAGGCTTAAGTAATTTGGATTAGAAGATACTAAGCCTATAAAAACACCCATGGCTACGGATACAAAATTCACGAAAGACAAAGAAGGTGAGTCCGTAGATAGCACTAGGTAGGCTAATGTTTTAAAAATCGCGCCTAAGGCGTGCCAAGGCACTAAGGCGCACGAGGCTCTAGCCTTTGGGCTTTTTTTAGATCGAGGCTCACGACATGCATGAATCCCACAAAAAGCGCGCGCCTTTGAGATTTTTTGCGCCTAGGAGATTTTACTGGTTTTTGGGCTTTTTTCTAAATATTATGATAAGATACATGAGCCTTATAAGTTATATACATGGAACTTTTAAGTCATATGATGAGTATTTGTATGATTTGTAAATTTGAACTGATTTATGTTTATTTTATTAATTGAATTTTTTTTAAGAAGTTATGTTGTTTCATTAAGTATTTTTTATGACATATTATCATGAAAATGTGGCATTATGCCTTAAATATTAATACATTGCTTGCTTGATATTTTGGTTAAATTGTGAGCTTTGTTAGATGTAAGTCTGCAAGTGTAGGACACACACATGTTTAGTCTAATATAGATTTTAATCTCTATATAGGTCATCGAGCCAAAGAGTTGATCCGTTTGAGAAATGACAACTCATCCATTTTAATCTTTATAAAAAAATATATGTCATGTATTAAGTATTGTAATGTTATTTTATGTTCATTAAGCTACATGCCTACATATATGGTCTCATATGTGAATGTATTTAGTGTGCCTCGTATTCATGAATCCCTGATAAGGATTTAAAACGTACGCTTTTAGGGGGTCATTTAAGCCCTTAATCGACCACTTTTATATTCGTTACTGCTTAATTTTATTCCTTTTCACTTTTTAGGTCCCTTGAAAGCAAAATGCTGGAATGAAGCACATTTGGACGAAAAGGAGTGAATACATGAAGAAAATGGCAAAGTCAAGATCAAAGCCACTCAAGTCGCTCAAACCGAACGTGGCATTCCAATCAAAGGCGACGACGTCCTCTATCTGAGACTTGATAAAAACATGCACCGACGGCTCGGAGAATTTTTGTTCGTATAACTCGGCGTCGGGGCTTTGAAGAAGAAGGCGTCCTCGGACTTTTCATCTCGGGCGGCCTAGATCCAGAACCAAGACAACGTCCCAACTAAAGACTGACGGCGTCACAACTCTAAGGTGACGCCGTCCCATCGATGACTTGGCCAAGACGAAAACCCTAATGACGGCGAGCTGACGGTGTCCTACCTATAAGGTGACGCCGTCACAAGTATAAATCTATATATAGAATTCGATTTTTCTGCATTTAAGGAGGTAGACTTTTGGAGTAAAAACCCTAAACGGTTGTAGTCCGATTTGGACGGTATCTTAGGGTCCCAAACCCTATTTTACACATCGAGATCAGTATTTTAATCCAAAGTATCATTTTGTCTTCAATTGATTGTGTATATGCTTGCTTGTTTAACATGTCTAGCCAAATTTCTTGTGTGTTTTCTTAGATCTATGAAACCTAGTTATTGATTATTGTTAGGTTATTTCTTATCTTAATTGTAATTGGCGTAGAAGTACAACTAGGCTTTCGTTGTGTTTAATGCTTGAGTAATCTTTGTGAAAGTGAGGCTTATGAATGAAATAGTTTAAGGACTTGCGGATTTCGTAGGCTAAACCCAAAGGTAACCTCAAAGAGTTAGGGCATACGCATTCCCTACGACCTTAGGAACACAACGCGTTAATATAAGGTGTGACAATTCAACCGACCAATAAAAGATAACTAGGGAGTAATAGTATCTAGGTAAACACATTTTTAATCATCATACGAGCACACATCAAATAGACATAACACTACCCGTAGTATTAGATAATTAGACAAGTAGAAGTAATTGGTAGAAGTACCACCCCCCAAACCAATTGCCCCGAGATTTTACCTTAGCTTTCTAAAAAACCAATAAAAGATAAAAAAGAATCTTCGTCAACCCCCACCTTAGCGTAATACATTTCTTGCTAGCATTCTTATTCCTCTAGAGAATGATATCAATCCCCGAGGCTTACCCAATACTACACTACAACGATTAGGTTCACTGCCTAGGTGGTTGAAAAATTTGCTCGAAGAAAAGGAAGTTCCTTTGACCCCGAACACGCTTCGTACGCGCATCAAGTTTTTAGCGCCACTGTCGGGGAATAGAATAGCTAGTTAGATCTTTATCTCGTTTAGGATCCCTTGCTTGATTCCTATCAAGTAAGATTTTTTCTCATTTTTAGCTTCCTTGTAGTCTCCCCCTTCTTCGTGACTTTGTTAGCAATACCATCACTTTTCATCATGGAAGGTGATAACCCACCACTAATTGACCCGCCAAGAGGCTGTACTCTTGATGAATACTCTAGACCGAGCCATCAAAGCTATAGGAACACCATTGAGCTCCCCGATCAAGCTCAAACTACGGCCCTGCGATCCGACACCATCCGGTTGGTTCAAAACGGATGTGCATTCCATGGACTTCGTTCCAAAGATCCTAACCAGCATCTCAAGGACTTCCTAAAAATCATTGACTCCATCGACCTTGATGCTACCACACGGGAGACAACGCGTTTGCGTCTCTTCCAATTCTCTCTACGAGACCAAGCTAGTAATTGGCTTGAGCGACTTCCCGCTGGATCCATCTCAAGTTGGGATGATCTCACCACTCGTTTCCTGGCCTAATTTTTCCCACCGGGAAGAACTACCAAACTTAGGAATGACATCTTGATGTTCTAACAACGTCAAGGCGAAACTCTCTACGAGGTGTGGACTCGATTCAAGGACTTACTCCATAAAGTCCCTCATCACGACATCAATCTTTGGCTTCAAGTCCAAATCTTTTACGATCATGTCAATCCGTCCACTTGACAAACCATTGATTATGCCGCCGATGGAAGGCTAAGTAAGTAAGTAACCTCGATTTTGAAGCATGTTGGGAAGTCATCGAAGAATTAGCACAATATGAGGAAGAAGGATGGGAAGATCCGATAATCCCTGAAGAAAATGGTTTTGATTCCCAAGCACAACTGTTTAAAAGTATGGAGGCACAAGTGAATGAATTAATGAAAATGACACACATGATTATGAGCATGTGGACGCGATCAAGGAGTTTTTGCTTCCAAGAAAATCACGACAAGATGAATTCGAGGACATAATATTGACATTTGTCAACAACCAAGAGAAGGAAATAAAAGGCCTCGAAGCTCACATGAGAAAAACACACGACACTTTTTTGGAGCTAGCTGACAACTTCATGATGAAACTCCGTGAAGAAATCGCAAGGAATGATGTACCTAAAAAGATCGAAAAGGTATATGCGATACCGGAGCTCGTGAGTATGTTTCATGAGCCCTCTTCAATTCTAATAAACAAGGCAACCCCCCCTCAAGGAATCATAATTTTATAAGAACTCGTGCCTCAACGCTCCTTGCATAAAAAGAACATTTCCTAGGGACGTGTTCATTGGAAGGGTGCAAGTTTCGCTTCCCGACTTCCATGACATAAGGAAAGGTTCTTTTTGTTTTAAACCAGACTCAAAAGGTCCTCACCCCCAACACTTCAATATTCCTAGAATCCCCGTTAAAATACAATTTGACATGTACGTTGCTCACCATTGTGGAGATTGCAAGTGGATTGACAAAATGAATTTTAAAATAAAAACCAAAATCTTTGTCAAAAATAGTAACAAGATTTTTGATCCGGGCAGGTTCATAAAAACAGCCTCTTTTGCAAAAATTTGGGCGTGACGCCGTCACCATGTAAAAGGTGACACCGTCGCTAAGTAAAATCAAACGAATAAAAACACCACCCATCTCTTTCATTCTCTACCCTATACATTTTATCCTCCCCACACTTCACTATCACGAATTCTCCAAGTCAAATTCACCACTTTGCATCATCAATCTCCACAAGGTAAGTAATTTTCATTGATCTTTGTCTATTCAATTGCTCTATTCCTCTTTCAATTCTGATTTCCCCTTTCAATCCGAAACCCTCCCAATTAATTTGATTAATGCTAAATGTCGCCTGTGAATCATGTTAATTAGGCTTTAGATTAGGCGAATAGTAGTGTTGTCATGTGGGTTTGATTTTGCGAGAAGCCTTAGACGGCTTAGGGACTAAACCACCTTGCCAATGCACCATAATTGTTGCAGCAGGGGTGTTTGGGTTAAGGGTTATGGTTAAAAACCTGGATTTTTCCCTTGCAAATGTCGGATTTGAAAATTTCTGGGTGGGACGGCATCAGCCCGCTGGCGTGACGCCGTCATAACCTTCTGATGTCATTTCTGCAGCTTGAATATTACTCATTTGTTCCCGATATTTTTGATTTCATGTTTCAGAAAATGAGCAAGAGATCAAGGGGCAATCTTCTGGCACCCAAGAGAGTGTCGCAGACATCATTTCAGGTTAGGGAGTGTTTGACAAGGAAGCACCCCAAACTCGCTACAACGAATTGCTCCATCAAACCATTGACTCGGGGGCAGTTTTGGATTGGGATTTTCTTAAGGAGCATGATCTTGCAAGGGATTTTAGAAACAACTTTAGGAGGGGATAAGTTTACTGATCCTCAATGGGATAGATTGTTTCGTATGCGTGAGCCCGTTTACAGTGAGTTGGTGCATGAGTTTCACGCTTCTTATTCTATGAATGTTCTTTCTTGTCGGGGTAGTATAGATTTTCAGGGGATTCGGTTTAGATTGGGTGGAGTTTGGAGGAGTATGTCTGTGTTGGAATTTGGTTGAAGAGTGGGGTTGTATTCGAGAGGGACTACAGAGTCATGTCTTTAGAGCTAGCTTAAGTATTTGGATTGGACACTAGGGAAGACATGTGGGGATTCGGTTATGGAACACATTGGTGAGGAGTACCCTTGCCTGCCTCGGATCCGAGACCCATGACGAGGCTCGCGCACCGTTGCATTGTCTTCACCATAACGGGCCGCAAGGACACGACTCATCGTGTCACCTTACCGGATCTGTTCTATCTCTACTGCATGTTTGCTGAGGGTGTGTACTGTAACATCCCGTTCTGGTTGGCTGACTATTTGAGGAGTGCTAGTTGTATGAGGCAGGCGGATAGGGTATATGGTTGTATGTTCGTCACCAGGTTGGCTCAGTCCTATGCCATTCTGAGCGGGGAGGTGCCTATGTACCTCAATGTTGTAGCAGAGCCCAAGGTTGTCAGAGCTAAGTCCTTGAATGCCATGGAGATCATCATGGATATTAGAGGCGGCTACGCATGGTATCTCCCTCGGCCCGCAGCTCAGGATGATGATGACGACGGCCGTCTGCGATACCAGCGAGGGATGGGCGGGAGGCTCGGCCGACGCCTCTGAGCACATGTCTAGTGGGGACTGGCAGGCCCACTAGGGAGCGTGGATGGGCCGGATGGACACGTGGATGGCTCAGCAGGACCAGAGGGCCAGTTGGACGTATGATCACACCGTTCAACAGATGCAGTACTTGTCCATGCGTGATCATCTCGACCCTCATCTGCAGATCGACCCATTCCCCGGGCGTGAGGAGGATTACCCGCCCTATGGGTACACGGGCCACATTCCCCCTGGCTATGACTACCGCTATGGACCTCCTCCTTAGTGATTTATGTGTTTATTGATGGTTTGTTTATGAACAATTATGGTTGGATGTTGGTTAAGACAATTTTATTTGGGTTTGCAATAGCTTAGTATTATCTTAACAATGTTGGTGATGTGGTGATATTGAACAATATATTATGTATATATATGTTTGTGATGTGGTTTTTTTATTTCCGGTTTGGTTGTTTTATTTTTATGTTACATATATCTTTTTCATTGTTGTTTATTCTCATGTTTGATTTTGTGAAAATGCTTTATTTTGTCTTTAACCTCGTCTTAATTACATATAAAGGTATTTTACAAAAAGATAAGTGTAGGGAAGATTACATACATTTTTGAAGATCGTGAACATGAGAATTACAATTAGTGAAATTGATATATATGTGTGTTTGTTAGAGTCAAATGCTTGTATCGAGTCATAATGGATGTTTTGCAGGAATTTTTCCAGGTTTTAAAGATGTAATTTTTCTAGAATTTTTCCAGAAAAACGCAGCAGACCAGTTTTTGTCATGACAACCTGACAGCGTTAGGATTAAAGCCTGACGACGGCAGGTCAAGCAGAAACAACTTATCAATTTTTTTCGTTTTATAGTGCTACTTATAAATTTTTGGAAATTCTCAGATTTTAATTTTCCAGAAAAACTGCAAACATCCATTCCACAAGCATTATATCCTAGTGTAGTTATGTCATATTTAGTTTTACTGCCGATTTTACGCAAAGGTTTCGTTTGTTTTCACAAGTGTGCAGGTTATATTTGGCAAGAAGAAAAAACTCAACATTGGATGGAGCTTATCACGTATGCATTCTTCTTGAAAAAATAATTTAACCGCAACTTCACATGAATCCTACCGAGCTAATCAGGGGAGTACTAGTTTCTTTCTCTTTTACTTACCTTCCTTTATCATAACTTTGATACTTTCGGGGAACATTGGGGACAATGTTTAGTTTAAGTTTAGGGAGGGAGAATAAAACGGGAACTTAGAAACTATTCACTCACTTGATTATTTGTCTTGTCCTTTGTAAATTGTGTAATAAACTATGAGAAATATTTGATAGGGCAATTTTAGCACCAAATTTAAAATTTGTTATGACATATACGAGCAAAAACTTTAGTCTTAATAAAGCGTCTCATGGATAAAAGTTATATGACTAGCACAAAAACCGTTTACGACTCAAATTCCACCCCAAAAATGTGAGGTTCGCCCCTAGATCTTTAGGAATAAAAGCATTTACCTTTAATGTTTAGAGAGTGTACCGGTAGTATAATAGATTATAGAACTTGTTTTGTGATGCATTCTGAGATCGCTAGTGAGACTACACTTGTGTAGTTAGGAATAACTAAGTCATAAGAGGCATTAGGATAACCCTTGTTTGAAACCTGTATTATAATTACTTCTTCCATATCGGTTGAGTAATTACCCCACACTCTTGCGATGTACTCATCTTTAGTACACAATACCCCTAGTTGACCCCTCAGAGCCTATCCTTTTCGCGGTTCTCGTGATGTTTCAGTTTTCCGGAATATCAATGAAGAGCATTGTTTACAATCCACCCCCAAATGTACACCCAAATCGCCTTAGCCTACCTTGTATGCACTCACCTTTAGTGCATTATTGTTATCATTACTAAACCCTTAGTTCAAATATCCAGTTACTTGCATGGTTGCTAAGTCGAGTCATGTCTTTTTTACACAGTTTTGGGATGATTGGGACTCATGGGTAAAAGTAATATTTTATGGAGTAATGGGAAGGAACGATAAATTCAAATTCCCTTTGTCTACGTAATTAAATACTCCAAGTGTTTTGATCTTTTCAAATCGGGTCAATTAAAATTAGATAAATAAAAACTCAAGTGTAGGGATGCTCCTATAAATCCCTTATATTTGGATGTTATCGTAGAGGATGGTAGAGTAAAAATGTATGCAAAAAATAAAAAATAAAAAAAAATGAAGAAAAACATACGGGCTACCATCCTACATCTATCTTTATGTTTATGTCTTTAAATTTATGTTTGTTTTGTTTCAAGTTATCTAGAGTAGTGAGTCGAGTCTTGGCTTAGCAACGCCATGCTTTTCATGCTTGTAACATAAGATTTTTGACTTGCCACCACTAAATATCGCCTATCCAACAAAACCCTTTGTTTCCCTACATTAAGCCTAACGTTACAACCCTTGCAAAGACCTCTTAGATAGTTGTTCCTAGGTGCTTACGCCAAAGCGGTGGAGGTTTGATCTAGTCTCAAGCCTATGGTAATCTATGTACTATGTCAGGTAATGAGTGTTTATCTTCCATTTCCATTTATTATATTTCATATAAACCCGAGAGATGAGAGAATCCAAACACCCATTGTGAGGTGCTAGTATATAATTTTCGTGCTTGTTATGACTATTACGGAGCTTTTACTTGTTATGAATTATTTTGAACCTATGCTTCATGCCCCCTAACTTATAAATTGATTGGCCAAAAGCACATTTGCTTGAGGATAAGCAAATACCAAGTGTAGGGATATTTGATAAGGATTCAAAACGTAGGCTTTTAGGGGGTCACTTAAGCCCTTAATCGACCACTTTTATATCCGTTGCTGCTTAATTTTGTTCCTTTTCACTTTTTAGGTCCCTTGGAAGCAAAATGCTGGAATGAAGCACATTTGGACGAAAAGGAGTGAATACATAAGAAAATGGCAAAGTCAAGATCAAAGCCACTCAAGTCGCTCAAGCGAACACGGCGTCCCAATCAAAGGCGGCGCCGTCCTCTATCTGAACTTGATAAAAACATGCACCAAACGACTCGGTGGAATTTTGTTCGTATAACTGATGGCGTCGGGCTTTGAAGAAGAAGGCGTCACTCGGACTTTTCATCTCGACGGCCCGGATCCGAACCAAGGCGACGTCGACTAAATCTCGGCGGCGTCACAACTCTAAGGTGGCGTCGTCCCATCGATGACTTGGACAAGACGAAAACCCTAATGACGGCGAGCTGACGGCGTCCCACCTATAAGGTGACGCCGTCGCAAGTGTAAATCTATATATAGAATTCGATTTTTCTGCATTTAAGGAGGTAGACTTTTGGAATAAAAACCCTAAACGGTTGTAGTTCGATTTGGACAGTATCTTAGGGTCCCAAACCCTATTTTACACATCGAGATAAGTGTTTTAATCCAAATTATCATTATGTCTTCAATTGATTGTGTGTATGCTTCCTTGTTTAACATGTCTAGCTAAATTTCTTGTGTGTTTGCTTAGATCTATGAAACCTAGTTATTGATTATTGTTAGGTTGTTTCTTATCTTAATTGTAATTGGCTTAGGAGTGCAACTAGGCTTTCGTTGTGTTTAATGCTTGAGTAATCTTTGTGAAAGTGAGGCTTATGAATGAAATAGTTTAAGGACTTGCGAACTTCGTAGGCTAAACCCAAAGGTAACCTCAAAGAGTTAGGGCATACGCATTCCCTATGACCTTAGGAGCACAACGCGTTAAGATAAGGTGTGACAATTCAACCGACCAATAAAAGATAACTAGGGAGTAATAGTATCTAGGTAAACACATTTTTAATCATCATACGAGCACACATCAAATAGACATAAGACTACCCGTAGTATTAGATAATTAGACAAGTAAAAGTAATCAGTAGAAGTACCACCCCCAAACCAATTGCCCCGAGATTTTACCTTAGCTTTCTAAAAAACAATAAAAGATAAAAAAGAATGTTCCTCAACCCCCACTTTAGCGTAATACATTTCTTCCTAGAATTCCTATTCCCTTATAGAACGATATCAATCCTCGAGGCTTACCCAATACTACACTACAACGATTAGGTTCACTGCCTAGGTGGTTGAAAAACTTGCTCGAAGAAAAGGAAGTTCCTTTGACCCCGAGCAGCCGTGCGGCGCATCAATCAGCGCCTTGGAATGTGCCTCGCGATAACGCCACAGCGTCGTTCGGGGTCGAAACTTCCTTTTCTTCGAGCAAGTTTTATAACACCTAGGTAGTGAATTAGGGTAAGTGTAGTAATTAGGTAAGCCACGGTATTGATATCGTTCTCTAGGGAATAGGAATGCTAGTAGGAGTTACTACGCTAAGGTTAAGGTTAAGGAAGATTATTTTTATCTTTTATATTTTATGAAAATGGAAAGGTGCGAATCTCGGGTATTGGATTTGGGGGTTGGTATTTCTACCGATTACTCTACTATTATCTAATTATCTAAACTAAGGTTGTGGAGTCTATGTCTAATTAATGTGTGCTCGTATGATAGTTTAAAGATGTGTTTACTTAGTTTGTATTACTCCTTAATTATCTCCTATTGATGGTTGAGTGTCACGTCTTATTCTAGTTGCGTTGTGTTTCTAAAGTTGTAGGGTGTCGTTTCTCCCTAACTCTTTGAACTTACCAAAGGGTCTTGTCTACAAATCCACTTAGAGATTATAGACTCCTACTCTAAGGCACTCTTCGGATGTTTTAGCCTACAATCACTCAGGTAATCATACTTTAAGGTTCACAAAGATGAATCAAGCATTAAGTACACAACGAATGACCTATCGCATTACTAGATCATTAATCAACTAAGATAAGAAACAACCAATCAATATTCAATAATTAAGTTTTCAATAATTAAGTTTCATACTTCCTAAGCAAACACACAAATAAATTAGCCGGACATGGAGAACATGCAAGCATACACACAAATAATCAAAGACATAATTGAATTAATGAAGCAAAGACTTATCTTGGTGTAAGATAGGGTTAAAAACCTAAAATCTGTACAAGACACCTTAGGTTCGGTTTTAGGTTTTACTCCAAAGACTCTCCACACAAAGGCGAAAAATTCGGATTCTATATATAAGATTACAATTGCGACGGCGTCACCTTATGTTTAGTGGCCGTCGTGTCGCCGCCATTAGGGTTTCGTCTTGGCCACGTTAACCTTGCGACGGCGTCACCTTATGTCCGTGCGCCATTCTCTTGACTTCGGCGTCGTGCGGATCGCATCTAGGCCGTGCGAGTAGCGACGGCCTACTCTTTCACACTAGGCGCCGTCTCTTGAAAACACGAGTTTTGAGTTCGACCCGTCACAACAATTCTCCGGCGGCGTCGCAAATAGCTCTGACGCCGTCGCCTTCTACTTTCAACAGCGTGAGTGTCGATTTCGACTTTGGCCATTTTCTTCATATATTCGCGCCTTTCTATCCAAATAAGTGCCATTCCGGCATTTTGCCTTCACGAGACCTAAAAAGTGAAAAGGGCGATATTAAGCAATAACGGATACAAAAGTGATCAAATAAGGACTTAAACAACCCTCAAAATGGTACCTTTTAAAACCTTATCAAATATCCCTACACTTGTTATTTGCTTGTCCTCAAGCAAATGTGCTTTAGCCAATTAATTTATAAGTTAAGGGTCATTCATCATTCATTCAAAGCGGTCCACAACACATATAAGCCCATAAAAGTCATAACAAGCACGGAAGTACATACTAGCACCTCACATGGGGTGTTTGGATACTCATCTCTCTCGGTGTATAAATGAAATATAACAATATAGGAAATGGAAGATAAACACTCATTAGCGGTCCTAGTACATAGATTACCATAGGCTTGAGAATAGATCAAACCTCCATCGCTTTGGCGTAAGCACCTAGGAAAGACTATCAAAGAGGTCTTTAAAAGGGTTGTAACGTTAGGCTTACGGTAGGAAATAAGGGTTTGGTGGGATAGGCTATTTAGTGGTGGTAAGTCAAAAATCTTTATGTTAGCGCATATGAAGAATGGCGTTGCTAAGCCAAGACTCGACACTCTAAACTCTAGATAATGAAATAAACAAACATAAATTAAAAGATAGATGTCGATGGTAGCAGTATTTTTTTTTTTTTTTTTTTTTTTTTTTTTACACTCTATTTTATTTTTTTTTTTTCTCTTTTCTATTTTTTTTTTCGATTTTTTTTTTTTTTTTTTTCATACACTTTTACTCTACCATCCTCTACGGTAATATCAAAATACTAGGGTTCTGGCATATCCCTACACTTGAGTTTTATTACTCTAACACTAATTTGACCCGATTTGAAAAGATCAAAACACTTGGGGTACATTATTACGTAAACAAAGGAATTTGAATTAACGTTCCCTTCCGTCATTTCATAAACTTTAACTTTTCCATGAATCCCAATCATCCCAAAGCGTATACAAAGGATATGACTCGACTTAGCAACTTATGCAAGCAACTAGATAATTGAACTAAGGGTTTGGGGTGATAACAAATAATTGCACTAAAAGTGAGTGCATAAGGGGTAGGCTAAGGCGATTTGGGTGTATATTTGGGGTGGGGTGTAAACAATGCTCTTCATTGATATTCGGAAAACCGAAATATCACGAGAACCATGAAAAGGATAGGCTACGAGGGTTAACTAGGGTATCGTGTACTAAAGATGAGTACAACGCAAAGGGTGTGGGGAATTACTCAACCGATGTGGAAGAAGTAATTATATTACGGTATCAAACAAGGGTTTATCCTAATGCCTCTTATCATTTAGTTATTCCTAACTACACAAGTGTAGCCTCACTTGCAATCTCGGAATGCATCACAAAACAAGTTCTAGAATCTAATATACTACCGGTTCACACTCTAAGCATTAAAGATGAATGCTTTTATTCCTACTAATCTAAGGCGATCCTCGCATTTTGGGTGGAATTTGGGTGGTAAGGGTTTTGTGCTAGTCATGCAACTTCCTATCCATGAGGCGCTTTTGTTAAGACTAATGGCCCACTCCTATATGTCATGAAAAATTTTAAATTTGGTGCCAAAATTACCCTAACCAACATTTTCTCATGGTTTATTACACAATCACAATTGGACAAAGCAAATAATCAAGGATAAGCATAGTTTCAAAGTTCCGTTTATTTTCCTCCCACACTTAAAGCGAACATTGTCCCCAATGTTCCCGAAAATATCAAAGTTATGATAAAGAAGGTAATTAAAAGCGAAGAAACTAATACTCCACGATTAGCTCGGTAGGATCCGTGTAAAGTGGTGGTTAAATTCTTTTCAAGAAGAATTTATGCGTGAAAAGCTCCTTCCAATCTTTTGTAACTTCTTCTTGACAAACTAAACTGCACACTTGAAGAAAACAAAGCGAAACCTTGGCGTAAAATCGGCGGTAATAATATATATAAGACTCGATTTAAACTAGGATATAATGCTTGTGGAATGGGTGTTTCTGAATTTCAAAGAAAATTAAGACACGGAAAATTCCAAAATTTATAAGTAGCTCGAAAGCGAGAAAAAGTAATCGATGTTTTACTCCTTCGGCCGTCGGTTGCAATCTGACGCCGTCGGTTATCTGACAAAAAGCGGTGCGATTTTACGGAAAAATTTACGGAAAATTTACATCTTTAGAATCTGGAAAAATTTACGCAAAACATTCATTATGACTCGATACAAGCATTTGACTCGAACAAACAAACATATATATCTTTTAATTAATTGTTATTCTCATGTTTACGTTTCTTTTGGCGTGTGTAATCCTCCTACACTTATCCCTTATGTAAAATACCTTTATATGTAATTAAGGCGAAGTTAAAAACAAAATAAAGCATTTTACAAATTTAAACATGAGGATAAACAATTAATAAAAGATATATGACACTAACAAGCAAACAATTAAGCATGGGTTGCCTCCCGAGCGCTTTTCTTTATTTAAGAGTCTTGTAGCTAGACTCATAGTCGTGCTCCTACGTGCCGATATCGTAAGTCTATCCTCAACAATGTCGTAAGGATCAAACTTATCATTCAAGTTCCTAGTAGTACGTTCGGTTAAATAAGCCTTTTCAAACATCTCACCATCGGGATCATAGATTTGTATCCTAATGTGCCACCTTCCATTACCATCACTAGGCGGTCTATTCCAATTCCACATGTGTTGGTTCTCAACTATCCACTTATTCATGACTAGGTTAGCGGGCAAGCTTCCTAGGAACTCGGTCATCTTCCTAAATACTAAGGCGTCCTCGAGCGGGTTCACTTCTATATCCTAGCCAATTCTTGTTCTTGGAAAGTTCTTTGCACTAGCAAAGGCCTTATCTAGGTAAAAGGTCTTTGGGGGCCTATGATGTTCTTCTCAATCCAAGGTCCATATCGAGAAGGCTCTCTATCAACCCTATCTCATGTGGGATTTCCTCATCCTTATAGTATGTATGTTTTTAACATCGTAAGCGGATCTAGCACTCCCTCTCCTACCACTATTTTGGACATTTTACAATCGATGATGGCACTAGCGGTAGCTAAAATCCTCTTCCAACTAGTAATGGGCATGTCGGGTCCTTATTCATGTCGAGTACATGAAAGTCGACCAAAAGAGTCAACTCTCCTACATGTACTACCATGTCCTTTATTATTCCAACGGACGTGCTATACTACCGTCCGCTAATCCTAAGATAGTTTCCGTTGGTTCAATTTTACCTAGGTTGAGGCTTCTATGAAGGGACAACGGAATGAGATTGATGCATGATCCTAAATCGGCTAAAGCATCGAGTGGCTTGGAAGTTCCAAGTCTACGGAAGAGTGAATAGCCGGGATCATCTAATTTCTTAGGTAAGTTGTTTCGCACAAAGGCGGACCCATGTTTCCCAAGCCTAAGTTCTAACTCATATTTTTCTTTTAAAGCATTATAATAAGGTGCATGAGCTAAGACTTCAAGAATCGGTTTTCTTGATGGAGTTCCTTGTACTCCTCCTCTAAACTAGGTTTGGATTCTTGGTTGTGGGTTTCTCAAGAGTAGGCTTTACCAAAGGTGTCGGGCTTTGGTATTTCTTGGATGACTTGGAACCCTTTTGATAGCATTTACCGAATGAACCGTTGGGTGAGAGGGCATGGATGTGCACTCTCCATGGTGAATTAGAACATGAAGTTGATGCAATCGAATTCACTTTTGGGTTCTTAATGGTATCACTTGGGGTGCTCCAATTTCCGCTCATTGAAGGCTTTTAAAGGGCATCAAGCTTGGTTGTCATCTCGCTCTGTCTTTGCTTAAAATCGGCTTCAAGCTTATTCAATCGAGTTTCTTGGGATGACAAAATCTAGATGCAATTGCTTCAAGATTAGTGGGGTTCCCGGTATTAGAAGAATTGAACCTATTAGGCGAACTAGATGAACTTTGGGGTGTGCTTGAGTTTTGGTTCCACTTAAGATTAGGGTGATTTTTCCATGAGGGGTTGTATGAGTTTCCTAAGTTGTTTTGTTCGGGTTTGAAAGTGTACCACTTCTCTCCCGCTCCGTCGATGCGTATGGGCGTAGTCCATAAAAGCTTGTTCGGAGAGCCTTGGCGATCCACGAGTGTCATGGGGACCTTGCATAACTCACAAGGTAGAGTGATTTGATTCACTTGTCGTGAGGACTTAGGATTTTGTAGGAACTCATGAGGAATTTAACTTGATCTTCAAGTTCGATCATCCTACGGTCGGGAGGAGGCAAGGAGATTGCCTTGGCGGTTTGGGCAGCTCACGGGGTCATCCCAACTTTCGTTGTCATAGAGGCAAGGTCCTCTATTATTTCCCATGATTCTTCTGCGGTGAGATCACTAAGTTTTCCACCGGCCGCTTGGTCAATGGATCGCTTAGTGGGAAAGTTGACATGATCATAAAGATTTGGACTTGGAGCCAAAGATCAATGCCGTGATGAGGACTTTATGAAGTAAGTCCTTGAATCGGGTCCATGCTTCGTAGAGAGATTCACCTTGGCGTTGTTGGAACATCAAGATGTCATTCCTAAGCTTAGTGGTTCTCCCGGTGGGAAAAATTGAGCAAGGCGAAGTAAGATCATCGACTTGAGATGGGCCGGTGGGAAGTCGCTCAAGCCAATTACTAGCTTGGTCCGTAGAGAGAATTGGAAGAGAGCGGTAGCGTGGTCTCCCGAGTAGTAGCATCAAGATCGATGGAATCGACAATTTTGAGAAATCCCTCGGATCTTGATTTGGATCTTGAGCGAAGTCCATGGAATCACATCCGTTTTGCACCAACCGGATGGTGTCGGATCGCAGGCCGTAGTTTGGGCTTGGTCGGGAAGCTCAATGGTGTTCCTATAGCCTAGGTGGCTTGGTCTTGAGTATTCACCAAAATGCGGGCTCTTGGCGGGTCATTTGGTGGTGGGTTGATGAATGGTAGTGGGTTATCACCTTCCATGATGAAAAGTGATGGAATTACTAACAAAGGTCACAAAGAAGGGGATAGACTAAGAGAAATCTAAAAATGAGAAAAGTTTACTTGATAGGAATCAAGCAAAGAAACCTAAGCGAGGTGGACTACTAACTAGCTATTCTATTCCCGTGGCGCCAAAAACTTGATAACGCTACACGCGTCGTTCGGGGTCAAGGAAACTTCCTTTTCTTGAGCAAGTTTTATAACACCATAGGCGATGAACCTAATCGTTGTAGTGTAGTAATTAGGGTAAGCCACGGGTATTGATATCGTTCTCTGGGGAATAGGAATGCTAGTAGGGAGTTACTACGCTAAGGTTAAGGTTGAGGAAGATTATTTTTATCTTTTATATTTTATGAAAATGGAAAGGTACGAATCTCGGGTATTGGATTTGGGGGTTGGTATTTCTACCGATTACTCTACTATTATCTAATTATCTAAACTAAGGTTGTGGGAGTCTATGTCTAATTAATGTGTGCTCGTATGATAGTTTAAAGATGTGTTTACTTAGTTTGTATTACTCCTTAATTATCTCCTATTGATGGTTGAGTGTCACGTCTTATTCCTAGTTGCGTTGTGTTTCTAAAGTTGTAGGGTATCGTTTCTCCCTAACTCTTTGAACTTACCAAAGGGTCTTGTCTACAAATCCACTTAGAGATTATAGACTCTACTCTAAGGCACTCTTGGATGTTTTAGCCTACAATCACTCGGGTAATCATACTCTAAGGTTCACAAAGATGAATCAAGCATTAAGTACACAACGAATGACCTATCGCATTACTAGATCATTAATCAACTAAGATAAGAAACAACCAATCAATATTCAATAATTAAGTTTCATACTTCCTAAGCAAACACACAAATAAATTAGCGGACATGGAGAACATGCAAGCATACACACAAATAATCAAAGACATAATTGAATTAATGAAGCAAAGACTTATATTGGTGTAAGATAGGGTTAAAAACCTAAAATCTTGTACAAGACACCTTAGGTTCGGTTTTAGGTTTTACTCCAAAGACTCTCCACACAAAGGCGAAAAATTCGGATTCTATATATAAGATTACAATTGCGGCGGCGTCACCTTATGTTTAGTGGCCCGTCGTGTCGCCACTCGTAGGGTTTCGTCTTGGCCACGTTAACCTTGCGACGGCGTCACCTTATGTCCGTGGCGCCGTCCTCTTGACCGGCGTCGTGCGGATCGCATCTAGGCCGTGCGAGTGGCGACGACCTACTCTTTCACACTAGGCGCCGTCTCTTGAAAACACGAGTTTTGAGTTCGACCCGTCACAACAATTCTCCGGCGGCGCAAATAGCTCTGACGCCGTCGCCTTCTACTTTAAACATTGTGAGTGTCGATTTCGACTTTGGCCATTTTCTTCATATATTCGCGCCTTTCGTCCAAATAAGTGCCATTCCGACATTTTGCCTTCACGAGACCTAAAAAGTGAAAAGGAACGATATTAAGCAATAACGGATACAAAAGTGATCAAATAAGGACTTAAACAACCCCTCAAAATGGTACCTTTTAAAACCTTATCACTCGCCTCGAGGCTCTTTGCCCTCCTCTACGCTTTAGTGTGCCTTGAGCCTTTCAGAACTATGATAGAGGCATGATAGGTAGTTTGTTATACTTGACAACAAGTAGACCCGTATCATGTTTAGTGGTCTTCCTTTGTGCTTGCTTCCAAGAAGATCTCAAAACTTCTCACCTAGAAGCGGTTAAATGTATCTTCCAATATATTAAAAGCACTATACACTTTGGATTATGGTACCCTAAGGGTACCGGCATAGAAACTATAGTATATGCCAACTCCGATCATGCGGGAGATTATGTGAATCGAAAGAGTACTAATGGCATTTGTACCTTCATGGGTTGTTGTTTAACTTCTTGGTTCTCCAAGAAACAAAAGACACTAGCAATCTCCACAACCGAAGCCGAATATGTAAGTGCCAAAAAGGCATGTCAACAAGCACTATGGATGAAACAAGCTCTAGTAGACTATGGCATCACACTTGACAACATACAATAATGTGTGACAACAAAAGAGCCATTTACTTAAGTAAGAACCCCGTGCAACATTCTCGCATAAAACACATAGAAATTCGTCACCACTTTCTTAGGGACAACGTTCAAAAGGGGAACATTTCCATTGGGAAGGTTCCAACTAAAGAAAATATTAAGGATATCCTCACCAAACCTCTCAAACGTAGACCTTTCTATTATCTTCGTCTAGGTTTAGGAATGATGGAACACATTCCTTGAACTCTTCTTAAACACATTGTAAGTCTCTTCCTTCTAATCTGAGTCTAGGATTCTATTGAACACAAAATCAAAATTGGAGAATTTAGAGTAGAATGAATACACTTCCTGTAGATATAGTTCTTACATGCTTAAACCAACTCTAAAGACTTTCTACTTACATGAAAATCCCTAATTTATTTTCTCAAAACTTTTCACGTTTAGGAAAATCATTTTCTTGTATTGTTAATACAATTCAAAAACACTTTTTACTTTTCTCATGCATGCATAATGAACTCACAATACTTGGTCGGATCATATAACTAATATATAATTCGACATGGATAATCGAGCTAAATTGAACTAAGGAAACTTTATATTGTCTCTTAGGTTTTCTTTTCATTAGATTCAAGATAATCACATCTCTACATATGTTGCATGTAGACACACAATAGAAATAATAGCTCCTGGATGATTTTTTTCTCACTCTGGTGGCGGTCCTTTAATATTTGGACAATCCCCTACATTTAAAGGGTCGTAACCTATTTAAAGGACCATCCCCAGCTTGGCAATCACTGTCAGCTTTTTTATTTCTTTTTCTGCACCTTTGACCAACTACATTCTAGCTCACTATATACTTCCATGCATAATCAAACACAATTTGAATTTCTAAAACTTCTAATGCATGCTTTGCCAAAATTAGAACCTTCCTTCCCTATTTAATCTTCATCTTCCTCATTCATCTTCATGGCATAACTCATTCTTCTCCTTTCCTCTCAATGTCATCCTCTAGGAAGCCTAGAATTTCTGTCAAACCAATTTGGCGAAAGAAAAAAATCTCTGTAATTTCATGAAAAATGATACTACCACCTCAAACAATCAAATCCCAACTTACACTCCACAACCTACCTCTTTCAAAGAAGCATCTTTTTCTTATTTCTCCTTCTTTGCTTCACAACCATCAATGAATCACAATAAATTCACAAAGAATCCTCTTCTGATCTAAAAGATAATCCTCTACCACCACCACATCCACCTCAAGTCACAAATCATATCACCCAACAATCAACTAGGGCTCAAGAATTCTCAACTCTCATTGATTTGCATCTTTTAAATGCAATCATTGCCCAAAAACTACAACCTCCACTCATGTATCACCCAACTTTAGATCAAGTCAATGTCCATGGAAGCTGTTGTATGTGTTGCATTCATAATCGCAATCAATTTCAAGCTCTCCAAAATGATCTAGACTTTATCACATCTCTTCTCTTGCCTCCTCGCTTCCCGCCACCTTCAAACAAAACCCTCGCACCACCATTTCTCCCTAAACTCTAGATATGTTTCATGCTCTACAATAAGGCCGGGTCTTCTTTTGTTTATCCTAGAGACTAGACTAAGATTATTTCTACTATGTAGCATTATGTGTATTAGTCATACTACATGTATGACTCTCTTCTTATTAATGAATGTTTCCTTTTAAGTTTATCTTATGACCACTTATTGAAATATGCTCATTCTGTCTAACCCACTATCGACGGTCCCTTAAATACACGGCAATTCCTCATTTATATATGGGACCGTTCAACATTTATAGGACCGTCCCCAATGATTGGTAATTTTCTCTCTTCTTTTCTCTCTAATTGCTTCTATGAGTTGAATATACATATTCTTGCACATGTACTCTAACTTGTTGTTGTAGCTCAATACCATAGCTCGATTCCTTAGTGCCTAACAAAGGGGATCACTAATCAAGGGGGAGCATTTGCATCACCGGCTTTCTTTTCTACACATCGGCGACACCTTTTTTATTCTACAAAAAGGGATAGAAGTGAACTAAAACTTATTAAAAATTTATTAAAATATTTTTGTTCATAAATGAGTTTATATTTTATAATCATCAAAAATGAGAGATTGCTAATACAAATAATGTCAAAAAATGTCATTTGCATTATTCGACCTCTATATGTTTTGATAATCACAAAATGTAAAAACACATTACGTAAAAACATACTTGATAAGTTTTTAATCGAAAAAGTTCGTTTCGACTAACAACATCACTTAAGGTATGAACAAACAATATACCAATTTAATTAAGTGATCAAAGAAGTTATTTTGTTCTTAAAACTCACATTTTCATTAATGTGACAAAATCTTTTTACATAAATAACTTATAC
Source organism: Chrysanthemum lavandulifolium (assembly GCA_022545495.1). Lineage (NCBI taxonomy): Eukaryota > Viridiplantae > Streptophyta > Magnoliopsida > Asterales > Asteraceae > Chrysanthemum > Chrysanthemum lavandulifolium. The sequence goes on from CM040244.1 coordinate 213,255,881, forward strand.
AATTTCTAATAAAAAAATATTTTATTCAAAAAAAATATATATTTGAAATATGGTTTCCCTCCCAAATTGGTTAAAACTTGTAACATATTGGATTTCACAAACACATCATACCAAATACATAAGAGGTGTATATAAGGTTTTAGAGAGATAAAGTTTTAGAGAGATAAAGGGAAGAGAGTTGGGAACTATGTGAAACAAAGAAAAATGGTATTGAAGCTCCAACCCTCTACCTTGGGAGGTAGAGGGTATTTATAGTGTCTTACAATAAACGCCTCCTACGGGCTGTGGATCAGGCATACAGTGGGTAAAGACCCGTCCGTCCTCCACGGTTTTACTTAACTAACAACTTAAAAACATAACTTGACTACGACTACGAGCTTTCTAATGAATACATATACTTGAGGTGACCGATACTTTAATGACTGAATTTTCTAATTCCTAACAATCTCCCCCTAAGGGAGGTCACCTCAATTTACACATAATACATACATATATTACATTAAGATTGTTCTTGAATTCTTGTTTAAGTTCTTTGCTCTGTAGCTCGTAGTCTTTGATTCTTCATGTTTCACATGTTTGGAAAATTCAAGTGGAGGTCTTTAACTAATCCACATGATGATGAGTTTTGAGCCAGCTTTGAGATCATCCGCTTGCATAAATCTCTGACTCTTCCATTGTGGGGTTGACATTATGTGAAGTTGTGACAGTGGACCGACATGCTCACATTCTGGATCATGATTTCTTTTCATCAGAGTAGCGGAAGCTTTAGTTGAATCATGATATTTGCGGCAGTAGCGAAGCATGGAGTGAGAATATCGAGTCATTGATGCACTAATCATGATTTCTTTTGCAATGAATGTGTTGTGTGAGCATGCGGCTATGGATTGACCTCTCCATTACGATCATTTACAAGCGTCGGGTGTACCTACATACAGCGATTAGCAATAAAGCGCGCGAAGGTGTCTTTGATCACTTCGTTGAATTGAGTACATGGCCCACGGTTCCCGTTGATCGATACAAATCTTACTGTGATCGGTATAATTCGAAGAATCTCCTTGACGGGGTTTCGCGGCGGTTCTATTGTTCTCAAACGGAACGTCTCAAAGAAGACAACATGGAATGAGTGAACCGATGAATAGAGATTCAGCGATTGATGGAAAATGATTTGAAAAACAATCGAGTCTTGCTCAAAATAAAGTGTTTTGCAATACAACGAAGGTTTTAACGAAAATCAATTATCAATCATAAACACCTTTTAATTTTGAAATATTAATACACGATCGATGTGCTAGAGAAAAGATTTTAAGCACAACGACCGGTTTTCAAAGATATCCGTCAATCCATAACTCGAACGAGATTGATTCATAGATTTGAATCGCCCCTTTGTTTCTATTCGGTTGTCACATGGTTGATCTATTGGATAGATCTCACATGCCACATACCAAGAGCTTGTTTGATGTTGGCTCTAGAAGGCTTTCCATCTTCATTGTGAATATGTTAGCATATCACTCGGATGTTACGGCAATACCACAAGGATAATCGTAGGACTCATAAGATATAATCTCTCTTTCCACATTGTGTGAAAGAGAGTCTTCATTGTGATGTCCTAATGAGATTTATTGATGATCTCGAGGCTTTAGACTCAATTGTGCACATTTGGTTCCTATGCGGAGACTAGGGAGAGGTCTCCTTCTTCAATATTAACCATCTCTAAGAGAAAGTCGATAGATAATGTCGGTTCCTTGTGAGAATGAAACAAGTCCTTTTAAGAGGAACTTGAGTAGTTTGGGAAGATGTAGTGCGGTCGTCCTTTGGGTCCATGATGTCTTGTCTTCAATCGGTGTTACCTTAGTAACAACCGGTAGCATATGTATTGAACCGGTTTACGCCCTAAGGTTGAGTTATTGGAGGGCTATTTGTTTCACCCTTTTCTCATTCAATTCTTTTCATTCTTCAACCTCTTGATGCTTATCGAGACTTCATAACTAGAACATTGTTGGGTTTATTCCGTTCTAGCTCTATCTCGATCCACACTCTTCCCATATCTCACTTTTCTCCTTTTTCATCATACCTAAGGACTTCTACACTATCTAGTGGATTGTCCTGGGTAGATCCCTCCGGTTCTGGCGGATCATGGGAACTAATACCTAACCTTATCATCCTTATATCACCATACATAAAGTAAGTTTGGTCGGTCTATTTGGTATTGTTCATCTGCCATTGGAACCAATTGAAAACCATTTGAAAATCAATCCAGATACTTGTGATATATTATCAAAGCATTTTGTACCTGAATTGTTTTTGATATTTTAGAAAAACGGCTCCCCCTCAACATGTGCAACATATGTTTAAAACCATTTTGGCACATGGAGGCAAGAGGAAGAATTCACTTCTTTTGGTAAATATTTTCTAAAAATATCGACATTACTTTCCCGATCAAAAATCAGTGATTCACATACAGTTAAAGATATTTTCGGGAAAGAATGTGGTTTTCAATAAAAATTGCTCCCCCTCAATATGTGCATCGAGTTTTGAAAGAGTTTTGCACATATTAGGGAAAGCCTGCACTTTGGAATAAATTAATCACGTTTCAATCCCTTTTTGGTTTAAAACAGATGCTCCCCCTTAACATGTGCATGGAAAATTTGAAATCGTTTGACACATGAATGGAGGAGAGTTTGCTAAACACTTATAAAACCAATTATCGAGTTATCAGTTTAAATCCAAATTAAATCACAAATTCTCCCCCGATCACAATTTTCAAATCATTTGAAATTTGTGATCTTTATAGATTTAAATTGTTTTTGAAAGCTTTTGAGAAGAATTGTGACTTGCTTATGAAAACATTTAACCGATAAGGATCAAATCTTCAGATTTAAACTCCATTGCTCAAACATGCATGAGTATCTTTTGAAAACATAACATTAGCAAAGGTTTTGAATCAATTGTATAAAACATTGTTCATTTTGATTTTCCAAAAGTAAACCTTGCTCATATACGTGTCAATTGTTTGAAAAACAACCTTTTTGATTGAATTGAAAACATTCTCACCCTCAATCAATGACAAGAGTTGTTGATTGAGCGTTAGAGAGTTTGACACAGATAAGCTCGGATGATTTTCAAAAATAGAGTACGAGGTATTTTCAAAGCAATTTTGTTTTCATTAGATGACAAATATTTTTCAGAAGAATCATTAGACGGAAAAATATTTGGAAAGAAAACATTTGTCTTTTTGGTGACAAATATTTGTTTTAAGAATCAGAGCATGAGATTTGAAAAATATTTGTTTTTTCAATTTTTTTAAGCAATTTATGTACATACGAAGAACATCTAAAAACCAGTGACATTCTTTGAATGTCAACAAAGTCCGTAGATGATATCGAATAATAGAAACATGACAAAAAAAAACAATATTTTGGGATTTTCAAGATTTTTTTTTTTTTTTTTTTTTATGGATTTTGAAAATTTTATATTTTCTACTTTCTTTTGTGGGTTCAAAATTTATATTTTGTTTTTGAATAAGTATATACAAGAGATGGATGAAGAAAGATCTTTACTCCTCGTCTTACTCTTGAAGATGTTTGAGTGTTTCGGTTGTAGACTCTTTAGACCAAGTCGTGGAAGGATAAAATCAAAACGTTCTCTAGGAAGAGCTTTGGTGAAGATGTCGCTAAGCGGTATTCGAGACCTCACAAAATAGAGTTCTACCACACCTTTTCCACTTGTTCCCGAAGGAAATGATGTCGAATGTCGATGTGCTTTGCTCTTGAATGTTGAACATTGTTGCAAGAGAGAGCAATGACACTTTGTTATCACAATCTGAGAGGATTTTGTTGAATTCAAAGCCATAGTCGATAATTGGGATCTCATCCATAGGATTTGAGCACAACAAGATGACATGGCTATATATTCGACCTCTGTAGAGGATATAGAAGTACTCATTTGTTTCTTTGAAGACCACTCACAAGCTTATCACCAAAAAGCGAGCACCTCGGATGTACTTGACGTGTATCTTGACCCGTGCATGGTGCGCATCGCATATGTTGTTAGTGACATACCGGTGTCCTTGGTACCAAAGACCCATGTTGATGGTTCCTTGGAATACCGAAGACCCGTTTAACCGCTTCAAGGTGCTTTTGGTAGGCTTAGCACGGTATCTAGCACACATGCATACAATGAACAGAATATGAGGTCTCTTGGTTGTGAGGTACATCGGGGATCCAATCATACTACGATATTTTGTTTGATCTACCATGATCCTGAGTGGTCCTCATCCGGTTTAATACGTTCCACCATGGGAGTGTCAGCGAGGTCACAAGAATCAAATCAAATTTCTTTAAAATCTCATTTGCATATTTAGATTGATTTATAAAAATGCCTCGGGACTTTGTGAAATTTGTAATCCCAAGAAAAATGACATTTTCCCATCATTGACATTTGAAATTTGGAACCCATTTCATTTGAAAACGGTCACATTCATTGGGGTCGATCGAGGCAAAAATAATATCATCAACATAGATTTGAGCGTGAATTAAGTGTTTGCACGACTTTACGGTGAACAATGTCGGATCAGCTGCTCCTTTCTTTGAATCCGGTAGATAGAAGAAACTTTGATAGCGTATCATACCATGCCCTTGGAGCTTGCTTCAAACCATAAAGAGCCTTCTTCAAGCGATAGACATGAGTAGGATGCTCGGATTCACAAAACCTTCGGGTTGGCTAACGTATCGACTTCTTTAAGATCTCCGTTAAGAAAAGCCGTCTTTACATCCATCGATAGACTACCATGTTCTTACTTGCGGCATTAGCCAAGAAGATTACGATTGCCTCGATACGAGCAAGCTGGAGCAAATGATTCTTCAAAGTCAATACCCTCCTCTTGGCGGTATCCTTTTGCAACCAATCGAGCCTTGTTCTTTAATACATCACCATGCTCATCAAGTTTTACTTTGAAGATCCACTTTAGAGCAATGATCATAGCATACGGTCGGGAGCGGTACTAATTCCCATACATCTAGTCGATCAAACTCATGAATTTCTTCTTGCATGGCATTGAACCATTGTCTTCATTCATGGCGGTTTAACGTCTTTTGGTTCGATCTTGGATAGTACGGAATTGAAGAAGCACCATAAGGCATCGGTTGCAAGTTGTTTGTGTGGATCTTGGACGAGAGGATTTCCAATGATGTTGTCCAATGGATGATCATGTGTCCATTTTCTAAGGTGTTCGTGTGGTTGTTGTTGAGGAGCAAGTAGCGAGTCGATTTCTCGATGAAGATGGTTCGAGATGATGATTCGAGGAGCAAATATGTTTTCAAAGGGTTCATCTTACGGAGGAGCAAAGGTTTTCATCATCATAGGTGCGAAACATTTCCATTGTGTACACTGATGATTGATGATTTGATGATGAGAGGCAGTGATCGTGACGCTTCTTGACTTAGTGACATAGGCGAAGGTTAACTTCATTGGCGGGGATAGGGCGACCTCATTGATGGATTTGACGGATCATTAGCAATTGGCTCATAGTGTTCATCAAACATTGGATCAAACAATTTCTTCAAGTCATCTTACGAAGGAGGTACATAAGGAGTTCTTGGCGAAGAATCGTATACAAGAGTAGGCGATGGGACTACTTGATGATGTGGGTCGAGCTGGATTGTCCGGAGCCATTGGACCGTCGACTCATCGAGCGTAACATGAATTGTTTCCATGATATTTCGGGTTCTTTTGTTGTAGATTCGGTATCCTTTTACGCTTGGTGCATATCCTACAAATACTCCAATGTCCGCTTTAGCTTTAAGTTTGCCTAAGTCTTGGCCTCATTAGTTGGATAACACAATGCACCAAACACGAAGGAATGAAAGATTAGGTTTTCGATTGTGGACAAGTTCATATGGAGTTTTCCATGAGAAGTGTGAATAAGGGATCGATTTTGAGTATAGCATGCGGTGGCAATGGCTTGACCCGGAGAAACATTGGAACCTTTGAGTAAATCGGCATTGTTCTAGCGGCTTCCACAAGAGTTCGATTTCGTCTTTCAACTACACCGTTACATTGAGGAGTTCGTGGAACACTTCTTTGATGGTGATTCCAACACTTTCATAAAACTCACTAAGTTGTTTATTAACAAACTCGGTTCCATTATCATTCGGATGATTCGGCGGTTTTGTTAAGTCGAACTGCGGTTGTTTGATAAGTTTGATGATGATATCCGAGTTTCATCCTTTGTTCTCAAGAACTTAACCCATGTAAATCGAGAATAATCATCAACCACAACTAACACATATTTCTTCCCATAAATGTTACGCACTCTCATGGGTCCATAAATCCATGTGAATGGTATGAAGAACTTCCATAGCGAGTTTGTAGGTTTGGGTTTGTGGGCATACTTCTTGCTTTTTCCCAATTGGCATCTTGAACAAAGATGATCCTTTTCATACTTTAGTCTAGGTAAGCCTATAACTAAGTCCTTTACGGAAAGATCATTTATGGTGCCAAAGTTCAAGTGATTTAGGCAGCGATGCCATAACCATGACTTTGTTTTGAAGCCTTTGACAATAAGCAAATTGGAAGACTTCATCATATCTTCGATAGAGATGGTGTATAGATTTGAACCACGTGTTCATCTTAAAGTTCTCTACCATCAAGTTCTCTAACGAAGCAAGTATGTTTTCGAAGGCCACTTCTAGATCGAATCACGAATTGACCGACGAGAGAATAAGTTATGACCAAGACCTTCAACGTAATATACCACGGAGATAACACTATCACCGACAACATAGTCTCCATAACCCATAATTGCACGAAATGATCATTCCGAATCTAACGGTCCGATGAATTTACTCACAAAGTTCATGAGCGTGACCGGTCTCGGTCATATGCTTGGAGCGACTGAGTCCGGTACCACGAGCGATTTAAGCGATCGCAATTGAACACATACAAGAATGGATAAGCGGATAATTGGGATCCCCATGCAAGAATGGGTTCCATTTGGTTAGTAACATTGATTGGAACACCCACATCGAAGTAGAAACAATGGAATCATCGGGGATAGATGCGGTGCTAGTGTCCGTATTAGACCTATTCAAAGTATGTTCACTTCTTAAGGAATAGTTCTACCGTGAGCATCCATTTCCTAATGGGCATTGATCTAGATAATTTAGTGCACATCTCATTAAGATTGAATTTGCGGCGATGGGTATCCACCGATAACCTATGTTACTAAATTTCCTTCATGTGGGTTTCAATGTTTTCTAACCTTCTTCCGCCATTGCTTTCTAGCCTTCTTAGCTTGATTTTTTCATTAACTATCTTAACGGGGCATTTAATGACATTAATTAAATCATTCACACCACATTCAAGATTAGTGTGAAACCACGCAATCATCATTACATGTTTTGCCAAAAGTAGCGAGTCGCATTAATTACGATGCGCTTAGAGCTAACACTAGAATCAACACGATTTGTTTTATTCAAATTCTCCCTAAGGTGATCTTCTACTCTCTTCCATTGAACATTCCTAGCATGCAAGGTCCTATCATTCTTTGTGTTGCCTTGAGGCTTTGACCGCTTGCTTTGGTGTCACTTCTTACTCTGTAGGGGAATTGGAACATTAGTTGGTTTTGCTACTTTTGCATTCTGAACTAGAAGTGCGGGGATCGAACTACTTGAAGGCACTCTAGAGTTTACTTGCTTAGTCTTGGGCATAGAATGAGTTGCATACTTATCACTAGGCATAGGGCAAGGCATCACGACTTTATCTTTCGCACCTAAGGATTTAGGACAAGTTGCTCTTAAGCATTCTAGCGACTCACGAGATCGTTTGGCACGAATGCAAGCAAACCTAATTTCTCTATCAAGTGGCTTAGTTATGAAATCTTCTTCTACAATCTCACGGAGATATTCTAGACTATCCTTAAGGTGAACGAGATAGTTATGAAACACAAGTTCATTATTTCTAAGATGAGGAGGAATGTATTTATGATCACAATATATTTGCGAGTATCGAGATGACTTTGATGCAACATTCTCATTAAAGACAAGTGGCATTTTCCTTTTACGACTCCTCATTCTCAATTTCTTTTTGTAAAGACGTTATTATTTCGTTGTTTTTGTCACGAGTGACTTTCACTGAATCATATAACTCTTTAAAGTGTTGTTTCACTTTTTTCATTTTCTTCTAGAAAACTCTCATTTTCCTTTTGTAGAACATTAACCAAGTTTTGAAGATGAAAACTCTGAGAAATATGAGAATCTAAAGGAGGAGGCATTTGGGAGCCTGTCACATTGTTCATTTCCCCTTTTAATTGTGAAATTTGGGTTCTCATCTTTCTGATCGTGTTACAATGAGCTCGAATCATTCATCACGTTCTTGATTTCAAAAGCGCATCAAATTCGGGAGCATCCAAGGATGTCTTGATATTTGAGGTTTTAACATTTTCTTTTAGATGTTGATATTTTAATTGCAAAGCAAGATGCTCAACTTCAATTTAGAAAAGCTGTTTCACCGAGTTATCATGATCATCCGTTTAAAATTTTCATGCAATTTAGAGTTAGTTTTCTCAAGCTCAATGACACGATCATGGGAGACTTTCGAGCAACGAGATAATTCATGAAATTGGGATGCATTAATTGAACAATTTGTGGCGATGTAAAACACATCTTGAGTGATACATTGAAATCGATTCTCATTTAAGGTATGCAAGTTCTTCCTCTCAATCTCATTATATTTTAATTCTCGCTCATAGTCATTAACCTCAACTATCATTGCATCAAATTCCTTTTCCATTTCTTTAATATCAGAATCCATCCCCTTTTTAAGACTCTCAAATTGACCTTTTAATTGTTTAAAGAAAGGCATGACCTCAGTTAAATAGCATTCTTTAGTTTGCTCAAAACCCTTCCCCTTCAGTTATCCTAGTAGGTGTGATCCTTATCTTACATGTCTTCTCAAAATCAACAAATAATTGATAAATGACATACTGACTGATTAAGGTCTTGCTATTAGTGGCAATAGTTCTAGGAACTAAGTGCATTGGTGTATTTGGAGGATACACGATGGCTATGAGCATTTTCCTAAAGGGAGTGTTTGTTTCAACAAGTACATTAACTTTTTTCTTATCCATATCTTTCTTTCAAAAGATCTGTTCTGGGGTTAATTGAGTTTAAGGCTTAAACATGTTTAGGGAGATCTAATTTTCCTTAGTGTAATCATGGGGTTTGATCGTTATGTTATTCTTTTTACACGCGGGATCGTTAAGCTTCTTATCCATTTTCTCCCTAGATGCATCATCTAATTTTCTATCCGCTTCCTTGGTGCACTTCGGTATGACTAGGTTTACGCCTAGGCTTAAGGATTTCATTACCATCATAGATCAAATTTTGAGCGACTTTTGCTATCTTACCATACTCGGGATTAGGTTTATCTACAATGGGAATACTATGCTTATCGCTTGAGAACTCTATGCTTAGTGATCATGTGAGCGATCGAATGGTATTCCTTATGCGTACAACTTATTTTCAAGCTTGTTTTCAAAGTTTTAGATTAGAAAAATCATTCAAAGTTTTGATTCCTTAGCACTAAATTCTTGTTTAAGCACTTTAACATTATCTTGAACTCTTGCTTTTGCTTACAGATTTTAGAAAGCTTTTCTTGTAAGGAGTTTAACTCTTGTTTTAACACTTCTTCTCTAAAATTACTTTTCTAATAATTATGCGCATTTGGTCATCCATTTCACGCTCACGGGTAGTTAACTCAAACTTAGCACGTTGTTCATAAATAGCAACTTGTTCTTTATAGGCATTCGATTCGAGGTAACAGAATCATCGGGGCACATGCGGTGTATTCATAAAAACATAGTCATCATTGAATGCGAGAAGATATATCACTTGGTTCAATCACATTCTCACTTTGGATCACATATTGATCATATGGGACAATATTATTATTACCCATATTAGCAATATCGAGTCTAAGTTTCTGTGATTGCACTTTATCATGTATCTTTGCGATCAACATCATCATATAGTTTTAATACCTGCGAGATGATTGATTCTTTGGATGGACCGACTTGTTGTGATGATGAGACCTTTGGAGAGACCATTGGAGAAATGCTAGCCATGAAAATTGTGCATGCGATGGGTTCATCATCGACGTCGAGTCGTATGCATCACGATGCGCAACTTGAAAGGCATTTTGATGATTATGACCTATCTCACGAATTGGCTGCTCATCCACATCGCATCATATGTCTTGGCATTACCCTCGAAGAAATAGTAATTCCTCTTCATTCAAAAACGACTCCATTATCACGAGCTTGCACAAGTAGCATCTTGTCTTTGAAGTACTACGCATTTTGAGGCGTTTTGGAGAAGTGCGGTTCCTTGCTATGTGTCCATCACCACCACAGTTGTAGCACTTAATTGGCTTTGCTTGTCCTTGATTACCATTCCTTCCCGATCTTGATTTGCCACATAACCTCCACCTACTTCACCTCTTCCTGTTCATATTGCCTTCCTTGAGCATATGGTTGCACCAAAACCTTTCCATCTCGGCGGTAGCTTGATTGTGTGGATTGGATGCGATTCTAAGGTTATTGTTGGTGTGTGGGGTGGAATTCATATTTTGACTAACCATGAGAGCAGTTGATTGATGAAGTTTTCCATGAATGTGTTTGAGTCGGAGGCTTATATCTTTGGATCGGGGATGAGTTTGTAATTACCATTTCCGTGGGTATGACTTGTGAAGCTTTGGTGGTAATTCCAATATTTGTGTAAAAGGTTGTTGAATCATTTGATGAACTTGTTTCTCCCTGTTTAGTTTTGAGCTGTTCAAGAATCCTTCGTTCAAACATAGCATGTCTCTCATTCGAAGAAGGAAGGCATCTGATTGCTCATAGTTGGTGTTCTTCAATCCTTTGGTTAGCTTCACGTAGTGACAAATTTGTGCCATTCGGGATTCATGTTGTTCACAAACTTTGAGTCAATTTGAATATTTGGCATGGTCATTTTGATATTCCTCATATCATTCACAAGCTTGTGGAATCTCACGTAATATTCATAGACACTTTCTTACGGTTTCATCTTAAAATGCTCAAATTCATCATACGGTTGAGATTCTCTGTCTTCCTTCGTTAGTTCGAGAACCGAGAAAAGCATCTTGACATTGTCCCAAACCGCCTTAGCTTTAGTGTTGTGATTGATCAACTTGTAAATGTCCTTAGGTAAACCACGAAGTATGATGTTTGAAGCCACGATGTCTACATCGTATCTCTTCTTCTCCTTATTATTCGATTCATCATACATTTTAGGTGCATGTCCAATCCTAATGTCATTGAGCCATCGCGTGATATCAAGTATGTCTCTGGTTGTCTCAACTCGATCGGTCCTTCATCAATTGACTTGAGAATGTTAACTCCATTTTCTTTTCCCAAACAATACAACCTAATTCGTTGAGCCCATGAGTCATAGTCGGTTCATCAAGCATGGGTGGACGAGTGTCTGAACCATTGCTTGAGCGTCCTCGACCTCTGATGAGAGATGATTGTAGGCGCGTTGGTAGACATGATTCTGATTTCACGGATTTTATAACTCTATGATTAAACCGGAAATAGATTCTTTCACGGGATTTTACTAAATCAAGAGAAAACCGTATTAGAAACAAATATTAACCAAGTCGCTATAACCCTTGAACCAAGTCGCTAAGCACCAAGTTGCTAAGCACCAAGTCGCTAAGCACCAAGTCGCTAAGTAGCAACTCGCTAAACCTCAAGTCGTTGTGAATCAAGTCGCTAAGTACAAGTCGCTAAGACCCAAGTCGCTGAACACAAGTCGCTAAAGCACCAAATCGCTAAGCAGGCAAGTCGCTAAAGAACAACTCGCTAAGTATCCAAGTCGCTAAGAATCAACTCTCTAAGTTACCAAGTCGCTAAGTAGCAACTCGCTAAGAACAATAAGGACAAGTCGCTAGAAATTATAGAAACAAGTCGCTAACCCAACCAAGTCGCTAGCCGTAGTGGAGCCTCCACTAACTTGTACTGTTTGTCGGCTTGTCTCAATAGACAAGTCGCTAAGATCAAGTCGATGCGACTTAAACTACAACTCGTTGGAAATTACTAAAGCAAGTCGCTACGAAGAAAAACTCTCCGAGACACAAGTCGCTAAGTTGAAAAACTTCAAAACTACACTTTTCAATCCAAAACTAGCCCAACCACAGTGATTCAAGCTTTCCAAATCAAAACCCAAGCACTTACAATGATTCTAAACACAAAGTACACTCAAAATTCAAGCTCTAACACAAGAAATGATCAAAATGATGCAAAAACCACTAAACTTTTTCAAACCCAAAAACCATATAAAACCACTAGAATGTAAGAGAGATGATCAAACCATGGCTCTTGATACCAATTGTAACATATTGGATTTCACAAACACATCATACCAAATACATAAGAGGTGTATATAAGGTTTTAGAGAGAGAAAGTTTTAGAGAGATAAAGGGAAGAGAGTTGGGAACTATGTGAAACAAAGAAAATGGTATTGAAGCTCCAACCCTCTACCTTGGGAGGTAGAGGTATTTATAGTGTTACAATAAACGCCTCCTACGGGTTGTGGATCGGGCATATAGTGGGTAAAGACCCGTCCGTCCTCCACGGTTTTACTTAACTAACAACTTAAAACATAAATAACTACGACTACGAGCTTTCTAATGATTACATATACTTGAGGTGACCGACACTTTAATGACTGAATTTTCTAATTCCTAACAAAACTTCACCAGATAAACATTTCACCACATCATGACAAAAACAGGAGCGTCCTATGGGACGAATAAGGACGATCCCTTATAGGTGGGACGATCGCTTATATATATAGGACCGTCCATGTTTGACCGTCCCCCGCTCCTCCGAATGCCTATAAATGCTGCACTATTCTCAACAGAAAATTTAACCTTTTGAGCACTAAAACTTCCTGTCTTTCTAAATCTTTCAAACTTTATTCTTTGATCATACAAAACTTGTTATAATTTGTTTACAAGTGATTACATCCATCCTCCCTCAAAGCGCAGGAAAAGAACGCTCGTATTCGTCAAAAAATGAAGTGTTGAAGAATAGGCATTCATCTCGTAACCTTTGTTACATTTCTCACCTCAATCCAAACTCTCTATATCTTGATTCTTGTGTAACTGGGTAGATCCGACTTCTGTGTAAGCTCAGAATTGTGTTGTGTGTAGATTCGGACTTGGTGTTGGTCCGTAAGGTGTTACTTGTAGTGGCTGCTATTGTGTGTAGTGGTTGCTATTGTGTGTAGTGTTGTGTAGATTGGTTCTAGCTAGGATTAGAACTCGACATTCCGCTTGTTGTTGTAAATTGGTGTAAGCGAAGGTGTATGGTTTTCTCCGCCTTAAGGGAGCTTGTTGATATAGTGTTTGTGAACTCTCGAGTGTGATACTCGAGGAGTGGAGTAGGGCGAAGACAGAGCTTCGTAGCCGAACCACTATAAATCATCGTGTCTTGGTTTGATCGTTCTTTCTCTTTATTATTCTATCCTTCTCACTTAGTTATCATTGTTTATATTCTTTGTATTTATATATTGTTGTTTTGATATCACATAAATTTCGAATCAAAAAGTCTTTGAAAAAAATTTAAAAAAGATTTTAACAACGCAATTAAAAAGCTGAAACTATTCAACCCCTTCTAGTTTTCTACACATATGACCAAAGACATCAAACATTTATTGGAAAACTTATACAATCAAATCCTGCTCATGATCAAATACTCGCACTCGATCAAAAACAAACTGAATCACAAGCATATATTGAAAACGTTGCACCTAATCATCCCAAATACTTTTGAGCATCACCAATAAGACAAATTCGGGTTTCCGGTTACTACGTTGAATATTACAGTGAATCTAAACCTAAATCTAAATCTAATTCGCACATCGGAATCTCAATCTGTGGTTGAATATGAATCTGTGGCTGAAATGCCTTCTTCTTGGATTTCTTCTTTTTCTGCCCAGTTGCTAGTTGTTGCCACTTATCCATATCTGCCATAAACTGTTTTTGAATAGTCTGTAAAGGGTCACTTTCTTCGGTGATTAAACCCTTTCTCCAATTAACGTTAATGATGTCCATCACACATATAACATGATAGCAATAATCATTACACGAAGAAACATAGGCCCATCCACGACCGTTGTTTCCACAACGCAAACACTTTGCAGTGGCCTCCTTCTTTAGATTCAATGTAAGCCCGTCAAGAGCTACTAGGGTTGGTTCATAACTCAAACAAGATGGGTGAGCATAACGTTTTGTAAAATAACAGGAACATTTGTAGTGATACCCTTTTATTTTTTTCCCACATACAACACATGAGCAATCTTTCCCACTTTTTTTGGTGTAAAATTTTAAAACACATTTTTTAGAGAATGGGTATTTAACACGGGATGACGGGTTCTCACATTGTTTGTGATAAAATAGGTTGCACTCACTTTTGCTGCATGTGTAACTCAATCCGAAACCTAGTTGCTCACATCGCTCACAGTAATAAGGACGGTTGGCAGATTTGAGTTCAAGTTCGTGATGATGGTTGTCATGAGACATCTTGATATGTGTATCCTGTTTCCAGACAATATATGAGTGTGTAAATAGGCTGAAATTTGTAGATTAAATAAAAAATGCATCCCAAGCTTGAGCCCACTGAAGTAGACGTACCTTGTATAGCTAGTGTTTCTCTTGAGAAGATGAAGATAGGGACGATTTGAGTGGCTTCAAAGGATGATGTTTATGCATGTATGAGTGTCGTATTATATAGATGTGAGTAAGCGCGACGAACTTACCTTATTAGGTATCATTTAAGTCCTTTTGTTTAATAAATCTTAAGCAGACTTGGTACAACCATCAGTTTCAATAACTCAATGACAGTATTGTCTGTATTATACATTCATTCTCTTCACGGCAAGTTGTTGTCGGTCATCAATATAGTTCTCTTGTAGACGGTAAAAAGGAGCTTTGCATGAAATATGAATTTTGATTTATTTGTGACCTTTTTAATCCTCACAGTGATGTCAACAAGTGAAATACATGTTGACAAACTAATGCAGGGGATAATAAATAAAGCAATGTTTTAAAGACGGTTTTTTAATTGACCCGTTCGAGCCATCGGGTCACGGTTCAACTGGTTTAACCGGCAGTTCAATCGGGTTTTCACTCAAAACCGGCTTCTAGTCACCTGACTAGTTCACGGATCAACCATATTAATAATAAAAGGGTATCACGTAACTCATGAATGTGACGACTAATTGAGTTGCAGACAACTTATAATAACCGAAAAACAAGTGTAATTAAAACAAGCCAATACATATTTTCCATCGTGATGACAAGACCAACGTGTAATGTGTTACGTGTACGAACTTGAATACACAATCATGGAAAGTCAAGGTCTACTCGTGATATGAGAAGTTTCGGATCTTCTTCATTCTGCCCCACAACTACTATCAGTGACGGAACTAGGGGTGTCTTTGGGGTTCGGGGACACTCATGAATTTTTGTGGCGTAGTGTTAATTTTGTTAAAAAAAACCAAGGTTTTTTCTAAAATGCACCCGGTCCCTAAAAAGTGTTTCTAGTATTATTTAGTTTATTTTAAGTGCACCTGGTCGTATTGTGTCCTAGTTCCGTCCCCGACTACCTATAGGTAAAAATCGTTGTTCCCGTGTTTTTTGATAAAGGAATTTACATCCACACGACAGTAAGCTACATGCCGAGTCGATACTGTCATCTACTTTGGGTCATTCTATAGCTTGACGTGACTTGTTCACCACCTAAGCCATGCTTATCTAATCCCACTACTCTTTTATCTTGTCAATAATTCATGGCTATATAGCTGTAAAAGACCATAAACTTAAATATATAGGTTATGGAAGCAAGTAACATGCCGAATTATGCACCAAAAATTTGGCCGCTAACTAATACTCCATACATCATCAGTGAGCACTGGGCTAGCTTGCACCAAGTTACATTCTCTGTTTTCACAAATAAGTTCCTAATATAGTTTTTCAGCCACTTAAGTTACCGAACAATTTGAAAATTATCTAACATGCAGGCCTATATTCTGTTAGCCTATATTATTGGACTAAGGGCATAAATCTTTTTGACACTCGTGTAGGCCTATATTCTGTTAGCAATAAGGCCCAATTCTTAATTGGCCAGAATCCAACCCATCTAAAAAGCGCAAAATGCAAACCCTAGCTAACATTAAACCCTATTTAAACGTTCCTTCTCTTTCAGCAGCACACAACAATATCATCTCCATTCATCTTTTTCATAACCTTGTTTCGATCCATATTCATGTTCAGTATTTTTTTTTGTTTTTGCATCTGTTTTACCCTCTCCTTGTGATAAATTATGATTATTCAAGGAGATATAACTGATGCGTATAGCTAATTATAGTAAGGCTTACCAACGCATTGCATAACATATATTGCATTAGTGTCAAATGGTCCTTCCTATATTTTTATTTTTATTTCACAAAGTTGATTTTTATAAATTGGCAAATGATGTAAACTCAGTTTTATGCTTAACACACTGATTAACCATGGTGACTACAAACTCCGCTTATTACCTGATGCCAAATATTTTTATGTTTATTTTTTTTCTAAGTTTTGTTTTTTATTTTGGAAAGCAATGATGCTACAAATAAAATCTTATACTACACACTGAATATATTCATGTGGAAAACAATTCTCAGTTTGTTTCTGATGCTTTCTTAGTTTTTAAATAATTTAGTTTGTTATGTTTTAATGAGTTGGGGATTATATGTTTTGCTGTTTCGATGATGAGATATATAGCAGACGGGCGGTCTGAAATGATGTCGTGTTGATTGTCTGCGTAATATCCATTTAGTTGGATCATACTCTGAGATTAATTCTTTATTTGATTGTTTTGCTATGATGAATATGCCAATATTTATGTCTGGACTTATGAGACATTGTCTATGAAATTTTGCGCATTCTTCTGAGCTTGATTCATTGTTTGTGAAACCTTTTGATTCATTGTTGGGTTTTTATTTTTTTTTCTAAAATTTATATTGCAAATGATGATAACAAGACAGGGACATCAGAACTCCAATTTATTGGATTAATACTGATAGACCAAGTCTATAATAGGAATCTCTTTGATGCAATTCTTAATTGTTATTTTTGCAAAATTTTCTACCCAGCACTTTGTTTTTAAATCATTCTTATTTTTTTTTCCAATTTTTGTTGTTTTTAATTGCAATGCCTATGATGGTTTATAAATATACTTTGAGTTCACACAATGAAAACAATTTAATCTGAGGCAATTTGTTTATCTTTCTCACATACAAGTGAGTGTTTTTGGTTTTTAATTAGATTTATTTATTTTGTTGCAACTGGTGATAGATCATACACGCGACATTAGAGCATGATTTGTTTGTCGGAAACTCATCTCTCTGCCAATGTGATTGTTTTAGCTGTTTTGCATTTAGTTTTATTAATTTAATTGTAGAATTTAATGTTTGCGGTTAAGATGATAGTTGTGAACTTGTTTGGATACATATAATTATGTGCTTAAAGATGTGACTAAAAACATGTGGCATGATCCTGGTGGTTTATAAAAGCGAATTAAATTCATTGTAGCCATCGTGATGACGCTTGCATATGACAATATATCTTTAAGATACGATTTGTGCCTCCAATCACTCTTCTTAATTTTCTTATTAAATCAATAGCAACACATTAGGATGTAACAACCCTATACATTTTAGCCGACTATATTTTGAATCGTCATAAAACATAATTAAATTTCGGTTACCACTTTAACTTCTTCTATCATGACCTAATTTGTAACATATGAAACTGAAAAACAATTATTGATATATATTAAAATGTCAGTTACGATATCTTCATATAAAACGAACTGATTCTTAACACTTATCGCAAACTAATGTCAGTTGCGAAGCATGTTACACATATCACAATCTACACACAATCTCACAACAACGAAGAACCTAAACACCATTGCACAACAATTTAGAACCCGTCAACAACAGTCACCTTAACAAAACAACGAAGGACCGATAAACAACAAGAAAGAAACATCAAAAATCTCAAAGAAAGAACAAAAACAATTTTGTTTTCATCCATTCTTTCGGTTGTCAAAACCCAAAAATAACAACATCACGTTGAACCTACCCGAGACCCTCCAAAAGATCTTGAAGCTGTGGTATTTGTGGTCATGGGATTCCTGCCTCTTCGAAGCTAACTGTTTATAATAAGAAAAAGTGGTGTTCGGTTGGAAAGGATGAAAGAGATTGGTGTTGTGATGATAGAAAACATGATGTGACGAGTTGGATGAAGAAGCGGCGAATAATATAATGTGTGTTTAGGGTTGTGGAAATGATATTGAGTGATTCAATAGACTTATAAATCAAATACCGGTTTTGGAGTTGGGTTATTTTTTTGTTTAGGTTTAGACTTGGGTTGGTCAAAATTGTTGCTGATTGCATTGCTTAACCAATTAAGTTGATATTCTATCTAAAAATAAGTCTGTAAATATATTATACTCGTAAAAGGTAACGATAGATCAAGAAAACATGTACAATATATAATTTGTTCTTTAGAGTGTCAGCAGCTGCTATGATAATATAGCAACACATCCATCAATTCCTCTAATTAATATTCCATCTTCTTTGTTTATATGCACCATACATATTGTCTAGGACCTATTCAAATAAGCATACAAAACTTTTAATGCATTTGATTTCACTTAACGGATAATAAATGTTATTGTTTGTGTGTTGAAAAATTAAAAGTAGTGTGTATTGAAAATGAAAATGTAGAGAATATATATAGTCTAAAATGAAAAGTATTTGATCGTCATTAAAAAATTAAGATGCCATGGCACGCATCACATGCATCTTCTAAGAATAAATAAAAACCAAACATAATATATTTCATAAAAAAAAGTTAATTGTATTTTTGGTTCTTGTAGTTTGGCCAAACTGCAGGTTTGATCCCCAAAATTTTGAAAGTGCAATGATAGTCTTTATTTTGAAGTTTAGTTACAATTTTTGTTTTTATTGATGTGAAATTACCAAATTACCTTTGTCTTTTATTGAAGAAGACATTGGGTATTTTAGTCAATTAACTTTATCCAGAGGCTAAAAATGCAATCTAAATTTCAAATTGAGGACTATAGCTGCATTTTCAAAGTTTTGAGGACCAAACCTGTAATTTCGTCAAACCACAAGGACCAAAAATGCAATTAACTATAAGAAAAAAAGACAGTAATACATTATTTAAAATACATTATACATTATTAAAATACATTATAGAAAGAGAAATGATACATGGGCCTAAACTTATGTCTAAATTTAGACTTAAAACAAAGTGTGCGTTTGGTATCCCACTTATTTTATAACCCATCAAGATGATGCCAAGTGGTTTTAGGTCTAAGTTTAAACCTAAGTTTAGGTCCATGTATCATTTCAATACTTGGGTTTCTGTTCTGATCCTGATCGAAATAAGGAGGAGATCATGTACGACTGGAAATGTTACTGTGAATCTCTTCCGCCAAGTGTACGAAGTGGCTCAAATTACTTTGGCAGAGGCATTCAAAAATTGGATGACATTAACCGACCAAAGGATAATAACTTGCTAGGTTTTCATCACGCTTATACATGGTGATTCCTTAGTGGAAACACCATTAGGCTAATGCTAATGGTAACCGTAAATATTGTGATCACTCTCCGCTACATCAGCGTCACATCAACTTTCTCTTTTCAAGACTACACCCAACCACAATTTGCTAATAAGACGACCACAATCACAACTAAAAACATACCCCACAAAAACCAAATAAAAAACTACACCACACAAAACAAATTAATTCTTAGTCTCTACCTGTAACACAACCTTGGAATCGTCCTAAACTCATAAATAAATTGAATCAGCAGGAGGCAATGGAGGGGGTTGATAAGATGAAAAGTTTACATTTTATATTTTTTCTATGTAAAATTGCTAATTTCTTAATAAATTTTTTAATTTAATATAAAAAGTTGGTGTTTTTAGTTTTATTAATAAAAGGATATCGTTTTTAATTTATGAATGTTTACGTTTTTATTTTCAAACGATATTTCTATTTTATAGTATTGTATGTTTTTGGCCCCTGTGGTTTAAGAGTGTGTTTTGAAAGTTTTTTTTATTAAAAAAAATATATTTATATTAAACTTCAACATTTTTTTTAAAATTGTACGTACTTCAAAAGCATATCAGTATTGGACTCGTTTTGTTTGTAATTTAGAGTTTTTCACAACGCTATTTTTTTCATTAATGAATTCGATAGATACTAAATATTTGACGAATAAAGTTTGTTATATAAAAAGGTTGTAAATATCAAAAAGTTAAAGGGTAATTGATGTAAGTCATCTAATTTTCTCATGCCACTACCTAGAAAATCGGTGGTCGTGTATGTCGTGTAAAAAAATACGCGACACCTTTAAGGTTTTATTTGGATTTGATCTTCCTTAAATAAAAAATGGCACGTGTATGTCGGGTATGTCAAGTATATTTTTACACGGCATAAATGGTAGATTTGTAGAAGGTTCGAAAGTAGAGGCTCTGCAAGATACATCACTTCATAAATGGGCAACTGTGTAATTTTCGCTTAATTCAAACCAATACTATTTTCTTTCTATAATTGTTAATGTCTCGATCAATGATCCTCAATTGTTTAAACACACTATTAGGCTTCACAACGTATAAAATCAAGAGTTTCGTTCAACAAATATCATAAAAAATAGATCAAATAGACCAATTCTAGCCACTTATTTTTCAAGCAATATTCAAAAAATTCATTTTCATCATATTTTGTAAAAATTAAATATCTCATAAACTTTTAATAGTTAAGTAAACTAATAATACCATCATATCATGTTGAGCATAAAATCATCTCTTAATATAAGAGCACTTCTATATAATTTCGATGAATCATTTTTCGAATTATTTTTTTGAGTGTTTAAATTTACATACCTAATAAAATCACATGTGATTTGCGGAATCATATGTGATTTGTAATTTGAAAATCGCATGTGATTTGTGAGATCACATGTTATTTGTGAAATCACAAGTGATTTGTGATTTGAACTTTAAAACTCTCATCATAAATCACATCTGATTTCATATTGTGTAACATTCAATACTCAAAAAATAAATGATTTTTTTTGTTAAAAGTGTATCGAAGTGTCCGTCTATTGAAAGATAAGAAAGTTCTAGTCATGATAGTGTATTTTTTGAAGCTAAACGATTTACCGGGATAAAAAACTAGTTTTTTTATATAATAAATTAATTGTCTTTATAGAATTCGCCCCATGAAATCAATTGTTTAAGAAAAAGGTTTTGGGGTGAGGCGTCTATAGAAAACCTAATTAAGGGTGTGTTTGGTAGATAGTTTTAAAGAGCATTTTAGAGCAATTAGTATTTAGCATTTAGCATTATCATTAAAATGCTTGTTTGAAAAAAAAAGCATATAGTATTTATAAAATTATAAAAACGCTAATTTCTTTATACTCTTTGAATAAGCATTTAGCATTTAACATTTAGCGTTATGTCATTTATACATTAAAATTACAGCTACAGCTATTCTACCAAACACTTTTATAAATTAAACTGCTACTACTAATTGCTACTACTAACTGGTTACTACTAATTGCTACTGCTAAGTGCTAGTTTCAACAAACACAACCTAAATATCCTCTTGTATCTCATTTGAGTTGTAGTTTTGTGCAATTTAGCTCTTAAAATATTGAAATGAGATATACAGCGGGCTGCTACAAATAAAGTCATAAAGTCAATTATTTATTAATAACTATTTTTAATTAATATAATGGTGACTTATAATCAACCTTGTTTTTTTGTTTAAGCAGGGTGTACCCGATGAATATTGTTGGATTGTGAGAGTTGATTAACACGTAAACGACTAGAAGTGTGTAAGCCTATGGGGGTATACATGTTAAACACGAGAGTACGTTAAACACGTTCATACTTGAACTTATATTCGACCCGTTTGAATATTATATTTGACCCGTCTTTTGTCCATTTAGCTTGACCCGATTTCTTCATTGATCCAAGCCCTTATTGCTGGTCAATTGGAGGGCGTTTGGATCGTGAAAGGTTTTGTTTGGGATTAGGAAAGTGAATTAACTTGGAGCTCAAGTTTAAGCCCAAGTATACTAGGTTTTGAAGGGTATAAATACACCCACACCTAGCCTATTCATTCCTATGATTGAATCCCTAAAACTCTCAACTAAAGTAATCGATCCATCATATTTGATCAACTATACCCGATCAGTTTATAATAAACCGATTAGGGTTTTTGTTTTTTTGTCAAAACCCTAAACCTTGCATGTTCTTGATCCAAGTTGTGTTGAGGTTTTCGAATTATTGTTCTTGCAAGTTCCCTGTGATCGTGAAAGCAAGAAAAGGTTTGGATTTCTGCTTGGTCAGTTCTCGGACAGAAGCTTCATATATCGGACAAGGAGTGTCCGATATCGGACAGAACTTGATTTTGTTCTCGGGTGTTATTGTTGATCTCTGACAGAAAAGGAAAGAAGGTTCTTGGGTTTTCTTTGTTCGTGATTGGTTCAAGTATTTAAGGGTTGATTGGGTAAACGTTTTCGACTAGCTTTATCGAACGTATTCGTGGTTAAGTGTTTGTGTGTGGACTCGTAGAGGTATTCATTTTGAATACTTGGTTTCTTGTTCGTTTATTACTTGCGGGTGACTACGAGGGTTAGTTTCTTGATCCCTTTTATTTATTATTGTTTATTAATTATGTGTTAACCTAATTGCATAAACTAGATCAAATTTCGCTGCGTACTCGTTGCGTTACTTGGTTAACTGGATCTAAAATCCCAACAGTGGCATTACGAGTCAACTCGTTTTTGTGATTATGGGTTACACACTTTAATAAACATGTTAAAAGGCTGAATGAAATCTAATTAGTTATTCGTTTTATTTTTGTTTTGACAACTATAATGCAATACTTGTCAATTATTAATAAAAAATACCTAGACACAAACTAATTATATTAAATTGTTAATTAGAATTAAAGTGTTAATTAGAATTAATTGTTAATTAGAATTAAATTGTTAATTAGAATTAAAGTGTTAATTAGAATTATATTGTTAATTAAATACATAAAATAGCATAATTAACTGTTAATTAAGTTTGCCATGATTTTTATGTGTTTTTCCGGCTATAAGACCTACTCAATTGCTTTTTGTGATGTATGGGGCGATCTAGGTTTCGTACCTCACAAAGGGATGGACTCGTTGTGACAATCCGTCAATTTCCCGGCTATTATTTATATCAGAATATGCGAGTTATTTATTTTCTGATCATTATGACTCAAAATCGAGAAGTTATCTCATGTTTTCCTAAGTCCCGGCACCACACGCGTACCGACACTATAATAAAATTGGCACGAAACTTATTTTCTAATGTCAAGATAATAATAATACCATAATAATCCGCTCGTCAAAACGTCTTCAGAAATATAAAATTATAAGATACGGATACCTGAAAAATATTCTAAATAAATAAACATTATCCGGTACAGAACAATTTATACAGACACGGAACACACAACAATATAACTCTAAATATATGTAACATGCAATATACACTCTAAAATAAATAAAATTCTAACCCTCTACCCCCTTTTTATTTTTATCGTTTTCTGCCTTTCTTTTCCCCACGCCTCTCACAAAGGAGATAACAACAAAATTTCTATACCTCAAAAGCTATACCCTATCTCCCTTCTACTGCTACCCTTCTTCTAGGTCAACCACAGAAAAATTAGACTCAAAACTAAGATGGGTAATCTACATCTTGCTTTCTCCTCACCTTCTCAACACCACTCCATTTCCATGAAGAAGTTGTCCCTTCCCTCCTGCTACCCATCGCACGCTCCCAACAAGAAGCCAACTCTCTACATCTAGGTCTTGAATAGCCTCAAGAATCATTCTCACCTTTAATCTCCTCCCAAGGCGTTGAATCACAAGACCCCTCGAAGAAGAAGAAAGTCAAGAAGTTAGCCATAAATGGTCACACCAAAGAGTCAAGAGCACAAAAGCTTAGTCAAAGACTACCCTCCCTCTTTTCTTTTTATTCCTGTCGAGGCAACCCAAGGGAGTAACACACCTCCAATCTCACCACAAAGGATAAGAAAAACTTAAAGGTATTGAAGGATCTTGCTTGGGTTTTTCTCAGGATCGATTGGGATTTGTGGTGGTGTTAGATTTTCGGGTTGGCCTTCGACTCCATTGTCATCACACTCCCTCTTTGTAAAGGTTAACCCAATCCTATACCTTGTTATATTCATAAGCTTGTTTGATTATGAATTAATAATTCTTTTGATTTGTGAATGATGTTATGAAGTTTTTTTATTTTCTTTGTTTTCTTCCTGTCGAGCAAATTAAACCACAATCTGAGAAATTGTTTTATAAAAATTCATTAGTACCAATAGTAAGGGGTGTGGAAAGATTGATGTGTTAATGGTACATACATATTCTTGTTAATGATTTATGTTGTTGCTTAACTTTGTGTGGCAAACAAATAAACAAAAACTAGTTTGGCTTAATTGGAAGTGCTTGTTAGTGGTTTTACTTAATTCTAATCGGCTAAAATGAGTTAGACTAGATTTTGGTTAAGATTTAGGCTACGTTTGGTTTATGTTGTGAGGGCGAGGGAGTCAGAGTCGAGAACCAAGGTAGGTTGCATGTTTTGTCGAAGGAAATTGTGAGGCAAGAGCGAGCAGTGGGTGCATTTGGTCCTTGCTCATTTTTAGTCTCCAAAGTGTGTCACAAAAACTATAATAATTAATGGTTAAACTTTTATACATAAAACCAAATATGGGCTGGAAATAAATGTTGATTTAGGTGGTATAGTCGTGGAATAGTGGGGCCAAACTCAACGGGGTGTGGTTGGTTTGTGCATGTTTTGACTCCGGTTTATTTCATGACTTGTTCCCAGCTTATTTCCACTTAATTGACTTGACTTTTCCTATATGATAAAAACTACGTAACACGTTTTATAAACGGGCTTACTAAAACGCGACATATCTCAAAACAAATAAACATTAACAAATCAAAATTTTGAAAACATAATTTTTTAAATAAAAATAAGTTTCTTATTAAAACATAAATGGGTATTTTTCGTATTACTTATAACGAAAATTAAACAATAAAAGTTTATTACTTCGACGTGAGTCACCTCGGACAAATAAAAACTTATGCGCGAGTCATACCCGATTTTCAACAAAAATATATTTTTAACTTATTATATTTTTGTAATGACCAAACAAGAGAAGATTTATTTCATAACTTTCACACATTGAAATTTTCTAAATACTAATATATTTAAATTAAATTAAACTTTTGATGTACCTTTATTTTAACTAATAATAGTGATATAAGGATATATACCTATATGTACATTTAATTTTTATTTGCCTTGCCAATAATATTCACATGAACCGTAAACGTCTAATACTACGAGTAATTATTTTCCGTACATCGTCTTTCGGTTGCCATCGAACCGAAAATTCATTCGTCATTGATATTTTCCTTATTATATACTTATGCACTTTCATGAGCCAAAATCTACAAAAATTATATTAAACATTAATCATTGCCACACAAGCAACAACACAACCTTTATTAAACCTTGTCGAGTCATAATCATGAATAAAGACTAAACTTGCCATACTAATCTAGGTCGCGTGTCGGTGCCATCCCATAATTCTAATTGACTGCTGCTTTAGATTGCTAATTGCCAAGGTGAGTATTCACAGCCCCCTTTTTACTGTTTTACTTATTTGGGGTGAAATGCATGAATATAAACTTAAATTATTTTCCTTGAACTATTTGATATATTTTGAACCCTTAGACTTAATTATAAGTTTATGACTTGTTTTAACCTGATGGACCGTACGTCCTTGACGCAAAGTCTCCCTTTTTCGGAGCAATGTCGAGTCTCCCATGTTCGGAGCAGTCTTAATTGATAGTATATAATAGTTGTTATGATTTAGTGTTCGTACATTCGCATTGTTAGTCCCCTATTGGTTTGCGTTCGACTCCAATTATACGTCTTGTTAAGACGGCTCCCTTGTCGAGAGCGATGAGGTAGTATGGATAGCGCTATTAGAGGTCGGCCAATCTCTCGTTCCCCGCTCACGGAGCATATTATTTATTTTAGGGCTTTGCATACTTTATTATATCTGGCGTTATTGTGACCATATGTGCTTTATTTACTAGACTTAAAATATGGAAGTGTATGTGAATTCATATGTTACAAGTCTTGTATGGGCGGGATTTGTAACATAGTGAGTTGACAGGACATTTGCTAGTCGGACCTTCAAAATCGGTATTTTATTTTACATAAAACACATGTACTCACCAACTATTTTCATAGTTGACCCGTTTTCTCATGCATTTCAGGTGATCGTTGTTTAGCTTATATTATGAAGATTTTAAATAAAGGAGTCGTCACAAGTTATCTGGGTCGTCATGTAGTAAAATGTTATCCTTTGGAAGTCAAACTTTATGTCTAAATTGCCAAGGTCGGCTAGAACCTTGTTGTAATCTTACAATATTTCTTTAAATTTAAATTATGGTATTGTACTATATCTCTTTGCGATGTATATTGATTATGTTACACCTCGCGTTTCCGCCTCCGGCGGGGTGTGACACTCGTCAAGGGGGAGTTAAGACGAGAATCATTCCCTTCACTTGCTCTCTTTACATTTTTTTTCTCTTTCTACATGTTTTTTTTAAAAACAATGTGTTAGTTTCTTTTCGACGCTCTTTTTGTTTCGACAAAAAGGGGGAGAAGAGAGTAAAAACTCCAATTCGAACTTTTATGAATTTTAGTTTTCCTTAAAATAATTTTATGTTTTGTCATCAACAAAAAGGGGGAGATTGTTAATACAAATAAGCCATAAAAACGTTTATTTATATTCTATGATCTTCTAATGTTTTGTCGATAACAAACGTAAAATCATTTTAACAAAACAAATAAAATACGTAAATAGTTTGAACTAATAGTTTCTAACACACTTACGTTCTCACATAAAACACTAAAACAAGTATAAGTGCTTTTATGATTTAGTAATACATATGTACAACAACTAGTGTTTACATATTTGGGTAAAATATACACATAACTAGTATGTAGTATATTGGGTAATTTAAATGGGTAGTTAAGTATCATAACCCATTGACCAAATACATTGAATGTAGTTGGGTACAACCCAAAGTCTATGACCCATATACATGGAGCTTGACCCATAACCCATTGCATGACATCATGCTTATATCATATATGGATAATATCCATAACCCATGGTATTGACCCATACCCATGTGACTACGTGCATTGCACTCATAAGATACATTGTATCTTGTAAAAGATCCATGGATCAACCCATAACCCATGATCCATAACCAAAATACCCATGGGTAAAGAGGAGCGTCCCACGGATCCCTAGCTTTACGCTAGACGGATTCCTTGTGGAAGGGATCCGTGGGATCCAGGAACGATGAGACATTTTCCTCTATAAATAGTGAGCCATTTCTTCATTGTTTCTCACCCTTTCCAACATACTTTCCTTTGAGTTAAAACTCTCTAACCCCGGATCCAAGAGATCTATGTTTGTAGTTTTGTTTTGTGTGATTCTCTAGGTTCCTCTTAAAGTCGAGATCACCACCTTTGAAGTCAAGCAAGCTCAAGTCCATGAGTTGCCATGCTTCCTCATCATCAAGACTACTGAAGTCCTCTTGTTGATGGTTCTTTTCTTTCTACTAAGAAGTGTAGTGTTGAAGACATTAGTGAAGGATGTCTCAAGTGTCAAGACGAAGACATTAGTGAAAGGTGTCGATCATCCGTATTGTAGGCATTAGAGAAGGGTGCCTAGAAGTCAAGTCACAAGACATTAGTGAAATGTGTCTTGAAGATCTAGTTAAAGGCATTAGTGAAGGATGCCTTAGATGTACATTCGATATGGTGTGTTTCGATGTACAAGATAGATTAGCATTAGATCCAAGGATATTGATATCCTTGATGATGTTGTAATAAGGAGTTGGTCTCCTTTGGGATTAGTCGTTGGTGTAGTGTTGGGTAGTAGTTCCTCCATTGTAATGGAACTCGGTATCTAGCCTAGTACCGGATAAAGGGTAAGCGACGTTGTGGTAGGTGTGGTTCACCTTGGTGTGAAAGAACCCGGTGGTTAGCCTAGTACCGGAAAAAGAGTAGGCGACGTTGTGAAGGTTTCTCCACCATAAGGAGTTGGTGTTGTGTAGTGATTACAAACTCTCGAGTAGGTGACTCGGGGAGTGGAGTAGGGCAAGAAAGGTGTCCTTGTAGCCGAACCACTATAAATACTCACGTTGTGGTTTTGTGTTTCTTACTCTTATCTTTTCATTACTTACTTATACTTCTATATGTTTGTTTATCAACATCCAACACACATCTAAATAGATTGACATAAGTCGATCTAAATAGTTTAAAATGAGTTTTAATTGGCAAAACTATTCAACCCCCCCTTCTAGTTTTCCATAGGGAAGACTCGCGAGAGAACTCGGAACCATATTTGTTTATTAATGTTGTATGTTTATATGTTTGTGATTCCTTATGTGCATAATTGTTACTTATTTTTGACACCTAATTGTATGCAATATGGAATAATACATATCATAATCATAACAATAATAATGGTCTTTATTTACACGCCTAAATACCATGCTCATTGTGACCTGCTATTTGTTTCGTGGAAAACTGTTTTTGTTAAATAAAGTGACCTAAACCAATGAAACAAGTTTTTCATGAAATTAAAAACTAGATGCTATGGACACTTGGGATGTACGGCTCACCCACTAGAACAAACTATAAAGGGGGTTTAAGGAGGTACGCACAGTCACACCTAAAGGATTTTCGGTTATTTCCTAGCGCTGACCTGATCCTCCGCCTCCCTGCGAGTTCAGTTGGAGCTACCGTGAACCATGATGATCACTATAGTGTCATTACTAAAAGTTTTTAAAATAAGTGTTACAAAGTTGTTTTGCATGCTTCTTTGTACACGATTTTACCACATTTATGTGAATGCCCTATGTGAAAATTTTAAGTCTATGTCATCCAACTATGAACACGTGCATTTGGCTTGACCTCTTTGGTCAGACCTTAGGGCCATTCCAACCAATGGTGATTATTACTCATTGGTTAGACCTTTGGTGATTTTTACAAGTTCTTACTTGGTCGACTTATTTCGAGTATGCTTGGTCAGACCTTGGGACCCGAGGCATAAGATGAGACTCAACATGCTCATGACATTATTACTTGTCTACTAATGTCTTAATCAGTCTCAGAAATCTAAAATTTGCTTTATGCAATTAACGCTTGTCGCTTACCTCTTGCCCTACTTAGTTACTCATCGGTCAGACCTTTGGTAAATAAGTGGGAGGTCAAGATGGATCTTAGTCTTAATTAGTAATTAATTGGGTAATTAATTCTTTTAAGAATGTAATTATTGAAAATACTATAATTAAACTTTCTATGTTCTGATTAAATTTTGTTGTTGCAACATAATTCGTAAACAAAGTTGTTTTTCATAAAAAGACAAACTCAGTGTCTTTTCCTGGTAAGAAGAGTGAGACTTATTCCTATCTTTTCTCCTTAGTTTACAAACTAAGATACAATTACAAATTGTTAAACTCATTTATGATCTTTCATTACCCTTTTAAGGTCTTGAAATAATTGAAAGATAAAATATTTTGTGTAACTAGAAAACATTTTGTCTATAGCTACCAAAATAAATGACATCTTGCACTTGTCATGATGTATGATTTTAAACCGCAAAGAGTAAAGAAATTACTAGAATATTCGCTAGGTAATTTTCTTGGACTCTGATTATTCCTAAAGTGCTAAATACCCTTGGGGCTATGTAGACGATAAAGGAGGAATTGCATGCTAAAGATTCAAGTTAAATGAAAGTATGAATGGCTAGTCCCTCATCTACACAAGTAGGACTTCATATACTCTGTTCAATACCTAAGTAACACTTAAAATGTTGACAAAGCCAGTGGGAGCATTGCATTTTATTACTGAAATAACATTCATGTAATGTTGTTAATTTCAGTGGGAGCTACGAGATTTGTTTTCTTGTTAATCTCATTTCAAACTTGCTTTGAAATAATTCATTACTTTCCGAATATGAACGACCATTGCTTAAAGGAAAATTGCATTTTATTTTATAAGATAACACATTGCCTTTCTGTTGTTGCTCTCTGAAGCGTTATCTATAGAATAATAATCCACAATTCCTTATTAAAGGTTATGGTTCTAAAATTACTTGTAATATCTATGACATTATCATATTGTTTACACAAATCAATCACATGCGATTTGATTTCATAATATGATGTTGTGCCTTACACAAGTGGGAGAAATCTCAAAGTGTGTGAAAGGAACAACAATATTATTGGTATATCTTGACCTCAAGGTAAGAAAACTAATAATTCTACTAGGACTTAAACACGCGAGATGTTTGTTGCCCTACTACATTCTAATAATAATTCTACTAGGACTTGAACACGCAAGATGTTTGTTGCCCTACTACATACAAATGTCATGATATAGTGTAAAGATACTTCAATATTTTGACTACATATTTTAGTCCACATAATTATGGTTAAATGATAATAATCATAATTCTGAAGTATAAAATTTACTTGAAATTACAACATAACTCAAGAGTTTGCGTTCATGATTACTTTTGTTAGTATAATTATGCTTACATGTTAAGACATAATTATAAAGTCCTTGAATTAATCAATGACTTATAACATAAAGTATATAGTAAAATTGTTATGTCTTCTAGTTAACACATAAACATGAGGCATTTGAATTATTCAAAGACTTATAATGTATTATTGACATGTTCTGTTTTCTTGTAAACACATGAACATATAATTCTTGAACAGTTCTGTCTTCTTGTGAACACATGAACATAAGGTTCTTGTATTATTCAACGAATATACATTATAGCATGCACTTGCTTCGAAAATACTTAATATTCAATTTGGCTCGACCCAGTTGACAATTATTTGATCCAAAGAGAATTAAATTATCTATGAAATTCTGATATAGTTTCACAATTCTAATACTCATAAAATACCACATCATTATGGTATGTCTAATGTGTTGAAACAAACCTTATTCTAATTTAGAGTTTTTAGATTATTGTTAATACCGATGTTTACGAATTATAAAGCATAGTGTTGTATAAATACAATGATGCTAGAGGACAATTAATACTAGTTAAAGTAGGATTTTATCATTTATGATAAATCTACTAACTAGATATGCTCAACGTAGAGCATTGTTGCATTACACATTAAGAAATGAGAACACTTTACATTTTAAGAAATTGTAATGATGATTGTCAGTGTATCGTTGACTTCTACTACCTCATGCAAGGTAGGGCGACATCTCCATACTATGACGCTTGCAATAGTATGAGCATATGAGATAAGACACTCATTATATATTTCAAATCCCTCACTATATATGAAATTTGAAACAAGTATTCGAAGAGTTTACTCAAATGACTATTTAGTTTTTCTTGTAAAGAAAGGTTGAGAATGTTGGAAAATTAGACTTCAACTTACTAATTAGTCTCATGCATATTTGTTTTTAGTATTTGGATAATTGGGATTGTAAGACAATTTTTACTTTATGATGGATAAAGATACTTGGTATTTGTTATTCATTCATATAATAATTGTTATTCTATATTTGCATGTTTAATCCTTGAATAATTTTATTGTTCTAAATATATCCATTGTCGGTTAACAATATGGTAATATTGTTATGTAAGGCAAATGTGAGTGTTGGTTATATTGTAACGAGAATGTGGATTGTTCCCGCCAAACTCATGTGTATTCACAAGGGATGCATATTGGATACCCCAACTTTTAAATATTTACTTTTGGATCCTTGTCATAAGTAAAATATTGAAAATGGTTGTTAAAGTCATCCTTAGACTTGAGATACAAGCAAGTTATGTTATGTGTGGATATCACTTTTGTAAGTATAAGCCAAACGCTATCCTGAATAAGGTAGTTATAAAAGCTATATTTCGGAGTGATGTGAAACAACATCCACAACACTTGTAGTCAATAAAGGATTTGTTACTCCACTTGATATGTGCAGAAAGATACCATGGCCCCTATCCAGAATTAATCAGATAATTGTTCGGCAGAACCCAAAGGGTAATGTAAGATGATACTTGATTACATTTGGTATATCTAATTAAATTCTATAACGAGATTCTAAATAGTTAAACTATATAGAATGAGCTAGGATCCATATACATGGTTTAATGGTATCTATAACAAAGAATGATTAAAGCAAGACATTGAATGACCATGCTACTAAGAAGATTTTATGAAACTATATCTCATACACTTTTAGTTAAATAGCGAGTGAGAGCGTTGCTATACGTTTCCGTCGTTGGTTTTCATGTTATTCACTACTCCAACTCCCAAGTGGGAGTTGTTGGATTGTGGGAGTTGATTAACACGTAAACGACTAGAAGTGTGTGAGCCTATGGGGGTACACACGTTAAACACGAAAGTACGTTAAACACGTTTATACTTGAACTTATATTCGACCCGTTTGAATATTATATTTGACTCGTATTTTGTCCATTTAGCTTGACCCTATTGCTTCATTGATCCAAGCCCATATTGCTGGTCAATTGGAGGGTGTTTGGATCGTGTAAGGTCTTGTTTGGGATTAGGAAAGTGAATTAACTTGGAGCTCAAGTTTGAGCCCAAGTATACTAGGTTTTGAAGGGTATAAATACACCCACACCTAACCTATTCATTCCTACGACTGAATCCCTAAAACTCTCAATTAAAGTAATCGATCCATCATATTTGATCAACTATACCCGATCGGTTTATTATAAACCGATTAGGGTTGTTTGGTTTTTTTCGAAACCCTAAACCTTGCATGTTCTTGATCCAAGTTGTGTTTAGGTTTTTGAATTAGATTGTTCTTGCAAGTTCCCTGTGATCATGAAAGCAAGAAAAGGTTTGGATTTCTGTTTGGTCAGTTCTCGGACAGAAGCTTCATATATCGGACAAGGAGTGTCCTATATCGGACAGAACTTGATTTTGTTCTCGGGTGTTATTGTTGATCTCAGAAAGAAAAGGTGATGCAAGTTTTACTGACCAGGTTTTAATATTTATAAGTGTCTCGTTTACCTATGGTCCACCCTATGCACTAACGGGCAGTGTACCCGGTCGTCTGTAGTGTAGTACTCGGTAAAACCGAGGTCATCTCAAGAGTTATGTGAGCGGATTATAATTAAGTCTAATTGTCACTGGTTTTAATTGTCGAAAATATTAATTAACTAATAAACAAGTTAAATGAAAGAAAGCAAATAAAGGTAGAGGTTGTGATCAATAGGGGTAATGTGTGCTAACCTAGCTATTCATCCTATCATGTTATGTTCACGTCTAATTACTTCCAATTGATTCAAGTGGGGGTTTAGGTCGCTAGGACAACATTTGGTCAGTTCGTCCTAACCTATCAGCAAAGGTTTCCACCGGAGATCAAGCTACTACCCTTGAAAGTCCAATTGTTTTTAGTCCCCTAAGCTAAGTCATTAAGTTCCGCTACATGCAAGATTCATAACAATGAGTGCTCGGGCGCTAGCATCTTAGACACTCATCCCTAACTTCTTAAGTTCATCCAAACGGCAGGTGATCATTTGGTCAGTTCGCACAAGCAAAGAAGGGTCGTCAGTTGGTCAATTCTTACCCTTCCCACTCAGTCTACCTACTTAGGGTCAGTTGGCCAATTCTCCTAAGCAACTAGACACTACCGCAATTCAAAACTACCGAAACAAGGGTAGCTACCAATGAACTATGCATGCATGCACTAGAAACAATTATACGGAAGCAATGTAAACGAAAACATAACAATTAAGGAATCATAACTAGGCTATCATTAAAGGTTCTTAGCCGATCATATTAAGAGAAACAATCAATTCAATGTTTAACATATTGAAATAAATGAATCGAAAGTAAAAGGAAAGATAATCGCTAATGCTTATCGTTAGGGAGTGATTTCTCCCTTGGAGATGGCTCCGTATGCTCTTCAAGATCTACCTTTGGTCCCCTACTCACGTTCTCTGCTTTTTTGTGTGGAGTGAATGATGTGAAATGCAGAATTTAATGCTGGTATTTATAGGCGAGATCTAGTTATGACGTAACTTAAGTTGAGAGTTACGCCATAACCTTAATATCTTCATAATAATGCTCTCGTTATAGCTGGTTACGGCGTAACACATGGGATGAGTTACGCCGTATCTTCAATACAGGTTACAAGTGACATGATTACGCCGTAATCGTTGGAAAGAGTTACGGCGTAGCTTGTAGCGGCGTGGAACTTCCTTTAACCTAATGGGTTACGGCGTAATCCTTAGTGGAAGTTACGCCGTCATCTTCTACTGAGCTGGCCTTCTGAGTCACGCATTAGCTATGGCATAATGTGAGAGTGGAGTTACGCCGTAGCTCCATCACAGTGGGCATACTATCATTATTCTCTTATAAAATCTCCAAATCCGCGTCTCTTTAGCTCCAATGCTCGTAGTTTTCCTGAAAGTGAAATATAGAGGAAAACATGCGTAAATCCATATAAATGATATAAAATACGAGCATTATCGGGGGAAATTGACACTTAATATTCAGTACTATTTGATGTTATCAAATATCCCCCCACTTGAACTCTACTTGTTCTTAAGTAGACCTTATTAGATAAATTTCTAAAAAGATATCTCCCATTACCTGGAAAATGTAAGTTTGAAAATCCCTTATGCTAGAATAAAACAAAGCCGAACACCTCACAAAATGGGAACAAAACACTCAAAATCTCTCAACTAATCTAAGTGTCAATTTTGGGGTGATCACTCAAAGCACAGTCATAGAATGTATTCTATCATAAGCTTGGCGGTTACACAAATCTCTACCACTAGAATTAAGGACTAAACAATTCTCGAAGGCAATATGGGTATACACGACAAAGGTTAAGGGTGAATCGTTATTACTAACATGTCACGGCGAAGTGGACAAAATCAATGATACATGACCAAATCCATGGCCAAGACACCAAAGATTGCTCACTTCATCACCTAGACACGCTTCATGACTAAAGGGTAGGATAAGACATGGGATATAATTGGTGTAAAATAAAAATAACAAGCAAATAGTCTAAACCTATAAACAAGTCATCACCGCTTACCGTTCATCCAAAGTTCAAGTTTCAAGGCTAAGAAACCGGATCATGATATACCAAGTAGATGTGCCATTAGAGGACGTCATGATGGGCACATTACATGTTCTTCAACTGTTGGCGCAATAATTACCAACTTCATTCTTCAAATGTGACCGAGGTGGCCTCCTCGATACTAAGTCTTTGATGAGCTCATAAACATAGTGGTAATAACTTCACACTTTTACAATAAACAAATAACTATAACTATTTTTTTTACATCACAACTAAACATAGCATCCCCCCACTTGAGATGAACAATATGAGAATTTGGGGGGTCTTCAATGATCTTCAAATATATGTCTTTAACGAAAGCGTGATTCCCGAACCTTTCTACTTGAACCTTGGACTTAGGCAAACAATGACTTCCCGATCACAAATTAAGACTACACGGTAGGCTAAGGCGAAAGGGTGTATCAAAACAACATATTGGGTGAACAAAATGAAAGAAATGTCTCAGACGGGTGTATCTAGGGGTATCTTGCACTAAAGGTGAGTGCAACAAAAGGGTTTAACATGGGGGTCGAGAAGTCGAGGTGACTAATTGATAGACACACAAGGATAAGCTATTTGGGTGATAATCCTATAATATTGCCTTCTTAAATTGAATAATCCAAATACATTAAGCTAACTCAACATACCTCGTCTATGGTCTCGAAATGATGCAAAGGCCAAGTTCTAAAGTTTACAAGCTACCGGTACACTCATAATTTGGTGGATTTGGGATAAATATTTAGAAACGGATAAGGCTAATCTCACCATATACTATTGATAACGCTACACGCGTCGTTCGGGGTCAAAGGAACTTCCTTTTCGTCGAGCAAGTTTTTCAACACCCTAGGCAGTGAACCTAATCGTTGTAGTGTAGTATTAGGGTAAACCACGGGTATTGATATCGTTCTCTAGGGGAATAGGAATGCTAGTGAGAAGTTACTACGCTAAAGTTGGGGTTGAGGAAGATTGTTTTTTATCTTTTTTTATTTTTTTAGGAAATGGAAAGGTACGAATCTCGGGGTTTGGATTTGGGGGTTGGTATTTCTACCGATTACTTCTACTATTATCTAATCTAATTAACTAAGCTAAGGTGAGGATAGTCTATGTCTATTGTTGTGTGCTCGTATGATAGTTAAAGATGTGTTTACCTAGATGCTACTACTCTCTAGTTATCTCCTATTGATGGTTGAATTGTCACGTCCTTATTCTTAACGCGTTGTGTTTTATAAGGTCGTAAGGTGTGCATTCCTAACTCTTTGAAGTCACCTTTAAGTGTAGTAAACAAAATCCACTAGGTCATTCATAAACTAACTTTGAGGTTATCTTTGGGTTTAGTAAACGAAATCCATTAAGTCATTCATAAACTATCAAAGATTTATCAAGTATTAAACACAACGATAGCCTAGTCGCACTCCTAAGCCAATTACAATTAAGATAAGAGACAACCTAACAATAATTAACAACTAGGTTTCATATATCTAAGCAAACACACAAGTAATTTAGCGGACATGGTAAACATGCAAGCATACACAATCAATCAAAGACATAATTGAATTAATGAAGTAAAGACTTATCTTGATGTAAGATAGGGTTTAAAACCCTAAAATACTGTACAAGACACCTTAGGTTCGGTTTTAGGTTTTACTCCAAAGACTCTCCACACAAAGACCGAAAAATTCGGATTCTATATATAAGATTACATATGCGACGGCGCCACCTTATGTTTAGTGACGCCGTCGTGTCGCCGTCATTAGAGTTTCGTCTTGGCCACGTTAACCTTGCGACGGCGTCACCTTATGTCCGTGACGCCGTCCTCTTGACCGGCGTCGTCGGATTGCATCTAGGCCGCCCGAGTAGCGACGGCCTACTCTTTCACAACTAGACGTCGTCACTTGAAAATCGAGTTTTGAGTCCTGTATCGTCACAAAATTCTTGGGACGGCATCGCCATTAGCTTTGACGCCTTCGCCTTCTAGTTTCAAAGAATCGTGAGTGTCTCGATTTTGACTTTGGCCATTTTCTTCATATATTCACGCCTTTTCGTCCAAATAAGTGCCATTCCAAAGATTTTGCCTTCAAGAGACCTAAAAGTGAAAAGGAACGATATTAAGTAATAACGGATACAAAAGTGATCAAATAAGGACTAAAACGACCCCTCAAATGGTACCTTTAAAACCTTATCAAATATCCCTACACTTGTTATTTGCTTGTCCTCAAGCAAATGTGCTTTTAGCCAATTAATTTATAAGTTAGTGGTCATGAAGCATTAATTCAAAACGGTCCACAACACATATAAGCCCATAAAAGTCATAACAAGCACGGAATTACATACTAGCACCTCACATGGGGTGTTTGGATACTCACATCTCTCTCGGGTGTATATATAAAATATAACAAATAGGAAATGGAAGATAAACACTCATTAACCGGTCCTAGTACATAGATTACCATAGGCTTGCGAATAGATCAAACCTTCATCGCTTTGGCGTAAGCACCTAGGAAAGACTATCAAAGAGGTCTTTAAAGGGTTGTAATGTTAGGCTTACGGTAGGGAAATAAGGGTTTGGTGGGATAGGCTATTTAGTGGTGGTAAGTCAAAAATCTCTATATTACAAGCATACGAAGAATGGCGTTGCTAAGCCAAGACTCGACACTCTAAACTCTAGATAACTGAAATAAACAAACAAAAATTTAAAGGATAGATGTAGGATGGTAGCCCGTATTTTTTTTTACACTCTATTTTTTTTCTTTTTCTCTTTTTCTATTTTATTTTTCGATTTTTTTTTTTTTTTTTTTTTTTTTTTCATACACTTTTACTCTACCATCCTCTAAGATAACATCAAAATACTAGGGATTTATAAGCATATCCCTACACTTGAGTTTTTATTACTCTAACACTAATTTGACCCGAATTGAAAAGATCAAAACACTTGGGGTACATTATTACGCAAACAAAGGGAATTTGAATTTAACGTTCCCTTCCCGTCATTTCATAAACTTTAACTTTTCCCATGAATCCCAATCGTCCCAAAACTGTATACAAAGGATATGACTCGACTTAGCAACTTATGCAAGCAACTAGATAATTGAACGAAGGGTTTAGGGTGATAACAAACATTTGCACTAAAAGTGAGTGCATAAGGGTTAGGCTAAGGCGATTTGGGTGTATATTTAGGGGTGGGGTGTAAACAATGCTCTTCATTGATATTCCGGAAAACCGAAACATCACGAGAACCGCGAAAAGGATAGGCTCTGAGAGGTTAACTAGGGGTATCGTGTACTAAAGATGAGTACAACGCAAAGGGTGTGGGGGAATTACTCAACCGATGTGGAAGAAGTAATTATATTACGGGTATCAAACAAGGGTTTATCCTAATGCCTCTTATCATTTAGTTATTCCTAACTACACAAGTGTAGCCTCACTTGCGATCTCGGAATGCATCACAAAACAAGTTCTAGAATCTAATATACTACCGGTTCACACTCTAAGCATTAAAGATGAATGCTTTAAATTCCTACTAATGTAAGGGCGATCCTCACATTTTGGGTGGAATTTGGGTGGTAAAGGGTTTTTGTGCTAGTCATGCAACTTCCTATCCGTGAGACGCTTTTGTTAAGACTAATGGCCCACTCCTATATGTCATGGAAAATTTTAAATTTGGTGCCAGAATTACCCTAACCGACATTTTCTCATGGTTTATTACACAAATGCACTTGGACAAAGCAAATAATCAAGGATAAGCATAGTTTCAAAGTTCCGCTTTATTTTCCTCCCTACACTTAAACCGAACATTGTCCCCAATGTTCCCGAAGTATCAAAGTTATGATAAAGAAGGTAATCAAAACGAAAGAAACTAATACTCCCCGATTAGCTCGGTAGGATCCGTGTAAAGTGGTGGTTAAATCCTTTCCAAGAAGAATTTATGCGTGAAAATCTCCTCAATCTTATGTAACTTCTTCTTGATAAACTAAACACGCACACTTTAAGAAAACAGACAACCCAACGCATCAAACCGAACAAACAAAAATCTCAACAAGATGTAATTCCAGACTTAAGTAAGATATAATGCTTGTGGAATGGATGTTTGCGATTTTCTAGAAAATTAAGACATGGAAAATTCCAAAATTTATAAGTAGCACGTAAAACGAGAAAAGTAGTAAGCAATTTACTCCTCCCCGACGCCAGTTATCATGACGTAAAGCTCGGTCTCTCGATTTTCGGAAAAATTCGGAAAATTTTTATCTTTAGAATCTGGTAAAATTTCCTGCAAAACATCCATTATGACTCGATACAAGCATTTGACTCGAACAAACACATATGTATATCTTTTAATTAATTGAAATTCTCATGTTTACGTTTCTTTTGAAAACGTGTGTAATCCTCCCTACACTTATCCCTTATGTAAAATACCTTTATATGTAATTAAGACGAGGTTAAAGACAAAATAAAACATTTTCACAAATTCAAACATGAGAATAAACAATCAATAAAAAGATATATGACACACAAACAAGCAAACAATTAAGCATGGGTTGCCTCCCACGAAGCGCTTTTCTTTATTTATGAGTCTTGTAGCTAGACTCAAGTCGTGCCCTACGTGACTTCATTGCCGTCCTTCTTTTCTTCCACTAAGCCTTCATCATAAGGTTGTAGACGTTGTATGCTCACCGTGAATTCTCTTCCAACATCGCTACTATAATAACGGTTTTATTTTTAGATTAGTTTCTTTCACCGTATAAGGTCCAAACCATCTTGGCTTATTCCTTCCCATAATGCTTTTATTCTTGATTTATACAAAAGCACCTTTTCTCCATTCAAAAATTCCTTAGGGTTCCTTTGAGTTTGTGGTATTGTGGTATAGTTATTTCCTAACTTTTATCACGCTTCCACAATGTCGCATTAAACCTTGAACCATGAATTCTCTAAGCCCTTTTCCCATTCAACCATTTTCTTCTTAACGGCATTATTGGAGATCTGCGAATTCTTATCTTTAACCTTCTCCATAATCTTCAAAGGATATCTCGAACAATAGGTATCCTAACTTGTCCTTTTCCACTTTTGAGTATCATAATCCTTCACCGCATTTGATGGTTGCCTTGGCGGTGGTCGGGAAAGGTGTTCCCGGGATTAATGGCGGGTTTTATCTTCCCCAATGTCTACAATTGCGAAGTCCACAAGATAGACAATATTGGCAACCTCAATTAAGACATCCTCCGCTATTCCTATGGGGTAAACATATGAATGATTTGCTAAGGAAAGTCTAAGATTGGTCTTGGTCGGTTCCTCCTTAGTCAACTTATTATAGAGCGACAATGCATTATGTTTACATCGGATCCTCGATCGGCCAAGGCATTTAGGTTCTCTAAGTCACCTATGCTACATGGAATTACAAAGTTCCCAGAGATCTCTTGCTTCTTAGTTCTTGGCTTTCTCGAATCGACTCGTACATAGGTCCAATAGGCATGGTGTCATACTCTTCCTCTCTATTTCACCTAAGAGGGCTTTCCTAAGAACATCATTGCACCTAAAGTTTTTCACTTGGTTAACGATTGTTTTCTTATTGATCTCATGCTTAAGGTAATGCTTGATGAATTTGGGTTCATCATCGACCGAGCCTCATTCTTATCCTTACTATCCTTGTCGCTCTCGTGCTCCTTCTTCTCAACTCGCTCCATCCTCATCGGAAGCAATGGAAATGGCGTTAACAGACAAAGTGGGGGTGGCGTGCTCATCGTTCCTCACTAGCACCTTCTCGGGAATCTTCGTCTTAGTGTAATCTTTCACTAAGTCCATCATCTCCACCATTTTTTCTTGTATTTCATCCCTTTGTCCATTAAAGGCTTTTAAGAGGGTGTCGACCTTGTTTGTCATCTCGCTTTGTCGTTGCTTGAAATCGGCTTCAAGTTGCGTCAATCTAGCTTCTTGAGATGACATGAATTTGGACACCATTCCCTCAAGACTAGTGGAAGTTCTGGTGTTTGGAGAGTTGTTGTAGGATTTTCCTAATTTATTTGGCTCGAGCTTAGGAGTCTCGTAGGAGCTCATTAGAATTTGACTTGATCTTCAAGTTCGAGCATCCTACGATTGGAAGGTTGTGATTCAATGGGAGGCAAAGACCGCCTTATCGGTTTGGACAACTCACGGGGTCATTCAAACATTCGTTTTCATAGAGGGCAAGGTCCTCTATTGTACCCCACGATTCTTCCACGATTATTCCACGGTGAGTTTACTAAGTTTACCACCGGCCGCTTGGTCGATGGATTTCTTAGTTGAGAAGTTGACACGATCGTAAAAGATTTGGACTTGAAGCCAAAGATCGATGCCGTGATGAGGGACTTTGTGGAGCAAGTCCTTAAATCGAGTCCACGCCTCGTACAGAGTTTCGCCTTGATGTTGTTGGAACATCAAGATGTCATTCAAGTTTGGTAGTTCTCCGTTGGGAAAAATTGGGCGAGGAAACGAGTGGTGAGATCATCCCAGCTTGAGATGGATCCGGCGGGAAGTCGATCAAGCCAATTACTAGCTTGGTCCCGTAGAGAGAATTGGAAGAGACGCAAGCGCGTAGTCTCCCGAGTGATAGCATCGAGGTCGATGGAATCGACGATTTTAAGGAAATCCTTAAGATGCTGATAACGATCTTCGGAACGAAGTCCATGAAATGCACATCCGTTTTGCACCAACCGGATGGTGTCGGATTGCAAGGCCGTAGTTTGGGCTTGGTCGGGAAGCTCAATGGTATTCCTATAGCCTAGGTGGCTTGGTCTCGAGTATTCACTAAGAGTACGGGCTCTTGGCGGGTCATTTGGTGGTAGGTTGATGAATGGTGGTTGGTTATCACCTTTCATGATGAAAAGTGATGGGATTACGAACAAAGGTCACGAAGAAAGGGGATAGACTAAGAGAAAGCTAAAAGTGAGAAAAAAGTTTACTTGATAGGAATCAAGTAAAGAAACCTAAACGAGGTGGACTACTAACTAGCTATTCTATTCCGCAGCGCGCCAAAACTTGATAACGCTACACGCGTCGTTCGGGGTCAAAGGAACTTCCTTTTCGTCGAGCAAGTTTTTCAACACCCTAGGCGATGAACCTAATCGTTGTAGTGTAGTATTAGGGTAAGCCACGGGTATTGATATCGTTCTCTAGGGAATAGGAATGCTAGTGAGAAGTTACTACGCTAAAGTTGGGGTTGAGGAAGATTGTTTTTATCTTTTTATTTTTTAGGAAATGGAAAGGTACGAATCTCGGGTTTGGATTTGGGGTTGGTATTTCTACCGATTACTTCTACTATTATCTAATCTAATTAACTAAGCTAAGGTGAGGATAGTCTATGTCTATTGTTGTGTGCTCGTATGATAGTTAAAGATGTGTTTACCTAGATGCTACTACTCTAGTTATCTCCTATTGATGGTTGAATTGTCACGTCCTTATTCTTAACGCGTTGTGTTTTCTAAGGTCGTAAGGTGTGCATTCCCTAACTCTTTGAAGTCACCTTTAAGTGTAGTAAACAAAATCCACTAGGTCATTCATAAACTAACTTTGAGGTTATCTTTGGGTTTAGTAAACGAAATCCATTAAGTCATTCATAAACTATCAAAGATTTATCAAGTATTAAACACAACGATAGCCTAGTCGCACTCCTAAGCCAATTACAATTAAGATAAGAGACAACCTAACAATAATTAACAACTAGGTTTCATATATCTAAGCAAACACACAAGTAATTTAGCCGGACATGGTAAACATGCAAGCATACACACAATCAATCAAAGACATAATTGAATTAATGAAGTAAAGACTTATCTTGATGTAAGATAGGGTTTAAAACCCTAAAATACTGTACAAGACACCTTAGGTTCGGTTTTAGGTTTTTACTCTAAAGACTCTCCACACAAAGACTGAAAAATTCGGATTCTATATATAAGATTACATATGCGACGGCGTCACCTTATGTTTAGTGACGCCGTCGTGTCGCCGTCATTAGAGTTTCGTCTTGGCCACGTTAACCTTGCGACGGCGTCACCTTATGTCCGTGACGTTGTCTCTTGACCGACGTCGTATGGATTGCAT
Source organism: Chrysanthemum lavandulifolium (assembly GCA_022545495.1). Lineage (NCBI taxonomy): Eukaryota > Viridiplantae > Streptophyta > Magnoliopsida > Asterales > Asteraceae > Chrysanthemum > Chrysanthemum lavandulifolium. The sequence goes on from CM040244.1 coordinate 213,299,354, forward strand.
CTAGGCCGTCCGAGTAGCGACGGCCTACTCTTTCACAACTAGACGTCGTCACTTGAAAATACGAGTTTTGAGTCCTGTATCGTCACAAAATTCTTGGGGACGGCGTCGCCATTAGCACCGACGCCGTCGCCTTCTAGTTTCAAAGAATGTGAGTGTCTCGATTTTGACTTTGGCCATTTTCTTCATATATTCGCGCCTTTTCGTCCAAATAAGTGCCATTCTAGCATTTTGCCTTCAAGAGACCTAAAAAGTGAAAAGGAACGATATTAAGTAATAACGGATACAAAAGTGATCAAATAAGGACTAAAACGACCCCTCAAAATGGTACCTTTTAAAACCTTATCAACTATCAAGGGTTATAATGTGCTCGGCTAAGGTCTAATCTAGTTAGGTTAAGAAAAACATGTCAAAATTTTAAAAATGGCATAATTTTTTAAAATAAACTAGAAAAACGAGGGCAAAACAAAGTTCAAGAGATAATTCTACTCCCGTCCCCCCACTTGAAATGTACAAAGTCCCTTTTGTACTTAAACGTTAAATAAAGGTGAAGAGAAAGTAGAATTAGAGCGAGAACTTCTCTGAAATTCGCTCCTAAAAGAAAGAAGGCCCACGAAAAGAATCGTGACTTCGCTTAAGCATCCACGAGCAAACTTCATTCCCTGAAATCACACTACCAACAAGCATAATTCTAAAAAAGAAAAAGAAAAACTAAAATAAAAAGAAATCTAACTCACTTTCGTAGGAATCACGGTTGCATTTAGCGTATGCAACAAGCCTTTTAAACCACTTGGTGTCCCAAGTGGACGAGTGTAGTCTCGTGAGGGCTTACAGGGAACATTCCCACAAAGTTCATTTAAAAACTTATACAAGGTTATTGTGTTATTTAAAGAAATAATTAAAATTGGAGGATAGTTACGTCGTAACTCCTAGAAGGAGTTACGCCGTAATTATGGCAAAACCTGGCAGACGCTACTGGAGGGTAGCTACGGCGTAACCATTGCATGGGACTACGCCGAAAATGGTAATGCTCCGGAGAGGATCGCATCGAGATGTGTTACGGCAGATCATGGGGATCGATTCGCCGAATCGATGGATGCACCTTGTCCCGTTTAAGCTCGCGATGCAATCTTCTCCGTTTTCTACAAAAATGGCTAAAAACACAAAACCCAACAGAAATAGAAATAAAAGAAATAAAAATGATAATTCGGGTTGTCTCCCAAAAGAGCACTTTTCTTTATTAAAGAGTCTTTAAGTTAGACTCAAAGCCATGGGGCTTTATGGTGGCCTTCGAACTAGGCCAACTTCCTCCGTTTCTTGGCGGCAATCATTCATCCATTCGGAAAAAACCCTTTTTTTGACTGTGTTGCCGACGCTACATGTACCAAATTTTTGCAAGAGCCACTCGTTGAATGATAGACACGACTTTCCATAGTCGTCGTCTTCAATTTTAGGATTACCATCATTAATGGTGGCACTCATGTTTGACCTTTCATCATTGGTCCTTGCATCAAGAAGATGATATTCATTGTAATCGCATTTTAGTTGTTTGATCAAACCTGTATTGATGTTCGAGTCTTCAAGTCTCACTTTGTACCACTCTTCAAAGGGCAGATTCCCAAACTTTATGTCGTCTCTCTCAATCTCGTGAGGGCACGTCCATTCTTCCACCTTCATATCCCCATTACAATACTCATGAAAAGGGTTACACGTAGGCTATGTTTCCATCGATCCATTATGCTCTGCTATTACAGGGATGCACCAATGCTTGATAAGGTCTGGAGCTTCCTCGATGATCTTTTCCTGTTCCTATTCACAACTATCAACACCTTGCCCACAATTGTTAGTCTCTCGGTCATAGCATAAAGGCGGGTCGAGAAATGGGATTTTGACAACGTCAACCTTTTTTGAAAATTCCAATTGGGGATTCAATTGTTCATTCATGCTAAAAGTAATTCGTTCCCCTACAGTTCCCAAAGAAATTTGTTTTTCAAAAACTTTTATATGCGCTCGACAAGTGGCTAGAAAAGGCCTTCCAACAATTAGGTTGTAATTCTCTCGTTTGCCCATGTCAATAACCACAAAATTAGTAGGAAAAAGGAATTTGCCAATTTTTAGAAGAACATTATCAACAACCTCCCGAGGTACAACTTTAGAAGAATCAGCCATTTCAATCATCATTGTTTTTTCTTTTAAATTGGTAAGTATTAAGGTATCAAACAATGAAGTGAAAATAAGATTTACCCCAACCCCCAAATCAGCTAAAGCATGAATTTTTAAGTTACCGATAGTGCATGGCCACATAAAACTTTCTTGATAGAGTTCCTTTTTAGGAAGTTGGCTTGGCAGGTTCTCGTCATCTTCATATTTGTCATCTTCTCTTAAGTAGTTAATCCCACAAAGGTCATTAGTGATAGAAGAGGTGCACTGTTCTTCCTTCGGTTTCTCTTGTGCAAATATTGCCTTGCATGCAACGGCTTCATTATTACCGGTCCTGAGATTTTTAGCTAACTACCCAAATTTGGGTCTCGAGGTTTTTAATTGCGGCATCCTGATTTCGTAAGTTCATGTCAGTGTCTTCTTTCACCTTGACCATCCATTCTTTGAATCTATCATTCTTTTTTATAGATTCCTCGATGTGTTTATGCATTAACTCTTCAAGGCTAGGTTTAGGAGGGTTATTGTTGATTCTTGTATAGAATCCTAGGGATCTTTCACGGTATTTAGCCCCGTTACCATTATATCCGTTGAATGGTCTATTATTTCCATATTTCACCTCTTCAATCCTCCTGACTTCCTCCTTAGACGGGCACTCCTTGGTAGGGTGAGTGACGTCGTATTCATTGCGGCCAACTTGTATGGAGTGCACATTTTCCTTGAGTTGTTTCATGTCTCTACCAAGACTCTAGAGTTTGTTATTTATAGCAGCAAGGCCTTCTACATTCCTACTTATACTTCGATTGCTTCCTCCGTTGTGCCACTTATGAGAGTGGTCATCCATCTTTTGAATAGTTTCTAAGGCCCTTGTTGGAGTCATTCCAGGTATTGGTCCTTGAGAATCGATCATTTGTCTCGAGGAGATGTTTAGACCTTTGTAGAAGACGTTCACCTTTTGCTGGCTATTATGGTCATGAGTGGGACATTTGTATAGGAGTTCATTGTATCTTTCACATGCTTGGTACAATGTCTCATCGCCCTCCTGCTTGAAGTTATGGATTTCTTCGAGTTGCATTGCAGTCCTAGATGGAGGATAGTACTTTTGAATGAAGTACTTTTTTAGGAGTGACCAAGTATTAATGGTCCAGGCTGGTAATCTATCCACCCATCTTTTAGCAGCTCCCGTTAGTGAGATAGGGAACACACGTAACATGACAGCATCGTTCGAGACTCTTGGAATTTTAACTAAGCTGACAATGTATTCTACGTTATCCACGTGTTCGTAAGCATCGTCGGTAGTGCTTCCGGAGAAGGGATTTGCACGAAGCTCCCTCATAAATTACGGTGATTTCGAATTAAGCATCTTCGGCGATGGCCGGCCTAACGATCCCCGACCCTTGTTCTTCCCTAGTTAATGCCAAGTATTCCTCAAGAGTGAGGTCATCAATGTTTACGACTTCCATGGTACCTGAAACTTGAAAAGAAATTGTGAGAAAACAAGAAAATTCAAAACAAAACAAAAATAAAAGACTTAACGACAATCCAATAATAATTCCCCGGCAGCGGCGCCAAAAACTTGATGCATGTTTTACTGACCAAGTTTTAATATTTATAAGTGTCTCGTTCACCTACGGTCCACCATATGCACGAACGGGCAGTGTACCCGGTCATGTGTAGTGTAGTAATCGGTAAAACTAAGGTCGTCCCAAGAGCTATGTGAGCGGATTCTAATTAAGTCTAATTGTCACTGGTTTTAATTTTCGAAAAGATTAATTAACTAATAAACAAGGAAATGAAAGAAAGCAAATAAAGGTAGAGGTTATGATCAATAGGGGTAAAGTGTGCTAACCTAGCTACTCATCCTATCATGTTATGTTCACGTCTAATTACTTCCAATTGATTCAAGTGGGGTTTAGGTCGCTAGGACAACATTTGGTCGGATTAGTCCTAACCTATCAAACAAAGGTTTCCACCGGAGATCAAGCTACTACCCTTGAAAGTCCAGTTGTTTTAGTCCTCTAAGCCAAGTCATTAAGTTCCGATACATGCAAGATTCATAACAATGAGTGCCCGGGCGCTAGCATCTTAGACACTCATCCCTAACTTCTTAAGTTCATCAAAATGGCAGGTGATCATTTGGTCAGTTCGCACAAGCGAAGAAGGGTCGTCAGTTGGTCAATTCTTACCCTTCCCACTCAGTCTACCTACTTAGGGTCAATTGGTCAATTCTCCTAAGCAACTAGACACTACCGCCATTCAAAACTACCGAAACAAGGGTAGCTACCAATGAACTATGCATGCATACACTAAAAACAATTATACAGAAGCAATGTAAATGAAAACATAACAGTTAAAGAATCATAACTAGGCTAGCACCAACGGTGCTTAGCCGATCATATTAAGAGAAACAATCAATTTAATGTTTAACATATTGAAATACATGAATCAAAAGTAAAAGGAAAGATAATCGCTAATGCTTATCGTTTGGGAGTGATTTTTCCCTTGGATATGGCTCCGTATGCTCTTCAAGATCTTCCTTTGGTCCCCTACTCACGTTCTCTTCTTTTTGGTGTGGAGTTAATGATGTGAAATGCATAATTTAGAGTTGGTATTTATAGGCGAGATCTAGTTACGGCGTAACTTAAGTTGAGGTTACGCCGTAACCTTAATATCTTCATAATAATGCTCTCATTATAGCTGGTTACGCCTTAACATATGGGATGAGTTACGCCGTATCTTCAATACAGGTTACAAGTGACATGATTACGCCGTAATCATTGAAAAGAGTTACGGCGTAGCTTGTAGCGGCGTGGAACTTCTTTTGACCTAATGGGTTACAGCGTAATCCTTAGTGGGAGTTATGTTGTAATCTTCTACTGAGCTGGCCTTCTGAGTCACACATTAGCTACGGCGTAATGTGAGAGTGGAGTTACGCCGTAGCTCCATCACAGTGGGCATACTATCATTATTCTCTAATAAAATCTCTAAATCCGCGTCTCTTTAGCTCCAATGCTCGTAATTTTCCTGAAAGTGAAATATAGAGGAAAACAAGCGTAAATCCATATAAATGATATAAAATACGAGCATTATCGGGGGAAATTGACACTTAATATCCAGGACTATTTGATGTTATCAAAAGGAAAGAAGGTTCTTGGATTTTCTTTGTTCGTGATTGGTTCAAGTATTCAAAGGGTTGATTGGGTAAACATTTTCGACTACCTTTATTGAAAGTATTCGTGGTTAAGTGTTTGTGTGTGGACTCGTAGATGTATTCTTATTGAATACTTGGTTTCTTGTTCGTTTATTACTTGCGGGTGACTACGAGGGTTAGTTTCTTGATCCCTTTTATTTATTATTGTTTATTAATTATGTGTTAACCTAATTGCATAAACTAGATCAAATTACGCTGCATACTCGTTGCGTTACTTGGTTAACTATATCTAAAATCCCAACAAATATATTAATCAAAAAATGAGTTAATTACAAGATAAAGAGAAGGATGAGCCTCTCTTTGCCCACGCTTAAATAGCATAAACTACATGACTTAAACACACTTAAGTCATGACTACTACTTGACCTACTAAACAAGAACTACAATGAAATACATAAACTTGAGGACCAATAGTTGTTCTTGTTTTCAGTCCTTTAGATACGTTGAGTTAACTTCCTAGCAATGAATCTTCCAAATCTTCCGCATCCTCTCCACTCGAGGATTATTCTTGAAAAGAATTGTGGTTAACTTCAACCGAACTACTTCAACAATAGTTTCACACATCTTGTTTACACTTTTATCACCTTTAGCATATAAACGGTTATTACGCTTTTTCCAAATAAAGTAAGATGACGCTGCAATTACCAGCATACCCACGATACTCGTCACTGATTTCGTATTCGAAATGGGTTCAATCCATGCCATAATATCATCCTATCTTGGCGCCACTGACTAGAGACCAACTACAGTACTTAACCAAACTTGAGCCGAAAAGGAGCAATCAAAAAACAAATGCTTGTGAGTAGGTTCCAACTTACATAATGGACAACGAAACATGTTTAAGTTGACACAATTTCCCACATCCCATTGCTTCAATTTGTCTTGAGTCTTCAGTTTCCTCTCCATGACCAACCACAAATGAAAGGCGTGAAGAGGAATACTAAGAGAGGACCACATAATTCGAAACCAATGCACAACAGGTCGCCTGGTCCTAATAGCACCTCATACTGTCTAAACAACAAACTCACATAAAGAACCATCAGTAGCCTTCCAAAACAATTTGTCTTGCTTGTTTTCATCAATATTAGGGGGCATGATCTGCTTAAAAATAGGAAGGAATCATACCATGCGACATGCCATTTCCACAATGTCCACCACCTTTGCATCACGAGAAAAATCCGCATTCATAATATTCCTATTTGACACATGTAAAGTCAAAGGAGTATGCATTGCCCAAGTATCAAACCAAGCCGAGGCAATCTTACCATTTCCAATCACATAGTATATGCGACGACGTAAATATTTACATATTTGAAGAATTTTCCGCCACCCCTAACTGATATTAACATGTATAATAAGATCCCAAATATTACGATCTTTAAACTTGTAAGAATGAATCCACTTCACCCACATGGACTCTTTACAAGTAATAATATTCCAAATCTGAGTGGACATTAGAGCAATATTAAATGACTCAAGTCTTCGAATACCAAGATCACCTTCTTGTTTAGGCACACATAGTGATTCCCAAGAAACTTTCGCCTTTCCCCTCTTCATCTCACCTTGACACCACAAGAAACTACACACTAATTGTTCAATGTCGTGAATAATTCCAGCAGGAAGAATAAATACCGAAGCCCAGTACCCATGCATAGAGGAAAGAACATAGATAACCAATTGTAAACGACCCCGCAAAAGTTAAACATTTATTCTTCCAATCTCCTATTCTATTTTGAACCTTTTCCACAAGAACCTTGCAATCCTTATAAAGAAGCCTTGATGAAATAAGAGGAACACCCAAATATTTAATTGGAAGGACACCCTCTTTGAATGACATTAGGTGAAGAATAACGGTCTTAACATGGTTAAAAACATTAGAAAAGAAAGTCGTGCTGTTAGGAATGCTTGGAACTAACCCCGAAGCATTTTTTAACTCTTCCAAAGATTCCATAAGAACTTTAGCAGCATTTGAAATCACCACGCGCAAACATAATCAAGTCATTTGCAAAACAACATTAATAATCTTTTGCTTTTCACAATGATTATGAAACTGAAATCCATTCTCATTTAGAATAACCATGAACCTCACTATTAACACAAATGGAAAACGAAGTGCTAGAAACACAAGCCATAATCCGTGTAATCATGATCAGATGAAAGGCAAATCCTCCAAGAATGTCTCGTAAAAAATTCCAGTTAACAGTTTCATATGCTTTATGGATATCAATTTTAAAGGCACATCTAGGAGGACCTTTATTCAAGTGATAGTTATGCATTAATTCTTGCGTGATAAGAAATATTATTTGAAATACTTCTACCCGGAATGAACGCCGATTGATTATAACTAACAACATCATCAAGGCCTTCCTTGATACGGTTAGTTATAATTTTACTAACACATTTATAAATCACATTGCAACATGAAATAGGACGATAGTCATTTATGCGAGGAGTAGTTACCTTTGAAAGCAATGCAATTAATGTGTGGTTGGTTTCTTTCAGAAGACATGAACTTTGATCCATACATGATATGATTGTTGACTTACTGGACTTCATCTGGACGTTTGCAGACATGACTGTTTCTATTCCTATGTTATTGTTAACATGAAAAAAAAGAAAAAAAAAAAAGAATAAGCAATTAGCATTGTTGTAGTTAGATAAACTGGACAATTCGAAAGTTTGACTATATATTTCAACTAGGTCGATACGTGCATCTGAAACTTGAAATCTAGCGGCTATTGGTAAAAGAGGTGACTAAGTCATTCAACGCGCCAAATTAACTCCTTAATCAGAAAAACTCAATAGAAAATATGTGATTTACAAAACATATATTCGCTAATATTTATAATCAAATAATTATAACAATGGTTTATATAACCATATCTCATCTCTAAACACCTCTAATCATCATATAATCATATTTTGATTATATGATGATTAACTCTATAAACTACTAATTAATTAAAGATATGATTAATTACTTGTAGAAATCATGCTAGAACTTGAGCTTTAACATAAAAACACCAATCTTCCTCACTAGTATTAGATGATATATTAGTAAGCCCAAGCCTAATTTTGTTGGCTTATGACTCATTAGATTTTAGGTTATCTACATTATAAATAGTCGATCAATAAAGCATAATACCTACGGGGTTTACATCACTTAATATGGTATCGGAGCGGTTCTGATCCTCAAACCTAGGTGGCTACGTTGAGCCGTCTCCTCTAGGTTACCCGTCAAACCCTAATTGCCACCTTTATAAAAAAAGAATAATAATAATAAATAAATAAATAAATAAAAAGCCTTAAGCCTATCTCCTATCTAACTCCGGTCCTATATTTTGATTAAAAAGTTTTAAGAAAAAGAAGTATTTTCTCTTCTATTTCTTTTTCTTTGGTTGTTTTGCTATCGCTAGTGCAATTTGAAAAGTTGTCTTCACATGCTGGCGGATTTCTTCAACAACAGATCATATTTGGTTTCATGCTTTTACTTTTGTTGCGTGTTTATGCTTTTCCGGTTGCTGTTTGAAGATTTGTATCTGCTTGTTGTAGGATATCTTCATCAATAATTTATTATTGCTTTAATATTTTTAGTTTTTTAATTCAATCCGAGCTTTCGTGATTTCGCCGCTAGGATTGCGAGAGAGTATTAGATGATATATTAGTAAGCCCACGCCCTGTTTGTTGGCTTAGAACTCATTAGGTTTTAGGTTATCTACATTATAAATAGTTGATCAATAAAACATAATACCTACGGGTTTTACATCACTTAACAACTAGATCATCTAACCTTCTTTTCCCTCCTCTTTTCTCTCTAGAACCGACCTTCACCCATTTTCCTGAATAAAATGAGAAGTATGTAGAATTATTTGGGGGATTTTAGTTATAATTAGTTATTAGTTTGGTCAAATGACACTTATGGTCCCTCAAGTCATATTCTTCTACTTTGGTCACATTAACAATATAACTTATTTAACATTTAACAACTTTAGTCCCTTAAATATATTTCTCTTATATTTGTGACACATCAATCTTCCTATAACCATATTATACTTACTTTGACTATTTGGTTTGACTTTCAAATCACGTAAAGCCTTTGAATTTATAAAAGTCACAGTCAAACCATTCTAATAGCATTTTTGTAAATATATGCTTAAAATAGGTTCCGGGTGTAACAAGTTTAATACCTATCTTTATTCAACTCAGCTTACAACCCTGATCGAAGTAAAAAAAGTCTACATCTAGTTATCATAGCAAAATGACAAATGTGACCATCAACCTGGTAATAAAAAGCTTGGGAGCAAACCTTGGTAGCACAGGCACGGACCGTGGGGACTCATGCTTAAAAAGTACAACATCACATTATTAGTGCATGATATGATACTAGACTGGGGGGAGGGGGCTTGATAGCGTATCAATATTAGTGGCTAGACCCACTAAACACACGCTGAAATCAAGCCCATCACCAAGGCCCATCTAGCATCCCAACTTAAATCCCAGGTCGTACAATACATGATGAAAACTGCCAGGCCTAACTGAGCAAATAGTACAACGGTCCCCACCTGCCACTAGCGGTTAAGATGTACCATCTGATATTACGCAGTGGGAACGCACGAAAAACACCAACGTATACGAGCTAAAGGATGCATGACACACGTTCTCCTTGTCTGTTCATGGATGATTAACACTTGGCTCCCTAACAACCGTTGATCATCTCACAAGGGTTTATCTCTAAACCATACAAGCCTCTCTATAAAAAGAGAGCAACACACACAACCTCACAAGTTTTCACATGCTTGGGAAAATGCTGCTTCATAGCAGTGAAGCATGGTTCTTGTTTAAGTATTACCCGAGCTTCTCTATCGTTATCAACTTATCGAGTCCTTACCGTTAAACATGAGAAACCAAACAACAAAACCATTCTCATCCCATCTCACCTTTATTCCGATTCATATACCATACATGAACAAGTTCTCTATTGCAATTTTGCAACTCGGCTATATATATTCTTTTGACGAAGGAGTTCGTTATTTATGGTTCGCCAAATATGCCATAAATTATTAGAGACACTTGTGTAGGCCTATATATTTTGTTAGCAGTAAGGCCCAATCATTAATGGGCCAGAATCTAGCCTATCTAAAAACCGGAAAATGCAAACCCTATTTAACCCCCATGTTCCTTCTCTTTCAGCAGCACACATGCAACAATATCATCTCTAGTCATATTTCCTCCCCTTCGTCTAATCAATATTTTTTCGTAATATATTTGTTTTTTGCATTTGTTTTACCCTCTCCTTGTGATAAAATTACGATTGTTCAAGGAGATATAACTGATGCATATAGCTAATTATAGTAAGGCTTACCAACGCATTGCATAACATATATTGCATTAGTGTCAAATGGTCCTTCCTATATTTTTATTTTTATTTCACAAAGTTGATTTTTATAAATTGGCAAATGATGTAAACTCAGTTTTATGCTTAACACACTGATTAACCATGGTGACTACAAACTCCGCTTATTACCTGATGCCAAATATTTTTATGTTTATTTTTTTTCTAAGTTTTGTTTTTTATTTTGGAAAGCAATGATGCTACAAATAAAATCTTATACTACACACTGAATATATTCATGTGGAAAACAATTCTCAGTTTGTTTCTGATGCTTTCTTAGTTTTTAAATAATTTAGTTTGTTATGTTTTAATGAGTTGGGGATTATATGTTTTGCTGTTTCGATGATGAGATATATAGCAGACGGGCGGTCTGAAATGATGTCGTGTTGATTGTCTGCGTAATATCCATTTAGTTGGATCATACTCTGAGATTAATTTTTTATTTGATTTATTGCTATGATGAATATGCCAATATTTATGTCTGGACTTATGAGACATTGTCTATGAAATTTTGCGCATTCTTCTGAGCTTGATTCATTGTTTGTGAAACCTTTTGATTCATTGTTGGGTTTTTATTTTTTTTTCTAAAATTTATATTGCAAATGATGATAACAAGACAGGGACATCAGAACTCCAATTTATTGGATTAATAATGTTAGACCAAGTCTATAATGGGAATCTCTTTGATGCAATTCTTTTTGTTTTTAAATCATTTATAATTATTTCCACTTATTTTTGTTTTCAGTATGTACTTTTTATGGTTATTGCCTATGATGGTTTATAAATATACTTTGAGCTCACACACTGAAAACAATCTAATCTGAGGCAATTTGTTCATTTTTCTCACATAACGTGTGATTGTTTTTGTTTTTTAATTAGAGTATGATGATTTGTTTGTTGGAATCTTTATGCTAATATGGCTGTTTTAGATTATAATTTAGTTTTATTGATTTTAATAGTAGAATTTAATCTTTTGGACAGGGTAATTGGATTTATGGGGTTATACTGTTAAGTTTATTCCACCTGTTGTTGGTTCAGTGGAGACGATGGTTGTGGTGTAGTGGAGGTGTTGGTTGATGATGGTAGTGACAGGGGTTGGTATACTTGGGATTGTAAAAAATAGGAGAAGGGTGTGTTTGGAATTTTGTTTTAGTTGATGATGAAATAATAAATGAAATAAATCATAACACAATACATTATAGAAAAAACCTTTCAATACTTGTGTTTCCGTCCTTATCTTGTTTGACATAAGTAGGAGATAGTGAGATACCATACGAGTGGAAACGTTACCATTACCAAAGGTGTCCTGGATGATGATGATATACGGAATCATTTATCAGCAGATTGATATTTAATGGTTTGCCGGCACTTGGTGATTTATCTAGCTAGGTTTTCATCACGCACATATGAGGACAAGGTGCATTCTGAGTAGGAACATTACGAGTCTTTACCGCTTGAGAGACATCATTGCCTCCAACCATATGTTCACACTTTGGCGGATATCAATCAGGCAAAGGAAAGCGATGATGAACTCTGATATGTGGAATTTGCTGTAGATAATGTGATTGGGCAGGATGCCAGTTTTGTACCTAATCCGGCTTCTGTAACACAACCTAGGAATCGTCCTAAAATCATAATTAAACTGAATCAGCAGGAGGCAATGGACAAGGTTGATAAGATGAGGACAACTGGGTTTTTGGAAGATAATAAGCCGGGGGTTGCTTGCGGGAGTTGTGTGGATATGAGATTGATGACATGAATCCCACTTCGTAAACCAAAACTACCCATTCGTTTTGACTCTGAATCCGATGTTGATGAGACAATGGACAAGAGCAACGTGAAGAAGAAGAAGAGGTAGGAGAAGGCATTAAAGCTTAATTTGCTTGACAAGTTGATCGAGGAGAGCAACATGAAGAAGAAGAGGTAGGAGAAGGCATTAGAGCTTAATTTGCTTGACAAATTGATCGAGGATTCATTGGATGATATTGATATTATGGCATTGATGGCACAAGAAGAAAACAAGAAAGTGAATTGTCTCATGCACTTGGAGCATTCGAAGAAAAATGGAAGATTATAATGAAGAGAGCCATAGTATAAAAGAATTGTTTTTTTGTAGTATTAAGATAGAATGCTATTGTTTGTACTTGTATAGCTTTTATTTCATATATGAGGTTTGTAAAAAGCTTGGGGATTGTCCATGAGTTGTCTTTGAAACAGTGTACATTTTTGTGAGCTAGTATATCTTCTCTTTTCAAAAGAAAAAGAAAAAGAAAAAAGAAACGGAAGATGGTTTTTGAAACAACGGGATGTTTGGTCTAATGAATTTGATGATTTGGGTTGGGGTGAAATTTAATTTATGCTTTTATTATGTTAGAAGTTGAAATTTAGATTTTAGACTTATTCATTAAACTGAGAACTATTATTATCAGAAATTACTAAAATGATATAATTAAATGAGTTTATATTACCATGTTAGATATTTTTGTGGGTAAATATGTAATTTATGGTTTATAGTTAAAATTTAAAATTTTAGCTTTTAAAGTTAAAGTTTTTTCTCTTTAAATCTTTATGATTCATCGCATTTATTACAAACTAAACTTATTTTATGTTCTACTTTATTTTAGTTCTCAGCCCTGTAGTTCTCCATAAGCCTTCCCCAAACACACCATGAATCAGCAGCTGAGCTTTTGGATGTGAAAAGAGCATTATTTATGGTTCAAAATGAGAGGGCGATTAGAGAATTGATGGACACGCATGGCAATGATGAAGACAGCAGCCGTACTCGTTTTTAACTTTGAATTGCTTCAATGCCTTTTACATTTAACATATCGAACTTAATGAGTTGTTTAGTATCTTTAGCTGTTTAATTTGGTTACATTGATACGGCTTGTCGTATTAACGGGTAAATGTGAAATGCGTCCACATTACTATGTACTTGAACATTTTGAAATTAATATATCGCTACCGGATAACCCTTGCCTGAAAAGAAATAAACAGCTAAAGTATCATTGCAACTTGTTTAAAAATATGTTTAGAAAACACTTTCAACACATTGTAAAACAAGATTCCTTTAACAAATATTATCCTGAATATTTCAAACAAATATTATTTTTTCTATAGTAGTTGATTACTCGATCAATGATCCTCAATTGTTTAAATACATGTTGAAGCAAATTTCTGTCAATCGGCTTGACTTGGAAGTTCGACTTTTATCAACTCGTCCGGAGGAAAAAGCTAATTCCTTCCTCAAGACAACGACAACACGTTAGCATTTCGCCGCAGGTGGTATCCGGGACCAAGCTCCGGCGTGAGTAGTAAGAGGATGTAATAAATGTGGTAATTAATGTGGTGAGTAATGTGGGTGTGTGACATTAATGCAAACATTAAATGTGTTGGGGTATTTATACTACCCCAAACACGTACTGCACATTCTTATTTAATCGCTCACGCATACCTATACTTCACCCGCCTTGCGGTCTCAACCACCCTACTTGGTAGGCTACGTGGTAAGGATCCCGTAAAACCCGCCGACATGGTCGGTCATTAGCGACTTCCGTCCGGATGGTAGGTATGCCGTCCTACCAATGATCTTCTTAGGACACCGTGACATTCGGACACACACGCCAACATGTCCCCCAAGATTGTATCACCGGGTGAAAATCGGGTGCAATACTTGTAATTGTTTCGTTTATAAAAGGATGCTTTCACCGGGTGTTGGGCCGCTCGATGGGCGACCATTTGTTGGGCTTTGACCGTGTCCTCTTTTACGAGATCAACGTGGACGGGTGAGATTGAGCCACGCCACCTTTTTATCGACCGATGGGACGCTTTGTGACTGTTGGGTTTTCACCGCCTATATATATATATATATATATATATATATATATATATATATATATATATATATATATATATATATATATATATTCATTTTACCACGCTTATTTTTCACACATCTCACCTGTACCTTGAATTGCTCTTGCTCGCCGGACTTCTTCTCCGTTTTTATAAGGTTTGTCTCGTTCTCCCATGTAATTATTTGTACATTTCCCTTCGGCATCTTTTTAGTAATGGCCGAACACGGAACCGAGGAACAAAGCACTCCCATCTCAACCGAAGCTATCCAACCTTCGGTAGTTTCGAAATTCGATATGCATATTTATACTTCTAAATTAACGCAATCCGAACTAGACAACATAATCATAGAATACGGTATTCCCAACGATCTCCGCCCTCACCTTCCTCCGGACGACATGACTATGGACCAACTTAGGGTGATAAACTTGGCATATACCTCGCAGTTGGATACCGGAGGGGTTAGGATTCCCTTTTCTTCTTTTCTGCTGAATGTGATCAGGCATTTTAGGGTCCACTTTTCTCATCTAGTTCCCTTAGGCTTGAACCGGGTGACCCTTTTTGAGATCAGGTGTTATAGTTTGGGCATCCAACCTAGGGCATCCTTGTTCCGGGCGTTTTATTGTTTGTGCAAGCAGGGGCATTGGTTTTCCTTTGAGAGTAGGACGGGTAAGAAGGCCTACAAGTGTTTTAAAGAGGTGCTCACCGGTCTTAAGCACTGGAAAGAAAAAAAATTTCTGATTGACCGTAGGGCCATCCCATATGCCATGGCATGGAGGCACAAAGATTCCAAGATTACCGATCCTTTTCCGGACGGTTTTTCTGAGGAGGATGCCAAGAAGCTGAGCAGTACCCCGATTTTGCTAAGGAAGCCCACCATTAGCTTGTTGTGGATGTGCCACCTTTCCTCGGTTTTCAGGAATCCGGGATTCGAGCCTCTTCTAAAGGATGCCGAGGGTCATGGTAATTATTTGTCTTGTGCCATAGGATTTGTTGTGTTTATTACTTTATGTTTTCCTTAAATAATCTCTTATCTTGCAGTTGTCGACATGTCTGAATATCTTGAGCTCCCTGAATGGGATGATACCGTGGTGAGCAAAGGTGCCGTTTTTTACCCCAACCGGGAGAAGCCTAAGAGGACGACATATCCTCTCCCGGTGGGGGAGACCATTCCTCAGAAGGATGCTATAACTAGGATAGCCGAGGAGGCGGATCCGGAGGTTGTGGCTGCTAGGGAGAAGAAAGAGAAGGAAGCCGCCGCTCGCCTAGCGGCTAAAAGAAAGGGTGAGGGAACATCCAAAGCCCAAAGCAAGAAAAAGAAAAAGAGAACGGGTTTTGTTGAACACTTCTCCTCCGGTTCTCCCGTGTTTAACGCAGATCCCTTGAACCAAGCCCATCCGGATGGCCAAGAGGTGAACTTAAACCTCAATGCTGAACAGGAGACTCCCCTTGTTGCCGCCGGAGGGGATGAAGGGAATGTGGCCCATGAGGGTATGGGTGATAATGGGGCCGGAGGTGATGGGCATCTGCAACAGGTGCCCCTTTCCCAGCAAGGAGGCGGCCATTCTCTTCCGATCAACCCCCCACTTCACAATTCTGAAGGTATGCACTAACTCCCGTGCGACTCCTTCGTTCATTTTGTCACTTCCAATTACTCACTTTGTTTTTTGGCCGTCTTTCAGGTCAATCGGCCCCTCACAGTCATGATCCCCAGCATATTGAAAGGGTTGTCCTAGATTCAGGTATACTTTAATCTTATATTCATTAATCCAGGTTTGCTTGTTAAAATTTTTCTCATCATCCTCTTTTCCTTGTAGATGAGGCCACTAACGTTTTCATCCCTAACTGGGCTCTCCGTGATGATGTCCGGATAAACTCATATCGCTTCTGCCGAGAGATGATTGATAATCTCGCTACTCCTACTGAGAGAGGGGCTCTGGAGCAGGTGAACAACATTGATCTTATCCGTCGAGCATACGAGGATTTTGGGAAGAGTGTGATAGCTCAGGGTGAACTGCTGAGGAGGTTCAGGGATCTCTCGAACGGGTACTGGCAACTAAGCAAAAATCATAAGGGTTGCCAGGGACTTGCCGAGAAACTTTTGGCCGCCGAGGGTGAAAACAGAAGGTTGTCAGGAGTTCTGTCGGACTCCGATCCGAAATCTAGTGTGAGCGGGGAGAAAGGTTTGGAGGAGGAGGTTGATAGGGTGACCCGGACAGAACGAATGGAGGAGACTTCGCCGTGCGGCCGAAAAGATAAGAAAGTTGGAGGCGAGTTGACCGCCAAAGACCAATCTTTGGCGCTCTGCAGTGGAGAAAGGTAAGCGGTGGCGAGGTTGCTCGGGCGGTGGTGAAACAAAACAATGTCAAGGCACTTTTGCCTTCGGCCGTTCGCCGACTGTTTGGTAGCGTGGAGTATAAAAAGAGCATGGCCAATGTTTATAGTTTGACTTACCAGACGGGATTTGTGACGGGGGCTAAGGTGAACAGAACAGAAGAGGAGATGGAGGCTGCCCTTCAAGGTATTAGGAACGTTAATAGGGATGCCCCGGGCTTATGGAGGGCTGAGTATGACAAGCTTTTCGAAGCTGAGTATCCTTTTATTAAAAAGCTCGCCGACTCCTACCGTTTACCCCTGGAGGACTTGCTAAACATGGAACCGGCGGTTCCTGCTAGGAGGGATCCTCTCGGACCATCCAATCCTCCTCCTGCCACCGATACTCCAGCTACCGGGACTCCTGCTGATGTTGCAGAAAAGAATGCCTAAGTTCGGCCATTCTTATGACTTGTAATTTTGTGAACAATGATTCGGATGACATGGCTGTAATAATTAACAACTTTTCTTTATTGTTCGTCAACTTGTGAATGAATGCCCTTTTTGCTTGACATGTGTTTATTTTGTTATTCCTTCATTTTATACTTCGTGTTGACATATTCCTTAGGTTATTCTAAGGGCATCCGGCCACGTAGGCCGTGCATCCGGATTTCGGGCATCCTCACAAAGTCAGAGGGCATCCATTATCTGGGCATCTGACACGGGTGCTCAGGCATCTGCGTGGTTATTCCACCAGGCGTCCAGAGTGTTTTACACTTGGGCATTCGTATTTCGGGCATCCTCATAAATCCGGAGGGCATCGAATAGGTGCTTTCGGACATACTTGCACTTTTTATACTCGACGGGGGCCAGCCGTCGGAATTGCTATATATCACACAAGTTATCACGGAAAATTATTCCCCCGTTCTGGGAGAACTTTCATTATTGAAATAACACACATAACTAATTTAGGTTACATAATGATTGTAGGATTCTTATCACAATAACAACTATAAGAAAAAATTTCTGAGGTTTATAGCGTGCCAGGTCCGAGGGACCTCCTTTTCCTCCATCGTTTGTAACTTATAAGAGCCATTCTGATTTGCTCCTACTATTCGGTAGGGCCCTTCCCAGTTAGGTCCTAACTTCCCTTGGTTTTACACTCTGCTAGCCTCGTTCTTTCGGTAAACAAAGTCTCCTACCTTGAAATTCATTGGCTTGACCCTCCGGTTGTAATACTGCTCGACATGCGTCTTGTACTTAGCTTCTTGAATAGCAGCATTTTCTCTTCTTTCTTGTAGAAGGTCCAAGTTCAAACGTTGTTCTTCCTCATTCTGATCTTCTCGGAACATCATTGTCCGATGTGTAGGCATCCCTATTTCTGCTGGTATCACAGCCTCACTTCCGTATGTCAGGCTAAATGGGGTTTCTCCGTTGCTCGTTTTGAGGGTTGTCCGGTGTGCCCATAAAACGTTAGGTAGCTCATCCAACCATCTGGTTCTCTCTCGGCCTAGCCTCAGTTTTATTCCTTCCATCAGGCTCCTGTTAGCCCGTTCTACCAATCCGTTGGCTTGCGGATGTGCCACGGGTGTGTTCATTTGTTTAATTTTCAAACCCTCGCACCATTTCTTGAACGGGTTATTGACGAAATTGGTCCCATTATCAGTGACTATGACTCCCGGTAGGCCGTACCTACATAAAATGTTCTCATATACAAACTTTATGACATCTTTCCCTGTCTTTTTGACCAACGGCTTCGCCTCTATCCACTTGGTAAAATAATCAATTGCCACTATCACATATTTGATGCGGCCTGGTGCTTTCGGAATGGGGCCTAACACATCCATTCTCCATTGGTAGAAAGGCCACGGGGCCATTATGGAGGTCAATGGTGTCTTGGGGAGCTTAGGCACCGGAGAGTGTATTTGGAAAGAGTCATGTTGTTCCCCGTTCACTATCGTTTAAAACAGTTTAGAAATATAAAACAAGTTAATAATGAACAATGACTGAAATTAACGTAAGTAAAACACACTAGATAATTTTCAACATCATATTCTTATTAGAAATGAATAAGTAAAGAATCGTTACCCAAGTACTTTGAATAGCACTTGGGATTGAAATGACAAAGGTTGGTGACTCCTCTCTAAGCTCGGGCTAAGTCCGAGCACAACTCTTAGAACCCACCGAGCTATCTCGGGGATAAAGTTGTATTGGAGGAGTGAAAAGAAGGCTTCGTGTGTGTGTGTTTTACAATTCACAAGCTTGATCTTTCACTCCATCTCTTATGCTATTTATACATGTATGATATTTGACTCTTTCTAAGTGACAAACTAACATCATACGTAAGACAAAATACTTATGTATTTTGTCTTTGTTTACAAAGACTATTCTAGGTAAGAGACAAGACTGCTTTCCTAAGTTCGGTGATGACACCGAGCACGATCTTTGCTATTCGTGAAAGTTGACTTTGGTTGATAAGTACTTCGTCTTATCGATTCAAACTTATCCCGCCATGTCCCGCTCTTTCTTCGATCTTTACAACCTTGATCTTCTACTTTAGTTTGTCTTGATGTAAGTAGTTGGAGAGAGTCTTAGGGATTCGGTGAGTTATTGTCATCACTCATCGAATCTATCATCTTCTTGACTCGGTCTTCACCCTTTAAGTTCCTCCTCATCGAGTGGAGACTTCTTCTTCGCCTCATCTTGAGTATCACGAAGATGACTCACCGAGAGACTATGCACTCGGTGACCTCGTTAGTGTTAACAGACTAAACACGGGCTATTTTCTATTCAAATCCTAGATTAAGGGGTTTGGGTATTTACTGAACCCAACAAGTCACATTTCCTAATTTCTTCCCGGGTATCCCGGTGCATGGTCGGCCAATAATACCCTTGCCTCATAAGTTTGGCCACCACGGTTCTTGGTCCGGCGTGCATTCCACAGCACCCCTCGTGTACTTCACGAATTATGTAGTTTGCCTGTAATGGCCCTACACATCTCATCATCGGCACTAAGTAACCCTTCTTAAAGAGGACACCTTCTTCCATAACGCATCGCTGAATTTTCATCCTTAGGCTTCGGCCTCATTGGGATCCTCGGCCAAACCCTTCTTCTAAGCACTTGATGATCGGCGTCATCCGGTTGTCCGTCTCTCTTCTACTATGGTGTTAACCACTTCTTCACCTCCGACGGTTTTCTAGGACCTCTACTAGTACTTTTTGGTTAGGTGGTGAAGGCTCTTGACGCTAGCTTGCTTAGTATATCGCCTTCCGATTTTAGGCCCTCGGAATGTTGCAAATCTTAAAGCTTTGAAAGCCGAATATATAGTTTTTGCACTGCAAAGTACTTCGCATGCTTTCCTTGGTAGTTGTGAATTCCCATTGATTTGACAGCTACCGTTTTGAATCTACTCGCACACTTAAAACCCCGATTTTGAGCTTTTTGCAATCCTTAGGCGGCCGTGAGGCCTCATATTCTGCCTCGTTGTTGGTGCTAGGAAGTTAAGTCGTAGAGCATAGGTCGGTTCTTCTTTCTCGGCCGATGAGAACCAAACTGCTCCGGAACCTTTGTTGTTGGATGCTCCGTCCGTATACGAGAACCATTCTCCTCCCCACTTCCATTACGTGCATGCTTTTCTGCGTCCGATTCCACCGGTACTTCGTTAGGAAGTCCGCTAGCACTTGCCCTTAATCGCATTGCGAGGAACGTGGGTGATGTTGTATGCTCCTAGTTCCATGGCGATTTGGCTAACTTCGTGAGACTTCGGTTTATTCAAGATGTCGCTGATCGGTTGGTCGGTGATGACCGGATGGGGTGAGCCTCAAGTACCTCCTCAACCTTCGGAGGCATGCAACATACATAAAGCTAATTTCTATATAGGGGCATAATGTCTCTCGGCGTCATGTAGTGTCCGCTAACGTAATGTACCGACGATCGTCTCCTTCTCTTTCCACCATCAAGACTGCTTATCGCTCCTTTCGAAGCCGATAGATACATGAACAATTGCTCTTTCGGCTTAGGTGTGGACAAAGAAGGTAGTTCGAGTATCATCCTCTTCATTTCCTGGAAAGCCATCTCGGCTTCTTTTGTCCATCGGTATTCGTCCTTATTTTCTTTAGTGATGTTCTTTAGCGTGTCAAAGAAAGGGAGGGCTCTTTCCGCTGATTTTGATAGGAATCTATTCAAGGCTGCTAACTTCCCACTTAGGCTTTACATCTCCTTTAGGGTTTCCGGGGATTTCATCTCCATGATGGCCTTTGTCTTATGGGGGTTAGCCCTTATTCCTTCCAACGTCACCATATAGCCGAGGAACTTTCCTTCCTCTACCCCAAAAGAACACTTCCGCGAGTTCAACTTCATGCTTATCTTCCTAAGGTTGTCGAAGGTTTCCGCAATGTTAGCTATCATTTCGCGTTCCGTTCAGCTTTTTATGACCATATCATCCACATATGCTTCCAAATTCCTCCCTATCTGTGATTGAAATGCGGAGTCTACCAGCCGTTGATAGGTTGCTCCGGTGTTCTTTAATCCGAACGGCATTTTGGTGTAACAGTACGTTCCCCGTTCTGTGTAGAATGCCGTCTTTTCTTCATCATCTTTATTCATCCGGATTTGGTGGTAGCCTTGTAAGCATCCGGGAAGCACTTGTATTTATATCCCATGACGGATTCGATCTTCCGGTCTATCTCGGCAGAGGGTAGTAATCCTTGGGGCACGAAGAGTTCAGTTCTTGAAGTCAATACACATCCTCCGACTTCGTCACACTTCTTAACCAACACCGGATTGGATATCCATGTTGGGTATCTTCTGGCGGACTATCCGGCTCTAACCCATTCCTCCACTTCTACATTAATCACCTGGTTTTTCTCTCGCGAGAATGTTCTCCTTTTTTGGGCAATCGGTGTGTCAGAGACGTTTACGCAGAGAGAGTGTCGTATTAGGCATCTCGGCACCCCGGTCATGTCCGCCGGCTCCCAGGAAAAAATATCTTTGTTTCTTCTCAAAAGTCCGATGAGTTGCTTCGGGCATTTTCGAGAGAACCCTGTACCTATGGCTACCTGTTGCTCGGGGTAGACCACATTAACCAGGATATTCTCCGTTGGCTTTTGGTCCTCCTGAGCTTCTTGGCTCCCAGTTTCTATTTTCCTTTCGGAAGAGCAAATTTTCCTAGGATCCTGTCCTTCTTCTAACCTCCTACATTCCATAACCACTACTCTTTTGGCGACCAGGGTAGCTATTCCTCCGAGTGGGAATTTCATCATTGCGTGGATGGTCGAAGGTATGGCTCTTAATTCTTTTAAACACATTAGCCCCAATATAACATTATAAGGTGAAGGCGACTTCACGACCATAAACGTCATCATGACCGTCTCGAAGCAGACCATGATCACCGACACGCACTTCTAGTTCAATCTTTCCCATTGGTGAATGACTTGCCGAAAATCCTACCAACGGTGAACCGGTTTCTATGACTGGATTGAATTGATGGGCACAAGTTTCAAACAATGTTCGTACATGATCGATAACGCTACACGCGTCGTTCGGGTCAAGGAAACTTCCTTTTCTTGAGCAAGTTTTATAACACCCTAGGCGTGAACCTAATCGTTGTAGTGTAGTAATTAGGGTAAGCCACGGGTATTGATATCGTTCTCTGGGGAATAGGAATGCTAGTGAGAAGTTACTACGCTAAGGTTGAGGTTGAGGAAGATTATTTTGTATTTTTATATTTTTGTAGAAATGGAAAAGGTACGAATCTCGGGTATTGGATTTGGGGTTGGTATTGCTACCGATTACTCTACTATTATCTAATTATCTAAGCTAAGGTTGTGATAGTCTATGTCTAATTGATGTGTACTCGTATGATAGTTTAAAGATGTGTTTACTTAGGTTTTACTACTCCTTAATTATCTCCTATTGATGGTTGATTTGTCACGTCCTTATTCCTAGTTGCGTTGTGATTCTAAGGCTATAGGCGTGCTTGTTTCCTAACTCTTTGAAATTACCAAAGGGTCTTGTTTACAAATCCTCTAGTGATTTATAGGCGCCTACTCTACGGTTGTCCTTGAATACTTTATCCTACAATTACCTAGATAATTATATTCTAAAGTTCACAAAGAAAAGTCAAGCATTAAGTACACAACGAATAATCTAGCGCACTCTAGATCATTAGTCAACTAAGATAAGTATCAACCAATCAATATTCAATAATTAAGTTTCATATTCCTAAGCAAACACACAAATAAATTAGCGGGACATGGAGAACATGCAAGCATACACACAAATAATCAAAGACATAATTAAATTAATGAAGTAAATACTTATCTTGATGTATAATAGGGTTTAGAACCCTAAAATATCGCACAAGAAAGCCTTGGTTCGGTTTTAGGTTTTACTCCAAAAGACTACACACAAAACCGAAAATTCGGATTCTATATATAAGATTACATCTGCGACGGCGTCACCTTATGTTTCGTGGCGCCGCCGTGTCGCCGTCATTAGGGTTTCGTCTTGGCCACGTAAACCTTGCGACGGCGTCACCTTATGACCGTGACGCCGTCCCCTTCGACTCGACGCCGTCTTGGTCGCATCTAGGCCGTCCGAGTAACGACGGCCTACTCCTTTAGAACCCGACGTCGTCCTTGAAAACATGCAATTTCGCCCGACCCGTCGCAAAATTCCTTCCGACGGCGTCGCAGATATCTGATGACGCCGCCGCCTTATGTTTCAAGACTTTGAGTGTCTCGATTCGACTTTGGCCATTTTCTTCGATATTCGCGCCTTTTCGTCCAAATAAGCATCATTCCAACATTTTGCCTTCAAGAGACCTAAAAGTGAAAAGGAACGATATTAAGCAATAACGGATACGTAGTGATCGAATAAGGGCTTAAATGACCCTTAAAAGGTACCTTTTAAAACCTTATCAAATATCCCTACACTTGGTATTTGCTTGTCCTCAAGCAAATGTGCTTTTAGCCAATTAATTTATAAGTTAGGGTCATGAAGCATTCATTCAAAACGGTCCACAACACATATAAGCCCATAAAAGTCATAACAAGCACGGAATTACATACTAGCACCTCACATGGGGTGTTTGGATACTCACATCTCTCTCGGTGTATATATGAAATATAACAAATCGGAAATGGAAGATAAACACTCATTAACCGGTCCTAGCACATAGATTACCATAGGCTTGAGAATAGATCAAACCTCCGTCGCTTTGGCGTAAGCACCTAGGAAAGACTATCAAAGAGGTCTTTTAAAGGGTTGTAATGTTAGGCTTACGGTAGGAAATGAAGGGTTTGGTGGGATAGGCTATTTAGTGGTGGATAGTCAAAATCTCTATGTTGCAAGTATCTGAAGAATGGCGTTGCTAAGCCAAGACTCGACACTCTAAAACTCTAGGCAACGAAAATAAACAAACATAATTTAAAAGATAGATGTAGGATGGTAGCCAGTATTTTTTTTTTTTTTTTTTTTTTTTTTTTTTTTTTTTTTTTTTTTTTTTTTTTTTTTTTTTTGCATACTTTTACTCTACCATCCTCTACGGTACATCAAAATGATAGGGATTTATAGACACATCCCTACACTTGAGTTTTATTACTCTAACACTAATTTGACCCGAATTGAAAAGATCAAAACACTTGGAGTACATTATTATGCAAACAAAGGGAATTTGAGTTTAACGTTCTCTTCCCTATATTTCATAAACTTTAACTTTTCCCATGAATCCCAATCATCCCAAAAGCGTATACAAAGGATATGACTCGACTTAGCAACTCATGCAAGCAACGGATAATTGAACTAAGGGTTTTGGGTGATAACATAAATTGCACTAAAAGTGAGTGCAATAAAGGTAGGCTAAGGCGATTTGGGTGTATATTTGGGGTGGGGTGTAAACAATGCTCTTCATTGATATCCCGGAAAACCGAAACATCACGAGAACCGCGAAAAGGATAGGCTCTGAGGGGTTAACTAGGGGTATCGTGTACTAAAGATGAGTACATCGCAAAGGGTGTGGGGGAATTACTCAACCGATATGGAAGAAGTAATTATATTACATGTATCAAACAAGGGTTTTTCCTAATGCCTCTTATCATTTAGTTATTCCTAACTACACAAGTGTAGTCTCACTAGCGATCTCGGAATGCATCACAAAACAAGTTCTAGAATCTAATATACTACCGGTTCACACTCTAAGCATTAAAGATGAATGCTTTAATTCCTACTAATCTAAGGCGATCCTCACATTTTGGGTGGAATTTAGGTGGTAAGGTTTTTTTTTTTTTTGTGCTAGTCATGCAACTTCCTATCCATGAGACGCTTTTGTTAAGACTAATGGCCCACTCTTATCGTCATGAAAAATTTTAAATTTAGCTAAAATTACCCTAACCTACATTTTCTCATGGTTTATTACACAAATACACTTGGACAAAGCAAATAGTCAAGGATAAGCATAGTTTCAAAGTTCCGCTTTATTTTCCTCCTACACTTAAACCGAACATTGTCCCCAATGTTCCCGAAAGTATCAAAGTTATGATAATAGAAGGTAATTAAAACGAAAGAAACTAATACTCCCCGATTAGCTCGGTAGGATCCGTAAAAGTGGTGGTTAAATCTTTTCCAAGAAGAGTTTTTGCGTGAAAGGCTCCTTCCAAACTTGTGTAACTTCTTCTTGACAAACTAAACTCGCACACTAGAAGAAAACAAACGAAACCTTCGCGTAAAATCGGCGGTAATAATATACATAAGACTCGATTTAAACTAGGATATAATGCTTGTGGAATGGATGTTTACGAATTTGTTTTGAAAGTGAAGATCCGGAAAATTCCAAAATTTTACAAGTAGCTCGAAAACGAGAAAAGTGGTGATGTTTTATTCCTTCCCGACGCCGTCGGTTGCAATCTTGACGCCGTCAGTTATCCCGACAAAAGCGGTGCGATTTTCCGGAAAAATTTGGAAAATTTGCATCTTTAGAATCTGGAAAAACTTCTGCAAAAACATCCATTATGACTCGATACAAGCATTTGACTCGAACAAACAAACATATATATCTTTTAGTTAATTGTTATTCTCATGTTCACGTTTCTTTTGAAAACGTGTGTAATCCTCCCTACACTTATCCCTTATGTAAAATACCTTTATATATAATTAAGACGAGGTTAAAGACAAAATAAAGCATTTTTACAAATTCAAACATGAGAATAAACAATTAATAAAAGATATACGACACACAAATGAAAATGAAAAACGAATACACATGGGTTGCCTCCCAAGAAGCGCTTGTTTTTGTTCGAGTCACGAGCCTGACTCTACCCTTATTTAATGAGATAAAGGGAAGTTTTTCTACACTTAAGTTTAAGTGCGGTGATAGTAGCAATGCACACCCTTAGGGTGGAAATTTGCTACGTGAGGAGAAGGGTGATGGGTGATTTATATGCTCAAAGGAGTGTGCTCCATTCATTATAACCTTACCTAAGTCTATTGGTGTAGCGGGTGAATCAAATCTCCTCCTAAAATGGATCATCTTCTATCAACTTCAAAAGATTCTTAGTTAAGGATCCATCTTGACCTAATAAACCCGGTTTAAACCCATAGTGTTTCTTGTTATCAACCATGAATGGGTGATATAAGTGTGTAAGGTCATGGGTTACTCCTATATTAGCTTCTACTCTACATGGCCTAGAATCTACCACCTTTATCAAGCAACTACCGGACTATCTATTTTGATGGGTGGATTGGGGCCTAATTCAATTCCAAGATTCACATCTAAAGACGGAACATTGGGTAAGGTTTTTGGTTGAGGCTCCGGTTCATCAAAATTAGGAACTTCCCTAGGACTAAGAGAGGTCACGACAACAAGCATCTAAACCTACATTCTCTAATGGCGTTTGGTCCAAAGGTTCTCTATCAATTGGGGCTCCTATAGTCTCTTCTACTTCTTAGGGTAAGTTATAAGTGATGTGTGTTCCTCAGTGATGGTAGGGCTTGTGGGCTTGGAGTTTCCACCTTTTCTCCATTATATCTAGATCTCCTAAATGTTTGAAATCTATCCCACATGCAACTAGGTACTTTAGCTTCAACCATCTCACAATCTTGTTTGGGTTTAGGTTTCATGTTCTTAAAAACTAGGTCTTTTGATCATGATTCCTAAGGTTAGATAAATCCTTCTTATCCATTTCCTCAAGTTGTAACAAGCGAAGGTTTATGCATAGGAGGCTTTTCTGAAAAATTCTAAAGATGGTGTCACTAAAAGGAGTTGATCTTGACAACGATCGTTGAATAGAAGCTACACAAACACAAAATATATCAAATCCATCCAATCTTACACCCTTGTTCTTTTGGATATCTTTAAGATCACTCACAAATTTATCAGAACAATAAAAACTAAACCAATCTGCAAAATTCAATTGTTCCTCATTTGTTAATGATTCAAATGCAACTTCACTTGCCATAGCGACAAATGAAAAGGGTTTCTGAACACAAACACAAAGAAGGGGATAGACTACAAGGAAGCTAGAAATGAGAAAAATTTACTTGATAGGAATCAAGCAAAGAACCTAAACGAGGTGGACTACTAACTAGCTATTCTATTCCCGCGGCGCGCCAAAACTTGATAACGCTACACGCGTCGTTCGGGGTCAAGGAAACTTCCTTTTCTTCGAGCAAGTTTTTAACACCCTAGGCAAAGTGAACCTAATCGTTGTAGTGTAGTAATTAGGGTAAGCCACGGGTATTGATATCGTTCTCTAGGGAATAGGAATGCTAGTGAGAAGTTACTACGCTAAGGTTGAGGTTTGAGGAAGATTATTTTGTATTTTTATATTTTGTAGAAATGGAAAAGGTACGAATCTCGGGTATTGGATTTGGGGTTGGTATTGCTACCGATTACTCTACTATTATCTAATTATCTAAGCTAAGGTTGTGATAGTCTATGTCTAATTGATGTGTACTCGTATGATAGTTTAAAGATGTGTTTACTTAGGTTTTACTACTCCTTAATTATCTCCTATTGATGGTTGATTTGTCACGTCCTTATTCCTAGTTGCGTTGTGATTCTAAGGCTATAGGCGTGCTTGTTTCCTAACTCTTTGAAATTACCAAAGGGTCTTGTTTACAAATCCTCTAGTGATTTATAGACGCCTACTCTACGGTTGTCCTTGAATACTTTATCCTACAATTACCTAGATAATTATATTCTAAAGTTCACAAAGAAAAGTCAAGCATTAAGTACACAACGAATAATCTAGCGCACTCTAGATCATTAGTCAACTAAGATAAGTATCAACCAATCAATATTCAATAATTAAGTTTCATATTCCTAAGCAAACACACAAATAAATTAGCGGGACATGGAGAACATGCAAGCATACACACAAATAATCAAAGACATAATTAAATTAATGAAGTAAATACTTATCTTGATGTATAATAGGGTTTAGAACCTAAAAATCGCACAAGAAAGCCTTGGTTCGGTTTTAGGTTTTACTCCAAAAGACTACACACAAAACCGAAAAATTCGGATTCTATATATAAGATTACATCCGCGACGGCCACCTTATGTTTCGTGACGCCGTCGTGTCGCCGTCATTAGGGTTTCGTCTTGGCCACGTAAACCTTGCGACGGCGCCACCTTATGACCGTGACGCCGTCCCCTTCACTCGACGCCGTCTTGGGCGCATCTAGGCCGTCCGAGTTACGACGGCCTACTCCTTTAGAACTCGACGTCGTCCTTGAAAACATGCAATTTCGCTCGACCCGTCATAAAATTCCTTCCGACGGCGTCGCAGATATGCAGATGACGCCGTCGCCTTATGTTTCAATGACTTTGAGTGTCTCGATTCGACTTTGGCCATTTTCTTCAGATATTCGCCTTTTCGTCCAAATAAGCATCATTCCGACATTTTGCCTTCAAGAGACCTAAAAGTGAAAAGGAACGATATTAAGCAATAACGGATCTGAAGTGATCGAATAAGGGCTTAAATGACCCCTTAAAAGGTACCTTTTAAAACCTTATCAATGACTTGGACGAGTCACCTTCATCTACAAATACCCTTCGCACAAAATAACCTTCTATCTCCGCTTCCACAATCGGTGGTTCTTCTGACAGTCGTCCGACTATCCGGGAAAGGATATAGGGACATTCATCCAGTTTTCATCATAGAACCTGGCCTTTCTTTTACGGTCTTCTGAGTAATGACGGACCATGTTGATCACCTTTCCTTTTCCGTTGTGACCTCTTGGTCTCTCCCTTCCCTTTTGTTGTACGTTTTTGACCAAATGATCCAACTTCCCACATTCGAGAGCCACTTCTAACTGCTTTTTTAGGTGGTAACAGTCATTAGTTAGATGGCCTCTCTCTCCGTGATATTCACAGAACCGGTCCTCGTTCTCTTTGCTCGGCTTTCCTTGTAACGGGGGTGGTGGGGGTAGGTTTAGGCGGTGTTCCGTAGAAAGTATTTCCTTAGGCTGTTTAGACAAGCCGGAGAGCAAGATCCAATGATTGTCGGGCTTATTAAAATCATTGCATCTGAATTCATTTCGGGGCCGCGTCTCGGTTTTCGGAGCAACATATGGGGAAAAGGCCTCTCTCTGGCGGGAATCATTCCTTTCCCAAGGCCGCGGTCACTCCTTCTCCATCTTGAATCCTCCCACAAGTTCCGGTCCCTTATTACCGAGGGATTGACTCTACGTGTTGACTCGTGTGCCTCTCCTTTTGGTAGTTCGGTGTTTTGTATGCCTCTTACCTTACGACATAATCGTCCACCCGTGTCATCATTTCTTTGACGGTTTTAGGGACTTGATCGTAAAACTTTTAGCCAGTCGGGGCATCGGTGGCGCCCATGAATGCCGATATCTTCATGAGCTCGGGGACCCCAGTATCCCATCGCTTCATCGGTCCATCGCTCCTTAAAATCCGATAATACCTCATTCGCCTTCTTACTATCCGGGTGATCTCCATGGGTCTTTCATGTTTTTGACGTATGGCAAACCTTGTGGTGAATTGATCTCGAGGTCATCCCACCGTCGACACTCCCGGTTCTAGATTGCTAAACCATCCTGTGCGGCTCCATCCATAGTTCTTTGGAACATCCGGCACCACACGTGCATGGCCATTCCCTTGATTGGCCGCCCCACAAAGCGGTTGATATGATCATCCGGATCACCGATCCGTCTTATAGTTTCGTGTTAGTGGGCATGACATGTTTGGCCGACAAACTCTATGATCCGCCTCGTGAATGGTGACCGCCATCTCTTTGCGCGGTTTACTAAGGTCGCGTCTTTTGGGTTCGCTCGACATCCTTCCTTCGTCCGTCTTCGTCGCCTCCGAATGACAATCGAATAGGCGTGATGGGGCTAGCTCCGGCAGATGTTGTATTCGGATGAGGGCCTCCGGTGATGCCATTTGGGCTTGTATCGCTCCGGTAGTCGGGTGGTTGGTCATTGTGACCCCACCTTTCGCCCGCCTGCATCGGGGGAGGAGGAAAGGATGGGGGTGTTTCTTCCGTCCCCGTCATCTAAACCTCCGGTAGAATGAATTGGGTCCCACGGATGGCGCCAATTTGTTGAAGCAAATTCCTGTCAATCGGCTTGACTTGGAAGTTCGACTTCTATCAACTCGTCCGGAGGAAAAAGCTAATTCCTTCCTGCACAATGACAACACGCGTTAGCCTCGCCCTGGGTGGTATCCCAGGACCAAGCTCCGGCGTGAGAGTAAGAGGATGTAATAAATGTGGTAATTAATGTGGTAAGTAATGTGGGTGTGTGACATTAATGCAAAACATTAAATGTGTTGGGGTATTTATACTACCCCAAACATGTACTGTATTCTTATTTACGACCTTTCACGCAGACCTATACTACCTGCTTGCAAGTCTACAACCACCCTACTTGGTAGGCCACGTGGTAAGGATCCCGTAAAACCTGCTGACATGGTCGGTCATTAGGGACTTCCGTCCGGATGGTAAGGTATGCCGTCCGGCCAATGATCTTGCCGGACACCAGGACGTCCGGACACATACACCAACAATACACTATGAGGCTTCACGACGTATAAAAATAAGAGTTTTATCATAAAAATTTATAGATGGTGACTTATAATCAACTTTGATCGATTTAATATATTTCTATCAGGTTGGCAGGTCCGAAAATCCCAACCTAAACCTGACCTATTAAAATTACGGGGTCAGTTATATCAACCCTAACCTGTTTAGACATAATCCGAACCTATCCCATTTAACCCGTATATATAATTGGGTAAGCGGGTTAAATAGGTTACACGAGTTGAATATGTTAAACGTGTTGAATCGGTTCAGTGAGTTTCGGGTTGACCCATTTAACCATATTTATATACAAAAGTTGGCACATTACACGAGTTAAATAGGTTAAATAGGTTGTCGGGTCGACCCGTTTAACACATTTAACCCGCAAATAAAATATAAATAATTTTGAGTTTATGAAAAAAAATCTTAAACCGGTTGTCGGGTCGACCCGTTATTTTATTTTCAACCCGAACCTAACCTGTTTAATAAACGGGTTAGATAGGTCGACCCAAACCTGACCCGGAATCTATTTAGCACAACCCGAACCTGTTAATTTTCGTATCAATTTCAGGTCGGGTTTCGTGTCGGGTCAGAAATTGCCACCCCTAACTTATTTTTTAATTAATATTAAAAAATTTATTTTTAACATTTTTCACGATTACACCATCATTTCGAGCATAAAATCATCTATCATTAGAATGACGTTTCTATATACTTTTGACAAATTTTTTTTTTCCCAATTATCTTTTGTGGTGCTGAAATTTACACATATAAAAATTCATATAAAAATCACACGTGATTTGAGAAATCGCATGTGATTTCTGCTTTGAACTTTATAACTCGCACACAAATCACATTTGATTCCGAATTGTGTAATATTCAATACCCATAAGAAAGTGAAAAAAAAAAGAAGAAAAGTTTGTTGAAAATGTATCGAAGTGTCAGTTTACTTAAAGATTGAAAATTTTTTGTTGTCGCGATGGTGTATTTTTTGTATCTTAACGATTTACCATCTGAAATATGTTTTATTTTAAAAAAAGATAAAAAGTGAGTTTCTTTTTCTTTTTATATTTATATATATATATATATAAAATAATAGCTACAATTTGTTCATTTCATTTTTATTTTTATTATTATTGAACTCGATGAAATCAATTGTTTAAGGAAAACGTTTTGGGGTGTGGCGTTTAAGAAAAAACTAAATACATATATTGATAAGTACTTAAGTGATAAGGTGTTAGAATGTTGATGGCATGTGAGGTGCTTGTGCATAGTTTAAAGACTAGACACAAGAGGTGCACATGACTTACTCCTCAACTGTTCCTAACAACCTTTCCCGCCAAAATCTACTTTAAATACTTGTTTTGTTTTACTTTCACTTTGCTTTAGAAATACAATTCTCTCTCAACTCTTGTAACCTTCCGACTATCTTTGTAACATTTCACACTTTGATAATACAAAATTGGTTTTGGCGGTCTATTTCTTTATTCTTGATTGCTCAACCGTTTGTAATCCTCTAACGGATCTTAATTGATCCCTATTGGTGTCTATCATATATTCGCTTGTATCTCATTTGAGTTGTAGTTTTGTGCAATTTAGCTTTTAAAATATTGAAATGAAATATACAATGGGCTGCTACAAATAAAGTCATAAGTTAATTATTTATTAATAACTACTTTAATTAATATAATGGTGACTTATTTTGATCGATACATAATATGATTGTTGACTTCATCTGGATGTTTGCAGACATAACTGTTTCTATTCATATGTTATTATATATATATAAAATAAAAAAATCCAAGCATTAGCATTGTTGTAATTAGATAAACTGGACAATACGAAAGTTTGACCGTATGTTTCAACTAGGTCGATACGTGCATCTAAACTTGAAATCTAGCGGCCATTGGTAAAAGAGGTGACTAAGTCATTCAACGCGCCAAATTAACTCCTTAATCAGAAAAACTCAATAGAAAAAGATGTGATTGAGTACAAAACAACATTTTTTCGCTAATGTCATACATACATACATTTGCTTATTTGGAAAAATGACCCAAAATAAATTATTTCTCAGTTGAACTCGATGTATAATCAAACAGTACCACAATATGGATCATAAGCTTCCCCTTTTCCATATTATTCGGTTAGGAACAATATTAACAAAATCCAAGAACTTTATATTTTGAAACAAGAAACAAGATATATGCACATAAAAATAAAAAAATCTCAAACAACATGAGCTAGGTATTCGAAACTTGTCCTGCAAATTGGACAAGTTCTTCTGTGAACCAACCAAAGGTCAATGCAATGACTATGGAACACATGTTCACAACTTGGAAATCTTTTGCATACCTCAAAATCTTCGAAATCATCCAAACATATAGCACAACTCAAAGACTCTTCGTCGCCTTCATTGATCCTATGATTAAAACTTCGTAACTTTTGTAACTCTTCTAGGGACAACCCGGTGAGCGGTTTGTCAACTTCACGCGTGTGATCAACTCTAAGAACTTCCGATTTAGCAATGAATCCGATAACGGCGTAGCATATCATCAAGTAAAGGGTGACAATGGAGATAATGCAAAGGAGAGAGAGAGGAGGAGGAGGAAGAACCATTGTTTGGTAAGCAAGAAACAAGAAATGAAAGATAGTTGTGTTTGGAATATTAATAAAAAGATGGTGAAGTTGTTAAGTAAATCAAATGTGGATTGACCCTAAAATAATTCAAGTATTTGGTTGGGTTGGAAGGCATTTGGTTGACTTTTTTAATGGATGAACCTGCTGAGGACTATGTCAATCATTGAAACCAATCATAACTACAACACAACAACAAAAACAACAACAATTCTAACATATTGTCATTATGCTAGGTTCAATCAGTAGTATTTCTTTTCCGTTTTTTTTAATGATATATAGCTTCAAAATCCAGCTTACATGTATTAGACAATTCAACCCATTAAGTCCGGAACAAACGACTTACATGCCTTTGGATACAATCATAAGATTTTTCACACAGAAGTAACTTGGACCATACTACTATGTTTTTGTAAACTGATGTTCATCTAAGCAAACTGATATTTGGGGAAAATTTTACTTCATCTAAGCAAACTGATGTTCTCTAGAAATATTATATCAAATGTCAATTATGCATAAGCTCTGCTTTTCTAGGAAAGACGAGTTAATACTTCATTATGAGAACATATTAAAGAGTACCCAATTTAACCCGACTATTGTAATTACCAAACTAGTTTTACTCAACAACACGGAAATAACAGGTGTAGATAATCGCTCTTGTTATGCCAACTTTACGGTTTAAGCAGTCGAGCATCATGTTGCTCATCAATCAAACAAAAAACATTGTGTCCCCTCTAACAAACTAAAATTGAGCCTTCTCACCATAAGGGACCAGAGAGTTATATTTTTTGAAGTCTGATGTCAAGTCTGAACCTAAAGCTGGTCATTGACCCTTGGGTTGTTGAAGTTGATGTAGCAGTTTGCCAAACAGTTGGTGATAAGGAGTATAATTCTAATCACCAAATAAAATATTATAATTCACATATTCAGCAAAGAAAATATTATAATTCGCTTCAAAATGGTAAGTATTATTATGCTCGTAACACGCGAGTCATGCAGTTAAAAAAAGAAGCAAATACAAAAGAGCTCACTGGACAAAAGTGAACAACAATGGCTGATGACAGTAATATTGGTGTCATACATTATAAAACGTTCTACTGCTATGTTATCAGCTGGTTTAGTGGCAGACAACTTCAACACCATCAAGTAATGGTTATATCTTAGGCAGAAGCGTTGTGGGTTCTGAAGGCACATCTGCACTCGCCTGCCAAGATAAATCACCATAGTCAATACCATTTAAAGAAAAAGCCACAAATACAAACTATCGATCACTTTGAAACTTGTTTACCTCAAGATATCTTTTTAGCATAGTCGTGGTACTATAATTGAAGCCCTCCACTGATTCTCCTTTCTTACGAGATGCATGAAGTTGCTTTCTGACTTGAGATGCTAGAGACTGCAATTTAACATACCAATGAACTCCGTTAAGCAACCGCCAACTTCTTTTTATGGAAAAAAAAAGGAATTTTCTGCGTACCTTTCCTAGCTCAACTCCCCACTGATCAAAAGAGTTGATTCCCCAAACAAAACCTTCCACAGCAACTCTGTGCTCGTAGATAGCTAACAACTGAACAGAAAAGAAATAGACTTTCTAAGCTGGCCAGCATGAGAGCACCAAATACTTATATTTGAGTAAGGTCTATGATGGTCAAACCTGTCCTATTCTATAAGCATCCAATGATGGAAGTAGAATGCTAAGAGATGGCCTATTCCCAGTAAAGGTCTGGCAATGATATAAATATTAGTAATCAAGCATATGATAGCACCCAGAAGAATGTGGAATGACGAGGAAATTACCTTGTGAGGAACAAGATGAGAAGCAACATTCTCACTTTGCAATTGTTCAGGGGTCTGCAAAAACAAGAAGATCACGCAAGTTGTATATAGAAAGAATCATGTCCAAGGAAGTTGACGTTTAAGTTGTAACTTTAAACTGAAAGAATTAACTGAATTACCTTTCCATAAGCGAGAGCATCCGGTTGTGCAAAAAAGTTGGACATGAGCTCATCATGGTTATTTACCACTTCATCTGCAAACCAAATTTTACATGATAAATATATGAGAAATAAAGATAAAAAATATGAAAAGAAAAAACAAATGAAACGGTACCTTTAAGGTAGACAGGTTGCTGACTCTTCACAATTCCAATAAAATCACAAGGAATAACACGCCCCTAAAAAATCCAACATCAAGTATTAAGATTATAGATTTCAGAGAACAGTAAATTATATAGAAAAATCAAATTGTAGCAAATTACTTGATGAATTAGTTGGTAAAAACTATGTTGGCCATTCGTTCCCGGTTCACCAAAATCTATTTCACCAGCTTCAAAAGGAAGGCGGACGCCATCTATGGATACTCCTTTCCCATTACTCTCCATGCTAACCTATATAAAAAAAAGGATTAGAAATACAGAAACTTGGAAATGATTTAAGAAAAGTTGGACATGGTTATGCAAATAATAATATACCTGTTGAATATGTGGAGCAAGCTTTTCGAGAGCTTGAGTGTAAGGCAGGATAGCCTGTGGAAGATAAGAAAATGAGTAAATAAACTAAGAATTGGTTGAAAAAGAATAAAATCCCTCGAGTGTCTCTTAGGGTTTGAAAATATAGAACTCACTCTTGCAGGATATCCAAGAAAAGAGACATTCCATACGCTCAATAAACCTAAAAGAACCTGAAACAGAAATATATGTCAACGTAAACGTTAGTAAGCTTAACATGCAAATTAGAGTTGGAAACATAACCCAAATCACAAACTAGATATACTATCATGCATACATACAGGTATGTTTTTCTCAAAAGGAGTGGACTGAAAATGCTGATCAATGCTTCTTGCACCTATCAGAAACCTATAAATAAGAAATAAGTCGCGTCAGTAAATTTCAAGGGATCATTCAAAATTTATCAAGTTGTAACAAACCCAAATATATGCATTTGAATGAAAGAAAATGAAGTTTATATGTTACTGTACTTCTCAATAACCGAGAAACCGTATTGGAGAGATAAAGGTAATACTCCAACAGCACTGCAAACTGAAGCGAATCAAAATGACCAATCACATATCACATAAGTAATTAAATGAAAATTCAAAATTGGATTTCCTTAGTATATTATCTTACCACTGTATCGACCTCCTACCCAGTCCCAAAATGCAAAAGCATTATTAGGATCAATCCCAAACTTCTCTACAAGCTGCACCAAAATTTGTGAAGTTTCATATAATTTCTTTCAGAAAGTTTATTAATTTTCGTCCCGTGCTAGTAATAATCATAAAAGAACGGACCTTAAGATTTGTGCTAACAGCAACCATATGCTTTGAAACAGCCTGCGGCCTGAAATAGCAAATATAACATGACTAAGTTATATGAAAGGAAAATACAACGCCTACAAGCATGTGAACCTTATGACCTGTTTAGTAAGATAAATTTTTTGAGGCTTGCACATTACTATTAGGTCCAGAATGTTACTAAAAATGTATTGAAAAAACAGAATAATTTATTGAAACTGTTTGCGGCATGAATTAAATATTGGTTATCTCTTGAATGGTGCACTTACCCTAAAGCAGATGATATCCATTCCCTCAATGTACGAGCATTCAGCATGGTCTCAGCTGTGGTGAAGGTCTTTGAAACTACCACAACTGCATTGCATACAAGAAAATATGAATACATATAAAGCAAAACCTAGGTGTCTCATCTGTACTTAGAATTACAAACAAATACAACAGATAATAAAGTCATATCACCTAAAGTGGTCTCAGGATCCAAGCCTGATATGTTTCTGGCAACATCTACTGGATCAACATTAGCTAGACTGCAGAAATAAAACAAGGAATAAATAAGCAAGATCATTGCTGAGAAACAGGTATTACCGATGGATGCACTAAGTGACAATAATATGGCATGCTTGTATTTAATAACACTTCAGAAGAAATTATGTACAAAGCGGAGCTAAATGATGGTGAATTCATCCGTACACTGGCAACACACTCAGACACTAATAATGAAGCATCAAGATCAAAATTTAAGATCGAGTCAGAAGCATAGACCTGAGACGACATACAACACACCCACTTAACTAATCAGGGGGCTGATAAAAAGCTTGATCAGAAAACAACGTATACATACACCTAGGGATATTCATGGTTTGGATGAAACCAATTGAACCAGCTAAACCGAATCAACGATGAATCAATGATGTCAGTTGGCCAGCTGGTTGAGTATTGATGTGCAAATTGTATATCTTTTCATGGGCAGGTAAACATCAAGAAGACATATAATTAACAGTTTTTATCACTTTGTGCGGTCACTGATTTGAAGATGTTTGCATGTGATATGTCAAAGTTCGGATTTGCTAAAGTGAGGTCCATTATTTATTAACGTAGGGTTTCTTGTATTCATTTTACCCTAATGATGGATATACTGCTTCTATACTGTAAGTTGTAAACACATCTCCAAAAGGATTTGTATTTACTACATCAAAAACAGAAGTTACAATGAAGCCCAGTACTAAGTTTATGAAGCTTATTATGTGGCTAAAGCATTAAAGCAAAGAGTTACAGAACATATACCAGTTGTGATCATTGAAGCAGTTTGTTAAAAAAAACAATTTAAAAAAGGCTACCAGATAAGGTTGAAATAAATAAGCAAGTAAATATTAGAACAGAGTTACTACATCATAAGGCACATAATATGTATACTTACAAGCGAAGCTGGCGTCCTCCTGCTGTTTTACTAGCTTCAGGATCTGTAAGTCCCCAAAACAAATTATGATACTAAGCATTTTTATTATATACAACCCCCTATAAAAAGATCAGCGATTCATATCTGATTGAAAATGTGGATTTAATAAAGCTCACCTGTTTGAAGAGCAGTGTGCACAAACAATGGACCAAGGAAGCTTCCACCAATGCCAATAGCAATCACATTTGTCAATGCTTTCCCAGTGGCTCCCACCTATTAAGGGTTGAGTGTTACTAAGCATTAAAGTATTATATAGGTAATAAGTTGAATAAAATAGCATTTAAAACAATTGATTACCCAGGATCCATTGCGGACTTTATCAGAAAATTCTTTAATTTTATCCAGAACTTGCCAAACATCTGGTACCACATTCTTTCCATCACTATTTATGGTTGTATCTTTTGCAGCACGAAGAGCTACATGAAGCACAGACCTGTCCTCTGTGCTGTTTATCTGAAGTACAGACAAGAAAAGGCAACGGTAAGTTTACAGTATCAGTATTACAGCTTTACTATTTCCTTAAGATGGTAGCATAAAGATGAACACAAAAATAACCATGTAAGGAAAATAAGTTGCTGAAAAAAACATATAATTATTATCTTCACTTACATGCTCCCCACTGAACATACTATTAATCTTTTCTTTGAGATGTGCTGCCTGCATAACAAAGAATATGATTAGAAAACACGCCACCTTATTTTTGGTTTTTTCGGTGAGCCAATGCAATCATTCCCTTAACTGATAGAATGATACCTCAGCAAGTGAAAAGAGCTTAGACATCGTATCAACACTGGCGCATTGCCGTGAATAGTCCAGAAATAGTCCATCAAACTCGCTGCATAAAACCCGAAAGAGACAATATACACACATCACTCACTTAGCCCAAACATAAAACTGCAAAACTATTTACCCATCTATATAGATAGAAGGAAATAAAACTACTCGCCCACGTTTGATTCTGCTTCAAACTAAATCAAAATCCTTATCCTAGGGTGGTGTTTAATTTACTGTTGAAATTACTATTGGGTGTAAGACTTTCACAAGTAGGATGGAATGGGAATGGAAGTCAACTTCTGCAACCATTCACTCTCGAAGGAATGAAAAAGGCCACTTTTTGAGCTAAATTTCCTAACAGTGCAGATATACCAAACACTATTGATAATTTCCCTTCGCAGTCCCTAAATCCAAACACTCCTTGAAGGATCTTGACCTATAGGCTCGCTCCTTTTGCACTTCTAAATTAACAAATGCATGATCGGTAAGGCTGACAATTAAAGAAGTTCAACCTATGTAACACTTGGCTTAAGTTAAAAGAAAACGCCCGTCACGTGTCTCGATAATATGCACCTAAATAAGTTATACACTATAAAACACTTAACAACTAATAAAAACCTATGATTTTGAGTCAACTAAAATGGTCATACAAACCAACTAATATTAAAACAAAAAAACAACGTTTTTAAAAATTCATACAGCATCAACAACTTGTATCTGTGAGTATCATTCAACAAATCACGTAAAGGTGGGTACTTTTTTATGTCTGTAAATAAAATAAAATAAAAAAGATACGCGATTGGCAAGGGCCACAAATAACCTATGTAACCCTTGGGGTTTGTTTGTTTTAAATTGCTACAAAGTCTTGTCCAGCTATAGTGTATGTGTATATATACAATGTCTGTTTGTAGAAAAATGGCGTTTGTTTGTTGAAGAAGTGTCTGAATCACCATAATTATGAATACATCAGACTTAATGGAAAAACTAAGAGTGATTTTTCCTGGATTAAGTTCAAAGAAAACAAACCTATTACCGGCTTACCAAATTAAGCAATATTCTCAACTAAGTCAAAATCAAACGGCCCCTTAGCTTTAAGATAATAAAACTCGCATCTCTAAACTATGGTCCTAAGTTACTAATGCCTATGAGTCTTAAATACAACTGATAGTAAACATATAGATATACAAAGCAATGAACAAGAGGCTTATGTATATAAATAATAAAAACATACAGCATCAGTGATTTGCATCGATCAGCATCATTCATCAAATCGCGCAAATGCGTCTTCTCAATTTCACCAACATGACTCTGCAAATAATCAATTAACAATTAGACTTAAACATGCAATTAACTAATTACATTAAAAATAAAAAAGTAATATTAATCACCTTGAGGTCCTTCCATGGTGCAGTGTCAGATATCAAACTAGCCATCTACAAATTCCACAAATCACAGTTTGTAATTTATAAAAACAATTAATTGAATGACGATTATTATGATTAGAGATTTATATTACCAGAGGATTATTATTATTATTATATGGAGGATTGAGGAACGAATGATAATCGTTGAAAGGAAGGGGGATATATAAATATATAGTGATGATATTTATAAAAATGGAAAATATATGTGATAGAGAGGATTATTTTTGTAAGAGATACAGAAGAACAACAAGAGGTGGCGATAGTAAAAGAAGAATATGCTGTCGGATCACTCTTTCTATTTCTTTTCTATGGACGGTGGTGTTCCAATTCCAAATTAAACTACTTGCTTCTTTTTTGTCTAATCTCCATCTAAAATTTAATGCTTTTAAATCCATTACTTAAATAATACTGTAATATTAATGTCTAAATTAAAAAAAAATTAAATCAATAAATATTTAATAGATTGCATTAACTTTTAAAAATAAAGTTATTTTACTTTAACAACATTATTCATTTTTAAATTTTATTTTTAAACAAATGTGTTTCTCTTTATATGTGGTACAAATTGGTAAAGTAAAAGTTAAATTTATCGTAAAGTTAGATTGATGGAGAAAATTATGACTTAAATAACTAGTCTCGGACAATGAAAATATATTTACAATGACATTTTAGTGAGAAATTATGATTGAACCTAATATAGTACAATTTCCTCAAAGTCTACATGACTGCTCAACTGACTTTTAAAAACTTAAGCCAACATTAGTTGATGATTATTCAAATTTAACATGAAGCATGTAGGTTGTTATATGCACTTGTGCTTTAGAAGTTTAAGATTGGTGTTACAAGTTTATCTAACACTATTTTTATAAGGCACATGTAACAAAATTATTAGAAGAAGAAAAAATGAATTAGTTTTTTAGACACACGATATTAATGAGATTGTTAGAAAGATGTGCATTACTTTGATTAGTTACATAATAGAGACATCAAAACTGAAATTTAATACGTACTCTCTGATATTTATACATTAAATTAATCTGCGTAATTTATTCAACGAAAAATAATTTTATAAAATTGAGGTGTTTTTTAGTTATATCTGAATTTGAGACCCGACTGAAAGAAACAAATGTCTAGTAACTAATGAATGTGTTGTTCCAGAAAAAAAGAATTGTGTATTAATAGAACTTTATACTAAAGTCAATATTGTTGGGTATTCTTTAAAACAATGATTAAGAAACCATGGCTTCATTATTTTATTAAATAACTTATCATTGACGACACCAAAATAATACTGACATGACGAAATATAATTTAATAGGTCTTGTTTGTCACAAGCATGCGAATACATATACATGTAGCATATTCATTACGAAGTATTATAATATGAGACGAGGGGGTGATTTGTGCTTGCTTATTTCGTAGCTTATTAGTATATAGTTTTTGAAGGCATGAAAATTGCATAGGATAATTCGAATTTTAAAAGTCTTTGCTATTTATTACTATAACTTGAAATGTTTTTAGTTAATTTATAAATAAATCTCATTACATGATAGGAAGGCACACTCTTTTGTTCAAAATACCATTCTAATAAAATCAAATACAGATAATTTACCTATGTCTTCACAAATTCTTGTTTGATTAATCTTCTTTATTTGCAGTGTGTTGACTTTGGTTGTTTTGCAACATTTTGGTATCTGAGCTTTTGGTTGCTTTGAATCGTATTGATGGCAGAAGAACAACCATGTGGTCGCCGAGGGCTTCGAGGTGGATATGCGCATAGACAACCTCGTCAAAGTGCCAACCCCAATGAAGAAGAACCACGACCAAACCATAGGGACCAGTGGGATCTCGAGATCGCAGCTCAGGGAAAACGAATCCGAGAATTGGAACACCTGCTAGCACAGGCGAGATTGGATGATTTTCGCGATGCTGATCGCGATGAAGAAGAAAGTGAGGGATCAGACATCGAATCAACCAAGAGCATCAATAAAGAAGATGAAAACCCGATAGAGATCGTCGTTTCAGGCCGGGACGTTACAACTTTTCTCAGAACCTCGGTGTGAAAGTCGACATCCCAGACTTTGAAGGTAAATCGCATCCCGATGAGTTTATTGATTGGTTATATACTGTTGAGCGAGTGTTTGATATTAAAAACCTAAGTGATGAACAAAAGGTAAAATAAGTGGCAATTAAATTAAAAAATAATGCCTCTATTTGGTGGGAACATGTTGTAAAGCAACGTACTAGAGAAGGTATGGCTAAGATAGTGAATCGGAGTAAGATGAAAAAGAAGCTAATGGCTAAGTTTTTGCCTGTACAATATCGGCAAAAAGCTTTCATCGAGTATCATAATTATACACAAACAAGCATCTCAGTTGAAGAATTCACTAGCGAGTTTGATCGTTTAAGACTACGTAGTGATGTGGTTGAAGAGGAAGAAGAAACCATTGCTTGTTATTTAGCAGCATTAAAAACTGAATCTCTTATGTTGTCTATCTTCAACAATATTTGTCATATAATGATGTATGTCGATTAGCTCGAAAGGTGGAATAACAACAGAAGAAAGAAAAATAACAGTAACACCAATTCTCGTTTCTCATGTCGTTTTAAGGGAACTAACACGGGAAAGAAAGTTGCAAGCTCGAGCTCATACCCAAGTAGAAATTCCATCACAACATCGACTTATAATCCTAATTCTAGCAGAGTAGGGATATCAACAAGTAAACGGTGTTATAAGTGTCAAGGCTTGGGCATTTTTGCCAACGAGTGCCCAAATAAAAAGATGGTTACTTTTGTTGAAGAAGATGATGGACCTGTGTTTGACGAGTATGAAGATGACCATGAGAAAATGACATTGGACCAAGAAGAGATAACATATGCTGACACGGGTGAAGTACTAGTAATTAAGCGAACCATGAGTTCAGTGGTAAAATAAGATGAATTGTGGTTAAGGCATAACATTTTTCATACCCGTTGCACATGTGAAGGTAAGATTTGCAACGGTATTATAAATTGTGGTTGCTGTGAGAATGTAGTATCTGAAACGATGGTCAGTAAGTTGGGATTAATAACCGAACAACATCATCAACCCTACACTTTGTCATGGTTCTGTAAGGGTAATGAAGTGAAAGTATCAAAGCGGTGTCTTGCGAAATTCTCGATTGGAAAAAAATAATGACGAGGTTTGGTGCGATGTGCTTCCTAAGGATGCGTGTCATATGTTACTTGGTAGGTCGTAGCAGTTTAGTCTTAAACTAAGCATGATGTGTTTAAAAATACATATACCTTTAAAAAAGAGGGAGTTACCATTATCCTTGGTCCTACTAATCTTCAAAAGGAAAAAAGGAATCAATTCTTGTCTCGAGTAGAATTTACAGCTGAGACACCAAAATCATTTGATGTGTTTGCACTTTTTATGGTGCAATCAAATCAAGATGAGTTTCATTTTCCACCTCAGGTGGCATCGATACCGGAAGAGTTTGCTTATGTGGCGCCTCAAGAGTTACATTCTGGTCTACCTCCCACGAAGGACATACAACATTGCATTGATTTTGTTCCCGGGGCTACCATACCTCACAAGCCTGCCTACCGAATGAGCCCTCGAAAACAGAAATAATTACATGTTTGGTCCCTATGGTTTACCCCAAATAACAGGTTTAATCCCTAAGTCGTTTTAATTACACCACACGTATCTATTTTTGAAACCTGTTACCCATTTAGTCCCTATTTAAAAAAATAGGGATCATATGTGTAATTATTTTTATTACACGGATAGTCCTTATTTTCTATAATAGGGACTAAATGTGCAACATGTTTCAAAAATAGGTATGTGTGGTGTAATTAAAATGACTTAGGAACTAAACCTGTTATTTGAGATAAACCATAGGGACCAAACATGTAATTTTGTCTCGAAAACATGATGAGTTGAAATGCCAAGTGCAAGAGTTTTTAGAGAAAGGTTCCATTCGCTAGAGCATGAGCCCATGTGCAGTACCGATGCTACTAGTTCCCAAGAAAGATGGTTCATGGCAGACGTATATCGATAGCCGTTCAGTCAACAAAATAACGGTTAAATATCATTTTCCAATTCATCGGTTTGATAACCCTATTGATTAATTGCATGGAGCAACGATTTTTTTGAAAATTGACTTACGTAGTGGGTACCACCAGATTCGTGTTCGACCCGGGGATGAATGGAAGACTGCATTTAAGACTCGTGATGGTTTATACGAGTGGATGGTGATGCCTTTCGGGCTGTCAATGCCCCAAACACCTTCATGCCGTTAATGAATCAGGTTTTTCGTCTTACATTGGTAAATTTGTAGTTATTTATTTTGATGACATTTTAGTGTTTAGTACTAGAGTAGAGCAACACTTGAACCATCTTAGACAAGTATTTAAGGTTCTAAGAGCCCATAAGCTATAT
This sequence comes from Chrysanthemum lavandulifolium, assembly GCA_022545495.1. NCBI lineage: Eukaryota > Viridiplantae > Streptophyta > Magnoliopsida > Asterales > Asteraceae > Chrysanthemum > Chrysanthemum lavandulifolium. The sequence goes on from CM040244.1 coordinate 213,344,327, forward strand.
AACAATGCAAAAATAAGTCACTTTCAGTCAAATGAAGTGATGTTTTTGGGGTATACTATCTTTAAAGAAGGCATTCGAATGGACCCTGCAAAAATTGACGCCATAATTAACTGGTCTACGCCAAAAAACATTCATGACTTTATAGTTTTTATGGTCTAGCCTCATTCTACCGCCGTTTCATTCACAACTTCAGCACCATTACCGCGCCAATTACTGAGTGTATAAAAGGGAGAAAGTTTAGTTGGACCCGTGAAGCCGATGAAGCCTTTGGATTATTGAAAAGGAAGGTAACAACAATTACTGTATTAATACTAGCAGACTTTGATGAGGTGTTTGAAGTTCACTGTGACGCATCAAGGGTGGGTATTGGAGGTGTATTAAGCTAAATGAGTCGACCTATTGCTTTTCTTAGCGAGAAATTAAACGAGACTAGGTGCAAATACTCCACGTATTACAAGGAGTTAACAAGGAGTTTTATGCAATTGTTCATAGCTTAGAGTATTGGCGTCATTATCTCACTCCAAAAGAGTTCAACTTGTACTCCAATGTAACACCCCCAAAATATCGCAGAGGAACGATAGTGTCATTGGGGTGTTACTTCATAGCACAAAGTATATTTACAGGAAAGACCTCTAAATGAGACGTTTTGAAAAGTTACCATTTGAATAAAAAACCAGAGTTACAAACATAAGGTCCCAAAGTATAATAATACATAAGTGCTTTTTAAAACATGTCGAATGGTAAAAATAAAAGCGTAATTTTCCAAAGCATGCCACATGACTCTAAAGCTCCATGCAATCGCTATCGCCTTACTGACCTGAGATAAACATGCTAAAAAGTATCAATACAAAGGTTGGTGAGTTCATAAGTTTGCTGTAAATGCGTTGAAAAGACTTTAAGATTAGTTCCCATGACAAATATATATCAACCTAATCATATTACAAATCCCGCCCATACATAACTTGTAACATCTTAGGTCCACATATAAGTTCATAGTCAATAAGTATCCTCTAACACCTCTCGGTTGGGATGTATCCAAATGAATGGCCTTCCAACGTATAAATGTTTGGATGTCTCCTCCAAAAACTCACGGTTGGGATGTATCCAAATCAATGGCCTTCCAACAACTCGTGTTGGGATGTATGTTTAAGTCTAGTCAAGTCACACATCAAGTTTAAAACTAAGAATAATGTAGTTTAGCAAAAGAGTATAAATGTTTTGATAATTAAGCATGTATCTCACCCCAAATAGTTAAGACCAGTATAAAGATGAGCAAGGTACGGGTTATAAATCTCACCTTAAACAAAGATCATATGTTACAAGCAAAAGTGCCCTAGAAAGATCGAGGCGCGATACCCTAACCGCAACCTAGAGTAGTAATATGTCTTAGGTCGTGAAATGATGTCGTGAATTTAATTTGTAAAAGTTATATCACCCGCACATATTTGTTTGTGAGTTTAGTTATAAAAATATCGTCACTTGATATATCTTAGCGATAGCCAAAATATAATATTTTTGGGCTTTTAGTAAGTACGTATCGTAACTACGATATAGATGTTTTGATAATATATATTCTGAAAAGTTTTCGACTCGACCAAACAATATATATATATATATATATATATATATATATATATATATATATATATATATATATATATATATATATATATATATATATATATATATATAAGAGGCGTTACGTAGATAATGCCACGTAAACGCCACCTCATTGCCCGATAATTCATTATTAGCCATGTCATCAAATTGTTGCCATGTAAGCATTTTTAAAATTTATTTTACTTGAAGACATTTAATTAATTTTGAATTTTAGGCTATTTTTCATTTTTCAAATTATTTATGTTTTATTAGATTAACGGAGGCATTTAAATTTCGGATTTTAATAATTATTTTATAAATTTCGGTTTTTATAATTATTTTTATAAATTTCGGTTTTATAGTTATTATGTAAAATTTGGATTTTTTTATTAATTTTCAAAATTGTTTATAAAAAGGAGCACGCAAGGATTCGAACCTAGGTGCATTAGTCTACAAACAAACATGATTACCACTAGACTAACACATTTTTTTGATTATAACTTGGAAAACCAAATTTATAAATCTCTACAACCAATCATTGACCATTTTGATTAGTTTGAAAAGGAATGTATTTATCTACAAAACATAAGAATCCCTACAACAAGGGTATTTTTTTTTTCCAAAACCCTAATATCACTCATTCATCTCATCACACACACGATGTTTTTTTCTTTTCTGATTCGATGTGCAGGTTATTCGTCTTCTTTGTTCTTTGTTGGTAATATGTATCCAGGTATGAATCTTTGTTCATAACAGGTATAAATGTATGTTATTCTTCTTTTTTTAAACACATGTTGATTTTTCTTTGTTGGTAATATGTATCCAGGTATGAATCTTTGTTCATAACAGGTATAAATGTATGTTATTCTTCTTTTTTTAAACACATGTTGATTTGTGTGCATGCAAGCTAATATTAAATGTTTTATAAAATTTGGCATGACATGATTTTAAGACATTCTTATTATGATGGTTTAATTTTAACGGTTTAGTATATGATTTAATTATCTTGACAATGTTGTTGCTCATTTTTTTCCAAAATTTGACTAAACTGCACGCTAACCTGCACACTGCGTGATAGCAGACATGTTATTTTTCTTCTTCGATGTACTATAAAAGTATGTGATTCATATTTTGAAACTAGAGGTTATTTTGAGCTTAGAAAAATTCTAAAAGGGTGAATTTATATCTTGAATGCGATTATGGTGTTGATATCATTACAAATAGCAATTTTCGTGATGGAACAAAGGGTGGTTTTTCTAGGAAGCGTGGGTTGGGTGTTGTTAAGAATGGTTCACTCATCGGTACCTCATGCAGCTAGAGAGATAAGTGGTCATTCTATTCATTCCACCAATCGTAGTCACACTGGATGGGTCTGCCTGAGATAATCACGAGACAAAGTCAAACTCTTTGTCACATACAGTGTCGGCGTGGGTTCGACTAGGGTCTCTGGTTGTGGTCCATGAGAATGTAAGTATGGCTATTGGGTGGACGACCAATGGGTGAATCCGTGAATGGTGGGCAAATAGAGATTAACGATGACATGTGGCATGAAATTTGTGGGTCTTTTAGGATCGAAAAGCAACCTAACAAAGTAATGGTTTACATTCAAGGTCCATCTCCAGGAATCAATTTCATGGTTGCGGGGTTTAGAATCTTTCTTTGTTGATCGCCGCTCAAGATTCAAGCAATTAAAGAGCAAGCGATAAGGTATGACTTAATTGATTTAATCTCTTCATTTATCACTTACGATCATTTTGAATAAATAAAAACGCATTTCATTTCTGATTCGTAAATGTGACATCACTCGAAATTCTTAAGCTTCGACTTGAATAGTTTGCGTGGAGCAAAGGTGATAATCAAACAATTACAAAAGCAGTTTCCCGGTCGGATCTGCATAATGGGTATGTTTGGGTAGCTTTGGTCGATGAAATGGGTCCGGTCTCCATAAGAAACTAACGTGGTTCAGTGCGTGTTACTAATTTTCACAAGCCGGAGTTGAATTTGTGGTTCGAGGTCTATGTAACGTGGTTCAGTCTCCATAAGCAACTAACGTGGTTCGGGACCATTTCTCTTTACAGAGACATAAGCAACTCTGGTCTGGTCTCCATAATCGGTAGCTTTTGGCGTGAAAAATTAGAAGTGCGACTTAATCGGTAGCTTATCACAAAGTCGTGCTTGACTTTGGTCGATGAAAAGAGCTTATCCGCCTATGCACCGGTGGAAGTGTCCTAAAGGGATCCCCGAGGTCTTTTTAGCCCAAGCCCGTGGTCTCTGGTGCATACAAGAACCGGATCGTTATTAGGGTAAAAGTTTCTTGATATCATTGCTTATTCCTTCAATGAAAATTGATTTCGTTATATTCTTGTGATGTTTATGAAAAATGAATTCATTTATTTTGCTAAAATTCACACAAGTTGTTATAGCATGAGAATGATCATAGGTTTTGAATCGAGTATGCTATCATTTATGTAGGTCAATCGGTTTACCATCATCATTTGCATGTTTTTGACGGAGGACAACAAACATTCTACGCCAATAATCCCTATCTTGAGAGCAGATCCCATCGTCACACTTCATTGCCACTTCTAAACACCCTTTTTGTATCACAGTCCTCCCAATGGGTATATGACAAGAAAATACTAATTTGTTAGAGGTGGCAATTAGGTAAGATCGACCATGACTTCAAACAATTCTCGACCATCACGGCTTTTGACCCGTTGACCTTATAGGCTTTTAGTCTCTTTTGTTTCATTCCCATGGATAAGCTACACAGGATGGAATAGGCCGTATCGTCAATAACTTCCTAAAAGCCACCCCATAGTAGCTTTTACTGCGAAGCGTCTATAATTTACCATCATCGGTTAATGGTTTTAGCTGCGGTGTACTCTAGAACGTCTACATGTTATATGGGTATTGATCAACTTAGAAGCATCCCATTATACAATCTTGAGTATGCTTTAACTAAGTTGTATCAAATCATTTATGTATGAGAATGGGCTTGGCTGTGACCAAGGTTTTTAGGTGCGTTGGGTCATATATAGTTGTGATAATTAGATAGTTATTTGTTTAAGTATATGGCATATTCAAGTAGAGCTCGAGCGTTGGCAAATTCCACATCGTGATTGATTCAAAAGTACCTTGAGATGGCCCTAAAGCGGTTAGGAAACTTTTAGAGTTCTGATTTATTACTCCCTTCTATCGTCTTTATCGATGAAATTGATGATGTTGGTACAAAGAGGTACATTCAATGGAATCGGTGTCTTTTAACCTTTGCTATAGATGTGAGGTCTAACTATATTATCTATGCATAGGTATGGCGCTCACTCGGTGGTGAGCGTGAAATTCAAAGAACTTTGTTGGAATTCTTGAACCAGTTGGATGAGTTTGATTCGTGAGTGTTGGTTATCGGTCCCCGAACCCAAAACCACGAACACCGATCAAAACAACAAACTAAAGTTGTGATAATGAGACTAAGTAAAGGTACCAATTTATCCTTAACATTCATACCATGACTACATATACCAATGCAAGGCGGGTTCGATGACAATGAGTTAATAGCTCATTTAAAAATGTTTTGATCGAAGACCGGTATGGTCTTTAGTTATTGATTTATTAATTTTACGAACACTTTTCATTCAAAATTTTCCTCATTTGATCCAATTACATTAAGATTGTGATTTATTATGTTAGTTTGCTTATTAGATTTTCTTAGTTTCTTTTAGTGTTCTACTTATGTTTTGTTATGACGGGGTTTGCATATTACTTACGGATGTCAATGGCACGAGATAATGGCGAAGGAAATCGTAACCATGAGCATACAAACATTGCACAATAGCTATAGGATGCTCGGTTCATAAACAAGTTTAAAGATGGGTGATGATCAAACTATATTCTTGATTTGTCCATCATTACATAAATTTTGAGGTACTTATTTGTTCGATAGTTCACATAGACAATCTTTACTTCTGGAATCGTTATTTTAAGTACCAATTTTCTAAGACGCAAAATCATATAATCTTAAAAAGTAAGGAGACCAACTTTTAATGCTTATAGTTAAGCTAATCGACGAGGTGCGTTGCCACAATATTGACGTAGCGATAACTTTATCAAGTCTCGACATTTTAACCCAAATCTCATGAAGCAAATGAGAGTGCGCAACACAAGCTACATCGAGATACAATAGTGATGCTTGGAGAGTTGCCACCGAGCCTCGACCGATCGCCACTACCTCAAATCCATGTTAAAATGATTTCTCTCCTAGGTTTGAATGCGAGCCGAGATCAACTATGGTGCATGTCATCGAGAATGGTTTGGAGGTCTTATAAGCGTGGAACTTTAGATACATGCATTTTCTTATGAATAGTTTGGATCATAATGATTATCTTATGAGCCTACTCCCTTATCACTCCCTCGATGTTGCAACACGCCCGGACATGATCTTCTTTGCCTGATTCTATCTTGAATAAGTGGCTTAGCCCGAAAACCATATTTAAACCACACTCATTGTCTTGACGCCTCTTTGCACCACCTCCTTACACCCTTTTGTTATTACTTACCACTTCACGATATCGGTTTAATATTCTCGGGTTGTGCCAAAAATAACCAACCGATCTTGTGTCACTCCAACGACAATATTACAACCAATTCACTCTCTTAGTCGATTTGACTTCACACAAATAAACAACCTTCCTCTTCTTACTAAATAACCTCTATCCAAAATCATCACCGCCCTTGCACGTCGATGGTAGTGGTAACAAGCGATGGTGACTCCTCTCGATGACACAACTTATTTAAGATGAAGCCCGCTTGAAAGACTTTTTTATTTTAGTTATCTAAGCCTAGCAGTTCACGGTGAAAGACTTTTTTTTTTTTTTTTTTTTTTAGCTTACCATGCTCATATTAATTTAAGATGAAGGTCGCTTGAAGAAACATTTGAAGAGATTGTAGTTCTTGAAGAGGATGCAAAGTGTAAATTGATAGTGGAATATGCGTATTTTGTTTTACTCGTCTAATCATTTTTAATCACTAAGATGGAAATGATAAACCTTATTGTATTATTCAACTAACCAATCAAGATATCACATCATTTTTTAGAAGGAAAGCAATAACTTTATTATTATTGAGCTTGCAGCGTTTGCGATTGCACTACCAGATAAAAAATGAAGTCGTAATCTGATCTAACTCATTTATGCAAATTATGTCATTTTAAAAGTTCAATTTACACATGTCGAGGCCTCTATTTACTTCTACGATCTTGGATGCACGTAGCTTAGGTTTTTCAAAATGTGCAAAATCCTTGAGGCGCATGGAGGAATTGATCCGTAATTTACCTCTTTGAACTCACATATGCTATCATTGGCATATTCATTTAGATATATTGTTCTCAATCGTTTCACTCTTCTTGTGATCGAGAGATTCTATAAGCATTTTCTATAGCATATAGAAACAAGTGAATGTTTGCATACAATTTGCTCTATATACATTATAGGCGGAGTATAGTCTGGAATACCCGTTTTAACTCATAAAATAATGCTTCCTTTTGTGGATCTATGGTTTAGCCGGGTTTCACTTTGGAGCGGTCCAAAACCTGCAGCACATTAACCGCTTATTAAAACCGGATATCAAAAAAAAAAAGGATGGGCACCCATCTCCTTCCACCATGTTTTAGAAAGCGGTTATGATTTAGAGACACAAAACAAAGGTCTGTCACAACCCATACCTAATAGCATGTATGACTCTTGGGTTGCTTGGACATGGTGAAGCTAAACTGTGATTCTAATGCTAATTTTCTTGTTTTGATAATTTTACCGTGATAGGTTATGAAGCTAAGAGTGCTTAAAAACTTGTCGAGGGACAAAGATGGAGTATATGGTTCAAGTATATTTTTTTGTAAGAATGAAGGCACCCTTTAGTTGATTCCCGTTAATAGTTTATTGTAGATTTCTGAGTGTGGTTTACATGCAAAGATTGGGAGTTTCACCGCCCTTAAAGGATGGTGAGTTTTTAATCTCTTTCAAGTTGCTTATGAACTGTTACATATGCAATGTGTAACCAACTTTTGTGTTTGTGCTTTTAATACATTAACTAAGCGATGTTTAAGGTTCTAAGTTTCTAAACCATGCTTAACTATTCATTGAACAAGTAACAATTTAGAGATAGCATTTTGATTTATTCTGAGATAAGCGGACAAATTGGGTGATTTTTATGTCTAATGAGTTAATAACCAAACAGATAAAAGCAGTCACATGCTACGGTTATTGAACTTTATGGCGGTTTAACGGTGTTTGGGTGAGCTTATTTCAAAGGAGTATTGCTATTTTCGAAGTAAAATAGCTAATAAGCATAAGCACTCGAACAGGGCTTTTGAAAACATGTAGTTAAAACTTAGAGGCGGCCTTTTGGGATGATGTGGTTAAGAGATGCTCGGTGAATTTGTGAAAGTGAACCACGACTTTGGTCTCCATAAGCCATGGGTCTGGTCCCATTTCATCGACCAAAGCTCTTGGTCTCTATAAGCCACAAATTCAACTCCTCGACTTTGCTTGGTGAAAAGAGCTTCAAGAAATGGTCTGAACCACGTTAGTTGCTTATGGAGACCGAACCACGTTAGCCAAAAGCTATTGATTAAGAGATGAAAAGAGCTTCTAATTTTCACGAATTGACTTTGGTCCGATTTGTATTCAGTGTCATTTAGAAATGAGCTCAAGTGGTCTTGGGATGAACCGAGCGAGGAAAACTTAACTATAAGGACGCGGATGAGCTTCTCAAGTTTTGTGACGATAACAACATTAAGGCTCGTGGGCATTGCATCTTCTAGGATGTTGAAGACACAATTCAAAACGGGTTAAAAATCTTGGTAGAAATGATTTAGCCATCGTTGAGAAAATCGTTTGAAAGGTCTTGTGAACCGATACAAAGGTAGGTTTAAGCATTATGATGTAAACAATGAAATGCTTCACGTTCTTTTACCAAGACCGGTTAGGTAAAGACACAAGAGTTAATATGTTTAAAATAGCAAAACAGTTAGACCCATCAACCATTTTATTAACTATACTCTTGACGTAAAAATATTAACTATAAGCTTCAATATATCGATGTATGTTTTGCGGATATACAATGACAACTTCTAGCCCGAGTGGTCCGATAACTAATTGGATCAAAACCGGTGACAAATACAAGATGGCGGACAATTGTTTTTAAAATTAGTGGGGATGCTCTTTGGGCGATTATGAAAACATTGATCCTAAGGTTTATTTAACTATACAATTATCAATCTTCCTCCTCCCGGCATGTTCACTCGGTTGACTTATGAGTGAGGTTTTGCCCAGTTCGCATATAGTATTTGTAATAAAAGGTTTTAAGATACTCGATAATAAGAATTTAAAAGTTTTATAATAAGATAACAACAAGGGCAACAATCCTAATGCACGAATAACAATGATGTCTTTGAGCATTTGTGACACCTACATGCATATGCATCTTGATCACGCACCCATGACACGTAATCCACAGTAGATAGTAATGACAAAGCCAATGAAGTCATTTTATAAATCGAAAAGTTACTAATTTATAGCCCAAAATATAGAAAATATTGAACCTCTTGAATGTCGGGTCCAAGAATCTTCCGGTCAAATCTGCATCTTCCAATTTAATCCGACAATTTAGGTCATAAGCCGTTTATATGATATTCTTGAGCTACCCGTAAAGAGTGTCATTTGAGGATTTTCTAACCATGGAATGAAACATGCATCCACTCATGGCTTTTCGATTCTTGACCCAATTTATGGTGGTTCTTCATCCATTTCCACCGCTCCGCTCCCACTTTGAAACTGCTATGGTTAGTTGTGTTTTCTCTACTATGTTCCAAGTTTTGTAGCATATGTTGTTTGTTAATAGATCTGTTTGTATGTATTCTTTATTTACAGTGTTGTAATACTTAGACCGAAAATCTTGGATTTCAAGACACGTAAAATCGTGATGTACCCGCTCCTTCCTCGGGTGGTGTTCACCATGGGACAACGAGTGTTACGAACTTAGGCCATTCATGTGGTCTTATTGGTTATCCACATTAAGTACTTATCAATACCATTAAGTACTTATCAAACACCCCTTAGTGTGTTTATCTAAATATTATCCAAACCTCTATCATGTGCGGAATTTTGAGATCCATTCCTAATCGTTGTGTGATTTTTCAACTCACTAGCTTGATGATAAAATTTGATAGGACGTTTTGATAGGCTTTTGTATGTTGGCCCACCAAATGAAGAAGATCGTAAGGAGATCTTTAGTGTTCACTTGTGTAAGATGAGTTGTAGTTCTCATGTATGCATTGAGGAGGTTGGTGGTCTTTCGAAGACGCCTATGAAAGGCTGGCATTTCTCTTATCTGTCGGGAAGCCGCTTGGACAACTCTATATAGCCGTTTCAAGGGTAAAAAACAAGAAGGGTCTAAAAGTGTTATGTTGTGACAAAAATGACAATTACATCAATTCCACAAACAATGTTGTTATAAAAAAGTCATTCACAGATTATACGTTTTTTTTGTTATTCTCTTTTTTCTACAATAAAGTATCAATACTTTTTTCGGTTTATAAAAATATGAGTTTACTTTTTTCGTTTTAATGTTATATTCTTTTACGTGATTCTATCAATCATTTTACTCCTTTATCTTTCAAAATGAAGCTAGCCGCCCATCGAGCGGGTCTTGAGGCTAAGTTTTGTTTGATGTATTTATACAGTATATTCTATACTAGGCAATCCACTTTGAATTTTCTAAATCGCTAACGTATTAGTTTAAGTTTGAGAACATAAAATATCTTATGTTAAATTAAATTACATTAACCACAATTGTAGTTATATGAATTTATATATTTATTGGGTTGTTCTAGATACATAGGACTTGATAATTTCTAGCACTTGATACAAAGATTGTCAACAAACCAATTAACGAATTCTGAATAAATATGAATTAACCTTTTGAGCTTGGAACTATGTTGATATATTCAACTAAAATAGTTGTTTGGGATTTCTTATTTAAATAAATTGTCTCGTATTGTGTTGCTAATGCGAATTTGTTGTCGAAGCCTTTTTTTTTTTAATTTTATCGGTGGGTTGACAACATTAATCAAAGAGGTGGATTGTGTAATGAAACTAGATTACAAGGTTTTGAGAATGAGAATCAATAACATTGAGGAAAAGATTAAATCGGTGGTAAATTGGGTGAGGTTGCCCTATACCTAGAATGATTATAAGCCCATCCGACAAAGTGTCTTTGTAGTGACAAAGACGACAACTACACAAACTCAACAACCAACTATTTTTATAAAGAAGTTCTTAATATATTATAAGTTTTTTTACTACACAATAAAGTAAGCGCAAATTTCTTACGTTTATTTTAACATTAAACTCGATGCTTTACTTTTGAGACCGATGAAAAGGGCCTATGTAACATTCTTTTGTTGAGTCCATTATCGTACATAAGAATCAATTTTTGTTGATATGTTAAAGAATACGAGGATGATTCAATAAACACCTATAATGATACACATATTCCTTACATTATGTATTTTTTTTTAAACCGAATGCGTATTTGTATAGTATTTAATATTAGTGATTCACGTTCGATAGCTCGATATGCACATCCCGGAAAGATTCAATCAAGTGTTGGTTATACCTATAGCTTATTTTTCGTTAACTTAAGTTTTTAACGATATTTATAAGGCTTGCTCGCCCATCGAGCGAGCTATGCTTTGATACTTTATTCTTGCGCACCACTTTGAAACTTTTTTTTCTCATATTCGAAACCGTTTATTTCTTTTCGTTCTTAATGCATTCAATAAAAATTTGGTATGTGCATATCTTATTTTCCGTTAACTTATTTTTCAAAGCGATAATTTCGCTATTGCAATTATGTATGCGATAATTATAAGGCATGCCGCCATTAGGCGGCCACCACTATCATATATATATATATATATATATATATATATATATATATATATATATATATATATATATATATATATATATATATATATATATATATATATATATATATATATATAATGTTACCTCATTTATTCAGTCCGTTTAGCCTGAAACGATCGTTAAGACCTCCAAAAATGATATTTACGATTTCTGACAGCTTTTGGTAAAAAGATGTGAATAGTGTTTTTATATAGTTTTTGACCAAAATTTAAAGTGTCAAAATTCCCTCATTTTAACTCCGTTTTCAAAGTTCTACCTATCCTCGCAAACGTATTTAAGTATACTACAACATTTTCAGGTTTCAAGGACTCGGTTTATCTTTTAAAGCTAGGTTTTACCGTGATGAAAATCTGGACAACATACTATTTAATTTTCTAAAAATAGTTATCGACAATATATTTAGAAAACTCGTATCTTATTCGTTCAAATCCGTTTCAATCCATTCAAACGACCACATTTTGGTTTTAAAATCTTCTTTCTATTTCTTTGATTAAGACTTGTAAAAATAATTTGATTTTTCAAAAATTAGAAATTTCGGCAGCGGTTCCGCGCATATTTTAAAATATCCATTTTTCTTAAACTAAAACCCTCAAATCAACTCTAAATCTATCCTAAACTCTTTCACCAATTTCTCAACAACAAATATAGTTTCAAAATAACCAATATGACATTATAAAAATGTAGATATAGAATAAACGACTAAAAATCTAGTAATAATAATTATAGATTATATAAACACTTTTATAATAATAGATTCTATAAATCAAAGTAAACTGTTTCAAGACTTGCTTTTACTCATTTTCATCATCCAATAATTTTATAAAACATAAAATGACTTGATTTTATTATAAAAATTGATAAACATATGTAAAAGTATGAAAAACACTTATGTAAAAGTGAATGAAATAGATATGAAAAACACTTATGTAAAAGTATTAAAATTATTTTTATACTTACTTGATTATAGTGGATAAATGATGAGAACAAGAATGAATAAACCCGAACGATACTCCAAAACCCGATAATACTAATCTATTAACCCGAATATACACTTGTAAACCTTGAAATGATCAAAACAAAATTTCTTATTCTTCTTTTTGATTTGGCCGAATCTCAAGGAGATCAAGAGAGGATTTTTGAATTTTTGTAAAGTGAAATGAGAAGTTATAACTAGTTGTTGGGTATTTATACCAAAAATATCTAAGTATATATATATATTATAAAAGGTACATGTAATAAATGAAAATTAGTCAAATGAAGCAAGAACGGGGGGTTCACGAAAACATGGAGGGGGGGGAAGTGTTTGTGTAAGTGATTTGGTATATAATTAAGTTAGATTTTATTATTTGAGTATTGAGTTAGCTAGAAATAAATTTTAGTTGAGCAAAATAAAGTGTAATGAAGTTATAAAAATTATAAAAATGTATTTTGTATATGTATCGGTTGTTTAAATAATTATCGCTTCGTAATTACTTATTTTATTGTAGATATATATATATATATATAGATATATTTAAGAAATATATATAATGAATGAATTTTAAACACCAAGTAAAATAATTATATAATTTTTGTAACATTGTAATGAGTTTAAAAATATATTAGGACCTTTATTTGGAGTATCAGGTATATAGTTCATGTTCAAAAATCGTGTAAACGCGCTTATTTGTTTAATTAAATATAAATGAATAAATATGTAAACATGTGAATGACCTAAAAATATACGGGTTGTCACAGTCTTTCCCTGTTAGAGGAATCACGTCCTCGTGATCCAGTTGTTGATACTTAAAGTTCTATCCTTAACACGGAGTTGTAAACGTTTATGTTTCGAGAAATCGGTGTGTATAGTCATAGTAGTTATGCCAAAACTTATGTATCTGGGTTTCTTATCTAATAAAGGTATGAATTTCGCAAGGCAAAGCTAGGTTTTACAGAAATTGAATAATATGGTAGAATACTAATTGTCTAGGGAAAACGTACCCGTTACGCATTGCAGGCTTCCTCAGTACCCAAATAGAATGCTCGACCCCGAGGTGGACTGATATTGACTCCATGGTTTGGGTTGTTTCCATCAATCGCTAAAGCTAGATTCGGGTTACTTAGTAGTTTCATGTGTGCCCCATTCAACTTTTGACACCTGCACATTTTAGTTTTGATGGAGAAGAGCACGCTAAACAAGTCCAACAGTTACATGAACACGCCCGAGCACACATTGAAAAACAGAATGCAAAGTATAGGGAACGTGTGGATAAACGTCGTAAAAAAGTCGTGTTTAAGGAATGCGACTTGGTGTGGATTCACCGGGAAAAAAAACGCTTGCCAACTGGTAGATTTGGAAAATTACAGCCACATGCTAATGGCCCATTTCGTGTTCTCAAAAAGATCAATGATAATGCCTAAAAGATAGTCTTACTCGGAGAGTATCATGTATCAGCAACCTTCAACGTATCATACTTTCCCCTTATGTAACATATGAGGAAGATAGCGAAGTGGAAGAGGTTGACAATGTCTAGCAAGATTGAGGTCGAATCTTCTTTGAGCATGGGAGTATGAAGGCATGGGATAATTAGAATTCCAAAAGTCTTTGCTCTTTATTACTAGAAGTCAAAATGTCTTTGCATGCATATTCTTTTGTTTAAAATACCCATTTTAATAAAACCAAATACATTGCATTGACCTCTGTCTTCACAAATTCTTGTTTGATTAATCTTCTCCATTTGTACTGTGTTGATCTTGGTTGTTTTGCATCAGTTTTACTAATATACAATGATCTCAATATGAGGCAATTGCATATATACCCACTAAAATTTGCATATTTGCATATATATACCCAAAACATGCTTCAAAGTTTTAATAAACTCGTAAGTCCATTAAATAAGAAAAAAATAAAAAAGAGAAATGATTAGGAGGATTAAATATGTGACTTATTTCTTGTCTAAACATGTACATATTTGATAATGTTTCATACGGTTTATAAAATAGTTGGTCCGCAATAAAAAAAAAATCCCCTCACATAAATTTAAGCATGAAACTAGTTTTTAGGTTTTCCAATAACTTTTCAAAACAGACGTCCACAAAATATGAAACAAAGCCCAATAGACAAGCCTATTGAGGAGTGTTTAACAACATGCATGTTCTCCTGGACAAGGCCTTTTCTGAAGCTATATGTAACTTAATTAAGACCTCAAACTGCTCAAAAATAACACCACGAAATATATGCTTGATAAAACGTTCCATCATTTCTCTAGTTTGTGGTCTTAATGTTGGTTTATGGATATATTTAATATGTGTATGACCGGATTCGAACTCGAGACCACGGGATTGCACACTTTACGTATGAGACTCGATGTTTAAATAATTAATATAAAATATTATGTTTAATTATTAAATTCACAATAAACGACTTAACGAGCGATAAGTTCTTATCGAAAGTCACTATCGGTCGTTAAATGTCAACGGATATGAAGAAAGTAAACAAGCCAAGAGACGGTTTTAGGAACCTCTTTTGGGCTTGTTTTTGGCAAACTATGGAATCCCACATCGAAACCATAGTAAACTTGACATCTACCATAAGGCTATAAATACATTCCTTGTATTCATCCTTTGGTACACTAGATTTCAATAGAGGCCAAACTTCTTCTTTCTTCCCTATTGTTCTTAGGTCGACGAGTGAATCCCCACCGTAAGGGATTTCTGAGTGACCTTGAGCATAACAAAGGTGTTTGGTTATTCTATTGTGATCAAGAACTAGCATTCGCATCGAATCGCTAATAATGCGTGTGTACAAAAGCGTGGTGTAACACACTATTGTTACATCAATTGGTTTAATTGAAAACGGTAAGTGGTCAATTCGTTAAACCACATAAACCCTAATTAGGGTTCTTGAATTGAAGAGATCTAGCCAATTGCAAGAGGTATGTTACGTTTTATTTTCAGTTAATTAATTGCTATTATATTCTAAGTCTTCCGCTGTGTACTCTGTGATGGCTACATGTTATTATTTGTATATCATGTATCTTAAACTCAATAGTGGCATCACGAGCCTTGTATAACAAGTAATTAATTACTGAAACACATAAATAAAATAAACATGATTGTGTTATTATTTGTATGCGTAGATCTAGGGTTTGCAAAACCTAAACCCTAATTTTTTAGAGGGGGCGTTTTTTTGGTGCCCTAATTAGGGTTTTGTAAACTTAAGTTTTAATTGGATTAGAAACCCTAGGATGCATGCAATTTTATGTGTATTGCGTAACTCTGTTATAATTGCATTAATTGTTAAGTGTAATTTATGTCCATGATAATTACATGCATGTTTTATCATGGATCTGCTTTTATTGTATGTCTTTCTTGTTTAAGTGATATACACTAAATTATGATAGATCTAAAATTGGGGAAGACCTCAATCATTATTAATTTAATCAATTATGTGCTATGTGGTATGTGTTTAATTTTGACTTACGCAATCGATGAATCGATGCATGTGGCTCACCTTGTACATTATGTCAAACGGGTGAAAGTCTTAATTAAACATGTACATATTGACAGATCTAGAATTGATTATTAATAGGATTTATCAAAAGGTTTGCATGTGGCTATTTGATATGCATGACTTATTTTTTTGTTATGCATTCATTGTTTATATGTTTATTTTTTAAATACTTGCTTGTTTGTTATGTGTAACAAGGGTATTTTTACAAGAAAAATAAACTGACCTAAACAAAGGTGAAACATGTATTTTTAAGCATAGTAATCATAATCGTTTAATTGATTGGTGACTTTGGTACAAATGGTCTGAACGGCTCACCCACTAGAATGAACTATGTAGAAAACTAGAAGGGGGGTTGAATAGTTTACCAATTAAAAACTTTGTTTTGAAACTTATTGAAAGATCAATTGATATTGATCTTGGATATGTTGATGAAATATGCAAGCAATATGTAAAGAGTAAATAAGGAAAGAAATGATCAAACCACAACAAGTTGTTTATAGTGGTTCGGTCTACAAGGACTCTTTTTCCTTGCCCTACTCCACTCCCGAGTCTCACACTCGAGAGTTTAACTTCACTAGTCAACAAGCTCCTTTCACCGCGGAGAAAACCTTTACACTTCGCTTACACTATTTCCGACACTAAGCTAGATGTCGAGTTCTTTCCAAGGGTACAACTACTCCCACACACAATGTATTTTGAGGACTAAAATACTAACCACTCACACTCACAAGATTATGATGGTTTAATACAACAATGAAGTATGAATCAACACTAGATCATACAACACTAAACAAACAAGACTTCCAACTTCTCGTTTGAAGCTTGAATGTGACTTGATCTTCTTTGCTACAAAAGAGATCACTAATATGATATGAAACTGAGTTAGAAAGGTTAGAGAGAAGATATGTATGAGAGTATATTGGAAAGGGATGAAAAACTACTTGGTTTGGCATTGCTATTTATAGCCAAAATGGACGAGGGCGTCCACGGACCACGGAACCCTTAAAGGGTTCCGCCTGTACCATTTTGGTACCGCTTGGTCGACAACCAAGATATCAAAATCTTTGCTAAAGTCAACTATATCTAAGTGAGATTGTGCAAGATATGAAGAGTACAATCCACACAAAATATCTAATGAAATCTTCCAATGATTTCCATGATGCATCACATGATGTCATATGTTGTATTTCTATTTTAGAAATATGCAAGTGTTAAGTAGTGTTTGGTTTAAAGAACCTAACACATTCTAAAACTACTATCATACATAATGATTAGAGTCATATCAAGATGTCACTAATCATAAATGTAAATCTTGAATGATGAATATATTGTTTGAAAAGCTTGTTTTAATATCTATTAAACTTGACAAGCTTTAAGCTTTTATACAAATTAAATTTACTTTTGTCGTTAACAAAACTTAGGTAAAGATCAAAAATATAAATAACGTTTAATGACGATATTTGTATTAACAATCTCCCTTTTGTTGAGGACAAAATATAAATTTTATTTTTATAAAAGATACAAAGTTTGAAAAGAGTTATAAAATATTAGTTTTAGAACTTGAAAAGGAAATGTTAATGCAAGTGTATCATTTTGACTTTTCGAGAAAGTCAAAGTATTCACTAGTTGATGCATGATGTTGACTTTTTCGAGAAAGTCAAAGTATGCGATTGGCTTTTTAAGAAAAGTCAAGTATTACCAATGAAGTACCATGTTTGACTTTTCGGAAAGTCAATGTATGCAGATTTGACTTGTTCGGAAAAGTCAAATATAACCAAGTTCTATATTTTCTCCCTTTTGTCTCAACAAAAGAAGAGGCGATCTTGAATGTAATGAGCGAGCCATTATCTCCCTTGACCAAAGCTCCCCTAAATTGGGTGCTTAGTGGGAAGATACATGGATTGTGAAAATAAAGCTACAAAAAAAATGTTAGTAATAATGATCATTCACAAGCATTTCCAAATACTATGTAAAAGTACCAACACTATAATAAAACACCATTCATGAGTTAAAATTTTCATGAATAAAGATCATGAAAGGAGAACACAATGATGTGTTTTAATACAAGAAAAAGAAAATAATCCTAAGAAAAGAAAACTTAGATATGCTAATCTATGACTATCCTAATGAGATGGAGGATGAGAAAGAGCGTTGAGGCGCTCAAGGATGTGATTGAGGATGAACCTCATTTCCTCTTGAAAGGCATGGACCATAACCCGGGTCCTTTCAACGGTTTGGGCCGTTTGCTCACAAGTTGAGCAACCATGCCTAGGGGGTAGTATGTTTGGGAAGGTTGTGGTGGTGGAATGGTAGATGTGTTGGTGTTGTTGGGGATGTTTGGGGTGGTCATGATGGAGGCAAGCAAAGCATTTTGCATTTGCATAGTCTCACTTAAGTAAGAATCCACCATGCCTTTGAATTGGTGGAGGTTGTGAGTTTCACTGAATCTCTCTCTAGTGGGATTGGCATCCACATGCACTCCTCAATGTCCTCGAGATGAGGGACATTGATGTTGAGAGTGGATGGTCCCCATACAAAGGACCATGAATGTCTTTGTGAATGGGGTGGAAGAGAAGAGGTTTTGGCCCTAGTGGGGCGTTTAGGTCAAAAGATGACCTTGGTGATTCATGAGCTATTCGCTCAATTGTGCCAAAGGATGGCAATGGTGGTGGATGATTTGGCCTAGGAGGCAAGTCATCCAAGTCCTCAAAGAAAGGATTTGGTGAAGTTGGTGGAGTGGAAAATAACTCCATAGGAATTAGAGTTGGAGACCTTGGTGGTGAAGGTGGTGAGGGTGTTTTGGATGTTTGGATGGGTGCCGATGGAGGTGAAGTTGGTGTTTTTGTAGGTGGTGGAGTGGTGATCACAATGTGTGATTGAGTAGGTGTAACCAAGGTAAGGTTTGTATCATCTCGGATTGGAAATGAGATTGTGAGTGGAGAAGACTCGGATGAGGAGCTAAGGTTAACGAAGCAACAAGGCCTCACACTTATTCTAGCGGTTTTCTTGCAAGGTTTAGGAGAGGATTTTGTCATTTTTGACTTGGGTTTTTCTTTGCTAGATAATGGTAAGAATGAAGAAGGTGTGAGGATGATCATGGTAAAACCTCTCAATTTATAGAAGTGAAAAATTATGGAGAAATGTGTTTGATTTGATGTTAAACCATTGAAGAGATGAGGTTCCTAATGATTTGGAAGTGGGTTGAATGCTAGTCATATCACCCAAGTCAATCCATTCAAGAGAGATGGAGTGAAGAAGAAAAGATTTGCAATAAATGTGTTCTAATGAGTGGAATTTCCTAACAATCGATCACCCAGTTTGAAGGTACCAAAATTTGGTTCCTTCCTTTATGCAAAAGGGCTCCTTGGGTGGATTTTTCAAATTTTTGAATTTTGGTGGGAAATGGATTTCTTATATACCTAAGTGAATTATACTAGTTCTAATAAGAGTATAAACAAGTTAGGATTGACTTATGAGCAATGGATGGTAATTTGGAATCACGAAAGAGTCAAAATTCAGAAAATTACCTGGAGGATCCACGGCACGAAAAATTTACACGGACGGAACCCTTAAAAGGGTGTCGTGCGGTCCTACTGCATACAAACGGCGGTACCAATTCTCATAACGAGCGGTACCAAATTGTTGGTGCTGCCTCGTCCAGATATTGCGTAAAACAAGACAGAGTGTGTTTTTAGGTGTCGGGGACTTTTCCGAAACCTGAAATTTTTCTCAAGAGATGTTACACCAAACATTTATAGTTAGGAAAAGTAGATAACACATATATAAACATAGTGGAGCATGTATTTTGAGCAAGGCTTTTTGATTTTCACATTATAGTGAAAATGGGTAAAATTTGATAGCATATTTGTGCTATCCCCCTGCATAAGATTGTTAGCATACAACATTGTTTCAAGTTATATTATCATCCTACATAATAAAAAAAACTAATTAGTATCAAACATTAACGATAATGTATTGTTCCAAACACTCCTTAAAGTACCCTCATTTGTCCAACTTCTTGTAAATCTTGTTCATCATCCTACCAAGGCACTTGAACATTCCCTTAGTTTGCTTGAATTTCGCTGATTCGTTTTCAATCTCGGGAAGAGACGCATAATACTCATGAGGTGGGAGACGAGAGCTTGGAAGACCATCCTCGGAGCTATTTGATGATGATGATGATGGAGTTGGAGGTTTTGCTCTCTTGCCTTTTGTCTTAGAAACTCGTTCATCACTCAAAGGTACAAAGATGTGAGGGATGAGTTCATAGTGAAGGTGCATCCCTTTTGGGGTTGGTGGAATTGGTGCAAAGTTTCTATAGAGACGGGTGAGAAGCATCCCGTATGGAAGAGCAACCGATCCTTGAGTTGGAATATCAATCATTCTCCTAGCTATGTAGTAGGCTAAATTGAATGGTTGTTGGGTGGACAAGTTGTAGAGCATGTGACAAAGGCAAGCATTTATGTGATCCCTATTTCCTATGGTGCTAATGACGTTGGCTCTAAGTAGCTCCTCCCATTTCTTAAATTCGGGCTTAAGTTCATTTAGCTCCATTCCATATGGATCTCGGTTTACCTCTTTTCCTATAGGATCGTAATATTTATTGTGTTGATGATTCGGGTGGTCTTGGATGATCAAAATACATGTTTGCCATAGTTAGAGAGTTAGTAGAGAGAGAGAGGGTGTTCTTGCTAGAGGTTTACACAAAAGTATGGAATATTAGATTGAAAAGCACCACCCCTTCCATGGATGGAAGGGGTATTTATACTTACACAATACACGACCTCCCATCGCCCGTGGATCGGTGTCTGATGGGTAAAGACCGTCCTTCCTCCACGGTGTTACACCACGCTAAACTATGCTACTAACTAACAAATAAACTACTAAACAACGTAAATAACTACAAGTCTACGGGCTAACTTATGCTAGATAACATTTGGGGTGACCGACACTTTACTATGGAATTTTCTAATTCCTAACAATCTCCCCCTAAGGGAGGTCACCCCATGTTTTACATTTCGAATCCTAGCATTCTATTCTTGTCTTTGTTCTTGAGCTCGTAGACTTCAATTCTTCATTTCAACAATCTTTGTGCTTTAGTAGTGATTCTTCAAAGTCCATGACCGATTTGTACTTTTAGTGGAGGCCTTAAACCGATCCACATCTTTGATGATCTTCGAGCTTTCATTGAGATCACCACCACAATAAATCTCGGATCACCCTTTATTGTGTTGCCATCATGTGAGGTTGTGACTTTCGGACCGACATGCTCACACATTAGAATCATGACATCTTTCCATCGAGTAGCGAAGCTTTCTTCGGTTCAAGATATTTGCGTGACGCATCGGGAACATAGTATAAGAAATATCCGAGCTAGGTTACGTAGATATGCACCGTCATGATTTCTTCAAATTAAGTGTGGATTGTGAGCATGCGGCTTTGGATTGACTCTTCAATTCGATCACCGCAATCGTCGGGGTGTACTGCATACGGCGTTAGCAATAAAGCGCACGAAAGTGTTTTGATCACTTCGTTGAATTGAGGTACACGCCCACGGTTCCCGTTTATCAAGACAAGTACTACCCGTGATCGGTAGGATTCCCGAGAATCTCCTTGTGTGGTTTCGCAATGTTCTAGTCGTTCTCAAACCGGAACGTCTCAAAGAAGACAACACGAGTGAGTGAACCGACAAATTGAGATTCACCGATTGATGAAAAATGATATGAAAACAATTGCGTATTGATTTAAGAAAGAGTTTTGCAATACGACGAAGGTTTTATGAGAAAGATCAATTTTTCAAACAAAATACTTTTTGTATTAGAGAATGAGTACACATTCGACGTGCTAGCGAAAAGAAGAGATTCGCACATCGAACGGTTTTCTAAAAGTATTTTTCAATCGAGATACTTTTGAATTTGAAATGAATACACATTCGACGTGCTAGAGAAAAGAAGGTTTGCACATCGAACGGTTTTCCAAAAGTATTCGTCAATTCCATTCTTGGACCAAGGTTGATTCACGAGTGAATCGCCCATCGCTTTCTCGGCTTGTCACAAGCTTGATCTTACGAGAAGATCTCACATGTCACCCACCAAGAGCTTGTTTGATGTTGGCTCTAGAAGGATTTCCATCTTCATCGTGAATATTTTCATATCACTCGGATGTTCTGGAAATACCACAAGGATAATGCGTAGGACTCTTAATATATTCTTACTTTCCACATTGTGTGAAACAACAAGTCTTCATTATTTTTGTGTCCTAATGAGATATTGTGGACGATCTCTTGGCTCTAGACTCAATTGTGCATATTTGGTTCTGTGTGGGAGACTAGGGAGAGGGTCTCTCTTCAATATCAACAATCTCTAAGAGAAAGTCGATAGATAATGTCGGTTCCCGTGAGAATGAGACAAGCCCTTTTAAGAGGAACTTGAGTGGCTTGGGAAGTTTAGTGCGGATGTGTCTTTGGGTCCATGACGTCTTGTCTTCAATACCGTGTTACCTTAGTAACAACCAAGTAGCATATGTATTGAACCCGGTTTACGCCCTAAGGTTGAATTGATGGAGGGTTATTTCTTTTACCCTTTTCACATTCGGTTCTTTTTCATTCTTCACCCCCTTCTGCTTACCGAGACTTCATTACTAGAACCTTGTTGGGTTTATTCCAATTCTAGCTCTGTCTCAGTCGGCACTCTTCCCATATCTCACTTTTCTCCTTTTTTCAATATACCTAAGGACTCTACACTATCTAGTGGATTGTCCCTGGGTAGATCCCTCCGGTTATGGCGGATCGTGGGAACAAATACCTAACCTAACCATCCTTATAACACCATGCATAAAGTAAAATGGTCGGTCTATTGGTACAGTTCATTCTTCTTTGAAACCAATTGAAAAATCATTTGGAAAAACAATCAAGGTACTTGTGATACGAGATCAAAGCATTTTGTACTTTAATAGTTTTGATCATTTAGAAAACCTCCCCCTCAACATGTGCGTATGATTTAGAAATTGTTTAGCACAAGGAGGCAAGAGGACTTTGAAATATTTTCTTTGATCACAATTTTCATACGAAAAAGCCATTTGATTTTCATGGTAAAATTCTCCCCCTCAATATGTGCATAGGATAAGTGAAATCATTTTATCACATAGAGGCAAGAGTTAATTTGAAGCACATCCACAATCACAAGAGCCATTAAGAAACCATTTGAAACTCAATCAAGGTACTTTATGTTAAAACATAAAAGCATTTGCACCTTGATAGTTTCTTTTCTTTAAAAATGCTCCCCCTCAATATATGCATCGAGATTCAAAACGTTTAGCACATATGAGAGAAAAAGATGCACAATTAAATCAAAGCGATCACCTTTATCAAATTTCATTATTAAATCACAAATTCTCCACGATAAAAATATCAAACCCTTTGAGATTTTGGATCCCAAGTGATTTAATTAGGTTTAGAAAACATAGGAGAAAATGTGGCGTGTTTAAATACTCATCTTGTTTTTGGATAAATGCTCCTCCTCAACATGTGCATTGTATATTTGAAATCGTTTGGCACATGGAGGCAGGAGTGCCTTTGAAGGACTAAAATCAATTCCATTTAAAACAGATTTGAGATTTAAATCACGATCTCACGATCTCTCCCGCGATCAAAAATTTCAAACGATTTGAGATTTGTGATCCCAAAAGATTTAAATCATTTAGAAAATTTTGGGGAAAGACGTGGCAAGATTTGATTTTAAAAAATGACAGATAAGGACCATTTTAAGACATTAAAGATTGTTAGTGTCAGGTATGATTGTTTTAAGAGATCTTTAAGTAAAATAAAACAGTTTCACAATCAAACAAGAACAGAAAAAATTTCATTTTGAAAGACCTTGATTCTAAAGAAAAATCATACCATGACATAACATTAAATCTTTAGATCACCACTTTATTTCGTACAAATCGGAACTTTTGTGAAGAAATATCGTTTGAAAATATTATATTTTAAATCACTCTCCCTCTCAATCAATGACAGAAGTCAATAATTGAGTGACTTAGGTTTTGATAAAAATAAGTCCGGTGATTTTCAAAATTTAGTCCAATTAATTTTCAAAACAATATTTACCATTTTCAAAACAATTTAATCAAATTTTTGAAAATGGTGTCTGCTACAAAGATACGTTAGGTGGTTGAGAAGCTTACATTCTTCTTTGTAGGGCTTGGAAGAAAAACCGTCTGCAAATGCGGTGAGACTTCTTACGTTGCATTTTAATGCCAATCGAGGTCAAATTAAGCTCCGTTTCTTCAATCACTTAGAAGAAAACCGTCACGATGCAATGACACCTCTTACGTTGCATTTATGCCAACTCTCCATTGAAGTCCAATTAAGCTCCGTTTCTTCATTTGTCAACCCAAGATATAGTTACCCTTTCCTTTCGCATCCAATCATCTTCAATTGTGGGATCCGGATCGGGAACATTCTTATCAACCATGATATACGCATCGTTAGTGAACATACATACAAATATATGGTGGTCGACAATACCCAAACAAAGAATCGACTAATTAAAGTTAATTCAACATAACAATCGGATCATATAAGGCATGGGGTTTATGTGTTAATCAAACTTTAATCATCTAAACCTAACAATCATATCCTAAATTCCTAGTCCTTCGACACGTGCAAATATCATTTTAATTAAGCACGTAGGATAATTAAGAAAGCTCGTTAGATGATATAGATTTGAAAACATTCTCCCCTCAATCAATGACTCATTTTTGAAAAATTTTAAAAGCGCGAAGTCATTGATTGAGTTTGCAAATTAATGAAAACTTTGATTCGATTGATTTTTCAAGCAACTCATTTACCACCATTTTGAACACAACAAATATTTTTCTGAAGAATTATAGACGGAAAAACATTTGTGTAGGAACAGCAATCATTCGACATACTTTCCTCATTATGTTTTAGGATAAGTGCACGAAATTTGTGAAAAACGTTTAAGCGTAGCACTTTCCTTCCTTTTAAGAGCGGGTTGCTATCTGAAATGACAGCAAGCCATTTATTTAAGCACGGGTTACAGTCTAAAGTAACTGCAAGCCATCATTTGAAACCCGGGTTACAGTCTGAAATAACTGTAAGCCATATTTTTGAGACATGTTTAAAAAGAAATATTTACACTTCCTGCTCGAACTTCATCTAAAGTCCCGTGCCATTATTGAATGACATTTCTAAGACCGTAGATGTTATCGATACCAGAAGACATGTCTTGAGAAAACATATTTTGGTCTTTTCAAATTTTATGATTTTTATGGATTTTGAAGATTTTATATTTTTTATTTTCTTTTGTTGGTTTTATATTTTGTATTTTATTTCTTTGGTTTTATATTTTTGTATTTGGTTTTTAATAAATATATACAAAGATAGAATAGATGATATAGTTAAAGAGGATGATGATACGAGTACGGAGATAAGGATATCGAGCAGCACGTCATAGAAGATAGAATTCGTCATCTCTTAAACTTCCACCACCAAAGCAATATGTAAAGAGTAAATAAGGAAAGAAATGATCAAACCACAACAAGTTGTTTATAGTGGTTCGGTCTACAAGGACTCTTTTTCCTTGCCCTACTCCACTCCCCGAGTCTCACACTCGAGAGTTTAACTTCACTAGTCAACGAGCTCCTTTCACCGGCGGAGAAAACCTTTACACTTCGCTTACACTATTTCCGACACTAAGCTAGATGTCGAGTTCTTTCCAAGGGTACAACTACTCCCACACACAATGTATTTTGAGGACTAAAATACTAACCACTCACACTCACAAGATTATGATGGTTTAATACAACAATGAAGTATGAATCAACACTAGATCATACAACACTAAACAAACAAGACTTCCAACTTCTCGTTTGAAGCTTGAATGTGACTTGATCTTCTTTGCTACAAAGAGATCACTAATATGATATGAAACCGAGTTAGAAAGGTTAGAGAAGATATGTATGAGAGTATATTGGAAAGGGATGAAAACTACTTGGTTTGGCATTGCTATTTATAGCCAAATGGACGAGGCGTCCATTGAGACCACGAACCCTTAAAGGGTTCCGCCAGTGTACCATTTTGGTACCGCCAGTCCGACGACCAAGATATCAAAATCTTTGCTAAAGTCAACTATATCTAAGTGAGATTGTGCAAGATATGAAGAGTACAAATCCACACAAAATATCTAATGAAATCTTCCAATGATTTCCATGATGCATCACATGATGTCATATGTTGTATTTCTATTTTTAGAAATATGCAAGTGCTTAAGTAGTGTTTGGTTTTAAGAACCTAACACATTCTAAAAACTACTATCATACATAATGATTAGAGTCATATCAAGATGTCACTAATCATAAATGTAAATGCTTGAATGATGAATATATTGTTTGAAAAAGCTTGTGTTAGGTCACTAGTTTTACAAACACAAGCTTATAAGAAAGAGATGAGGCGATTGAACAAGTAAACAAACACAAACACACGTTAGACTAAGATGGTTATGCGTAGAGTGTAGGTGAAAGAAAAACTTGAACAACCAACCTTCAAATGAAGGTTTACATAGAGTATTTATAGGAGGAAAGCTAGGGCAACACTCCTAGTTTCCATCCTTTCTTAAATGGGCTTGGGCCTAAGCTCATGGGCCTTCTACATAAGCTTAAGGCTAATAACAAACATAAAGGCCATAATAAAGCTAACTATTACATATTAATTACTAACACTTGATTATGGTTTAGGAGTGATTCCAACAATCTCCCTCAAGTGTTGGTGATGAGCGGTGAAGGCGTTGATGTAATAGTAGCTCGACGTCTTCGACATTCTTCTTTCTTGTGAGAAGAATTGCCTTGATTCGAACAATCTCCCGGTAGAGAAATTGTCTTCTTTGAGCGGTTATGCTTTGACGTCATCTTTAACTTTGTTCTTTGATCATTGTTCTTTGTGGTGAAAGTGATAGTATGTTGTTATCGCATCAAGTCCGCCTCCGGTCTACTTCCGCTCCAAAGGTGTCTCACGTCATTCTTCAACATGCTCACACGCCTTTGACGTTGGAATTCAATCTCGATGAAGTTCTTTACGTCTTTAACTTTGTAGATTCTTTGGTTTGACAAAGAATCATTACGATCGTTGTGTTGCTTTTGGATAGAACTTCCATTAGTGATGATGTTGGCGTGAGCATGAGAAGAATCAAGACGATCATCCCGGCTCCGAGCTTCCATAAGAAGAAAACATTTCAAGCGGTTAGTAATAAGCGTGTTCCCAAGACTTACAAGTTTGAACTTCGAGAATGTTAACAAGATAGTGTGAAAACACAACTCTAATTCTTACAAAGGCCGATCCCGAACCGGAGTCCCACAAGTGAGATAACGCGATGTACCAAGTACATCTACAGATTCAGATGAGTCGAGGTACATCAAGCATCACCTCACGAATGTAGACCGTTTGAGACACACTCCGCGTAATCCACGGGAGTTACCGAAGTGACTTCTTTGCCGAGGTCGTTTGATGTTGACCTGGCGGGAGTTTCCATTCAATCATGAAGATCACGGTTGTGAACTTCTCATAAATGTTCTAGAGCAGTTGCTAAGATCATGAAGGACTCAATATGAACCATCGATAATCTTATTTGGTGATTAACAAGTGATAAAATGTCAAGTGTACCTAAGAGATCTTTTGATGAATCTCGTGGCTCTAGACTCAATAGTGCGTTTTGGTTTTCTGGCGGAGACTAGGAGAGGGTCTCCTTCTTCAATACCAACGATCTCAGGAGAAAGCCAATAGTTTACGAGGGTTCCCGTGAGAATGAATCAAGCTTACATTGAGAGAAACTTGAGTGGCTAAGAAGGTTTAGTGCATGCGTCACTAGGTCCATGACGACTTTTAATCTTCAATACCGGCGTCGGCGAGTGACAACCAAGAGTATATGAATTGAACACTGTGTGCGCCTAAGTTGAATAACGGAGGGCTATTTCTTTTCACCCTTTACTTTACATTTCTTTTTATTCTTCAACTCCTTCTTTCTCCGATTCTCATTTTCTCCTTTTACAATCATTCCTAAGGACTTCTAACACTAACTAATGGTAGAGTCCTTGGGTAGATCCTCAAACTCTGGCGGATCATAGACTGTTATTCCTAACCTTAGTCACCTTATAAATCCATGACTAACCTATGTTGCCATAAAACCATTTTGTACCATCGAAAATTAAATCTCTCGGTGTTTATTAATGAAAACATTTTGTACCTTTGTAGAGATATGATTTTGCATAAATGCTCCCCTCCATATGTGCTTAATAGTTTTAATGGTTTAAATGCGGTGAGGAAAGAGCGCACATTTTGAATTGATTCACCGGAGATAGACAATCCCCATGAGACACGGTTACGTTGCATAGTTAAAGAGTTACATTGTCGCCTTTTAGGTGACAACTAGCTCTAATAACTACCTTGAAGGTGTAGACAAACCTCGAAGGTTGTCATACCGTCGAGTTCATGTCTACCAAGAGTGTCTCGAATGGTACTTTCTACTTGGACAAGTCCTTCGAGACACGTTTACATTACTAGCGAACTAGCTTGAAATTATTACCCGTCGGGACAAGTCTTTTCGAGTAACTAACGAGTTTAGTACCGTCAATTCGTTGGTTAAGTCCAAGTACAGATTCATTTACATTTTGCACAACATATTTCTTATCACATAATTTTCTCCTCCTCAAAATGGCATATAAAATGTTATTTTGAAATGTTGACAATAAATATGACCATTTCGAGTGTTGTGGGAAGATGACCACTATGAACAATTTGTGAACAAAGTTTTAACGCAAATACTCCCCCTCAACAAGTGATATAAACGGTTGAGGTTTTGAAAATCATATGGGAAGTACTTGTCCTTTTGAGCAAAACCTTGAAAAGTGAAAGGTTTGATAGGTTTTACTCAAAAGTAAGAAGCTTTCGCTCCTTTTATAAGGATTGTGGCATCAAGCGCACCATAGGGTCCTTTCTTGACAAGAACGGGTTGTACATCGTTATGTGTGCACAAGCCATTGATAGAGTTAATCACACATCCAAATTTATATGAAAGAAACAATTCAAGGGTACCGAAGTGCGGTGATGTTCCTGTGAGTGTGCATAGGGCGTTGAAAGCCGGTTATGTTAATCTGGTCGACCACCAACATAGCTTTCCAACGCTCGAATCGATCCCTTCGAACAACCGCTCATCAATCATGGTGATGATCTTTCTCACATTCCTCCGATCCCGAGAATTCCATCGCTTAGGGTTCCCAATGTTTTCACGTATATCCTTCAATCGATAAGCTAATCCGTCCCTAACCATCTTCGTAGTATGATCTCCAAATTTGTGAAGCTCATTACACGCCATCAAGCAATTGCGATGAAGTTCATCTGCGATAAATGACACCAAACGGTTTCTTGATGAGCGTTAATTGTGATAGCCGGTTGATATCGGAAGATCAAGTCGTGGTGGAGTGAAGTTGACACGTGTCTCGATATAATTCAACGGCAAGTCGAGATCTTCAACACGTTCTTTTATGACTATGCGTCGATGAAAATGAGCGATGACTTGATGAATTCAAGTTGTATTTCGTTGAAAATTGTCTCATGCGACCACTGTACTTTTGCGAGGTACATGTCTTCAATATCGTTGAGAGACAAATTCTCAAAGTCGACTTCACGTAATGCATAATCCATTTCATCCTGTCTTTTGAGAAAGGTGTAGTCCCATTTGGATGAAAGACCAACATGTTGGACGGCAACGATGTCTTTAGTACTAAACACGCATGTTGTGACTTGAACCGGCGACACCGTAGTAGATTCGTCGGCTGCTCGCGGTGATGAATCATACAATGCATCTCGGTCGTATGCTTCCACCGTGTTGGAGAACAAGTGAGTGGTACGCTCCTCAATGGCAATGCGGTTTGAGTAGATAGTCTGTAGGAATGGAAGTGTCAAGGATGTAGCATATTTCCTTGAACCATCGCCACCATGGAGAAGAAATTCCGTGTCTTTGTTGAAGAAATATCGGAAGGAATCCGTGGTTCATCTGGTTGGCCAATGGTCGGTAGAGGTTTGGTCCAATCGGTGTAGTATGGAGGGTTGTCCCTTTTGTGATGTCAATGTTTGCTTAGGGTTGAGCCAATCCATGTTGTTAGACATAGCTCGAGCAATGTTGTCAAGGTGATATTCGACCTCGAGGGCACTTTCATAGTGCGTCTTTTAGAAGTTGGAATGCTTCATTCTTGATTCGCTTCAACTCGATTTCGTCATCTTCTTCACTGGAACTTTTCTTGCAGTTTTGCATGCTCCAATGTATTACCGTCTCACCAAATTCTAACCTTCTTCGGGGTAGGAGTTTGATTGACAAGTGTGGAGAACCATTCAAATTCTTTGGTTTTATCGTCATCTAGCCATGATACGACTTCAGCCGAGTCGCCTTCTTCTTCTTTTAGAAGGCCTTGATGATGATTACGGTTTCGCACTTGTTTGGGAGAGGTGGGTTGTTTTAGGGGCTCGAGGACCTCTTCATCGTCACCACCCGTATACTCAAAGTAATCACCGGTTTTTGAGTCGGGGTGGTAACTTGGAATCGCCCCGAGGTTTATCTGTAGAAGAACGAGGAGGAGACCTTTGTTGAGTAGGAGTCCGTGGAGAGGAGGTAACATAGAAGATGATTCACCGAGACTTCTTTTGACGTTTAGCTTTATCATGCTTATCCCGATGCTTGTCTTCATCGCCTCTAGGACGTTTAGACTTTTCGCTTGAATCTACATGCTTCTTTGAGTTGGTAGTCCAAAGCAATGCTTGAAACGACTTTCCTTCCTCGTAAGTAAATGTCCCGGATCGTAGACATTTGTGTGACAAGCTTGGCCACCAATTCATTGTCCGAGAAAACTACAGGATCGATGGATTGATTGTGACGGTTAAAGGTGTGGATCTTATAGTTTGCTTGGCTATCTCGCATAAGATTCGGATATAGTTGTCAGTAAACATCTCCTTTGTGACTTTAGGAACGATATCCTGAAGGTACTTGTTAGTGTAACCTTCGACCATTTCGCTCAGTTCCTCTTGACGATGACTTCTCATGAATTCTGGATAAACTTCCTTTCTTCTTGCATCTTGTCATTCTCGTCATGTAGATATTGTATTTGTTGATTGAGAAAGTTAAGCTTCTCAGATAACATGTCTTTCATTCGACTTGTTTGTGACTTTCACAATTCTTTCATGTGTCCGAGAAATCCAAGATCGAGGTGGTTTCTTCACGATTTGGATGTTGATTTGGTTGATTTCTTTGATGGTGGTGGTGATGAGTGAGATGAAGAATCGATGAGGAGGAGACATGAGGAGACTCGGGGTCCTTAGGAGGTGCGTATGTCCTCCATGGAACGAGTTGGACTTTGAGAAGATAATTATCATAATTCTCTTCGTCATCTTGTCCGATTTAGCTTTGTTCTTCCGTCGATCCTTAGCTTCTTCATCGGTCTTTTCTTTCTCGATCTTATCCTTTTTCGGCTTCTCAATGTTATGTTCGAGACACTCCACAAGCGTTTGTTGTTGCACAAGAGTGGTGGCACCGGATCCCTTATCGGGTCGATTAACCGCATCGAGGATCGGTGAGGAGTCAAGCAAGACCACTTGATCCTCCGGGCCACCCATTTGGTCTTTGCAAATTCTTCGCTTTTGAATGTGTCTAACTAATTTAAACTTCTTCTGTAGGATTGATCTAGTAGCTCTTCTTCTTCTTGAGCTTTCATCATAGGGCACAAGTGCAGAGTCTTCCTTTTCCTTTATCGCTTGAGGACTTGGAGGTTTTGGTCTTGAAGGATTGTCATCCTTGCGGTTTGAGTAGGTAATCTCTTCATACGTGTCAAGACCTTGAGCTTTCGTCCAAAAGCTTTCTTTCTGATTCGGGTTTAGGGATTGGGATGGGGTTGCTTCCTTAGATGGAACAATCCTCTTTGAAGGAGGGTTCCTCTTGGGAACTTCCTTTGACTCTCTATGCTTAATGCACTTCCAAGATCGCCTCTTACGGTTCTCCGAGTAGGTGTCCCGAAGCCTTTTCATCAAGATGGCCAACTTTTCCTTCTTTTACGGCTACCCGATACCTTTTGTACATTTCCGACTTTTTGATTTCCTTTGTAAGAAGGTGATCGGGCAACACAAGACTGTTTCTTCATAGACGATTCTTTGATTCTCGCCAGATAGTATGGGCTCACCAAGATGTCATGATTATCCGGGTCATTGAGTCTCATGGGGATATCGTAATGAAGTCCAAGAGCTCTGGATCAACAGTTTGGTGTATCCGACATAGGAATTTTGGAGCCAAGCTTCTTGTGAGATAGCATCATATCTTCCCATAGTAGTGCTTCAATTATAATGTCCTTCTTGTTGATCAACGACTGTAAAATTTGCAGCCCATGAGCTTGGGATGCTCATAGCCACCGTCACGACCGTAGATTGATTTGGTGATGATCATATAGAGTGTCCTCCATGGTTGAGGAATATTCTTCACCCACGTGAGAGTGCTTAGTAATAATTCCTTTAGCTTCATCATAACCAATATCTATCAAGAATTGCGGGACGGTCTCTTCAAGAGGGGTAGCAAAAAGTCGGTTGGAGCGATGTCGGAATGATAAGAACACTCGTAAGTCATCGGGAGTGATAGTGACTTGTTTGTGGTTAAGAGTCACATTCACAAGATTTTGACCGATGATTCTCTGCATAGAATCCTTAACTGTTGAATGTAGACCTCGAACGTGGCGAGTGTGAGAGCATGTTCGGTAGGGATGATTCCGAGAATATCCACCGCAATGAGACAAGAAGATTTCGAGCAATTGAGGGTGTCAAAGTCAACCCTAAGGTTGTTCTTTCCAAGCTTTCTCGGATAGCCATTTGGAAAGATATCGACTATTGTAAGAACTTCCGATGCATCCACATTCATTTGTTCACCATGTCGTGATCTCGAAATAACATTAGCCAAAAGAACCAACATATCGAAAGACATAATGTTAGTCAACAGAAGGTCTTATTGTCTAGTTATAGAATGTACAGTGTCAATGATTGTTACGAGTCCTAAGTCACTTGTTTGTTCAAAAGTCCAATGACGTCATGAAATGTTTCGTGAGTTAGTTAACTTTAAGTTTTAAAGTTTATGTTATCACTTATTGTTCACAACATATCAAACATTTGAGTTTATTAGTGACATTATTGGTTTCGTGATGGTATGATAAGTTTATTAACAAGTTTGTACACGTAACAACTCGTAATGAAGGTCAATCAAGGCTTAAGCGTAGTTTTGGCAAAGTTAAGTGTAAACAGAGATGATATACGCGTAGACGAAAGCTTACGCGTAGGATCCTAACTTACGCGTAAGAAATGTTACGCGTAGGAAAAGGGGACCTTATGCGTGGAGCTTACGCGTGAGGCATATATATACCTTACGCGTAAGGCTTACTCGTAAGAGTAGAACTTATGCGCAGAGGTCATTGCCACGCATATCCTTCACTGTGATACGCGTAGTCCCATTGTAGAACCTTACGCGTAATGGTTATGCGAGAAATATTCTTACGCATAACTTGACTACGCCGTAGGGTAATCCTTATGCGTAAAGAATCAAATGACCTTGATTCGAATATTAAGCGTAGCAAAGCCTGAAATAAATTCATCAAATCATCAAAATTAACACAAGAATTCATTATATCAACGAAACATGGCATGAATCATTCGTTAATAGTTACGCGTAGAAAGTCATACGCGTAGGTCAAAACCCTAAGGTTTTAAGAATCACGCGTATGATTTTTAACCATAGGACTTGCACAAATATTAATTCTGGTAGGTCTAGAGTGTTGTTAGAGTCTTTAGGTCAAGTATTAACATCTAATTCGTTGAGAATCAAAATTACCCAAAGTTATGAACATTAAACCCTAATTCCAAATTGTTAAACAATTAGTGTTTCTGGGTGGTTAACAACCATGGAAATCATCAATTCAACAACATATGACCATAACCCAACAATCTTTTAGACCACAACACTTCACATTTAGAAAAACCCAAATCGACTCATAAACCCTAATTTTCAAAAATCATTAATACGTGTTTCTGGGTAGGTTTTGATGGTTAAAATGATATCCTTGATGTATTTGAAGCGTTTTGACACTATCCATATAACCAAAAACACACACACAATGATTATGTGTTCATACGCGTATGTGTAGAACACATAATCACGTGTAACACACTTTTTAGCCGTTGGATTTGCATGAGATTAAAAACCTTAGCTTAAAAACATGTTAAGATCATTAAAACACTTACAAAATGATGATCAAAACAACGGATTTCTTGGTTCAATCTTAGGCGTAGGATGAATATGGTTGTGTGTATTAAATGTGAAGTAAAAAGTAGGTGGGAGGTGTTTTTATTAAAAGTAACTTTAACATTTTGACAGTTTTAGTCCCTCCACCTTTTCCTTTTTCAAACAAAGCCATTTAACTTCCATTTTGGTTACCAAAGAAAGTTTTAGGAAAGAAACTTGACGACACTCCCCTCGACTTAAGAAATAATGAAAGGTTATAAATTTAGTCCGAGGAGTGTCATTTAACCGTAAAATTCACCACCATTGTTAAATGAAACAACCGAGATATGGTAACATGCAAGTACACGAGATGTTTTGAAACAGTTAAGTGAAAATTTTCTCCCCTCAACACTTGATCGTAAAAATCTTGAATTTTGAAGGATTATAGTGTTGAAGGAAGAAATGTACTTGCCATGTTGAAAGATTTTAGATTAGAAGAATATTTTTGTTGTTTTATAAGATTTTATATTTTTGTATTTTGTTTTGAAAATTATTTACAAAAGATGTTTTGGTGTTTGATGTGTTTTAAGACTGCTTTTAAGAGGTCATCCAATTCCTCTTGAGTCAACACCTCATACCAATCCGTAGATCGACTCATTAAACCTAGCGGAGGCAAGGCTTTGGTGAGAAGATCCGCCAATTGGTATTCTGCACCACAAAGTATAATTCAACGGCACTGCTCCACGTGGTCCTTGATGAAATGATAGCGAAGATCGATGTGCTTTGATTTGAATCTCGAATCGAGTTGCACGAGATCGCAATGGCACCGATTGTCGCAAAGACATCGATTCATCAAATGTGTAACCATAGTCTTTGAGTTGTGTTCTCATCCAAATGACTTGAGCACAACACGCCGACATGGCTACATATTACGCTTGATGGATGACAACGATGTACAATCCTATTTCTTTGATTGCCAAGACACCGCTTGTCACCAAGAAATTGTAGAGCTCCAAGTACTTTTCCTCGAGTCTAAGCATCCTGCGTGGTCGTCTCGAAAAGCGATTAGTTCAAAACCGAATCCTTCGGATACCGGATCCCCAACTTAATGGTTCCCTTGATGTATCGGAGGATTCTTTAGCCTCGAGAGGTGGGTTTCGATTGGACGTGATCGATAACGGGAGCATAGATAAACGGCAAAGACAATATCAGTCTGCTAGTCGTTAGATACATGAGAGACCCAATAATACTTGGTATTTGGTAGGGTCAACTAATTTCCATGTAAATCGTCTAACTTCCCGGTATGAGCCATTGGTGTGGCATAAGTGTCACAGTTGTCATTCCAAATTTGTTTAACAGTTCAAGGGCATATTTGGACCGACTCAAGAAAATACCACGGGTGATTGATGAACTTGCGCCCTAGAAAGAACGTGAGTTCACCCATCATGGACATTTCAAAAATTTCTTCATTAGTTTTGCAAAAGCGGTTGAAAACTTTTATGTGTAGACCCAAAATGATGTCATCCACGAATTTGAACAATTAAGATATGTGCCCGTGATATTGTATAAAAGAGTTGGGTCAACCGAGCCTTTGGTGAAATTATTAGCAATGAGGAAAGATGATAGCTTATCGTACCATGCCCGAGGGGCTTGTTTGAGACCATAAAGAGCTTTGTTCGGTTTGTAGACATGGTTCGGGCACTCGGATCAACGAATCCTTCGGGTTGGTCGACATAAACCGTTTTTCGGTTGTCCGTGAGAAACGCAGTTTGACATCCATTTGAAAGACCGTCATATCCATATGAGCCGCGAATGCGAGAAATATCCGAAACGACCTCAAGACGAGCAACCGGAGCAAAAGATTCTTCAAAGTCTATTCCTCTTCCGACGATAACCCTTAGCAACTAGACGGGACTTGTTTGGATGACGCCCTTCAAAGATCCAATTTGTTTTTCCAAATCCATTTTAGACCAATGACGAGACCCTGTTGGTCTTTCAACCGATTCCCATACTTCAAGACGTTTGAATTGGTTTTGTTCTTCCCGCATGGATTCAATCCGGTTGTCTTTTGTCATTGCGTCTTTAATGTTTTAGGCTCGTTGGCAGACGGTGAGTGCATAAATGCAATGTTCACCATCGTGTGAAGACGTTGTCTCGTAACGATTGGTTGATTCGGGTTGCCAATAATGTTAGCCGGAGGATGGTCTTTTGTCCATCGGTGTGTAGAGGGTTGATGTTGATATACATTGTGCGATTTTGAGGATTCAAATGGTTTGTTGAAGATTCGCGACATCCGTGCGGCAGATCTCATTAGCAAACGGGTCAAGAACGCATTTGGATCAAAATCTGCGGTGGGGTACTTCATTCGAATATCATCATTTGGTTCATCATTGTTGGAAGCGGTGTGTTCAATGTTGTGTTGGAGTCAATCGGTGTAGGTGCATCTTCAACAAGAGTTGTTGTAGCAGTGTATCGGTATAGGAATATTATCGGGTTGGTTGAGCAATGGATACACCGAGCACGTTCATAAATATCGCCACCGAATGAGGAGCAAATAACCTTTCCATTTGTTGACGAGTTAGGTGGGGCTTTGTTCGGTGATGATGGGGTTTGGGGAAGTTTAAACGGTTGTGTCCGGTTCTAAGTTGTTATACTCGTAAGCCATTTCCGTGAGTTCATAAAAATGAGCATGAATCGTTTCCATCACTGCTTTGTACGACGATTCCGGATCCCAGTAACCTTTAGAATTCTCACAATATCCAATAAAACTCCAATGTCGACTTTGGCTTT